>JALLLS010000012.1:0-631672 GCA_025094145.1 Spinellus fusiger | reverse complement strand
ATGTTTTTTTTTACAATAGTTGATTGAAATGTTGATCAACATCCAAGAGATTGTTGCAATTCATCAAACAAAAGGACAAGTAATCACGAAAGCGTTTAGAGATATCGATCTCCTTCAAATTTCAAGTAGAGTAAGTTGCGACGGATCATAACCACTAGACCAATGCGGATTATCTTAGATTTTTTTTGTATTCTTTATTGACTAGGCCGACACGTTATGACGTGCGGCACTTAAATAATAACAAAGGTCACGTGGACCGAGCAAAAGGAAAGGAAGAAAGAAACTAGTTAAAATGGATAATACATGAGAAGAAAGGAAGAAAAAGGAAGAAAAGAGAAAAGAAAAGAAAAACACTTCAAGACACCATGGACTGCAGAGCCACCACCGAAGAAGAAGCCTTACTCGCCACAACACCAGGGAGAAAAGGAGCAGAGTCAAAAATAAAAGCCCAGTGGGCACGCCAAATTGCCTGCACTGTAGCGGCCACAACCAGAACACCAAGGTCAGCGTCTGGCAGGGAGGGAGGACAGCAAGAAGACATCAAAGATTGGACATCCTTGAGACGCCAATAAGGACAACAACGAGAGAGAACGACACTCCACACACGCCTCTTCCCAGAACAGAGAAACAGAAAATGATCCTGGTCTTCCACCAAAGCAGAACAGAACAAGCAAAGGAGAGAAGGAAATTGGACAGGCAAGACACGGTGCATTCTGCTGCGAGTGGGCAAACGACCCCAAAGAGCTTTCCACTAAACAGTGCGAGTGTTGTGAGGGATCCGAAGATGCCAGAAACGCTTCCACACAACTGCAGAAGGAGAATGAGAAGACAAAGGAGGCAGCAAGTGGCGGCGAAGAGAAGTGCGGGCCTTGACCAGACTTTGCTTGTTAATTTGTATGATCTCCAAAAGAGAAGAAAAGCCAGTGGATGGTGGAGAGGTGGAAGATGCCAGCACAAAGCCAGACAAGAACCACGGCCAGAGCACAATTTGCCCAGAGTCCAGAGCGCGGAAGAAAGAAAGGATGCGATACTTTGCAAAACCCAATTGCGCGATATGCTTCCGGCATAGACGACCAAAGCTATCCAGTTCGAAAGCGTGGAAGACAAACACCTTGGCAAGGTTGAGCTTGGGTGCAACAAAAGGAGGAAAGAAGCTCCAAACAGTGGACAGAGGCAATGTTAGCAGGGTAGGAGCATCCATACTAACATGCATTGGGAGAGGAGACACAGGCAAAGAAGAGCAGCCACGATGAATTGGGCGCAGAGAAGACGGACAGTTGCGAAGATGGCAAGGAAACAGAAGAGCGACAGAGGCAGAAGGTGCTTGGAAGTACAGAGGCAGGAGAAATCCTAAGTAGCTAAGTACAAAAGAAGTAGTAGTAGAAGAAGAAGAAAGGGAAGAAGAGTTGGTTAAGAGAGGAAGGATCCAGCGTAATTGGAGAGCCTTTTGCTGACTGGCAGGGTCTAACAAACCAATGCCACCACGCCTACGAGGTTGGCACAACAGATCCCACCCAGGACTACCAAAACCGAGGTTAAGGTATCCACGAACAAGTCCACGGACAGCAGCAAAGAAAGAGATGGGAGCAGGGGTCACATATAGGACATGCCAGAGAGTGCTGAGGAGCAAGGAATTGGCCACAAGGCTCTTACCCCGAACAGAAAGGTGACGCTGCGACATGATGTTGCATTGCCTCTCCAACTTCTCCAGAAGAGCCAAACGGAAGTGATCCAACTGGGTTGGGTGCGACGACAGAGGAAAGCCAAGATAACGGACAGCATGGACAGCATGACTATCATGGCGACATGATATGTCAGAGGCATCCAGCACAGGACCCCAGTCGGGAACGAAATGCCCTGAAAGAGCAACCGCGACGGTCTTGCTGAGGTTGACCCGAGCATTGGATGCCAGACCAAACACAGAGAGAATCTCAAGAAGAGAAGCGAGCTCACCAGGAGACGAAAGGAACACCAGAAGATCATCAGCATAAGCCGATACCTTCAAGGGAGGAGGCGGAACCAGAGGAACAACTTCAGACAACAGCGAAGGAACACCAAAACAGAAGCCTCGAAGAGAAGAGGAAGCAAGAATGGTGCGGAGCAATGGCTCAAAAGCAAGGTTGAAAAGAAGAGGAGAAAGTGGATCTCCTTGTCGCAGCCCACGACCCTGGGGGAACGGGGGGGACACAAAACCATCTACATTGACATGAATCTTGGTAGCAAAAAACAACGAACAGACAGTGTCCACAAAGACCACAGGAGAACCAAAACGATTGGCCATGAAACCCGTTTGATAGGGAGTCATCAGAGGGCTGAGACAAAACCGAAGTCGAGAGGTGATGATCTTGGTAAAGATCTTGGCATCACAGCTAATTAGCGAGATGGGACGCCAATTCTTCAAAAGAAAAGGGTCACCAGCCTTTGGCAAAAGTACCAACACCGTTTCCAACCAAGAGGAAGGAAAAACACCAAACAAAGCATCTTAATACACCTGTCGAGCCAACTCTTGCATAAAGGAATGTCTGAACAACCTTCTCCACAAGGGATAGGGAAGTCCATCCAAACCAGGGCTCGAGTTGCTGGGTGTATCTTTCAAAATAAGTGTAATCTCTTCAAGAGTAATCTTGTCAAGCAGAGAGGCAGAAGAAGGAACGTTGTTGAGCAAAGACTCACCAGAGACAGAGTCAATGGGGTCCTGCAGTGTAGAGGTCTTGGTAGAATTGGCGTGCATGTCCAAGCATGCCTGCCATGGAAGAAGGCAGTGAGGTAAGTGTCGAAACAAGAGACTAAAAAAAAAAGAATAACGTTTGCTGTATGTCGTGGGTCCATAGACTACAACTACAATAAATGGATCCATGCGGTTCTCGGTGTGTGATACACTTGGACAGCAAGGATCCTGTTATCTACAGAAGTGTGCAAGTGGGTGAGTAGTAAATGAGCGTGAAAAGAGACAAGGCCACAGTGCTGAGTCCAGAGACTAGACTGGGCTTGGAAGAGGAGGTTGAGTGAGGAATGGCGTTCGGGAGTGGTGTGGGTTTCCTGCAATGCAAAAAGTGACAGAGAAGGGGACAGAGAACAAAGGCGGCGGATAAGGAGTGACTTTGGGGAAGAACGACTATGTACAAGAGAGGAGAGACCTCTCAGATTGAGGGTCCCTAACTAAAGAGGGCCGACACTCATAACTCCATAGTATTGACCTTGGTGGGGTTAGCAGTGGAGGCAGAAGCAGGCAAAAGAATGGCAGGCACGGTTCTCTGGGAGCGAGTACTGTAGGAAGAGAAGGAGGAGGACTTGGCAGGGGTTTTGGCTTTAGTGGTGGTGGTGGAGCCTCCAAGGTGGAGGAAGTGGCGAAGGGGTTGGACAATGTCCACATCAGAGATGTCCAGAAGAACTGAGGCCTCACCTCGGAAGATCTTGTGCTCATCCACGTAAGCACAAAGGTGCACAACCTTGCCATAAGGCTGGAATGCCTCGACAATGGGTGCCTGCAAATCCCTCTCGGGGTGGCAACTGGGGATCTGGTATAGGTTGACCTTTACCAGGTTGGCGTCTGAGTCAAGCCCAGCAGAAGCAACAACCCTCATGTTTTTGAAAGACACACCTTCAGAGGTGGCCTTAAGGCGCATCTCGGGGTCCTTGAATATGACCTCCTGTATGAGGTCCTTGGCTCTGGTGTAGCGTGTGGTAATGGCAACCACTGCACCCAGTTGGTGGATCAAGACTGGGGCAATGTCTTAAGATCTGGCCTGTTTGCCAAAGTTGAATACAACACACTCAGGGTGCATTGTGCGAGCCCATGCAGACGTAACAGGGTCAACATGGCGAAGAGACTCACAGCCAGGAGCTGTGAAGATATGAAGTGCCTTATTAGGGCGACGAATAAACGGCCTCGGGCCAGTAACATTTTTATTAATGCCATTCCATGGCGTTGTTTTCTCAATCATGAATGGCGATGTATACTATGGTGGTCGTGTGTCAGGTTATGTGTTGCAAAGACGACAATATTCTAAATATTTCGTCCTGAAATTTATATTCAAAAGTATTAAATTCAATTGGGTGTGACTGTATCTATTATCATCTATCCTGAACGTTACACTTGGTTAGGCTTTTGAAAGTCTAACCTGGCACTCACAGTCACCACATTAAATCACTGAACGACGTTATTTATCCAAAAATAAGGCCAGTCACAATTATTTTACGCTGTAAAATTAATTTCCAAAAAGCCCAAAAATAAATAAAATTTAGACAAAAAGACTAAGAGAATATTTATTTTTTGAAAGTTATTTGAATAATTGAAACATAAAAAAATAAAAATAAATTCTATTACTTTTGTTGTCACCTTAATTAATAGTTTTGACGAGGTGGATGTTGGTATGGATGTCTGCTGTTTTCAATTGTTGAAGTTAATATTTTGAATAGTTGTTTCCAATAATTCAGTAGTAGCATCTTTTGACTTTCCTAAATCCTTAACTTGAGCATTAAGAATAGCAAAACTTTGTTCCAAGTCTTCTTTAAGCTGTTCAAGCCTATGTTGTTGTTGTTGCTCCAATAGACTCTGATAACCTTCTCTATCTTCTTCGATGACAGTGTTTCTATCTGTAATAGAGGCTTGTTGGATGGCATATGCAGTATTGTAAAATGGAATCGAATGGGTACGAGATACCAAAAACATATGTTTACAGATACTGGTATTGTCAGGACAGGTGCAACTTTCAACAAATGCCAATTCTTCATTTATCTTCACCCTATAGCTTAAATCTTTTTTAACAAAAGAACAACACCTATAGATCTGAAAAATCAAATCGCAGTAGTCAGATAAAAATCATCAGTTTGTTATCAATATTTACCATGTTCTCACTAAGAGGATCAAGTCTAACCATTGAGTGGGCTGTGGTAATATCTATTGATTCAGCAGCCTTGCGTCTTGCCATTTCAGCTATGGTTAATTTCATCTCTCTTATCCCCAATTCGACTTGAACATGCTCCGTTCGATAATCACACACTACCAATTTGCTCAAGGTATATACAACACGGTCAACATGCTTGTTACGAGATCTCGTGAGATAGAATGATTTCAATTGATTGTGATATGATTCTATCATGTTATTGGTGTGAAAAGAGGCAGCCTAAAAATAAATTTAAGCATTAACAAAACTTGATAACTATGAAAGTACTTACTGGTCGCTAGGCTTTTGACCAAAAATCTTTTCTTTCAAACCACATTTTCTTAAAGTGAAGAAGATAGGAAACTGTTCCTCACATTCAGACTTGAATGTTTCCCATGCAGAGTCAAATATTTCGATTGTTTGAGCATACATCAAATTGCTGATTAAAATTCTGATATGATTTCGAGAATTTACAGACTCATGTGTTGAATTGGGAATTTTGACCTTTGTAGTATAAGATTAATAACACATTTCAAAACAATTTCTCTATTACTCACATCAGTTTTCAGACGCTTTTCCCAGGCACGCTTAATATGCCAATGACACAACAAAGTCTCAACTGTATTGCCAAATACTTGCCGGATAGCCTCAATTTCATCTGCACTACAATCAATCATAATCCTCTTAACCTTGATAGAGGCATTTTGTTTTACCCAATTCATCCACTGTACCAAAACAGGTACAACTTCTCTATTGGTGATATAAAAAAAAGCAAACAGGCACACCTTTGTTTGTGGTTTTGTTACGTACAACAATTGTAAACAAGTAACAATCAGCAGAAGAACAAGTAAATGATTTACATGTCTTGTGTGTGGAGTCTATACACCATTCATCAGCAGTTTCAAGGATCTATAAACCAAACAAATTATGAGATTGTGGTTGACTTGTTATATAAATAGTTATATACCGATTTTTGCCAGGGAGACATCCAAGATACCAAAAAAGGACCATTCTCATCAGAGCTCACATTATACATCGCATTGTAGTGACTCTCTTCAGAAAGTTGAAAAATCTACAAACAAACACTCTCTTGGTCTTGAAAATGCTTTCGAGCTAAAGAGTTCATTCGTGCCAAAATGATATTTTGAACATCTTGATAGGAGATAATCAAACCAGCAGGAATCTTAGGAATAACATTTGACAGGTTAAACTATATAATCATTATATTAGTGGATGCAATAAATGTCCATAATGTTCTACTTACAGTATCCAATTCTTCATCTGTCATACAAAGGCCAGCTTTGATTGCTTTCCAGTCCATATTGGAATCAACCTGCTTTTTGATCCACCATTTAATAGCAGTGGGAAGTCTTGAAGAGACCATATCAGATAACTCCAAGGGACTATGGTTGATATGCTTCCAAATGTACATGACTTCAACATTGCTATTATAGAGAATGGTCTTAGTAAGCTTAGCAGTACAACCAACTTTAATACTCTCTTTTGTTTTTCTTTGTTTTTTCAAAGGTGGTTCGTTAGAAGAAGTTTTTTTCTTGTAAGTGCCAGCATGATCACATATATAGTATGTCATTTCTTTTGGTAGCTTAATCATAGCTATACTACTCTCAGGAAGACCTTCCACCAACTTGAAATTGGCACTGGAATAGTGAGTGGTTCTAATTGTCCAACTAGCATGGTGAGCTGCGACATTCTTGAACCAGATTTGAAAATCCAACTCTGTATCGAAACAAATATTGATAATTTCTTCATGACAATCGGGTGATATTCTTTGCAAGTAAAGATCAGATGGGATGTCTAAATTGGTTGGTGTCATTATTTGTTTTTAATTAGTGACTAGTAGCCACTTGGCCCCACGGGCCATGACTGCTAGCCCTTTGGGCTCATAGATCAAGCCAATGCTTATCAGAGTTTTGTGTTTTACAGTTGATAAGAACAGTGTGTTAAAGTGTTGTTATTTTATTTTAGATTAAATATAATACAAAGTGTGTGGACTAAAAACTAAAGTACTTCTTTGTAAACAACATTTGCAGTGTATCTGCCTTCTCTTCCTGGTATTTTTGAGTTTTGGGAATCCAAAAGGATTTTAATCCCACTTGGTGACTTTGCTCTTGAAAGAGCTACATATAGCTGTCTATGGGAAAAACGGGTGATGGGAGGTAGATTCCAAGTTTCTCCAATGTTTGTCCTTGAGCCTTGTTGATTGTCATTGCAAAAGCTGCCCGTACAGGAAACTGGCACCTCTTGAAAAGAATACCTGTTACTTCTGCAGAAGACTCCAGAGTGACCCTTGGTATGAAAGCTGTTTGACCAGAGTTAGGCCCTGTTGCTATCTCAGCCTCAATAATGGTTCTATGAAATGATCTACACAATAGGCAAGTTCCATTGCATAAACCATTCTTAGGATCCAGATTTCGAAGTAGCATTATAGGGGACCCTATCTTCAGTTTCAAGTGGTGAGGAGGAAGTCCGCCTGGGTTTATGCTGTTGAGATACTCTACTGGAAAATTTATGGCATCTGATTCATCTGTTATTGCTTTATCACTACTGTAGAAACTAAAGGTTTCTCCAAAAGGAAATCTGTCCATAATGTAATCATTGATCTGTATAACATTGGAGTTTTTTGGTGCAAGTATAGCTTTTGTAGCTACTTGGTCTCTTATGCATGATGGCAATGTGTTGTTTCCGGGATACAGTATGCTGCCATAGATTGCATCTGCTAAGACTTTCACATCATGGTGTGTCAATAGCATATCATCAGGAACTTTGATCAGTTCTGAATCTCCTACTGTCCGAACATTTCCATTGCCAACATCAAGGAGGTATCTTGAAAATTGCTGCAAGGTGTTTGCAAGTATACTGTTTTCTGCTGATATAGCTTTCTCAACACGCATATTCACAACCAACTTGAATATTTTCACAAATCTCCAAGTGGGAGATCTGTTTATACACTGATCGATAATATCCATTTTAGTTCCTTTATGAACAACTGGAAGGACTTGGCGGAAGTCACCACCAAATACAATAACTTTGCCACCAAAAGGTACAGATTCCAATACAGGATGTTGCACTTTCATGATATCTCTAAAAGATCTATCAACTGCATCAAATACATTACGACTTATCATAGATGCTTCATCCCAAACTATCAACTTCGTCATACGTATCAGCTTAGCAAGATCACTCATTGGCGGGATATTGCAAACAGAAGTTGCTATGCAGTTCAGTGGAATTTTGAACATTGAATGTGCAGTTCTTCCACCTCTCAACAACAATGCTGCAGTTCCACTTGAGGCAACAGCCAGAGAGACACCTCCATACTCCTGATTCCTTCTTACTGAATCAAGCAAAGCCTGAAACAAAAATGTCTTTCCAGTACCACCAGGCCCATCTACAAACACCATCTTCGGACTAATGTCGTTGGATGTATTTAATCTTGTTAGATCAAGTACTTGTAACTTTAGAAGAGAAAAAAGAAGAAGAGTACTAAGATGACTTCCTACTTCTTCCCTGTTCGCTCACTCACTCACTCAAGAAATGCTGACATGTCCGGCAAAATTCATATCAACTATCCACTTGTCTGCTCGAAATAAGGCTTATATGTCCGGCGAAAAGAGGGTGTCCAACAAAAGGACGCGTGACTGTTTTTTACGAATTGCTAACTGCTAAGGAACGTTTTTTTAATAAGATTAGTGATTAGTGATGTACGAAATAAAGGTTTTGAATATTGATTCAAAAAATTAAGTTTTTCCTTGAATATTTAATTATTTGTGACTGGCCTTATTTTTGGATAAATAAGTATTTCGATAAATAAGTATTTCGGTACATCTTTCTTTCTTTACTTCGAACCTTTTCAGTATGAGAACACTAAAATCTATTTGTCCTTATTGCGATGATGACTCTAAAACATTTACAACAAATCAGAAAGTTCGAATACACATATTCAAACATCACAAAGTGCTTTTACCAAGCAATCAAAACAGGGCAAAGCCATTGATCAAGCAAAATAAAAATGGAGAATTGTATTTATGTCCTTGTTGTGTACAAATCTCAGAATCAAAAAGCGAGTTTAGAAGCCATGTAGATGAACACAGCTTTAAATTTAACAACATCACACCAACTTACTCTACTTGAAATTTGAAGGAGATCGATATCTCTAAACGCTTTCGTGATTACTTGTCCTTTTGTTTGATGAATTGCAACAATCTCTTGGATGTTGATCAACATTTCAATCAACTATTGTAAAAAAAAACATTAGTGGCTTGATAGTTCTATACTTACATTCTTTTTTTAGGTGCATGTCTTCTGTATTGGTATTGCAGAAACGAGTAAAATATGAATCTATTTCTATGAAATATTTTCTCCTTCTCTGCTTGAGGCAGCGCGTCAAGATGTTATTGCCTCTCTAAAATCACCTTATGCACTTGACACCAAAACTTATATGTCAATTAAGACCATAATTCAGGAGTATCATGAAAATAATATCAGTAATCTGGAAACACGATATTCTTTGATTGCCCTTGCGATGAAAGCCAGTGGGGCTGAGCGTGCAACTGTTTTGGCTGTCGAATCTTTATTTCCTTCACTAAAAGATTTAGATGTTGGTCCTATAGTTGAATCGGAATTGGCTGCCTCCTATATTCACCCACTGATTCAGGCACTACTTTCGTATGATGAAGAAGATAAAGTTGCTAGATGCAGCAATATTATTCCTGATAATAACACTGATGTTAGCCGTCGCCCTGATTACGAAGTAACAGTTTTTGAACAATACCAGCCTTCTTACAGAACGTGTTATGGGGAAATTAAAGGTGAAGGGTTTTCCAGCACTTCATCAATTATGGACTTCTATCGTTTGGGGGTATTCGCAAAGTTGGAAATTGTTGCTAGTAACCTTACTGGCGTGTTATGTTTCCAAGCACTTGGACCATCAGTTACCTTTTACACCTTGACTCACCCCCGTTCAAGCATATTTACGTTTGTGGAACTCGTCACTATCAACATCCCCAAGACTAAAAATGAGATAATGTCAGTGATGGGCATTTTAGATGAACTTCACAAAATTGCAGCATACCATCGCACCATTGTCAAGTCCCTGTCCCTAAATGGAAAACACCCAACACTTCCCTTTGAATTTGTGCAAGGTACAAGAAAAACACTACCAGTAAAAAGAAAACCTTCCTTGGGATCGATCTCGTCCAAATAGTGTCACTCTTTGACCTCCATTTTGTTTTCTTATTTTAACTCACCATTTTCACATCTGTTTTTCTGTTGATGTTCACGGTTATGATAATAAACAAAGATATTGAAAATAAAAATAATAAAAATAATCAGAAATGCTATCAGACTTAGAAAAGGTGTTTTTTGTTTTATTAAAAAGAAAACTAGTAGCCACTTGGCCCACTGTGGGGGTTTTGCAACCTACGCTTTGCTTTGGGGAAAAAATCCCTTCGTAACGGGCCATGACCGCTAGCCCTTTGGGTGTGTATATCAAGCCAATGCTTATCAGAGTTAATTTTTTTTACAGTTGATATAAACAGTGTGTTCAAGTGTTGGTATTTTATTTTGTATTCAGCATAATAGCAAAAATAAATATATAGACTGAGAACTAATATACTTCTTTGTAAACAACATTTGCAGTAGATATACCTTTTGTTCCTGGTGTTCGTGAGTTCTGGGAATCCAAAAGGATTTCAATCTTACTTGTGGCTGTTTTTTAAAGAGTTTCTAACTGTCAAATTCTCGTTTTTTAATATATTTAAGAAAATACAAGCTATTGTGTTATTTGTAGACTCAAGCTAGGAATAGACCTTCTTATCTATGGAGTTTTCTTTGATCTTAGTATCAAAGGAGTCCGGTTAGTTGACGTATGGTTAAACTTTGTCTTTTATTCATTGAATTTTTCACTTCTTTTATATTACTTTTCTAATGATAAAAGCTATGATCTAAGGTATATGTTCTGATAATACAATGAGTGTAATGTCTCTTGCAAGCTCCTGATGTATGTGGTAACCTTTTCCTTTTGGCTGTTCTGCGACACAAATGATGAGCATCCATTTTTGGAAGGTAGTCTTACGACAATAATACAATTTGATATTGAGGTATTCCATAAAAAGAAATATTAGTTTGGATATCTACAAACCTTTTGATTTTAATCATTGTTCCATAAAAGGTGAGGTATTCTAGACGTAAAAGGAAGGATATATCATCGCCTAAAGGCCAGAGAAATCTCCTGGTTTGGAAGGTGTGTATAGACACTACTACATCTTTACTATGAAATAACGTGATTACCTGGCACAGCCACTGTTTCTTATTTTATTTTTCCAATGTCAACAAATGCATGGGAAAAAGAGGTAAGAAAATTCAACAATGAATAAACCATATGTTATCCTTTTCTTATTTTTTCCTTTGCTTATACACCCATGTCTACTGCTATGTATTTATTAACTCTGTAATAATACAATAGAAGAACGAGGTTCAGGTGTTGAGCCTTGAACTGAAAGGTTTAAAACCATCCGCAGTAAGTGTGAGGGTGTCTATTAAGAAAAACTAAGAAACAAGTCACTCTATGAACGTCGAGTGCCTTCATCCAATGTATTTTTCCTTGTTGATGATAAAAAAGCTGTTCAATCTGCAGTAAGAAGTAAGAGATTTTTATTTATTTTTTTAAAAAGTAGATCGATAAAGAAAATAACCACAATTATTATTATCAGAAAAGCAAGACATGCTAGAGAAAAAGATAGCTTCTGGATAAATACAGTCAAGCTTTTCTAAACATATCTTTATATGGATAAATATACACTATACTACTAAAGAAACAAGTGCAGTGTCACTATCATATTTTATGGGCAGTCTACCAGCTAAAATAAACTCTCAAACAAGTCAATGGTAACTCTACTATTTTTTGTATAAAACTCAACGACCTTAATCGAATTGAAACGCCCGACTTATCTGAAGGAGAGGAGAAAGACAGAAAAAGCATTTCAATGAGAATTAAAATAGTTGGTTATAAATACTGCGCGAGAAACAGCAGTATGAGAAAGAGGTTCCTTATCTGTCTCTTGCTCTAAAACTAAAATGTCTAGGTGGGTTTGCATGCATTAGACAATCATTGTAGGTTAGAGAGGTACCTTATCTAACACCCACCTACAAGTTGATTCGCCATCTATTAAGCAGTGCTGATGAAATAGATGATAATGATATTTGAACTGAAATAAATTAACTTTATAGTTACCTCCCTCAATAGTCTTTTCTTTTTCTCATGTCCAATATATTCTTTAACACTCACATGTTCACCAACACTATTGCTTCTAATTATAAATCTACTGATATTAAGGCTCATTTTTTTCTCATGTACGAATCAGGAGCAAAACAGTAGATCTAATCCTAACAATGTTTGAGTGTTCAACGCCTCACTGTGCGCTATGAGAAGGTTGGTGGAACGCCATTATGAAACAGATACTGCCAAAGGTTCTCTTAAACCCAGCTAGGAAATAAAATATCAGAGAATAGTTGTTTTTTTAGCAGATTAAACACAATGTCTTTTGAACATTCTCCGTCTTGACTATTAGTATGGAGAAGAAATGTCATGTTGTAATAAATATCTTCCATTTCTTTAACAACTCTTTATATTTGAGAGAGAAATCAATCATTCGACTAAGAAACTAACGAATATAGAACGATTGATGAAAGGCTAAATGTATAGATTTAGTTAACTCATAAAGCTTCAGTCATGAAAACTGAAGTATAATATTAAACAAAACTAGTTATAACTTACAATGTTATAGGTTTTTGTGAAGTATAATTTAAAGTAGTGTTAGAAACACCAAAGAGTGTGGATGACTATTGCATTTAGAGAGTTATTGAAAACATAGAAAAGTGAATGGGATGGATTCAAGACACCCGGAAAGATGTTATTAGAAAGGATCCATTTGCCTCATCAGTTGAAATTGTAAATGTTTAACTTTGAGGTGGGTGTATGTATGTAGAAACACCCTTATCAGCTACTGTAATCAGTTAGAGTATGTATCCTTTTCTGTAGACTACACTCTGGCCTTCACTTAAAAACATACAAAGAGAAACAGCTTTGTTGTGCTAAGGAACATGTCAGTTGAGCAAGTGATCAGTGGAGAGGTATCCTTTAGTCTGACGAGTCAACATACATTACAAAAAAGAGCAATAGAGATGCCTGTGTCATTAAAATATTTAGAAAACGTTATAGTTATAATCCTATGGTTCCAACAATGTAGTTTGGTGGTAATGGTGTGATGTTTTAGAGCTGCTATTAGGTTAATGAATTTGGCCCATTAATCGTTGTTGATAGCCCTGTAAACCAAGACGAATACATCAGAATTTTGGTTGGTGAGTTCCATCCTTGGTTCATGAAATTGTATCAGAAAGAAAACAGCAATTTTCTGTTACAATAAAACAGTGCTAGCTGTCATACTGGGGCCTATGCCAGATGGTGGAAAGAGACACATCAAATTAGGGTGCTTTGAGTACTGGCCCGCACAAGTCCCTGACTTGAACTCAATTGAACATTTCTGATACGCCTTGGAAAGACGAATTGAGGAAAGAAGGGTATCTATTACCAATATTGAAAGTTTGAAGGCTCTACTTGCATAGGAGTGGGAGAGGGTTGGTGTTGAACTTGCACAACGATGAGTTCAAAGTATGACAGATAGATGCCAGGCTGTAATAGATGCCAAAGGAGGCCATACAAAATATTAATTGTATTATTTTCTATTATTTTCTATAATTAAAGATGTTGAGCTTTATTGTGTGAAAGTTTGAAGCTTCTAAATCAAATGTAGTGTTTTATTTAATGTTGAACATGTCCTATCTATTCTGTTCTGATATTTATTTTAAAAAGTATTCAATTCAGTTGAGTGTGGCTGTATTCACACTTTCTTGAATAAGTATGTTAATCCAAATTATATACCCAATAGCATTATTTGAGTGAACCCTCTTCAAAATTGATATACAGGCTGTTATAAGTATGGCTATTTGCACAAATGTCATTACAATTGTCCAAATAATAATAGAAACCAGACAGAAAGTAGAGACATTGTAATATGACCAAGAGATGCCAGCTTACTGTAAAGAATGAGTGAGATGAATCAGTCATATAATCCTATGGGCTAAGCACTTCCTTCTTCCTACAGGACAGTTAGGTTGTACTATAAATACATGCTCAATCAATAACCAGAATATCATGATAAGCACAATAAAACACTACTGTTTCAGACCAATGTACATAAATGACTCCAATCACTTGCATGTATTTGGAAAGCTCTCTTTATCAGTATAGAGTATGCTAACATTAAACAAGGTTGTCTGAATTATATACGGCGCAACCAAGACACATTGAGAAGAGATATATTGAGTGGTGTACATGATGCTGTTACCTCAGACCCCATTTATTAAAGAAACGAGAGGTTAACATTTAACAGTTTATAAATAAATAAATAAATAAAACAGCTACATAATCAATGGTATTGAATAAAGCATCTAAGTCGTAGCGTATTTAATACAGTTGATAGATCTTTTAGAGATAATATAAAAGTACAACAGCCTGCATTAGAATGTATGCCTTTTGGTGGTGATTTCCTTGAAGTTCTTCTATCTGTAATAATCATTAAAGTATAAAAGAAGTATAAAAGAAGTATAAAAGAATAACAAACAAGTTGAATAAATAAGAGCAGAGTTAATTGTACGTTAACTAAACCAATACCTTTGGACCTAAGGAGCTATTGACAACACCATAACATCAATGGATGATAAATAGTAACTGATACTATTCAGTGTTGCTAATAAAATAACTATTTATTTCCTCTTTCTTATTGTATTTCTATCTATTATTTCTGAACTAAAGATGTTATGCAGCCAACAAGATGTTAATGAAGTAAAAAAGATACAACATGCTTATAGATTCAACCTAGGATTCTTACATGTATTTGATTTTTATAATAGACTGATGAAGAGCCTATAGCAAGTTCTTTGGGTGCAAATCATGCCAGAATAATGACAATCAAGACATCTTTACGTGATACTGCTTGGAGTTCTGAATATTCACCTGTTTTACAATGTCTGGTTGATAACATCAATACCATTGTTTCTCAAACATATGCGTTCTCCAAGTATATTGATCTATCTACTCGAAAATGAAGATGGATCTGCTTTGAATGAGTGCATAACTAAGGATTTCTTCCGTGAGGTGTTTTTGTCGCTCATTGATAAGCAAATCAGAGAGGGTAGTACTTCTGGTAAAACACGTCTCACACCCAAGGTGCGTCAAATAAGAGAGAAGATCAACCCTCTGAAGAATGACTACTGTCAATATGCATCCTACACTCCAATCAAAATAACCAATGCTCAACAAATCTCCATTTATGAAAGCACCAAGATACACACATCCTACACCAATAATATTGTGTCTCAATTTGGGAATCGTCTTAGAATGTTCTTCAACATCATCCTGCGACAAAAAGAAAGAATTGCCTCATTGACCCATGCCATGAAAACCAAAAAATATTCTGAGGAGGCTATTGCAAATATTATTAGATTAAATGTGTTGGATGTGCGTACGCAAATCAAACTAGACATTTCGACAAAAACTGTTCCCAATGCACCCATAGATTTCTTGAACAAAAAGGCCAGTAGCCAAATACAAGAACTGCTCGCCTGCTATCCTCCCAGCTATAGATTTGCTAAAAACTCCATCTATTATGATGTTAAAGCCAATCCAACCAAGCAGATGTACGCATTTGCTAAGCTGGCCCAACTATGTGAAGAGAATGGAAAGAAATCTTTTAGTTGTTTCCCACTTTGTAGAAGCTTCATTCCCTCTCACATTACGATAGATACTAAGATACTCAACCACCCTATCTTGAGAAACAAAAGCTACACGGGTGAAAAGTTTGATTTTTGGGTTCATATCAACTTAAAATCAAAGGTGTTCAAACCAAAATTGTATGAAAGACAAGACATTGAGGCTTTGGAATCGTGATCTAGCTGCTACATTGAACTTTAGACATATTCTAATGTCTCAAAGGGAAAATGGTACCAGCCCAGAGCGCTTTTGTAGATATAACAAAAGAAAGCATGACTCCAAGGATACAACTAGAACCAATAAAAGGTCCAAGCCTTCTTGTTTATCCTTCTCCTCCCCAGTTATCGCTGGAGCCTCGGTTGACTAACTGAAGGAAGCCCATGCTGCAAGTAAACTATCTAAAAAGTGATAATAAAGTGTGTCTTATTGAACTTTGTCATGCAAAGGACATTATAATATCTGGTATTAGTAACGGATTATTAGTTATTTGTGCAGATATGCTTGTTATATTTGCTTATATTTTTTTTTAAAAAAGTGTGGTTGAAGTCATAGTAAAGCATTTATCAAAATACAAAGCTCATATAAACTCCTTGAAGAACCAAAGTTACATCATTATGGGGGATGCAAAGTCATCAACCAACATTAATGACCTGCACTTCTTTGTTAGATAATTTACACTGCATGGAGGCAACGCTTTTTCAATAATGATTACAATGTGTTTTTCATTAGCAAACATGAAAAATTGAAAGCGACAGTGATATACCTTTCTTATAAATATAGACCTTAGTATTCTGAGATATAAGTACTGTTGTTGGCCATGGATAGCATGCCAAGCATAAATCTTGTTTTATCACACAATTATGTTTGAACATTGTTTATATCTCTAGAAATCTTCATTATTTTCGGATATAATAAAGTCAAGATATTCTATTCTATTTTGAGGTATACATTGGTAGTTTTCAATGTATATTTTCTTTCAATTATTTTTCATCAGAATCATTTTATTATAGGAATTTCCAAAACTTGATTAAAGGGTCATCTAATCATAAATAATTCTAAACACATAAGCAATAAAACTGGTGTTTAACCAATTTACTTCCAATGGCATTAAATTCATCAATATCTTTTGAGAATTCTGCTACATTTTTTTCATTAGAATCCTAAGAGAGAAACCTATAAATTGCTTTTTTTTTACGTGTAATGTTCATTTTTTGTCTTTTGATGTACTGGTGGTTTTACTATATGACATTCTTATTTATTTTAAGAAACAAACAAATACCACAACTCTATTTTTATAAATATACATAAGGTGTAACACTCTTTTCTAAAAATAAATAAAAATACAAGACACTTTTTTTGTAATACCAGTTTGACAAAAGGTGTATTTATTTTGCTACTGCTTTGAACAATGGCTGATGTTACAAACCCGGTTTATTGATACTACACACCCAAAGATTTTTTGGCCTTTAAGCGGTGATATATTTTTCCTTTTAAGAAAAAGAAAACCTCTCCTTTTATGGAAATATGTTCAAAATCAAAAAGTCTGAGGATATCCAACTATTTGTTTTCTTTTGTGGAATATCTCAATATCAAATTGTATTATCAGTAAAATATATTGTTTATGAATAAAATTGTTTGTTATAATAATATAGCTAATAATATTGTAGCTAATAGTATACTATTACTATAGCCACTGCTGTTCTAGGTGTATTCCCTCATAGCAATAGAATCCATAACCTAAAGGCCTTGTGATTTATCCTTAGGAGATAGATAACCATGCTCAAGAGTATACCCTAGAGACCCTAGACAGTATAGAAGACCACCTAAGGCTGAGTTGAAAGGAGTCTTTACTTGCCTAATAACAATACAATGAGTGTCTTGTGGAATACAATGAGCTCAAGCCCAGATGAAGACACTGCTTACCTTTTTATCACTAGAATAGTCTTTGGTGGTATATAAAACTTCTTTCTATTCTTTCTATTTATTAATAATAGCACATTATCTTGCTTATTTATGCTCATCTCAATGAGTGCTTAAGTATCAAATTGTATAGACAGTGTGGGAAATAACAGAGGGGAATATCAAAACAGATAATAATCTTTCCTTCTCTATTCTGGTGATGTATACACTAGCCTTCGCTCATAAAATTCACAAGTCAAAGTTCACAAGTCAAACAGTTCACTCTATTTGCCTTTGGCCTAAAGTCCAGTATTAGAAACAATATCTTGTTATCATTAAGCACCACTGTTAATACCAGCTACAATAACATAGTTACTGAAGTGATTATAAATATTGAGTCAATGAATGGCTATAATTCTCTCAATTTAATTGAGTTTAGTTCTATTTTATGGACAATGACCACTAGAGTTAATTCAGTGTGTGTTCTGTAATACATCTTTTTCAAGCAGTGTTATGCTGCAAATACTATGGGCTTATAGTTAACACATTATGTTAAACAATAAATGCAGTGACTGAGTTGTAATTTTGGGGTGATTCTGGTTCTAATTTTTTCTCTTTACAGCCAATTCTATACTTTTTAATTGCAGAGTCAGTAGCCATTGCTAGAATAGGCAAGTAGAGTTTGAAATAGCCCATCTAGACATCGAAAAGGCCTTTTTAAACACATTAGCCAATCATAAGAATATTGAGATTTCATTCTCAGGATATTTCTTTTTATATTCAATAAATATTTAGGTGTGTAGCATATATTAGTATACATGGGAATTCATTCTATCTATGATTTTAGAGATTTTTTTTATATTTTCATCCACTCAACTGTGTAAGATAGAATTAATATAGAAACTATCTATCCATTTGATACAAGAAAAGCTTGTGAGCTCTATTTCTTATATTTAAAGACACACGCTTTTTTCTAATTTCATGAATAATATTTATCTCGTAATAGCCTCTAAATACAAAGGGATTATTTATGTCTCTGTGTAAGGTAGTATTCTACTGCTTTTGTATTTTGATTCATGCAAAGATATATGCTTATTTTTAAAATAAATAAAAGGCTAATAGTTTCTCTTACTTTTGCTTACAAAACAAATGTATCAAAACAAAAGGTTCAATACTAGTAGTACAAAATAAGTGTTCCATAAAGACTACTGAATATTATAAACTAAACTATACTGAGGGTCAAACTTATTGGTTTAAATATGCTTCCTAATAGATGATAAAGCAGGTGTATTGTTTGTTTTCTTTGTCTTAGAGTCGAGGTGTACTATATTTGACTAGTCTTTTTTTTACATTGTATTCAAACTTTGACAAAGTTTAATGTACGACTTAGTGTTTTTTTCTTTCTTTCCTTTATTTTTATTTTTATTTTTATAATCATACCATGGCTATTCTACCAAGAGAATGCTTATTTTATCCGTTTACCAGATCTTTAGCTATAAATAAATGTAACCCTATGATCATAGAATAGAATACTTAAATCATAGAATGTTCATAGAGTCATTTCAAATTTAGTAAAAAACTAATTAAGTTTTCTAGGTATTCTTTTATTTTCAATACATTCAAATATGTCCAATATATTACAGCAGCCAGACACAACATCATAATGTCTTTAGAAACACCCATATTAATAACATATCTCTAATGAGAGAGTCTTATCCACATGCCTCAATAACAATGTGTATTTATCTTAAACAATGACTATACTTCTTGATATAGAAATATACATTACTTTGTAGTAGTATTGATAAGTTGTATTTGTATTTAGTAATACCTGTCGCCCTTACTAATTAAAAAGAGAGAAGATGGCATGGGTTATTTCTACATTTCAAAGGCTATGTAGGAGTAAAGGGAGGCATCAGACAATAGTTTTACATAAAGTATTTTTTCAATTATTTTTTTACTCAAGACATACAAGTGAATGTTGGGTCTATTTTGTCTCGGATTCCATGAAAACAGAAAAGGAATAATACAGTACATGTATGAAATGATGGACATCCAGCAGCTGTCAAGAATACTATATGTATTAAGAATGGTATTTTATTTTTTATTTTACTATTTTATTGTATGAAAATATATCTTTTAGGTACGATTATAATATTTCTGCCACTTTGAGAATCTACATTCTTTTATGAAGAAAACTACACCTTTAAGTTAGCGTTATAGAGTTCAACTTGAGGTTATAGACTTCATTCGCTCAATGTGAATACACACGAACACATCTAGGTACACACATTTATTCGTATCTCTGTGTATGTAAAAGAAAGAAAGAGAGAAAGAAAGAGATAGGAGACAAAATACAATACAAAAATATACCGAAATAAGAAAAAAAGAAAAAAAAAGGAAAAAGAATGATCTCCTATCTTCATATTTATTTGTTATCCTGTCAAGATAGGATAGTAAACCTCAACCATGCACACATTCGACTATTTCTTGTTTGTTGATTACAATTCAATTGTACTATTTTGAAAAGGGAGTGAAAATAGAATGTTATTTATCATGTGAAGGCAGTTAAAATAGTAGTTAAAATAGAAATGCAGATAAGAGAGATGCATAACTAAGAAAAAAGATGTAGTTTATATTCCCCTTAAGAATACCGTAGATGGATAGATAGATAGATAGATATACATGGAGACACATATACATCTATTTGTCTGTGTGTAATTCATAAGATGAACTCACCTGTCCATGGTCACCCACAGATGGACATGGACGCCAATGGACGCATGGATAGATATAAAAAGTAAAAGTGCAATACGGGGCAAAAGAGGGAGGTAAGGCTAAACCAGCTAGTGTAGCAATGGCCTATCACAATCAAGTAAAGTCATTTACTAGTGTCGCCCTTTCGACTGATAGGCCAATGAAAGAAATAAGAATGGCCATGCTGCTACTCTAGTCCGTCTGTCTTTCTTGAGTATTACTTGCCTAATCTCTAAGCTGTCAAATGTCAAATAGCAGCCCTCCTTTGCCTTTTTCTCTCTTTTTATAAGGTGTCTAAATAAGAATAAATTCTTACCAGTCTTTTTTCTCTTTCTTTCTTTCTTTCTTATTCTCACTTTACATTATTTCTGCTTCTATACCTTATACTTAATTATTGGACATATATATATAGATATATATCATGCATACCATCTCTTTCCAGCCTATTCATTACACCACCAGCACAAAGAATACTACTGAATTCAACTCTCGCAGCTTATTACTGTCTACTGTTAATACTACCCATGATCTGTACAGTATGGAGTGTGGAGATCGTCCCAATACTCTTGCACGTGTTCTTGTAGGTCTCCATGAAATGGGTGGTAAGTTATTCATTATCATCCCACTGCCAATACTACATGCACTGCTACTACTCTTGATGGCTCAATTGGCATGGTTTATTATTATTGTTATTCTCTAGCAAGTCAGGAAAGACTACGGGATGCCTATTTGACAGTGTGTTCGGGTCTTGAGCGTCTTTCCTCTTGCTCAACGAGTCGCATTGAGCCCGACACTTGGCAAGACTTTCTTGGTAACAAAAAGTAATACTCGAACACACACAGAGAGAGATAGAGATAGATAGATAGATAAATAAATAGATAGACACTATATAATAATAATAATAATAATAATAATACTTACTATCCATTCTTCCTGCCTAGTTATTATCGAGACTATCTATTCTTCTTTGATCAATATATCTCCCACTATGGTTTGGAATCTACTCTTCATACCTACTTGTACAGTTCACATCTTTACAATTCCATCGGATCACAACTCCAGCCCCTTGTTCATATTGTTTTTGGCCTCGAACAAAACCTACCAAAAGTTGTAGCACAAGGACTTGCTTATCTTGCCAGCACCTACTGGGACCCCTCCAATATTCTATCTTGTTCAGTGCCACAGACAGCTCCCTTAAATCCTCACCTTTTATTAGCAGATCTTGTTAAATCTGACCAGCGGTTCGATGGTAAAATAGAATCCAGTACATTTGGAGGCGCCATCAAATTACTTTTAAAGAGTAAATCTGCACTCCTACAAACTTACATGGCAGAATGGTCTCGTCAAACTGGCACCTGGGAAGACCGTCTAAAGGCATTGATTGAGTTGGCCGTTGAGTTTATACCCAACAGTGCACGCCCCACAACCCATACCATGGAGCTGGACTGGTTCTTGGCAGGTGGACAGCTACTGAGTTCTGCTTTGGCCATCCAATCCCTGGCATCTCTCTTTTCTACAAAAGCATCCTCACAAACAGAGAAGGAACAGCAAGGGAAAGTGTTGGAGCATCTAGTTCAATTACAGTTCTTGCTTTCCCTATGTACTTTTGTTGTACAGGGACGACCATGGCATCCCCATTCTTCAACAGTAACAGATGTCTTTAGTTGGAAGGAGTGCATGGACAGGGTCGTGGCGTCAGATGATACAAAGGCCATTCTCGCATTAAACTCTTTGATCAAGGCTCGAACACAAACAAAGTCGCAAGAAATGCATCTGCATGCAGCCAATCTTTTGGTTGCATGTGTTGAGCAGCAAGGAACCTGGATCAAGGGGGGAACTGGATGGCACCATCGATGAACTCTAATAAAAGAAAATGAAAATGAAGAATAGAAATCCCATATCCCTTACTGTCTATTCCAAAAACAACAATAACTTATCCAACAAAAACATTACTAATGAACACCCTATAGATAGAGAAATAGATATATATAAAAGAAATAGATATAAAAAAAGAGAAAGAGATTTACTAGTAAATACTATAAAAATGAGAAATAAACTTAACCCATGCCTACAACGACAACGTGTTAATTATCCCAAGGAAAGAAAATGGAAAATAACAACAACAACCATCATCATCATCACTTCCTCCCTTATTTTCATTCCATGCTATTTATGTAGTGATAATATAGTTATAGATCTAAAGACAAGGCAGATGCGTCAACACTCAAGACCTTTCCTCAGGCACGCCATGCACTTTTAGTCTGTAAAGGGATGTAGAGGCTTCATTCCCCCAATTGGACATGACGCGTACCAGCACGACGTGTGCAATAAAGTACCGAGAAGAAGACACCTCAAATGCTTGTGACATGGGTCCGTTGAGTTGATACTCAAACGTGCCCAACAGAACAGCACCAGGATTGGACTTTACCCATGGCCATTCAAAGGAAAACACCCGCCCTGAAGTGATATCCTTTAATGACTTGAACCCCCACACTTGGAACATCCGTGGTGCATGTGTTGGGTGGATGTTCAGGTTGTATTCCATAGTGATGTTCTCAATGACAATAGGTTGGCTCAAATGAATTCCCAGCGTCCCCTGAGTTCCCTCCATTGTCCAGCACTGTCCAGGCTCATTCCCAGGCATCAGAGCTGCTTCTGCTGAATAGGCTTGATGAGACCATAGACCTGTGAGGCGTGACAGTTGTTTGAGGGGTGTAGTACGTGGATAGTGCGTATGGGTTTTGTGGGTCAGTCGCTGAATGACTTGTGCTCCAGCCGTCGCCAGTGCATAGTCTACTGTATTCACTTGAGGAGTAGAAAGAGCCGTGTGGGGATGAGCAGAGAATGCCTCCATTGCGTCGAGTAATGTTCTGACTTGGCTCCATGTCTCTTTGAATCCCTCCATGTCCAAGGAAGTCTTGATTTTATCTGTCTCTTGCTGAATACGACCAGGCAGTGCCTCCAGGGTCCATGCCAGACGCTGGTGAATCTCCTGTTGAAGTTCGTCCAGTGCTAATTTATGATCTTGCAGCTCTTTTCGACTCACACATTGATCTTTAATGTAGGATTCTAGTTCAGGGGATAAGCGAGAAGCATGGGCAGACTGGGATGAGTAGACCTCCAGACTGGAGCGCAGGTGCTGTTCTACTTGTGTGGAGATGTAGTCTTCAAGAGGACGAGACACATGTGTAGGTGGGGATGGGGAGGTAGCAAAGACCATTGCACTGTCTACTATCCATTGACGAGTGTGTCGTAAGCCCTGGTGTGTCCAATCCATGGTTTGGTGGATGATGGGTGCTTGGGAGATGATGTTGTTAGTTGTAAGAACATAGACACTGCATCCTAGAATGCCTAATGAACTACAGAGCCTTCTCCAGTGCAGTACACGTGTACGTACAAATGTGCCGTGGTGTGCTGTCTCCACATAGCTATCAATGACCACCAGTCTGATCCATGCCCACAGTGGATAACAAAGACATCCAGTAACAATGACTGCACCCTCTACTATTTTTGTTATTACCTCCTTAATAAACCATAGCACCCAGAAGATCCAGCACACAATAAACATTAGTGTCTTATCCAGCCATATCTTCATTCCATCTCTTATGCGTTCAGTGGGTGTCTGATCTTCTTCTCTCTCCACCGTGTCTTCTGATCTTACACTCCCTGTATCTTCCTGTAGCTTTCTAGAAGGAGGGAGTATGCTGTCATTCCACAGTGAAGGAAGCTCCTCCCCTCCGTGTTCTATAAAATATCTTCTTCTTGCTTCCTCATGTGGGTTCTGAGACAGCATTTCTTCTTCTTCATAAGGATTCCAGTCTTCTGTCTCTTGTGTCTGAGTAGCAAAGAATTCATCCATACTGTGCTGTAGAGGCTGTTTCCTCTGTTCCTGTGAATTATTCTTTGTTCCTATAGACATCTGAGTGGGCTGTATTTATTTGTTTATCTCTTTCTTTGTCTCCTCTATTCTTACCCTTGTTTAGTAGCCCATCTTTTACAGGTGAGGTGTTTTTATCCA
Source organism: Spinellus fusiger (assembly GCA_025094145.1). NCBI lineage: Eukaryota > Fungi > Mucoromycota > Mucoromycetes > Mucorales > Phycomycetaceae > Spinellus > Spinellus fusiger. The sequence goes on along the minus strand of JALLLS010000012.1, from coordinate 607,263 downwards.
GTGAACGCAATCGCAGTCGTGGGTCCGTAGAAGAGTCTATTTGCTGTTGTTGTGAAAAGGCAGTAGCAATATTGACAGATGTGTCTCTGTAGGAGATGGGGGAAACATGCGACAACCGCCTTTGCTCACTATCTGCATGTTTCTGTGCTCTTTCTTTGACAGCATCTGTTGGACTCGTACAATAGGCACCATGGCCATTGTATGTATAGGAGAATGAAGGAGAGTCATGACGCTGGAAAGAAGACATAGCTACTGGAAGAAACAGGAAGAAACAAGAAGAAACAAGAAGAGACAGGAGCAGGAGGCTGTGTTGATATTTCTTTGTCCAATGTGACAAAGGCCACACCCAAAGAACAGTGTTTCTTAGAGGCCTTTTCCCTCTACAATGAGAGTGTGACTGTTACTTACTTGACGTCAAAGGGAGTCCTTGGGTGGCTTACAAAACAATAAGAGTAGGCTGGCGAGTGTTGTAGTTTTCCCCCTTTCCTCTCGTTCTCCGTCCACCTATTCCTATGAGTGACTATTCTTCCAGCTACAACATCGGTGGTGATTCTGTAAGAGTCTTGTTTTCTGTGAATTGTCTTTTTTATGGAGGCTTTTTTTATAGGGCAGCAAAAAGCAAGAAGTAATGGACCAAGTCCGAAATGAACTTGCTTTGGCCAATGCTCAAGAACTCATCAATGTAAGTCACACACACACACACACACTGTTATGAAGAAAAGAAAGAGGCTTATAAGTGTCTTGTGATTAGAAAATCAACGAGAAATGCTACCAAAAGTGTGTTCCTAAGCCTGGAGCCCGTCTTGAAAGCGGTGAACAGCAGTGCTTGTCTAAATGCATGGACCGTTACATGGAAGCATGGAACGTAGTATCACGCAGCTACGTCAACCGTCTTCAGCGCGAGACACAAAATGCTGGAGGCAATCTGTAAAGGACTGTTTTTCTCTTTCAATACAGGTTTTTAACCTAAAATTAGACGGTTCAAATAAAATAAAATAAATTAGTCTGTTTGAAACTACAGTGAGATACAAGTCAACAGTTTGTAGATGTTATATTGTCCTTGGGATTCTATAAAGACCATACTAAGCAGTAAAAGAAATCATAGTTAAAATGTGATGTTTGTTATGTCCTACCTTTTCTTCTAATAGTCTGTTAGCCTCAAGGACATGCTATTGAATACTATGCTATTATCCATCCCTTGCTATTGAACGGCATCCTCTTCTCAGTCTATTAGTTATTAAAGATAGAATTCATCCCAAAAACATAGCTCTACTATAGACACAAGCCATAATGATGTGTCAATGAAAGCAGTCTAAAGGTGCACTATTGTATTCTTATGATAGATGTAGATCGTCATCCCAACATGGAGGGTGCTCAGTTGAATAGGATGTATGGATCCTCTTCCTTTATGCAAGACACAAATCCAAGACTATTTACAAGCTTATGACAGAAAACTGTGCTTTATCATTTTAAAAGGCACACTTTCATTAAAAGGAAAGAGACTTGCCTAAAAGTATTGAAAATATAGATTTGACTGGGCCATCAGATGGAGCCAAACAGATATAGATTACAATAGTAATGGTGTGTTTATTGATGAGTCTGCTCTCCATATTAATTTAAAAAAGAACCATGGCTTCGTCAAAGAAAGGAACCAGAGCAGAGGCTGTCCAGTCCACGACAAGAGCAAAAACAGCAACCATTATGATCTGTTGTGAAGAGTAAACTTAGGAGAGAGAAGCTATTATAAGATGAGACGTTAAACATGAGGATCACTGAAGCATGTAGCGATGTTCTTATCAGTGATCTCAAGGGATTTTGTTATTACTCTTCTTTGAAATTTGAAATATACTCAAGTAGAAACACCCTTTAATAAATCTCACACACTTTGTGCAAAAAAATATTTATGAAATTGTGCAAAAAGTAAAATATTGTTGTAAATGTGAAGACTTTTCCCCCTTGAAACACATATAGGACAAGGGAAGGAAAACCATCCCTGAATTTACTGAGAAGCTATTACTGTATAACTTGGATCTTTGTAGCATAGAAAAAATATGTATATAAGTAGACCCAAATTCATATAATGAATCTTTGAGAAATATATCCTTTAATTCAAACAAACACACCTATTGTTTTTTGGGTTTTCCAACAATATAAAGTGAAAAAAAAGTGAAAAAAAGTGTGCAATTTTTTTCTGAGGTTGTGCGAATAGTTTCCAAAAATAGTGTATAAAAGACGGTTATTTAGTCGCCAACATTATTAGCTACTATCAATAAGATCATGGACTTAATTTATAACATTTGTGAGATAGGGCAGTGTAACGACCCAATCTTCTTGGAGGTTTGGTGGAAAATACATTTGCATTGATAAGAAGACAAGACTCCACGCCACAAGGAACAAACTGGCAATTAGTATAAAAGGTGTAGTTTACTACATCTTTAATAAAACAGACCTTGATACGAGCTACTTCCTGAAGTATAAACAAGATAGGCTTTCTTTGACTTGGATAGTGGGTTGCTTCTTGCTCTATTACTGTTTTTGTTGTGTCTCATTCCTTTTCGTTGGCTCTCAGCTGTGTATGTATCAAGTGCCACAGCCAGACTATGAACCTGTTTGTTCTCTGTACCCTACTTTGTTCGTGGTATATTCTATACCTCACCTTTATCCTACATTCTCGCACCTGAGAACACATCCCCATACCCCATTCTTACATCTCTTGTTCCGTGTCAGTAGCCAGCCCTCTCCAGCCCCTACACGTCCCCTAAACGAACTCCCCTGCACAACATTACACATTGCTTATCATGAATACGTTTTTTGATTATTATTTCTTCTTCTTTGATATTCTGTACATATAGTTAAAGTTCAATTGACCGACCTCTATAATAATAGTGTAGACCTATATAGTCACACAAAATTAGAAAGTATACGATTTTTATTTTTTGAGATCCTGAGAAAGAATATGCTTTATGCATGAAAAGGCTATGACCTCAAAACACATACTAATGACTTCAAATTCAACACAAAGTTAGTTTAAAATATAGTCTATATTAATGTATATAAAAAAGTTTTTATTTAATACTTTTTTGAGTCACGTTTGGCATCAATAACTGCCTGGTAGCGATCCTTCATTAACTAAACGTTCGGCAAGATCAACGTGAGGATTTCCCCAAGCTTATTCTAAAGCTGTCTTGAGCTCATCAATATTTTTGATACCAGCCCTCTTGTCATTGATTGGCTTATCAAGACAGATCCAGAGATGTTCAATGGGGTTGAGATCAGGACTTTGGGCAGGCCAGTAATCAAAGCGCCTGATTACATGTGTGTTTTCTCACCATGGTGTATAGCCACCTGTATGACAGATAGCCCCATCTTCTTAGAATATGAAGTCCCTATCATCTTTTCCATTCAATTAAATAAATCACGGCATAAATTTTCCTGCCAAAATGTTGACATATACGTCCTGATTCACAATGCCATCAATAAAGACCAAAGGCCCAAATCCACCAGCCCAGAAACAGCTCCAGATCATTACGCTGTCTTTCCCCCATTTGGTTGTAGTTATTATATGAGCAGCTTTATCTCTCTTTATCTGATCTTTTGAATCACTCTGGTTCCTCCCTGGTAACCCTTTACTTCAAACCGTGACTCATCAGACCATACAATGCGTCTTCAGTCTTCATAGATCCAATTGACCCGTTCCTTCGCCCAACGAAGTCTTTTCTTCATGTTTTCTTCAGACAACTTTGGCTTGTATGCTGTGAATTAGGAACCAAACCCGACCTGGTGTATGTATTTGATGAATGTTGCTCTACAGATGATTATCTCATGTGCCTTAAGTTCCAAATTTATGTAGTTATAGAAGGCACATGGGTTGCCTCTTAGAAAGACCTCAAGTCATCTGAGGTTTCTCTCGTTAAATTTTTTTGGTGCACCAGAACTAGGTCTTGGTAGAGGTGTACCATTAGTCTTTATTCTACTAATGATCTTTTGGACAGTAGACTTGCTAATGCCAATGACCTTTGAAATGGCACCCATGGAGTATTTTTCTTTTTTAAGCCAATAAACACCCTATTACTCTTTTTCTCCAAGCTTATTATAAACTCTTGAGTTTTTAGTCGAGGATTCTGTGTTTGACATTTGAGATTGCTTATTGGAATATGATTCTGTGGTAAAAAGAAGATGAATTATGTTTAAAGATATATAAATTAGGGGGCCGTATACTCTCTAATGTTATGTGACTGTATACTTAGACTTATCAATTGGTTCACTATCAGATAGACAAAGCATTATTAAAAGCAAGAGATTAGTTCCATTAATTAATAGGAAACTGGCAGTGGCAAAAGAAGTACAAAAGCTATAATTTTATCCATTAAACTGTTTATCATAAGGTAGTATGAGTGGTATTAAGGATAGAGATTCAAAGAATCATTACCAAGAGTGAAGCCGGCTTGTTTAACTTTATAGAGAGTACTATATGTTATATGCTTATGTTTTTTCATTGTATGGAGCTATCTTTACTGCTAACTGAACTCTTGTTAGTGTTCCTACAATACAAAGTTCTACAATGGTCAACGCGTTTGTGTCATAATAAGACAGATGCCTATTTATTGTCTATCTGTATCTGTTCATTTTGATTTTCTTGTTTCGAAAATAAATAAAAAGAAAATCAATCAATAGAGAAGAGAAAGAAAGAAGAGGGGGAAGCGCGACTTGGTCCGTGATTATATGCTCTGATGCATTTTAGCAGTCACAGTACGCCTTGATGGTGTAGTCACTTGACATTTTCTCACCATTAAAAAACCCCCCAGTCTTTCGCGTTCTGATCTTCTAGTCTTATATTTAATATATTCTAAACTAATTATTTTGTTTCATATCAACTGTATTTAATAAGTGAGAATAAAACAATAATCTTGATATACTTTTTACTGTTTTTTTTTGCTCTATTACCAATTCTATGCACATTTTTACATTGAAGATCAATCTTCACCTTGCTTCAATTTTACATTGACACAATCAAACTCTCGGAAAGAAAATCGAAAGGAAAATGATTTTAGTCAGTTTATATTATACAGACACACCCAATTGAATTTAATACTTTTGAAAATAAATATCAGGACAAAATAAATAGAGCAATTTTAACATCAAATGAAACACTTTGCATTTGATCTAGAAGCTTCAAACTTGATTATACTAAGGTTCAACATCTTTAATTATAGAATAATAATAATAATACAGCTAATATTTTGTATGGCCTTTTATGGCATCAATTAGAGCTTAACATCTATCTGTCATACTCAGAACTAATTGTTGTACAAGTTCAACACCAACCCTCTTCCACTCCTCTGCGATTAGAGCCTTCAAACTTTCAACATTAGTGATAGATGCCCTTCTTTCTTCAATTAAAATTTTTAAGGCGTATCAGACATGTTCAGTTGAGTTCAATTCAGGGCATTATACGGGCTAGTACTCAAAGTACTGTAATTTGATGCGTCTCTTTTTACCATCTGGCATAGGTTCCAGTATGACAGCTATCACCTTCTTCTTGTAACGGAAACTCACCGTCCTCCTTTCTAATTCAATTACATGAACTAAAGATAGAACTCACCACCCAAATTTTTGATATATTCATCTTGGTTTACAGTGCTATCAACAAAGACTAGTGGGCCAAATCCGCCCACCCAAAAACAGCTCCAAAGCATGACCCCACCGCCAACAAACTTCGTTGTTGGAACAATAGGATTAGGATCATAAAGTTCTCCAAATTTTCTGATGACACAGGCACCTCTATCGTTCCCTTTGACGGTGTACCTGGACTTATCAGACCAGACGACGCCTTTCCACTGGTCATTCGTCCAATTGACATGTTCCTTAGCCCAACGAGGCTACTTCTCTTTGTGTTTTTCAGTTAAGGCTGACTTGTGAGCTGGAGAAAAAGATCCGAACCCTAGCTGATTGCAGTAACTGATAATGGTGTTTCTACATACATCAACTTGAATCTTCAACATTTCCAATTTCAACTGATTATATGAGGCAAATGGGTCCTCTCTAATGACCTTTTCCAGGTGTCTGAGATCTCTCTCACTGGCTTTCTTAGGTTTTCTATGACTCTTTAAACGCAATGGTGACCCACGTTCTTTGATGTTTCTGATACTATTTTGAACTGTGAGATTTTTCATCTCAACTACGTTTGTGATTACAGTCAATTTTAATCCAGCCTTAAGCAGGTAATAAATGTCCCATAGCTTTTCATCTTCTGCTTTATCATATTCTCCACGACTGTGTGTTTCTGAAAATGTATCTTAAATGTTGTGTTGGTTTAATAATATTTGGAAAGAAGAAGAGTTTTATGCAAAAAAAAAGTATTATTTTATTAAAATTTAGGCAAGTATTAAATTCAATTGGGTGTGACTGTATTTATGCTGAGTACTTCCTAATTGGGCATTTACCCGATATTGTATGCGTTAACCTCTGTTAATACTTAGGTCGTACATCTATATATGATATATTATGTTCAGGAATTCATCGCTTATAGACTGCTTTTATACTTAAGATTTTAAAAGGCAGTATTATATAGCAATGTTGAAAGAGTATTAGTAGCTTGTTCATTCTATTCAATAACTATATCAAAGTGACTAAGAAAATCTGAATATTTTAAATGCAGGTTTCTTTTTTTGTTTTTGTTTCATACTTTATCTTGATAGTGTCATCACTTAACAATTTCCTAAGATATAGGCACAAAGTATTCAATAAATAAGGATAACAGTTTTTATAATAATAATAATAAAAAAACAGTAGTTTCATTTGTAGGTTACTTAGTAACTACCATTGGCTAATGGTATCTCCGCCCCATGCTGGTAGTGAGGGTGTTTGTCACTTCCTTTGATATTTTTCCCTATTCCAGCACCAGGGCCACCTCTAGATTTTCCTTGATGGGAGACTCCCTCATGTCTTTCCTGATCATTTTCTTGAGGTGAGCCCACATATGCTCAATTGAACTGAGATCGGAACCTTGTGAGGGCCGGTAAAGAATCATTACTATGCCATTTGCAGTTGTCTCACTCTTTTGGGTTCTATTATTGTCCCCTTGTAATTGGTGACTGGCTCCAGGGTTTAGAATAGAGAGGGCGAGATACTTAAGTTCAGAACAGTAGGTTTTTTCCAAGACATTAATGTACTTGTCAGAATTCATCCTACTCTCCACTATAATCAATCTTCCAACATCCTCCCCACTGAAACAGCCCCATACTATTACCCTGACACCTCCATAGTTCCTTGTTTCCAAGATATTCTCAGGATTAAAGGCCATGTCATGTTGCCCTTTTTTTTTAAATAAAAAAAATTGATGCTCTTACCATAGCTCATCAGTTTCACCTTGGACTTATCCAATCAGACTATCTTCTGTCATTGTTCATGGGTCTAATTGATATGTTCTAGGGCCCACTAGAATCAAAACACTATATTCTTCTCAGTTAACGAAGGATTGACTACCGGAATGCACAAATGAAGGTCTGTTTTCTATCAAGGTATTTCTTCAAAATATTCTTCAATAGCTTGATAGCCTCCTTGGTTTGATGGGACTTACTTATTATTGTTATTCTTCACCATCTGAGAGACATGTCTTCAAGTTTTCTCTTTTATCCACTATTGGATAAAGTCTCAACTTGTTAGGTATTTTTTCCAAGTACCTCACAATGTCTCCTATAGCAGGAACAGGCACGTTGAACATGTGAGATACCTTGGCCCAATTGAAGATCATGTTCAGCACCTGGTAGAAGATAGCTGAGCAAATTTTGATGTTAGTATCTTTTCCGTATGTGTTAGGGGTTTAATAGAAGATGCTAACAGTGTTAGATGACATAGATATTACAATAAAAGGCATTGCTATGAGAAGAGAGAAATATAAAATATGTTATTTATTTATTCTTAGTATAAAAATAGCCTAGAATTTGAAAGATCAGGATTATTCTTTTTGGTCACTTTATATCTTATGGTTTATTTCACTAGCCATTTTCTTTTATTCTATTATTTTGGGAAATAAACATGTCCAGTTTCTTACATAATTTTTGAACTTTTGAATTTGAATACTTTTGAATTTTGAGTGTCTTTTGATTGCCATGAAAGTAAAAGATTAGATATTCGCTTATTCCCTATTTACTATTTTCTTAAAAATATGAACTAAGCAAAAAGAGTCCATGCGGATCTTAATAAACAGTAAACTGAAAATGAACAATCTAAGATGCATTCTGCAACACCGATCATTAATTACACAGATGGAATAAAACACAAACAAGATCTTATATTTATTAATAAAATAAAATAAAAACAAGATTGATCAGCTTACTAATTTGTAGTATCCATCAATGTTTAAATCGGGATTATTTCTGCATATATCGTCTGCCCGCTATATATTAAGTAATCAGTCAATCTAAATAAAACTAGTAGGTAATAAGATATTTCTTTAGTTATTATAAGTGAGTAGGTCGCAATATAGTTGCAGACAATATTGAAAAAAGAATAGATGCTTGAAATACATTTAATTGTGGTAATAGTGATTTTATTTATTTAAAAATGATATAGATGTTAATTTGTGAAATAGTATTGGCAGCCTAAAGTGGTAATGGTGGTCTATTATATTTTTCTACATTACATCAGACATGGGCATATAAAAAATGATTTAGCCACTAACAAAGAAGAAAAAAAAATTCTTCGGTAGTGTGAAGAAAAACTTGAAGTAAGTATCAGTAACATAGCACCATCTCATAACATAAACTTGACCAAATATATGATGGCTGAAACTGTAAGAAACTAAAGGCTCAGTTAATATTATAAAGTAATTTGTATTAGATGCTGTATCTCTTTAAACATTCTTAGCAACAGATGTAGTGATTATGAAGATTACATCTACAGTATTTTATTTTTAAAGAATTCATATGTCTTTAGCAATAAAATAGCTAGAATAAACAATATACACAAATAATACATTTCTCTTCAAAAAGATACACATAGATGCTAATAAGAATATTTGATACAGGTTATAAAATGACAATAGGATTGAGTCTATTTATAAATAGAAACAATACAAAAATCAACATAAAATAGCACCTGTTGCATACAGAATTACCTCTGTTATAATTTAAACAGTTATAGAATAGACAGGAGTGTATTATATTTTTAAACAATTTTTTAATGAATTGATCCTTGAATGAAAAATAGAAGCTATATGCTCACTTCCAATAGTTATAATATTTATCTCCATGTTTCTTCATATCATTACTCAAAGCATCCCATTTTGTTGAAGGCAGACCAGTAGTGGCATTCACTTTGACTTTCTCCTTATCTTCCTTTTGTTTGTCTTGTAAAAGCCACTTGAAGCATAGTCCCATCAGAGGAGAATCTAATACGTTATTCTCTCGGTGATAAGTCTTGATCTCTTCCAATTCTTTACACGAATCGATGGACTCCAAGGTAAGTACTTGACCATGACTCACATGTGCAAGGTGTGTGGGCCATGAACCCATGCCATCAAAGATATGAGTAGCATAGACAACAGAGGCATTTCTTTCTTCTGTCTCTTCTCGGAGAAAGTTAAGGAACTCTGCTCTAACCCATACATCCAGATCCACTGTGACTTCATCCAGCAAAAGCAAATTCCATGGTTGCAATAGACCCATTACTAGTTGAATACGTCTTCTTTGTCCTATTTTTTTTGTTATTTTGTTATTATTATTTTTTGTTTCTTACCATCAGAGACTTGGTGCAGTCTCCACTCTAAATCAACATCTAATACTCTGAGCAATCGTTCTGTTCTGTCTGGCCAGCGGGCACTTCCCATGCTCTTGAGTAGATAGGAGACAGTAAGATCAGCACGTACAACTGGGTTACCAGCCCACTCTGTACCCAAGTAGGTCACATACTACTTATTATTAGTATTTTATGATATTCACCAATAGACCTACAGGAGGTGCATCCAGAAATGCATGTTTTCCCATGATTTTCACGTCTCCATCTACCAAGCGTTTACCAGCAAGGATACGCAATAATGTTGTTTTTCCTGCACCATTGGCACCAATCAATATACATCTGCTTCCAGGTTTAAGTTCCAGAGAAAGGTTTTTGAGAATCAAAGGACCTCCATAGCCATAGTCAAGATTGTTGACTTCCACTGATTTTTCACAAGGCAAAGACATGGGTAAGATGATAATAGAAATAAACGGATTACAAGAATAAACGGATAGAAAATTATTATTTTCTTCTTCTTTATAGAAGAAAAAGAAAAAAGGATAAAGTTATTTTGTTATTTATTTATTTATTTATTTTTGCGTAAAAGACGACTTTATTTATTTTCTCTACTCAGTTACACGTCGCCACAAGTCTAACCGGGAATTCATTTTCTACAAACATTTTAACATGAATAGAATTGACCTGTGGCTATTAAATTCGATGTAGACAATTGCATAATAGAACAATTGAAGAGTTAGATTCTGGCTTAATAAAAGAAGAGAGAGTGTGCTAATGAATATATCTTATCCTATCTATAGGCTGCAGGCTGTAGATTACAACTCTATTATAGTGAAAAGGTATTGTCCATGTCTATGCCTTGCAAGATATAGCGGTGTGTGTGTGTGTGTGTGTATGTATGTGTGAACATCTCTATTGATTTTAAGATACAGTAAAGTCCGATACCGTGGATCTTTTTTTTTCTGCTTTTCATCTTATCTTATTCTTATGCTGAGCCAATGTATATGTAATTTAAAGCTTGGCATAGAATAGGAACCCCTATTTTGTACATATTGAGAATGGCTTTTAATTGTTTACAGGATGGACACACATAGATGGGCACACATAGATGGGCACACATAGATGGATTGTATTAAAGAGAACCAATGCAACACTGTGATCTCAACCATTCAAGTTTTTCCCTTCAATTGACACTTTAGGAGTTGTCCGTTTAGGTCCTGTTTTCATAGCACGCATTGTATTCTTGAGTCTTCTAAAGGAAGAATTGTCGGGCTAATCATTGCACAGCTCAACGTCAGAACCTTGCTATTATGCTTGAGAGATTAAAACTCACCTTGGACTTTGTCTTATCTACATGCACAGTGCTTTGGGGAGCAATGTCATAATCGGCAGCCACTGCTTGAGGAATTCTGACATGCAGTCTCTTCTCATCTCCTTCTTCTTCTATTGGCTCTGGTCGGTATCTCTTTCTGGGATGACTTCTATAAAAGATAATTATGGAGAGTAAGAGAGCTGTTTCTCCACTCTTTAAGAGATTGAATGACTTGCCTGTCTTCTTGTCGATATTCCCTCAACTCATGTCGACGTTCACGGTAATTCTCACTACGCTTAATAACTAAACGACTCCATTTGGCTACGAGTTGGTCTGCCTTTCTTCTAATTCGCATTTCAATCCGTGGTGATTTTGTATAAAAATAAACAATTTTTCCTACGCCACTCTCTCTTAGATGATCGCTGCCAATAGGTAACTAGCAAGTTATGAATAAAGTGTATGTCCTATGAACCATTACCTTGTCCAATATATCAAGCATCTCAGTCTGAATATCTAAACTGGGTAAAGAGCGATCAGGCAGAGGTTCCAGCCACAGCCGAATAGACTCCAACAACTGATTGTCCAAAATACTGTCCTGAAGATGCTTACTGTCATACAACCCCATTCATTAGGCTGTCGTTAAGGAGTCTGCACTTACTTTGTCAGAATACCAGTGACTTTGGTAAGCATTTTTAGTTTTGATACTGCTGGTCTTCTTTGTGTATTGGCTAATGTATCGTCTTCTGCAGCACGTTTCATTTCCTCTCTCATTGTAGCGAGCTCTTCGTCCATGCTTCGTTCAAGATCATCTTCGTCTACCCTCTTTCTCTTCTTTTTGCCACTGGCCAATGCACGAGCAAAATGCTGGTCAATCTCATCTCTCAAAGCTAAACAATGACAGCCATAATGATAGTTGTTGTTGTAACAGGATGAGCGATGAGAATAGTGCTGGTGCTGATGCTATCCACATACCTTGCTGAGGATCCACATCTTCTTCTTTCTCTAATGCCATCTTCTGCTCTCGTAACTCTTTACGTACTTGCTCCAGTCTAATACTCTCTTCTGTTGAGACATCTCTGTTTCTCTTTTTGAAAGAAGGAAGCTTCTGTAGTGCTCCTGCAATAGGCTCATGACTTTGTTCATGATAGCCCCCAGAAGAGGACTGTGCATAGCTCTCATCATTATGACCCCCATCAGAATCTACAGTGATGAGTGTTTCTTTCTACATGTATCGCTTCACCCACATTGTTCTTCTAGATCAGAGAGCTCTCCTCCACCGTCACTGTAGTTGAAAGTAGCTTCTTGGTACTATTATCATCGATGAACAACAAGACTTAGTTTTCTATTGGTGTGTGTGTGTTTTCTTTTTTTTCTTTTTCTTTTTTCTTTTCTTATTCTCTATTTAGCCCCAGTATAGGACAGGTGAGGTGTGGTTGATTGATGAACCTTACAGTGGGGCTCAGGTCATCCTCATAGGACATGTTGGATACAGGTGTAAGTTACAAGCAGTGAAAATCACATTACAGCAGACGCTATCCACACTTCCACTAAGAAACGCGTCACACTTTTTATGATTCTCTCAGTGATAATATTGTGTGTGTGTGTGTGTATGTGTGGACTTCTTCAAGATGGACGAACAAGAATTTTCTCCCTTTTATTGGCCCATACTCTTACAAGTAGTACCAAGATAGAATCCTCCGCTACTACTGTTATTAAGATAATAAAGAACACCTGTCTACTGGCTATATGTTTTTATTTATATAGAACATACTCTTATCTAAAGAACAACTAAGCCACAAACAGCTAAAAAGAAGGATGAAAAAGACAAAGAAAACATTTGCGTTTATTTTTTAACTCCCATGGGAGCATGATAAGAGAGTGACTCTGTTTAATCGAAGAGACCGAAGCCCATGTCCTATAAAGAAGAAAAGAAGAAGAAAAAAGCCAATGCCATAAGACTCTTATTTCTACAATGCCACTTGTCTATAACTTACATCGTCAGATTCTTCCTTCTCTTCAACCTTCTCCTCAGCAGCGGCTTCCTGAGCACTACCGACAGCAGCAGCACCACCAGCAGAGGCACCGACGGCAGCACCAGAGACGGAGGCAAGCTTGGTGGAACCTTCAGCAATAACCTAGTAATGAACAATGATGAGGATGAGGATGGAGTGTTCCTCGAGAAAAAGAAGTGTGTTCTTCTTTTCTTACCTCAGCAATGGACTTGCCCTCAAGGGACTTGGTCAAAGCAGAGAGACGCTCGGTCTCGGCCTCAACACCGACGGAACTCAAAAGAGTCTTGATATCTTCGGCAGAAGGAGTCTGGTTGCCAGCAGCGACAAGGAGGAGGTAAGCTGCGAGATGCTTCATTGTAAGAGATGTACAAAAAGGAGAGGGCGAACCATGGCTTGGCAGTGAAAAAAATTTATTTATTTCCTCGCGTGGAAAAAAGGCGCCACAAAATTTTCCTGTCTACGTCACTTGTGACCTGTGTTGTGACAGAGCCTTGCTAAGATGGAAAAATAGTGCCATTGGAAAGGAAGGGAGACATCTGTGGCGTGGAGGATCCTGAGTTTTCTATTGAATATCAATGGATTTGATTGGAGGAGAAAGGAGAGAAGAAGGAGAAGGAGAGAAGGAGAGGAAAGAAACTTCTTACAGTGAGAAAGTATTCCTTACCTATTGTAGCCATCTCTTTGGCTCCTCTCATAACAAAATCAAGGCAAGGAAGAATTGGATCTCCTATAAACCCCACTGAGTGTCTATGTTTCATTGATTCTCTTTTATTTAATAAACAAGTGCATTCATACGCACCACTTGCTGTCCTCACTGTAGAACACCTTTAGTGAGGAATCAACAAGGACTCTTATAGAAATAAGGACAAAAAGGACAAAAGAGAGATCAACACCCTCTTCTCCACACCAGAGTTCTTCTTTCTTCTTTTTCTTCTCTCTCAGAAGAGTCCATTAGATAGAATTGACAAGAAAACATCTAATTGCTTCTGAATCCACTGTGTTAAGGCCCACGTTGCTATACTTTTTTTATTTCATTTTATGCATTACAGAATAGGTAGGAAGGACATAATGTAGGTTACGCTTAATATAAGAGTGTCCATCACAAAAGGAACGGGTGACAGGTGAAGGGTGACATGGTGTATGTGTTCCAATGTACATCTACATTTATAGAAAAATAAAGCCTTTTTTTTAATGTTCGTAAATGAAGCATCTATCGGATGAATTCCATACTTATCACGGAGGTCTCTTCCGCTGATCTAGAGTGGGTTGGGTTATTTAGGCTGTAACAGTAAATTACAAAATAATAAATAATAAATAAATAATAAATAAAACATCCCAACCACTAGTTTATTCTATAGAAGAGACATTAGTCTGTAGAATGAATAATAAACAAGAAATAGTCAACAAGGTTCTTTCTGTGAAGCATTAAGACAGCAACAATACTATAATAGTCAACATGTCTTCTATTGTAATATGAATTCATGTGAAGTAAGATAAGAATGAAAAACATATGGAAATGAAAGAGAGAGAATGTGAGAGAGAATGAAAAATAAACAAGGCAAACAAATAAACAAACAGAAGCAGAAGCAGAAGCAGAAGCAGAAATAAAACAAAAACAGAAGCAGAAGCAGAAGCAGAAACAGAAGCAGAAACAGAAACAGAAACAGAAATAAAACAAAAAACAAAAAACAAAGACAAAGACAAAAAAACAAAAGACAAAAACACCCTTCTTCATGACACATTGATGAATGAAAAATGTTCAATGATAACGGTCTTCTGTGGGCTTCTCCATCTTTTTACGAAGAACAGCTATCCGATGGCGAATGGAATCCACAACTAAAATGAGAAAAAGAGGCGTCAATAAGAATTCTTACAAGTGCCTGTTTCTGTGGCTCACATTTATTAATAATTCGTCTGTCTTCTTCCTCCATGTCGGGTTCATCTTCTCCACTCTGTAGAATAGCCGCTAGTAGCCAAATGGCTGTCTGGTAATCCTGCTCACACTACCAACATCCCATGGGTGAATGGTACTATGGAGTGTGTCTTTTCTATTGTAGTGGCTTACCTCGGCAATGTTCTCTCCTACTAACTCATGAACAGCGGCTGTTCGGCTCTAGAACCATGCCAAGTGGGTAAGTCATTCAGTGGACTGTGGTGGATCCTCCCCCTCCCCTGCCCCTCTTCTCCTTCCACCACATACCATATCCAGTGCACAGTCATAAAGTAGCTTCTCAACACATGCACTGCCTTGATCCTTCTCACACTTGGATCCTTCAAGGGAGGCCCTGTCCAGACACTCATTAAACCTATCTCGCATCCATTGGACCGAGGTGTTGAGTCTGGCAGACACGAGTTGTACTTGGTCCTCTGAGATCCTTGTCCAGTACTGCCTTGCTGAATCCATGCCTTGTTCCAGTAATGCAAGGGCCTTTATATGAAGGATCAATGCCTCCTCTGCCACTCTCTTCTCATTTTCTGCTTCTTTAAGAGCATCAAACTTATTGTCTGCCAAACAAGCAACCGCATGGGCCATACACGCAATATACTCAATACGAGCCATCCTACTAGGACTGGGTTCTGAATACACAGCAGTAAGAAATCCCTTGGGAGATCCCACTCTCCCCAAGGGCAACTTCCCCACATGAGTAGGAGAACTGCCTACACCAAACAAACGCACTGAGGCCATGGAAAGAGCTTTGGCTAGGGCAGAACCTGCTGCACCTGTACTGATTTTACGTTCCCGTGCTATGGTAAGGGGGGTGACATGGGTGGCTCCACTTGCTTCATGGCCATGACTACCCTGATGACTACTACTGCTGCTGCTGTCCTTGTGCGTGCGTCCATCCAAATCTAACAGAGAAAGCAATTTAGGTCGTCCTTCCCCTTTCTTTTTTCTTTTTTTTTCTTTTTTTCTTTTTTTTTTCTGTGTGTGATTTACCATCTGCGAATTGGTTTGTTTCAATGAGTTTTCTGTCCAATACAACATATCCATGAAGTACATCTTCCTCGGGTTCTCCTTTGGTGAGTTTCTCCAGGTGATGTTGGATAGGGTTGTGTTTGCTAGATATGTCTTGTCCATGTCCCCTCATACCATTGGAAATACTATCCCAACCATGGTATTCTTTGTCAGCTTACCACACCACACCACACCACACCACACAAGAGGAACATGGGCTGTTCTTTCTACCTACCTTGTCCTGCGACTTTTCCCTTCTTCTTTTTTTTCTTCTCTAAAGGCCCTAGACACTCCATGGGAAGAGCCTCTGCGCTCCAGTGTGTGTCGTAGGCCTCCTACAGGATGAGCAAAGGGCGGTGGTTCATAGGAGGCAGGACTGGGATAGCGAGCCTTGTTAGAAAGGGTAGAAGTCAAGGAGGAGGAGGAGGGTAGAGAGGAGGGCAGTGGTTCTGATAGACGCAATGTGCTGCGAGAAGTGCTGCGAGAAATACTAATGCCACTGCTGCCAGTCGTAGTATTGCTGCCATGACCAGGACTTTGAGAGGTGCTGCGTGTGGCGGGGGGTTGGAAGACAGCAGGATGCATAAAGAACTCTTCAAAAGAAATACGCTCCACAGGTTCTTGCTTGAGCAGCTTGCGTATCAGATCCTTCAGATCTTCTCCAATAACAATAGAGGGCTTCTCAGCACGAGGATCATGCATGGAGGAAGAAGAAGGGTACTGTCTTTCACCTGGGAAATGGATTCTGTCTTGGTTCTCTTGGATCATTTTCAGCAGCTCAAGGTGGTTGTGGGCACGGAAGGGGGGTTTGCCTGTGATCATTTCATAGAGAACAGCACCTACACTCCACAGATCTGCTTTGGCGTCGTATTTCTTATAGGCAAGGATCTCTGGTCCCATGTACAGGGGCGAGCCACACAGAGTGTCTGCTAGAGTGGCATTCGGCAGGAAACGAGCAAATCCAAAGTCAGCTACTTTGAGGACAGGAATTTCTGACTCTCTGAAGCGTGGGTTGGGATGTTCTTGAGGAAGGACTAGAAGAAGATTCTAAGATATGAGGAGGAGAGTCTGTTTCTCTTGTTAGCCCTTCTTACCTGTGGTTTGATGTCACGGTGAACCAAGTCCTGTGAGCGTAGGAATTGGAGTGCTGATGCTGATGATAAGGGGGAAAAAGAAAAAGAGTCATTAGAGGATGAATGCAAAAGACATCATTGTGAGTAGATCTCCCCGTACCTAATTGTTTGAGGAAGCAGCGTACAATAGGCTCAGGCAATCCACCTGCAGGGCCTCTTACTGCCTTGTTGCCTCGAATACGCCGGATGTACTGTGATAAATCCCCCACAGAACAGTACTCCATGATCAAGTGGATGTATTTGGGAGCATTCTATAGCCACACAGGACTCACTTTCAGCCCGTGGTCTCATCCTTTCTTCCCTCCTTCCACTGTCTCCATGGACTCCCTGCTTACCTGGCATTCAATCAGTCCTACAATATGGTCATGGCGTATTGCCTTTAATATCGATATTTCTGACTCTAGGTTCTCTTGTAGTTTCTTAGTTAGCTTTGATCTCGAGACAGACTTGATAGCTACAGTGCGATGAGATGACTAAGGGGGTTAGCATGGAGAGGTCTCATAGCTTAGACTTGCCTTGTGCTGCGCCTTGTAGACAATGGCAAAGGAGCCTTGTCCTATGCTCTCGCTCACAACATAATCTCCTACAGTCATTTCTATTTGTTTGTCAGGTTCAATAGAGTCATTGGGATGAGTTGAAGTCATGAGAATATGAAATTAGTAATAGTAGTAGTAAAAAGAAGGTGTGAAGGGTAAGAAAGAGAGTGGCCGTCAACAACAGCCAATGTGACTTGTATCCGATAGAATAGGTGTCAGGTGCACATCTGTTTCTTGCTCACCACTACTTCCATTGTATCGGGTAGTGCGGAATTCCAATAGTGACTCACTCACTGTCCTTGCTTATGCAGACAAGTGCTTTAGTTTTATTTCTTGAAGCACGTAATAAGGCAAGTCACATTCTTCTATTGCTGTTTCTGTGTCTGGTGCTGCCGTTGCTAAGGGTGACAGATGTCTTTTCCTATGTATCTCCAAAAGACACTCCAAAAGACACTCTAAACCATACAGACACAGCTCATGTACTGATTGGACAAGTGCTTTCTACTGCAGGTACACCCATAAGAAAGAATAGACAGAATAATAACGAGTAAAAGATCTTGTCTTGTTTTCCTATTTTCCTATTTTTTATTTTCCTGTTTTCCTGTTTTCTTATTTTCTTATTTTCTTATTTTCTTATTTTCTTATTTTCGCTCTGTACTAAGGCCAGTGCATTCCGCTGGTCTGTGGATCGCATTTCACTTTTGTGATCCTCTTCAATGATCCGATTTCCTTTTTAATAAAACACACATTCTAAATCAAAGACATATTGCTACCTTACACTGTCAATTCCGTTAATTACCATTTATGTAAATAGAAAATAGAAAGAGAAAAGAGAGAGCTGTTATGTTCTTTTTTTTCTTTCTTTCTCGAGTGATGGTTACTCAAAAAGGAAACTCCATATATTTTTCTTTTTTCTTTTTCCATATGTCACCAAGGCACTGGACGAATTGCAATGAAGATTCAGGGCACAATGGTTGCCATGACACACCACTGTTATGTCGTCTTGCTTATTTACCCTATGCCATTGTATGGGTTTATTTGTAAGAGCTATTTTTGTGGTGTGGATTCTCAGTTGAGTTTTTTTTTTTTTTTTTCATGTCTTGTATCATTGGGCCAATGATTTCTTCTCTTTTGGAAAGACTGAATTGCGCCTATTCCACACCACACCACACTTATTTCACTACTTTACGCGTGGTGTGTTGGGTGGTGTCTTTAGAGCAGCAGCCCTTGTTTCTTGTTTCTTTTTCTTTTGTCATATGAATGCACTCTGCGTCATCCTAAGAATAACCCATGGTATTCTCCGACAGATCCAAGGCAATGGTACCATTGGGCTGTGTTCCTCACTGGTTCTGTGTTGGCTTATTTGTTATGATGAGATCGGAAGCATCCTACCCGATGGCGTTCTTTTATCAGAATTCATCAACAGACGCCGTTCTCTTGGTGTCTTTACTTGCTCCATGTCCGTATGAAATCCACCCACAAAGAAGGAACAGAATAAGACCAGCTCTTCTGCCTGCCTAATGCCTCCACTACAGATGGGCTGCATAACACGACAGGGACTTGAAACATAAGGGGAGGTGGAGTCGCTGATGTGTATTCTCCGGTGAACCGAGCATGAAAGGTAGGACAGTAGTAGGACGTGTCTTTTTTCTGCTTTTATCAATGTGACTTTACCAGCTTGGGCTTTATTACTGTGTTCTCCACAGCAAATGGGATGGACGCTATTTCTTCCACTTTTCTTCTCCTTTATTTTCTCTCTCTCTATTTTATTTTATTTTATTTTATTTTATTTTTATTTTTATTTTCTTATTATTTTCTTATTACTTATCTCTTCTTTTTTCCTTCTCCCAAGAAGCTCTTTTGACAAGTAAGTCTGTTGATGAGATAAAACCCACTCATGCCAATGCATTGTACAGCCTATTTCTACTCCTCCATAAAGTGTCAAAGCATTGACTATGGATAACTATCATGCACCTGTGCATACAATGCATCCTACTCGCTCCCCTTCTTCCAATGAGACATCCACCCTCTTTCTAGTGTCCGATGTGCTGTATCTCAAGTGCTACTCTGGACCCCTTTTGGAATCCGATGTGAAGGAAGTGCTACAGTCCTGTCATCCTATTGAGTAAAGATCAAGCAATAGAGAGATTTTATCTCCAAGCAAAGAAAAAGAAAGAAAGAAAAAGGGACTTTCTAATCCTTATTTTGCAGAATTCAATTAGATTGGAATCCCGATCAAGCAACCGAGGGCTATTTACGCTTTCCTAACAGGGAGAATGGTAATTCAGGGAGAGAAGAGGAAGCATAAGAAGAGAAAGAAAATAGAAATGTGGAGAATAAAGAATGGAATAAGGAATAAGGAAAGAAGGGGGCAAGTCAACGATCTTTGTTGTCTTTAGCTTTTTATTCATGCTATTGCCACCTATTCATTCTTTATTTTCTTAACAGCGGATCGTGCCTACACTCTGTTCAATGGAGCCAACCTTCGAAATGGCAACCGGCTTCTTCTGCATATCACTCCTCCTCATGAGAACCGAGAGCCAGAAGCAAGTGCTCATATTCTTCAGATCAAACACCTTCCACTGACCACCACCAATGAGTCGCTCTACACTCTCTTTAGACCCTTTGGTCCAATGAGTCTCTGTAAAATACTCACTGACCAGACAGCCAAGTGCAATGGAAGAGCCCTTGTCCAGTATTTCAGACCGCAGGATGCTACTGCTACAGAAACAGCCATGGTAACGTAACAGATCATGACTAGTCATCATGACTGACTGATAGACTGACTGACTGACGGACGGACGGACGGACTGACTAACTTTCTTATTCTTGCCTCTCCTTTGCCCCTTATTTCTCCCCTTTCGACATCCTTTTATCTATCCATCTATCTATATTTCATTCTTAAAGAATGTTCAGGGCAGTTCCTTGTAAGATCCACTCTCCTCTTCCCATGTTTTGATTCTTTGTTGTGGACATTGCCCTAAACTCACCTTTTGTATATCGCACACCCTGTCCCATCCTTTCATTTAGGTCTGTTGTGCCTGCTGTGCCGAACAAACCACGTTCTAATCCAGAGAGCCATCCTTCCCCCACACATTCAGTCGATGCCCCTTGTTTGGTACTGTTGATCTTTTTTTTTCTTTCTTTCCTTTCTTCTCTCTTTCTTCTATAGTAGATATTGCCTATTTCATTTTGTATTATATCAATACATTGGCCCTATGGAACTCATTTGTCTTTCTTTATCTTTATTACCGCTTCTTCTAGCCAGTCTCCTACACCCACGACACACCCATGGTTGACTACACCAATCTCTATATCAAAAATCTCGATCTTCGCATTGACAGCAGAGGTCTGTTTGACTACTTTTGCCAGTATGGAAGAATCATCTCTGCTCGTGTGATGACCAACAAGGAGAAGAAACTCTCAAAGGGATTTGGATTTGTCAGCTTTGGCCGAGCAGAGGATGCCTACAGAGCATTGCAAGAGATGAACAACAAGTACATTCTCAGCAAACCCATTGTTGTTGCCTTTCATGCACCTAAAAAACCACGCAATGATAAACTACAGCCCTACACTTCTCAGGATCCCAAGATGTATTCCATGTCGAGACCTTCTTATATGTTTCCTCAGCCTATGATGATGCTTCCCCCTTCTAATGTCAATGGAAGCACCCCACCACAGTACAATTACCAGCAACACCAGCACCAACAGCATTATCCTTCCGCCCCCACTTCTCCTCCCTCTTCTCTTCCTCATAGCTATCCTACAAGTACTACACTGAGTGGCCCATGTTATCCTGTAGAACGCGTGCGTACTACTGCAGGCCATTGCATGCCTATGATGCCAGTTCCTTACAGAACATCACCATTGGACACAGCATCTTCGGGTTATCTTCGGGCCTGCCCAACCATGCCCTACCCATCCCATGCACTTTTACAGCCACAGTTACAACAAGTGCAACAGCAGCAACAGCAGCAGCAGCAACAACAGCAGCAACAACAGCAACAACAGCAACAACAGCAACAACAGCAACAACAGCAACAACAGCAACAACAGCAACAACAGCAACAGCAGCAACAGCAGCAACAACAACAACAGCAGCAGCAGCAGCAGTTACAGTCACCACTGCACATGTACCCATCACCCACACTGCCCACACTGCCACCCACCACACCCTACCCAGCCTACTCTTATCTTCCTCCTACCCACTCTCCTCACTCTCTTCTGCCTCTCTCCTCCAAGGCATCCCATGGCCACGATTCCACTACATCTCTTCAGAGAGAACGACTGATGGTGGCTGTGCAAAAGACAGGCGAGACATGCGATATACCTGATATTGTGGATCTTCTTCTCTCTCTCAAACCCATTGAACGCTCTCTCTGTCTTTTCAATGCATCCTACCTTGGCAAGGTGGTGGCTCAGGCCAAAACAGCATTGGCAGTAGGAAAGGAAGGCTCCTCATCCATTCTAGAAAGACCTGCCTCTCCTGTTTCTGGCAAATCTACACCTCCCCTCCAGAGCAGTCAAGGGCATTCCACAGAATGGCTGACGTCTCCTTCTACAGTGTCCACGCCACAATCTGATGTTCGACGCACACACTGTTATGATGATAAGATTGCTGCCTTGCTGTCTTCTCTCCAAGGACTCAAGCCTATTGAGAAGAAGCAGAAGCTAGGGGATCAATTGTTTCCATGTGTCAAAGTAAGTGCACCCACTGCCCACTGTTGGGGTTCTATGGATCGAACGAGTGTATCCATACTATTCCATACGATCGGATGCTCCCTCTCTATTTCTATTTCTTTTTACCTTGCATAAAATAGTCCATGACTCATAACTCATTCTCATCTCTATCTTCTTAGGCTACAGGCGTTCGACATGCCCCCAAGATCACAATTCGTCTGTTGGACACCTTTTCCCTGGATGAATTGGCTTATTGTATGTTTGATCTTTCTGCTTTAAAAGAAAAGGTGACACTGGCTACAGTCGCACTAGGAGGATCAACACTGACCTCTGTCTAAGCCTGCCTTCATTGAACATCACGTTACTTATCTATTCACATCTAAATTACACTTTCTCACTCATTCTCTTCATTTATCTATCTCTATCTATCTAATGTGTATCCATGGATATGGAATATGGAATATGGAATAAAGAAATAACTCTCTTGCCCCTCCCCCTCCATTCTTATGGATTCAACAAGTCATTATGTATTTCATGCTCCGATGAAATGAGCAAGATGTGGGTGGCTGTGGGGGGTGGGTGAGCACTGAACAGGTGACATGGCAGTGAAGAGAGAGAGAAGAGATGTTTCATGTGATCCTAGTACTATGGGTCTGATCAGTGACTGGTGGGTCTTTAGCGAATGATAAGGGATGGGTAAGTTAGTGTGTGATTCATAGTGAATGATTGGTGGGGATTGAATAGGTCATGACCCACTTATCCTTTGTTGCCAATCATTGGATCAATTTATTTATTGTTGCTGATAAGTGATTCTTTACTTATCACACCACTTGCTTACTTGTGACTTTCTATCTGGCCAGTGACAACAATGAGATGACAAGTTGCTGTTATTATTATCAATGTTGTTATTATTAGTGTTATTATTAGTGTTATTATTAGTGTTATTATCAATGTTGTTATTATCAATGTTATTATTATTATTACTATTACTATTATTATTACTATTATTATTACTATGACTACTGTTACTATGACTACTGTTACTATGGCTACTGTTACTATGGCTACTGTTACTATGGCTACTATGATAATGGTTACAGTGGGATGGCCACTACTCACTCTACTGCCTCTTCTCCATAGTGACTGCCAGTAATAATAACATTAACAACATTGATCATAGTAACACTAGCAATAATAACACTATAAAAAGAGGGAAATAGAGAGAAGAGAGGAAAAAGAAAAAAAAAGAATAATTAATAATAAACATGAGGACATGCTATTGTAGTACATGAATTACCTTCTTGATCAAATTCCCTTTTCTCTTGGCATGAAACACATTATAAAGGGAGAATGTTCTTAATAGAAACCCTGTTTTTTTTGTTATTGCATCAAGACACTTCTGCCTGTTGTTGTTGCTGCTGCTAATGGAGTCACTTGGCACACCCCTTCCACTGACAGAAAGTACCTTAGGTCGCCCATTGAATTCAGCAATGCTTCTTTCTTTTGTATGGAGGAGATGCACCCTTGTAGTATGACCATAGCATTTGTATTTAATAAAATAGGTAATACTAACTAGGTCATGTTTTGATGTGTTGTCATCATAGCACTTTGAAAGAGTGTGTTGCTGTGCTCTTTTTCACTGTTCGTCCAACACCACACTTTAGTATTGACACTCCGGCATGGCTGTGTGGGTATGGTTGGTGGGGTGGAAAACTCCAACTCACTCTATCTCTAGGGCACTGCCACTGCACTGACTTCATCTTCCTACCAGCAAAGAGAAAGAAAGGGCTCCAAGTGAGTGGAGTCAGTCTAATTTATTATTAATATTCTTATTCTTATTCTTCTCATTCCAAAAGAGATTCCAATGAATATCATTTTCACAAAAGATAAATAGATACAGGATGATTTTTTTTTGTTTTTTTGTTTTTTTGTTTTTTTTTTCTTTCTTCTTACACGCGTTTTTTTTTTTTTTTTAAAAAGAAAAAAATTCTTTTTTTTCCTATTTTTTTTTGAACACTTCAATTCAATTCAGTTCATTCCAAGAACTTGTCTCTTTTCTACCTTTTCTTCATTCACCGATTGATTTCCACTCTATTTTTTTTGTTGTTGCATAAGTAAGTAAAATAGTTAAAAAAAAGACAGCTGCTATTTTATTTTGCTCTCCTCTTCTCCCTCCCTCCGTCCCTCCGTCCCTCTTCACCCGACCCACTCTTTCTTTCTCTCTCTTTGTGTGTGTGTGTGTGTGTGTGTGTGTGGAGTGGTGGGATGTTGTAGCTGTGGCTGTGGGTGGTGGTGGGGTGTTTCTCTTCTGGGGAGAGATGGACAGCCTACTACCACCACAGCCACAGAAACAGACAGGCTATTCTTTGTACTTTCTGCCTTTGTTCTTGGTCAATGGAAGGACAAGGGTAGAAATATAAGCCTCTTTCTTTTTCTTTTTCTTTGGAACAATAGCCAGCCTTTTTCTCTTTACTGCAAATACTTTTTATTTTTTCTATTCTTATTCCTATCCCTGTGAATGATAAGTGGTAGAGTGTGACTTATTTGTTATTGTATGAGTAGAGAGCAGTAAGACCATGCAGCCAATGCCATATTACCAGCAGGGCTATCAGCAGCCACCCTATGCCACCACAGCCCCACCCGCCTCCTCTGTTATGAGTGCAGGACCTTCGCTGGTGAATCATACACACGGTCTGCCACCACTGCAGCATCCAATCGATGCCAATGCCAGTAGTGCTGCTGCTTTGGCCGCAACAGCTGCCCAGGGTGCCAAACGCAAACAAGTCAAGAATGCCTGTACCAACTGTCAGAAAGCATGCAAAAAGTGTGATGATTCCAGACCCTGTCCTCGCTGTGTAAAGTACGGTGTGGCAGAGACGTGTGTGAATTCAGTAAGAAAAGAACGAAAAAAGGGCATCAAGAGAGGTCCTTACAAGAGACGCCTTAAAGGAGGTAAGGCTTGTTTGTTCTTGGCAAGAGTATGAAAGAGAAAGAAGAAGTACGAGTCAGTGGAGTTTGGAAGCATTCCTCACTACCTCTTCTTCCTCTTCCTCTTCTTCTACCTCTTCTACCTCTTCCTTCTACCTCTTCTCTTTTGTTATTGTATTATTTTTGTTTGTTTTTTGTTTGTTTTTTGTTTTTTGTTTCTTCATTCATTCTCTAAAATGGACAGATTCTGAAAACAATCGTCAAATGAACGGCACAGATGCTATTGCCCAGGTCCAGCCACAAACAACACCTGTGATGCGCTATATGCCCTTTGGCTACCCTACAAATCTCAACCAATACGGACAACCTCCTTATGATCCTTATAGCCAGTATGCGGCTGCCTACCACAAAGACCAGATGATGCCATCTTATGTGAATCCCTACCCAATGTATCCTGTCATGGTGCCTCAAGCAGAAGGTGCTCCCCACGGATATCAGCCCTCGCCCATGTCACAGCATTACAACGGCATGATGCAGTCTCCCCAGCCTTCTCGTCCTCTGGCAGAACAGACACTGCAGCAGCAGCAATCAGGCCCTCCTCCCGTCTACTACCACCCGTCCTCCTCAGGTGCCCCGCCCACTTCCCAGCGTGCCAGTCCCAACGACATCAAGGAAGAGGTGTTTGTCAAGCCACAGCCAATGACACCCGTCCCAAGCACATCCACTTCTTCTAACACTGCCTCTTCAGCAGATTCTGCAGAAGAAGATGACAGCTCAAAGTTTGCTCGTCTCTCTCAACTCTGCTCTGCTGCACTTAACCAAACCGATGCCACCCATCACTGAACGTATTTCTTGATCTTTTTGATCTTTTTGATCTTATTCTTTTGAGTCTTTGACTTTTTTTTAACCTTTTTTTGTTTTGTTATGTTCAACATTTTATTCCTGTGTGAAGTTTATAGACCCACAATAAAAATGCAAATCATTAACATCCACTGTCTTTTTCTATCGAGTGTTGTGTGGGTGTGTGGGTGCAAGTGCAGGTGCAAGTGCAAGTGTAGGTTGGACCCCTGCGGAATTTACACCTGAGCAAGAAAAATAATAAATGTCATTGGGAATAGGACAGCAATAGAAAAGAGAGAGTAAAGAAACTTCCACAAAGACTCTTTCTTTTCTTTTGCTGTCTTGATATGCTTCGTTGTTTATTCTCGGTGGCAAGAACTGCTTCAACACAGCGCAGTGTCTATCAGCGTACCTTTTCTCATGGCCACAACAACAACAAACCCACAGGCGACCCTTATCCTGACCTAGGAGTTCGTCATTCACCTGACATGGACCTTCATGTCCCCTATGCCAACCTACCACCTCTGCCTAGACCCAATGAAGTCCTGGAAACAAAACGTGCTCGACTCGTCTACCAGGCACGCAAGAGAGGCATTCTTGAAACAGACCTACTACTCTCTACCTTTGCCAACAAGTACCTTGGCCAGTTCACAATGGAGCAGTTGGTGGAGTTTGATAAGCTCATGGACGAACCTGACTGGGATATCTTCTACTGGGCTACAGAGAAAAAGGTGCTGCCTGAACGGTGGGTAGACAGTAAAGTACTTGCCATGTTAAAGGCCCATGCAAAGAACAAGAACAAGGTGGTGCTACGTATGCCTGATTTAGAGTCAAAGGCCTCTTCCTGATTATTCTGTCTATTCTGTTTATTATAGTCTATTCTGTTTATTATAGTCTATTCTGTTTATTATAGTCTATTCTGTCTATTCTGTTTATTATAGTCTATTCTGTCTATTCTGTTTATTATAGTCTATTCTGTTTATTCTGTTTATTCTAGTCTATTATGTCTATTCTGCTCATGCCACCAAGTATCAGGAGAAATCAGTGTCTATGTACAAGTGTGTAGTTTATCTTTTTTCTTCTCTCTTTCTGTTTTCTGCTTGTCTATCAATGTCATGGCAAGGGAATAAATGAAGACCCTACATCTACGACAAAGAAGACCATAAGTTGGTTTGTAGCCTCCTACTAGCACATTCTCCCACAAGGCATTTTGTATAGATGAAGATAGAATAGTAATTATAACACCATCATCCCTATCTTCATCACCATCCCTATCACCATCACCATCACCATCACCATGAATAAATGGAAACATGGGAAATGGAAATAGATATCTCTATGCATATTGACTACGAGGGATATGACAGAATGCAGCATTAAGCACTGCACTTGTAGGGGTATTCTCTCTTGTTTTTATAGATAGTTTTGTAGAGTTGGGTAGACATCTCTCTTTTCTCTTCTCTTCTCTTTCCCTTTCTCTCTTGAAATACCCCTCCACCTCTGATGGAACCAAAGATGGACAAACATCCTCCACCCAGAGTCACCTTGCAAGTGCCATTGGAACAAGGCCAAAGACATAAATACAGAACAGACTCACCCTTACCCTCCTACAGTATCTTGCTGACACCTCAAGACCAGTGCAAAAAGACATCTTCCCATCTTTATGAAAGTACTCTCTCTGCTACACCTACGTTTGTTGCAAACTTTGGTCGTAAACTCACCCACCTATCGTTCCGTACATCCACACCTTCTCGTCCGCCTTCTCCTCTTCCATCCTTGGAAGACATGCATGGCGCTTACACGATTGGTGCTGCTGCTGCTGTGACTGGATCACTGATGGCTGCTGTAGCCATGGCACAAGAACAGCCCTCTGCTTCTGCTTCTGCTTCTTCACCACTACCAGTACAGGCACTTCCTCACCATCTGTCCAATCCAACTGCTCTCACTACTTTGACATGTGTCAAGACTACGCCTTCTCCTCCTCCTCCTTCTCCTCCTTCTTTCTCACAAACCATATCCATAAGCAATGACAGGGAATTAGGCAAGGGATCTGACAGGGGATTGGACACTGATCTTTTTTCATACCACAATCTTCGCTACTGTGTCCACAAGAGTCGATCGGTCATTCCATCGGTCAAGGTGCCTTGGAAACGAATGTACAGAGCAAAGACACTGGATGAGACCCAATCCAAATCACAACCACCCTCTTTTTCGCGGGCCCAACCGACCCTCCTTCACCACAAGTATAGTTACCATCGCAAAGGACCTATTGTTGGATGTGGTGCTACTGCCAAAATCCGACTGATCCAAGTCCCCTCTCTCTCCTCCTCATCTCCCTCCTCATCTCCCTCCTCTTCTCCCTCCTCTTCTCCACATCACAAAAACCAACAAAAAAAAGGGATGCACTCCAAGTCCCTTTTGGCTGTCAAGGTGTTTCGTAAAAGAGACCGAGATGAAACCGAAAAAGAGTTTGATAAACGGTTGGTTAGTGAGTTTTGTATTATCAGAACACTAACACATCCTCATATTGTTGAGGTGTATGATCTTGTCAAAGATGCAAAGGGACGATGGTGCAGTGTGATGGAATATGTAAGCAATCAGAACTTCCAAAGAACTGCATGTCGTTGTTGCTGCTGTTGCAGAAATCAGTTGATAAGCTTATCTGCTGATCTCTGATAATTGTAGGCAAATGTGTACTTTTAGGCACTCATTCTTCGTGTCTGCTGTTATATAGTGCTCTGGAGGAGATGTCTTCTCTATACTACAAAGCTTCAATCTATTGGATGAAGAAATTGACTGTCTCTTTAAACAACTCTTACTCGGCCTACAGTACATACATCAATGTGGAGTGGCCCATCGAGACATCAAACCCGAAAACCTCATCATGACAGCAGACGGTGTTCTTAAGATTGCTGATTTCGGTGTTGCTGATGTCGTCCAGTCCTGCTTCAATGGCCAACAAAGGACATCCCACGGCCAATGCGGGTCGGAACCTTACTGGCCTCCTGAACTAGTGCAAACATCCCACCGTCAAGGCTACAATGGAAGAGCTGTGGATGTGTGGAGTGCTGCTGTCACTTGGTACTGTCTTGTGTTTCGTGAAATTCCATTTGTGCAGGCAGGCAAGGAAGATCCTAAATATCTCGACTATCTTCAGTGTCGACCTGGTAGAACATGGCAGCCTTTGTCTAAATGCAACACAATGGAAAGGGAGTGTTTGTATGGCATGCTGGATCCTGAGCCTGAGACACGCTGGACGGTGACTCAGTGTCTTGCTTCTCATTGGATTCAGTCTACTGAGATATGCAGTGCAACATCATCAAAAGTGGGCAACAAGCACAAACATCATGCAGTGTCATCAATCCAAGTAATATAAAACAATGCATGCAGGGACTGTGGATGCACATGGAGGGGTTTATTATTATTATTGTTATTATTGTTGCTATTGCTGCTATTGCTATTAGATTTAGATTTAGATTTAGATGAGTGATCTATGGAATCGATGAACCCTCAAAAGGAAAAGAAAGGCATGCATAGCATAAGCGGTCTAGTTGTAGAACAAGCCATGTACTGTGGATAGAAGGAACTTTCATTTGTATGAGTCTATAACAATAATAGTGACAATGATCATTAAGATAATGATGATAATGGTGTGTTAGTCACCATCAAGACAGACATAGTAACTATAACACCAACATATTAACAATGGTATTATGACTATGATTCTATCATCATGGGCCATTTCACGCCACACTGTCTTTATTTTATAGGAAGAAGGGTGGTAAAGATGTATAAAAATATGGACAACTATGTAGAAAGACATAAAAACCTATTCTTCCTATAGAATGCATGAAAATGGGATGAAAATGGCAATAAGAAAGAAAGAAAGAAAGAAAGAAAGAAAGAAAGGATGAAAACTCAAAGTTCATCATGGTTGGGCTCTTCTAAAGGTGTCTCCTCCTTGGGCTCTTCTAAAGGCACTTCTTGCTTCTTAATGGCCTTGGGCTTCTTCTTGGTCTTCAATCGAAGGTAGTTTTGGTCCAACAACATCTGTCTTATTGCTGCGTCACTAGTGATGAAGACGGGAGTATCAACATCAGACAATGCCTTTTGAGCAGCCAATGTCTCTGCCATCCATGAGCGAGTGTTATCAGTTATTTTTGTAAAGGCCTCAACCTCTTCTGGGGTATGGTAACGCCCTTCTTCAGGAGTAGATGCGATAAGATCTATCAATGCCTTGGAGTTTTCAAGACTTTTGCTCAAATTAACAATACTCTCGGATCTCTTGAGGTATTCATTACGACGGAAGACAATAGGCTTTTCTAATTTACTGTGGAAAGGGTCAGTCTTGGCATTATCCTCTTGAACTTTCTTTCAATTACCTTAATATGTCTAAGCGTTCAATGTTGGCAGCAGTGTCTGCTGATTCACCCTCATCATACAACCAGTCTGAGATTTCAGACAAAAGCTCTCTCAACTTCTCCTGCTGTTCTTCTGTTGACACAATGGCTACAGTCTCATCGTACAAAAAGTCTTGGAGACGGTACACTGAAGATTCTAAATTATTTCGCGATTCTTCGAGTTTTCTACGCTTAATATCAAATCCATCCAGTGTTCTGATACTAAATATACAACAAAGAAGAACAGAATAGAGCAGTGTCAGTGCGTGTTGGAATAACTAAGTCTTGTTTCTTACCGTTCAGCAGCCTCCAGTTTTTGTTCTTTTGTCATAGGCAGAGGACCAGTGGCAATTGTCTCAACACCAAGAGCAATCTTAGTGAAGACAGGCTCCTTTGCCTTGGCTTCAGCAGCAGCCTCAGCAGGGATGGAGGTTGTTTGGTTGTTTACAGAGTCAGTGGCTGTCTGATTCTTTTGTCCATCCACATCCACATGCTATTAACAATACGGGTTGAGTTTCCCTATACAAAGTGTCTTTGTATAGATAAATGTCTAGCAAACACACTACCTCCAATATGTCTTCTTCTGATACCTTGTTCTCTTTGGATCCAAAGAAAGACTTGACTTTATCTGTGGATTGACTCTTATTTTAGTCCTGTTCTTTTTTCTTTCTTTCTTTCTTTCAAAGTCCATGTGGTTTCGTTACTTACCAGAAAAGGTTGCCTTTTCTCCCTCCTCGACTTGAACAAGGACAGAGGCTTCAGGGACAGAAACAAGACCAGAGTCTGACACTTCAATGGTCACTCTTACTTTGGGCATAGTTTCAGCAGAGGCTATAGAATCACTGTACTTCTCTACCACTTCATTTAAGCCAGTAATCTTTACATGGGCAATCTCTTGGTTGTAGTTCCTATGGGCAATACTAGATTAGCCACGCACTACCTTGCTTGATTTTACTCTACAATGCACTCACTCTAGTTGAGATGACTTTCCATAAGCCACATCAAATTCAAAATCACTTGTACGCTTGAAAGTGATGATCTTACGGGTTCCAATAGAACCAAACTCCTTGTAAAGAGTTGTGTGTACTATTCAAGACATGTTAGTGGTTGTAAAGAGCAGATATAGAGCAATAAAAGAATAACATCAACATGCCATGTCAATGACTGCCTTACCTTGCTGTTTTTTTTCTGACTCATAAGTCACTTGGATAGGAAAGACAGTAATGTCCTTGATCTTGATCTTGTTGGTGAGTCTGAATTGGTTGCTGAGAGAAGCAGTATGGAAAGCAGCACCCAAGACAGCAGCCTCATCTCCATTGACGTTCTTTGCAATCTTTTGGCTAATGATCATCACACCCACAAGACGCTGGTATTAGTCACCCATCCTGCTCCTGTGTGTTTTCTTGTATCATTACCTTCCTACTGTCTTTTCCAATAGCTTCTGAACAGCGGGAACACGTACACCACCACCCACAAGCACAACCGATTTGATGTTCTCCTACATAGTCCTTGGATTAAAAACACAAGAATACATGGAACACAAGCTGGTGTTTTATACATATATCACCCTACCACACTCATCTCAGCTGCTTTAAGTACTGTTTCAATGGGCTTTCCAACACGGTCCAACAGATCTGCAGACATACTTTCCAATTGGCTTCTTGATACCTTCATTTTGAAGTCTTTGCCCTCATGGAGTCCTTCCAACTAAGACACATACAAACTATAAGATTCTTTCTTTTCTTTTCTTTCTTGTGTTCTTACCGAGGCCATTGTCTCTGTATTAGCACTCAAGATCTGTTTCACACGAGTTGCTTCTTTCAACAGTCTAGCCATGGCACCATCTGAACGTGTAATGTCTGTTGTGACCTTTCCTTTGTGTTGTTGCATGAATCCCTTGGCCAAATGGTCTTGCAGACGCACATCAAACTCATAACCACCCAATGTACGATCAAATCCAACAGACTTGACTTCGATCTGAGGATAGGTACGTGTCTTTTTTCCCTCCTTCACGTCCACTTTTGAGAAGGAGATGAGAGAAGCCACTGTGGATCCAGCACCCATGTCATAGAAGATATGGTACTCGGGTGTCTTTTCAAACTCACGGTTAATCGCGTAGTTGATGGCGACTATTGTGGTTGTTTGTATTAATAAACAAGCGCATTGTGGGATTCTATCGATTGATCTGTAACCGTTTATTGATCTATAACTATCTATTGATCTGTCTTACTATGCATTTACCTGCTGTTTCATCGTGAATAAGTGACAGAACATTCAGACCTGCCAACTGTGCGGCATCCAAAATGGCCTGTCTTTCTTGCTGACTTGCAAAAGGTGTTACCTAATGTCACTTTTGTTCAGTCCCTGAAAGCATGACAAAGAAGGCTATTTGAAATAGTAATAGAAAAGATACTTACAGTGATGACGGTATCCTTGACATCTTCACCTGCAGTATCAGAAGCTTGCTTTCTGGCTGTCTGAAATTGGTAGGCAATTAACTCTTCTACGGTCAGCTTATCGGTAGCATTGTGGTGGAACACTGGCATATTGCGGACAGGATCCAACACCATAGTATTCACAAATCGATGACGGAACTCTTCAGAGTGTTGATCATTGTAGGTCTTTCCCAACAGACTCTTGAGGTTAAAGTATGTCAATTGAGGAAATCTGCCTGCCTATACACATGTATAAACAAACAAATAAACAAATAAATAAAACAAAAGTGCATGCACTGGAGAGTGAGCCAACTGATAATACGCAAAACAGAGTCTCCAATGTCACTTTCTGTTTTTCTATCCACCATTCCCTTTACCAGGCTCACGGCATCAGAACCATAAATACGCATCGTGTCACGGATAGTCACCACCGATTGTGTTTTACGCTTAGAGTCCTTGTTCAGGGCCACATCCAGGGGCATGCCTGACTTGATCAGCCCTACTTTAAACCACTCTGTGCCATAATCAATCGACATGACAGCAGCCTGCGTGCTTGTGGGCATGATCATGCTCACAAATACTACTGCGAGAAAACACTCGCAAACCCAACGACGTAACATGCTTGTTTCTTGTCTCTTGTTTTTTGTTTCTATAGGATCAATACACCTCTTGTTTCTTGATCCAATCAAACTCCACAGATCAATTGAGTAGCGTATAAGAAATAACAAAGAGAGAGGGAGGAAAAGGAAGAAAAGGAGAAGAAAAACGAACGGCAACAAAAAAAAAAAAAAAAAAAAAAGCGTATTGGCTACCCACTCATTTATAGGCGCTCCAAGAGAACTTGTCCAACCGTAATTGGTGGGAACTAGTGCCCTTGGGAGCAGTCACAACAGCATCAAAGTAGACTGCTGTTGCTGTGAGAAGCAACCGCCTAATGAAGGATACGTCCACCAGTGAAGGTGTTCTGTGCACAACAAACAAGACAGTCCACTGATACTAGTTTTCTTTTTTTTCTTTTTTCTTTTTCTTCTCTCTGTTTAGATGATTCCAACTTGCTTGTTATCATTATTGACACAAGTCCCTTTGTATGGGCAGAGTCAGCCAAAGCAGTAGTCCCTCTTTCCCTTGACGACGCACTTCGACAGATTCTGATCTTCATCAATGCTCATCTTGCTCTCAAGTACAATAACAAAGTCACAGTGATAGCTAGTCATGTAGGCTACAGGTACTGTTCTTATTGTTTATAGGATGGAGCAGAAAGAGAACAAACGGACCTCCATGAGTCGCCGTTGTAGTCGTCATCGTCGTAGGCTAATACTGAGTCTAGTAAATTCCTCTATCCTCTACCCAATGAAGAATCCCAGCAGATAAAGAGCAGTGACAGCAGCCGACGCAACGCCAACATGTATCCCAACTTCCAATTTGTGACGGATCAAATTGTATCGAGTCTTAAGGAATTGTTTGATCATACAGACATGACATCTCTCCAAGAAACAGGTAATTCACTCCAGACCTACGGATGTGCTGTTTATACCGGAATCCACACTAGGCACTGCCTCTATGGTGACAGGTGCATTCTCCATGGCACTCTGCTGTAAGTAAATTCTTAAACAAAAGTAGCCTGTCTGTGGGCAAGGGGTAACTCAGTAAGAAAAGGAAATCTATATTCCTCAGATATCCACAGAATCACAAAGCAGGATGAAGTGGGCCATATCAAGCCACGCATCCTCATTCTTTCTGTTTCTCCTGACGCTGCTTCCCAATACATTCCACTGATGAACTGTATCTTCTCAGCACAAAAGGCAGTAAGTGGTTCTCTCTGTAGTTTCATATGGCGGGTAGATGGTAACATGTCCATTAGGGTATTCCTGTGGATGTGTGCAAGATCTATGGTGAGGAGACTGCTTTTCTACAACAAGCATCTACCATCACAGGTGGTGTCTATGTCAGAGTAGACAACACACAGGCCCTGTTGCAATACCTCATGGTATGTTGGAAGAAATTCAATGGGAGAATGGAATGGAAGAAATTCAATGGAAGATGAAAGGGGAGACTCATGGAGTTGTTAGTTTGCATTTTTGCCAGAACGTTATGCTCGCAACTATCTCAATCTACCTAACCAAGACCAAGTCGACTTTAGAGCGGCTTGTTTCTGTCATAAGAAGATTGTGGATATTGGGTTTGTATGCTCAGTTTGCTTATCAAGTAAGTTTGTAACAAGGTGGCATGAATGAAACTAACATGGTATTGTGTGGTGGATCTACATTTAGTCTTTTGTTCATGGTCTCCTGTGTGTTCTACTTGCAAGTAAGTTACGCTACAATGGCAGTAGAGACTTATACAGAGTAGAACCAAGTTTGCATTTAGGCCCATGATGCCACCTGCTGGGCAGCGTGCTAAACCCATGGCCCCAATGAGAGGCTCTCCTGCTCACAATTAATGGGTGAACTGTAGCATGTCTTTCTACTGTCAACCAGTCACTAGGACAGTGGGCATGCCATCAATACAGAGAGAGAGAGAGAAACCCTCTGTTTATGTATAAGAGAGTGAAAAGAAAGAAAGCCAAATAAAAAATATTACAAAGAGAAAGAGATAGAAATAGACTACGTTGGAGTATACACAAGAAGAGAGAAGGATGAAAAGAGGGAGAAAGGAGGAGCCATAAAAGACTATTTGAAAAATTCATGTTGTAGTGCCTCTTCAGCAGTAATACGTTCAGAACTGTTCAGTTCAAGACATCTGCCTACAAGATCCAGTACATGGACTACATCTTGAGGATTCCAACTTTTAATCTTCTGAGGATTCAGAGTGGCACATACACTTTGTAAAGAGCAGCCTTTGAGCTGATTGTGGGGGATATTGGTTTCGAATGTACGATCTACAGTAAAAGAAAGAATGAGATATAAAAAGAAAGGGATAAGCCAATGACTTACTGTAGGCAGCTGCACAGTCTTGCACTTTCTTCAAGCCAAAGACAACAGCCAATTCTACCAGAGAATCAGCTTCATCATTAGCAGTGAAGAATGGATAACTGGCAGAGATGATGGATAAAAGAATGACGCCCACAGACCAAATGTCAATGGCTAAAGACACCCACCCACAAAGATAGAAAGAAAAGGGTCAACCCATGAACACATTCACCTATAGAAACCACTACCTGTTGTTTGGTGAACGACACGCATAAGTACTTCGGGAGCCCTAAATCCCTTTGTACCTGCTCTATTTGCATTCACAGCACGTCTACAGTAGAGATGAGACTAGGCCCACACCTCTTCTTTCTTACCTATGATCATTCAGCAAATAACCACACGGCCTTGTGTCTCTCCTTGTCTTTAAAGAAGACAGTAGTACTCTGGTTGTCGTGCCAGGTGCCTTGACAGCACTGGGAGGACGAAAAGAATGCGTCTCTTCTTCTCTCTATTGACATCCCAGTAAGTATCTACTGTCTGCAACAGAAGAAGAAGAAAAAGGAAAAGAAAAAACTACCTGAGCAAGGCCAAAGTCAATCAAGTAGCCTGTCTTATTGCGTACATTGTACAAGAAATTATGAGGCTTGATGTCCCTGTGCAGTATCTTACGAGCATGGAGACTCTTGAGAGCAATAAACATACAACGCATATAGCATTTGATGTCTTCCATGGCTATGGAGCAGTAGATTCTCTGTACCTTGTATGAATACCATAGCAGCAAGAATAAAATAGGTACCTTGAAATCATCGTGTTGGATATAAGGCATTACGACAAACACTTCTTCCTGCTGTCGAAAGGCAGTAATAAGAGGAGAAATGCACTGGGAGCCTCTGTTGCAGAATGAGTAAAGGCGTGTTGTGTGCCTGTTTCTCTCACCTCAATTCCATCAATATCTTGATCTCATTGGCAATACGTCTTGGACTGCTTGAAGAATAGACTCTTTTGAGAGCGACGAACTTGCTCATATTCTTTTTTTGCATTTCTAGGGTGGGTTCATTAGTGTGGGTTCTTCCTGATAGGCTGTGGTTCAATAGCAATGTATCCCATCCTTCGTTATTATAATACGAATGGCGTATATCAATGGCCTTGTAGACAGAGCTAAATGTGCCTACACGTAATGAGTAGTGTGTTGGTGGTGTCTACACTACCTTCACCAATCATGTCCACTAGTTTATAGTAATAGCCAAGTGATTTGACGCGATTCATAATGCCCTGAAGTTCCTCCTGTAGTGTATTTCTCTCTTTGCGAGGTGGAAAGAGGGGAGGCTCTGGCATCTTTCTGAGTGGAGATGTGGTTGCAGTGGTGGTTGCAGTGGTGGTTTCGGTGGTGGTTGCAGTGGTGGGTGGTGGGTGGGTTGATATCACCAGTGGATGGGATGCCTTGACTGTCTTTTTAGATTCCTTTTCCAATAGATCTCCCTGTCGTTTCACTGTTGCTTCCACATCCTTCTCCTCTGTTGTGTCTATCACAGCTGTTGTAGGATTGGGTGGGGAGTGCTTTGGTGGGTGGTCCATGGATGTCTTGGTGGGTGATATAGGAGAGGATTTGTTGGGAGAGTCTGATAGCTGAGTGCTATCTTGTGTCGGAAGAGCGGACAAGAGAGAAGAAGGGGGAGAATTGTGATTGTCTTTCTCGTGTGAGGAGGATTCTTCCTTATGCTGTGAGTGGGTGGTGGTGGTGGGTAGCTGATCAGTGACTTTGTGAGAAGAAGAGTGTGTGTGTGACTGAGTGGGTATTTCGTCCTTTTCTGCTTGTAGAATGTCGAGTGTGTCTGTGGTGGTTGCGTCTGCTATTGGAGGAGGAGGAGGAGGAGGAGGAAGAAAAGGAGAAACGTTCTTGGACAGTGCAAGAGTCTGACGGGTGGTTTGACGGGTAGTCTCGTTGGTGGTCTCG
This sequence comes from Spinellus fusiger, assembly GCA_025094145.1. NCBI lineage: Eukaryota > Fungi > Mucoromycota > Mucoromycetes > Mucorales > Phycomycetaceae > Spinellus > Spinellus fusiger. The sequence goes on along the minus strand of JALLLS010000012.1, from coordinate 569,433 downwards.
TTGGGCGCTTCTTCAGGAAAGGGAGACTGTGAAAAGGACCTGTAGTTTTTACTTGCTCCATGACAGGGTTTGGTAGCACTTTGAGACACAACGGATAAGGGCTCAGTAGGGACATCCTGCATAGAATCAGATTTGGCGGGAGATGACCTGGCACTGGCACTGGCACTAGCGGTGGCGTCGACAAGGAAGGTGTTCTGGTCCAGCTCTCTCTGTTCATGAGTGACAGAGACAGACTGTTTCTTGACATACATGGCGGTTGTTTGGTAGCTAGATATATCCAACTGCAGTGGACGTTGTTGGGATGAGCGGGCGTAGGACTCATGTCTGTGGGTTCTTCCAGGCGTATGTCTCATATAAGTGGGTGCTACGAGAAGAGGCTCTCCTGTTCCGTCTGAGATAAAATCAAGCTTGGTGGGTGTTTTGGCGTGGACAGGTGTTTGGGCACTGATACGCGCAATGTGGTTGTTCTGGGAGTTATGCAGGGCATCTGAGAAGCTGTCATAGGCATCCATTAAGGTTGTGTCTTTGGCTGTTTCACAGAGATAGACTTCATCCACAGAGGCGTCACCATGAGGGTGGCTGTCCATTCTCACTTGTCGTGGGCGCTGAACTCGTGCTAATTGTCCGAGTGACGTGGGCTGTACAATGGGAATACCCCTCCTATCAAATATTGGGGTTGTTGGGTGTGGCATACTGGTTGGCATTCTCTCCCTTGTTTTTTTTGTCTTAGTCTTTTTGCTTTTTCTTTTTCTTTTTTTTTTCTTCTGTGCCTTTGGATATCCGCTGCTGAAGAGAGGAGCAGTCATAAGCGGTCTCTTTTATGGGACTTGCTTTTCTCGCTCTCTCTCTTTCTGTCTTTCTGTCTTTCTGTCTTTCTGTCTTTCTCCCTTGCATATTCATTCTCGTATGAAAGAAAGAAATGAAAGAAAAAAATGAAAGAAAGAAAGAAAGAAAAGAGAGCATAAAAGGGCCTTTATGCAGACACAGGGCCAAGTATGAGAGAAAGAGAGTCCTAAATAGTAAGACCTGCTACCTTAGTAGGTAGGGCTTTAAGAACATCTACTCTATAACAGAGGGTGTCTGTAGTATGAAAATCCCATTGGCAGATACACTCCCAGAGACAGATGCTTTGAAGAGAGAGAAAATATAGGGATTATAAGTTGAGAGCTTAGTCTATGCATTCGACACCTTACACTGTTACAGTACAAACTGCCACTATTTCATACAGCTGCTTAACAAATAGAAACCGCAGTCAACTTCCCTGTGTCTGCTTTTATTTTTGATCAATTGCAGTGGCTGAGTCCTCTTTTCCCTTCTTTTCTCTCTTCCCTTCTTTCTCGATGCCTCAGTATTTGGTACAATTTGCTCAAGTAAGCACCCAAAAAAAGCACCCTCTTATCTATCTACAATATATATAAATATATATATGGAAAAGACATTTTACAACCCCTCACAATTCTATCAAAAATATAATAGTTTCATGAGGAATTCCGGCTTGCAGAGTTTCTATCTCTTGCACGTTTGGCTCGTATCAACTATAACTACGATGAAAACAGCTATAAAGCCAGTGTAAGTAAAAGCAATCCTTTTTCTTTCTGGACCCACAAAGATAAATACGAATGCCTATTCCACAGAGTCCGTTCTTCAAAGTAGAATTAGAGTCTGATATAGACGCACAAAAACTAGTGCAAAGAGCTATTCTTATAAAGTAGGTAAGACACTAATGTGTTTATTAGAAAACTCATAGTGACATTTTCCCAACAAAATAAATAACATGTATAAAATCAACTCTCTTGATAGAAATATTTATGAATTATGGGGAGAAGGAAGTGACTATGAAGAAGTATTCTCCATGGTCAGAGAAACTTCTGAGCGTTGGGTAAGCCTCCATGTCTTATGTCCATGCCTCATATCTATCTATCTATCTATTTATCTATTGACAGCCTACCTACAATGAATTGTCCTTCAAATTCACAGTCTCTGCTTTTGGATCCACCATCAGTGTGCCTCGACAGCGTGAGATTATCAACACCTTCTCCTTTCTTGGGTTTGAAGGACCCATTGACATGAAGAATCCTCAAGCGCATTTTGGTGTCATGGAAGATTATGGAGCCTTGGCAGGAAAATCAGGTGCTATTGTCAAGGATCCAGAACATATCTATATGGGTCGATTGGTAAGGGATCTTTAACAGAGAGAGAGAGAGAGAGAGGTGTTGATGCAATACATAAATAGGTGGCTTCAGGAGGTCGTGATACAGTGCAAAAGTACAATTTGAAAAAGAGAAAGTACTTGGGTACTACTTCCATGGACGCAGAACTCTCTCTTGTCATGGCTAATCAGGCCTTGGCTGCTCCTGGAAAAATTATCTACGATCCATTTGTTGGCACTGGTAGCTTTCTATTCACGTGTGCTCATTTTGGTGCATTTACCATGGGATCTGACATTGATGGAAGACAGATAAGAGGAAAAGACAAGGGAGGTGTCAAGGCCAATATTGAGCAGTACAATCTTCAAGGAAGAGTATTGGATTCTCTTGTTTTTGATGTATGCCATCATCCATGGCGTGCAAAGGCCTGGTTAGATGCCATTGTTACAGGTAAGCAATAAAAACAAAACAAAAAGATAAAGAAAGATGACTTATTCTATGTGTAGATCGTGAGTATGATGTAGTCTAGTTGTGCTGATGAGATCTTGATATGCTAATGCGTTGAAATATAGCACCTTATGGTGTTCGTGCAGGGGCTAAAAAGCTCGGTAGAAAGGAAGACTCAAAAAAGACACTACAATTAAGAACTTTTGATGGTGCACCAATGCATACGTATGTAAACATCCATGTTAAACAACATATGCTGAATACATGTGTAGAAGAGAGGACTACTACCCTCCCACAAAACCATACGAAATGTCTGAAGTGCTTATTGATCTGTTAAATTTCTCCGTTGAACATCTCCGAGTAGGAGGTAGACTTGTGTACTGGCTGCCAACTGTAGTAGATGAGTAAGTTATATTTAGGAATGGGGTAAGAGAGAGAGTGAGTTCAATATCCATTGACTCGTTGAATAGGTACTCCAATACAGATGTCCCACAACATCCATGTATGCACCTTGTCTCCAACTGTGAACAGAACTTTGGGCAGTGGTCTCGTCGACTAATTACCATGGAGAAAATACGTGAATGGAACTCAAATGAAACTGCTTCTGTTGTTATAAGCGAAACTTCTGCAAAGACAGAAGAAGCAGCATCTGTAGAAGAAGAAGCATCTGTAGAAGAACAGGAAGAGAAACGTCCAGGTCACTTTTTGTTCCGTGAAAAGGTGAGTTTTTTATTTTATTTTATTTTTTATCATCTTACCATCACAAACTAATCTTTACTGTATGAATAGTACTTTAATTTTGGACGTCAAGAATCATCAAATGAACCCATCTAAATTCACATATTATAAACACCATCTTTTCTTTATTATTACCATTATTATTATTTAAAAAAGGGGGAGCCTGCTTGATAGAAAGTCATCAGATATTCATGTTGTTGAACGTAGTATGTATTACTGAATTACTGAATTACTGGATGGTATGAGCAGCTTATTTATGTTAAGCAAGGGCAATATTAGAATGTATAATGGATTTGTATTCCACCGACATTACAGGATAGCTTATAAACGAGTTTTTTATTTAGTAAAGTCTCTAGTATTTGCTATGGATACATTAGTCCAATGCCTATAGACCATGGACAAATTCTAGTTGTAACTGTTATTTCAAGCATCATCTTGTCTGTTATTGATATTGTTTAGTTTTGCAATTATTTAGAATCAATAAATGAACCGTACAACAATGCATGATATCTTTTTGAAATAAGAATATTATTTTAAAATATATATATCATATAATGTTTAAACATAATTAGCATAAAGCCCACAGTTCTTATCTTACCCCCATTTTACTTAAAAGAATAAGGATAGGTTTAATATATTCCATGATACATTAGCGCTGACTATCTAGTTTTTCTTGTAAGCTACGAATTGTTTGAAGTAGAGGTCGTGTGGCTTCAGCTACAGACTCTTCTACAGTTTTGTTGATTGCTTCAAACATTGCTGGTGAAAGGTGTGCATTATTCGTTATGCCTTCAAGCTTTGATCCTTTCTTGGTAGTAATCTCATACTCTTTAGAAGCCGCTATTGGGTCAACAAGATAAGCAATAAAATGCTCGTGATTTCTATAATAATAATAACAAATACTCAGATTGATATGGCCTATGAGAGAATACTTACTTCAAGACCTTCTCGATCTCCTTCAGACTCGTATCAAGCTGTTTAGGAAATGAAGGATTGAGGATTGTAGAGCGAAATTGGTAAATGTAGTCAACAATGTGAGTGATCTTCTTCTCTATTTCTTGAGTTCTATTATCTATATCACCAGTATTTGTTGGGGTTGAGTCAAGACGCTGTCTTTTACGGCTAGATTCTAATGAGGTCTCTGATAGGATTTTCTCGGATAATCTTTGCATTTCATTTTGTCTGAAGGAAGACATTGTCTCCATAGAAGACATCTTATTTCGTATCAGGCCCATCTCTCTGCTCATTTCTGCTACATGGTTTGTTATACTGATAATTCTTAATTTGTCTATATTTTCATTACTGAGATCTGTACCGCTACTTTCTAAAGCATTGACAAATGATTGTGTATTCTCTTGCATTGCCTTCAACTCTGACAGTTGTTCAGATAGCTGACGAATCGTTGAATCTCTCTGTTCGGCCTGCTGTTTGATAGGATTCTTAGAGATATCTGATTGGGTATTGGACTTTACTTGATCAAGTTGTGTCTTGAGCTTTAACAAGTCTGGAGACTCTGCAATCAATTTTTGAATCTTGACAGGATCAAGCGTCTCGGGTTGTGGTTGAAATAAAGATGGTGTTTGCTCTTGCAACATATTCATCACTCTTCTTGACACATTGTTTAGTAATATATTATCCTTTTGGGCGTTCTTTAATCCATCCCATTCCTTTAGAATAGAATCTGACTGTAAATGCAATGATTTGAAAGCTTCTTTGTTCTGGAGCCGTAATTCTTCCAACTTGTAGCCATAGGTACTTGTCAATTTCTCTTCTGTATCTTTGATTGTAGCGAATAATTTGTAGTTATCAATAACATCTATCTTTTCTTCTTTGATAGTGCTGATGGCCTTCTCAATCTTCTGGATATCTTCTCCGTGTTTTCGCATAATTGTTTCCACATAGGACTTTAGAACTGACTTCATGTTGTCTTGGATCTCATTTCTGGAGTTTTTGATTGTGGAAGCTGTCTCCATAACAAAACTTCTTAGTCCATTCGAAGCCTCCTTCTTAGCACTTGTGCCTCTAATAACAGTACATGCTGTTAGATTGTATAACCTATAAGTGTTGCTGTGAGGCCAAATATACTTACAGTGACCGCTTTCTCTCAAGTTCAGTACTGGTAAAGAGAATCGCGGCATCTATAATTGCAGGAAACAAGTAGGTTTAATTGCATTACTCTCATAGGCAATCTCCTTTCTTGACATGCCATGTTCAGTTTAGGATAAATAAATCTACTGAAAAAAGACTTACCCAATTTCTCTATCGTTTCTTTCCTTGTGCCTTCAGGAACAGAACGTAGACGATATTGTGTGAGGTTATCTAACTTTTTCTCGAGTGCAACAATTTCGATCATGGCTTCTTGGTAATTACATATTCCTCTGTAAATACCATCTGCTTAGTGTGTTATCATGGGAAGAAGACAAAGACCCTACTGTACACTATTACTCAGAAGAATCTCCAAGTTCTGTTGCTGATAGTCCATGAAATGAGTGTTGGCTTGTTTGGTTGTCATTTGAGCAATTTCCTATGTAGGAATCCACGTCTGAATTTTATAGCAATGTTTACTGAGACATGTAAATAGTTTAATTTGACCCTTTCCAGGACTTGCATAAGGAAATGTGACTGTTAAAATGGAATCGTAGATCTTGATAGATGTTTTTATAGGCCTAATTGAACAGGGAGATTATTCAAAGACTGTGGACTCTTATTATAAGTACTACTATATGAAATAAACAGGCTACAAGGAATATAATATTTATATGTATATTAATAATTGTTAAGGCAAGCTGAGACTTATTTTATTCTCTAAAGAAAAAGAAATTTTAACCAAAGTAAGTTTATCAAATTTTATTTCTTTCAGCTGTTTTATTACAACGTATTGGAATGCATCATTCAAATCTTATCAATAAAAGAAAGATCATAGATATACAATTATTTGAGCTTCATATTATAAAATAAATAAACAAAATATGCTATTATAATAACCACGTGTATGTGTGTGTGTTGACAGAAAAGGTCCAGAAGAACGCTATCTGCTAGCGAGTAGTAGATGTACAAAAAAAAGAGGTTTATAATGTGTGTTTTTACTCAACAATAAGTATAAGGCTATTTACTATTTAATATTATTCTTTATATATAGACTTTAGACTTATTTCTAATAAATCTTTGGAACCTACTTAATTATTTATTGAATGTTTAAAGCTTTTATCTATATATATATAAAACTCTGATGGACATTAGTGATCAAATATCTTTCACAGTTAGACCAAGATTTTATTTAATAAATGTAACTTTCCTTTAGTATTCTTTACCTATCTTTTTCCGTGCTTGATTTCTTTTTAAAATCAATATCAATTTAAAAATTATTATTATTTTCTACTGATAATAGAAACCACATGCACACAAGCACCCGTTTTCACATTTTGTATGAGTCGACTGTATGGACTCAAAGACTAGGTCTATTATTCCACTCAATTTCAATCACACAACCGTATGTCACATTATCAAGAGATACAGTTTTTCTGTATCTTTTTGTTGTTGGATAGAACACGAAGAAGATTTCATTCTAAATAAGTGAAATAAAATAGAAGCATATTATGAGTCTTAATATGATACTAAAAACAATGAAATCTTTTCAGATGTAATTATGAAATATCATATAAACGCATTTAGGAAAATGATGAAAATGGCATATCTTTACAGAATTATCCGTAAGCCTTATTTAACTGATCTTTATGAGAAACAACTTGCATGATGATAATAATAATAAAGTGACCCGACAAATGTAATCGATGGTTTCGAATGTAGATTTCCTTTTATGGTTTCATAGTTTAACTTAATAGTGTTATAACTTTATGAGTTCATTAGATAAAGACATAAAACTTTCAATAGATACATAGAAGAGTGTTTATAAGATAAGAAGAAAGTTTTATTACAAGGCCACTTAATGGCCACTATGGCCACTATGGCCACTTTTGGCATCAATGACGGCCTGGCATCACCGCCCCATACTGACAATGAGGGTGTCTGCGACCTCTTTCGATATTTTACCCCATTCCAGCATCAGAGCCGCCTCCAAGTTCTCCTTGGTGGTATACACCCTCCTTTTCTTCCTAATAACCTTCTTGAGGTGGGCCCATAGATGCTCAATTGGATTGAGATCAGTATTGTGAGGGCCAGTAAGGAAGAGTTTCCACGCTCTTTGCTGCCTTCCATTCACGAGTTTCCTTGCTCTTATGGGGTCTAGCATTGTCATCCTTTAGGCTGTAACTGACTCCAGGGTTTAGAAGAGAGAGATGCTTGAGCTCGGGGCAGTAGAATTCTCCAAGTACCTTGATGTACTTAGCGGAGTTTATCCTACCCTCCACTACAATCAATCTCCCAACACCTTCTCCACTGAAACAGCCCCATACCATTACTCCACCACCTCCAAACCTCCTCATTTCTAGGACATTCTTAGGCTCAAAGGCCGTAGCAGGGTGCCTGATGACTCTGATTCCCTTACCATAGCTCATCAGTTCCACTCTGGACTCATCGGACCAGAAGATCCCTTGCAACTGCTCATGGGTCCAACCAACATGCTTATAGGCCCACTGGAGCCTTACTTCCATATTTTTCTTGGTGAGAAGAGGCTTTACCACTGAAATGAAAGAGTGGAATCCCATTTCATCGAGGTACCTCTTCAGAGTCTTGTCTGATACCTTGATGGCCATGATTGCCCTAATGGCCTCCTTGGTCTGATGAGAATCACTGACTACTGTTCTTCTCAACCATCGGAGAGCCCTGTCTTCTTGAAGTGTCTCACAATGTCTCTTAAAGTGGTGGGAGAAACATTAAACATACGAGATGTCTCGGCCAGAGTGTTGTTCATGTCCAGCACCTCATGGAGAATGGCTGAACGAGTCTCGAGGCTCGTATATTTCCCATGCATCTCGGGGTCTTATTGAATATGTTCACGGTGTTGGATGAGTTAAATATTAGAGAAAAATAAATTTATGAAAGAAAAATAAATAGTGTATGCTATTTTCTTGTATAAAAATAGCCTGAGATTTGAAAGTTTCCAGTTATTTGTTGAGGGTCACTTTATTAACAGAGGTTAACGCATACAATGTCGGGTAAATGCCCAATTAGGAAGTACTCAGCATAAATATAATATCAACTGACTAAAATCATTTTCCTTTCGATTTTCTTTCCGAGAGTTTGATTGTATCAATGTAAAATTCAAGCAAGGTGAAGATTGATCTTCTATGTAAAAATGTGCATAGAATTGGTAATAGAGCGAAAAAAAAACAGTAAAAAGTATATCAAGATTATTGTTTTATTCTCACTTATTAAATACAGTTGATATGAAACAAAATAATTAGTTTAGAATATATTAAATATAAGACTAGAAGATCAGAACGCGAAAGACTGGGGGGTTTTTTAATGGTGAGAAAATGTCAAGTGACTACACCATCAAGGCGTACTGTGACTGCTAAAATGCATCAGAGCATATAATCACGGACCAAGTCGCGCTTCCCCCTCTTCTTTCTTTCTCTTCTCTATTGATTGATTTTCTTTTTATTTATTTTCGAAACAAGAAAATCAAAATGAACAGATACAGATAGACAATAAATAGGCATCTGTCTTATTATGACACAAAAGCGTTGACCATTGTAGAACTTTGTATTGTAGGAACACTAACAAGAGTTCAGTTAGCAGTAAAGATAGCTCCATACAATGAAAAAACATAAGCATATAACATATAGTACTCTCTATAAAGTTAAACAAGCCGGCTTCACTCTTTTTAATGATTCTTTGAATCTCTATCCTTAATACCACTCATACTACCTTATGATAAACAGTTTAATGGATAAAATTATAGCTTTTGTACTTCTTTTGCCACTGCCAGTTTCCTATTAATTAATGGACCTAATCTCTTGCTTTTAATAATGCTTTGTCTATCTGATAGTGAACCAATTGATAAGTCAAAGTATAGTTGTTGTGTAACTATTACTACTACTATTGCTCCACTCCTCAGTGGATCTTAGTTATTTTTTTCCACACCATTTATTATATCTTCTGATAATCTACCTAATGAATTTCTGAATAGTATTTTTCATATTGTTTATTTCATACTATTCATTCTAAATCAAATATCTCAAATCGTGCATCGTGCATCATTACCTTACAATACCGATTTGAAACCTTCAGTCCGATGATACAAATATGACTTTCTATATTAATACTTCTTAGTTATTAACTTAACTATCTAGTTCTAATTTTAAGTAGTATACAGTTCAAAGTATTTTTTAATTTTTGGGTGTGATTTGCTATTCGCACATTGGGCATATTAGCCACCCTGTGAGATCGTTTGAAAGAAAATGGGATATACATAGAAACACTTCAAATACAGATGTGAAAAAATGAATGCAAAGAAGAAGGAAAAAAAAGGACAGAGAAACACAAAACCTCAAATGAAGGAAAAATTATGGAAAATGAGAAATGATTGTAAAATGAGAATTATGAATAGACATACAAAAGGCCATAAAGTCAGCAAGGAATCCATATAATTGTTTTCATTTTCCGGTATGATTCTTTAATAGGAAGTACTTATTAATTGTAATAAAAACATAAATTAAACACACAGTAGAGACTTGAAAATTGGATGAAGTATATAAAAGATCAACAGGATATTATATAAAAATTTATTGGTTGGAAAACTACAATATGTGGTATCTCCACCCCTGGCCTCTATCACAGCCCTGCATCTCCGATGCATGCTGTTAATGAGGTTGTTGGTAACCTCCTTGAGGATCTTATCTCACTCTTGGACCAAGAGAGCCTTCAGATCCTTGAGGGTGCTTGCTGGGGTCATCTTATTCCGAAATGCTCTGTCCAGTTCTTCCAAAAGATGCTCAATTGGGTTCAGGTCAGGGCTTTGAAAGGGCTACCCCTCCATCGTGGCAATCTTTCTCTCATCCTTTTATTTCCTAGTCCCCTTACTAGTATGGCAACTGGCACTGTTCTCTTGAAGAACATAGCCTACCACTGGATTCATTAAGGAAAGAAAAGCCAGCTCAGGGCAATAAGCTGTTTCTAAAATAATAGTGTATTTGGCACTGTTGATGGATCCCTCCACCATAGCAAGTCTACCAACACCTTCACCAGAAAAGGAACCCCACACCATCACCCCATCACCAAACTTCATCGTTAGCTTCAAATTATTTGGGAAAAGACCCTCCTTCTTCCTGCGCACCACCCCGTTGTGGTGGTTGCTCGAGATGAGCTGGAACTTGGACTCATCAGACCAGATGACTGCCTTCCAGTCTTCCTCAGTCCAGTGAAGGTGGATCTTGGCCCAACCAACCCTCAACTTCTTGTGTTTGTCGGTGAGAGCAGACTTTATTATCACCCTGTAAGAATACAGGCCAAGCTTCTTCATCATTTTTTGGAAGATAGTCGTGAACACCTGGGTGGCCATTCCCTGGTGAAGCTCGTTTATGCTCTGGAAGGAGTCTCTTAATACGTCGCGAGAAACTTCCCTCTCGTCCCTCTCTGTCATAATGGGATTTCACCCAGAGCCCTTTTTTGATTTGAAGCTGCCATTTTCCCTGTATCTCTTCATGATAAGGTTGACAGCGGGCTGACTGATGCCAAACAAGGCTGCAATGTCCACTTGTCTGGTGCTATGTTGAGTGGCCTTGTGAACAATGAGTTGACGAGTAAAGTTGTCTATATTTTTCTTCTTGCTTCCAATAGGCTTGTTGGTTTGCTCAGTGGTGTTAGATATAATAAATGTTATAGCGAAAAAAGAAGAAATGAGGAATGTGTAAAAAAAAATGAAAAAAGTTAAGCAAAATAGAGGTCGGAAAATGAAAATACTTTGAACTGTAAATATAGATATTACAAAATAAGACTATTTTTTGATATATATATTTTCTATAGTATCATTGTAAGGTCATAAAGAAATATAAAGTGAGAAAAAACATAGATTTTATTTCTTTTTGTGTCTATACTTTAATAATAATTGTAATAGGGTTCTATGAATTATACAGCCACGCACCATTGAATTTAATACTTTTGAAAATAAATTTCAGGACGAAATATTTAGGATATGTTCAACATTAGATAAAACACTCCACATTTGATATAGAAGCTTCAAACTTAAACTCAACAAAGCTCAACATCTTTAATGATTAAAAATAAAATAAAAATAATATAATTAATATTTTGTATGGCCTCCTTTGGCATCTATTACAGCCTGGCATCTATCTGTCATACTCAGAACTAATCGTTGTGCAAGTTCAACACCAACCCTCTCCCACTCCTCTGCAAGTAGAGCCTTCAAACTTTCAAAATTGGTAATAGATACCCTTCTTTCCTCAATTCGTCTTTCCAAGGCCCACCAGACGTGTTCAATTGGGTTTAAGTCAAGACTTTGTGCGGGCCAGTACTCAAAGCCCCTAATCTGATGCGTCTCTTTCCACCATCTGGCATAGGCCCCAGTATGACAACTAGCACCATCTTCTTGTAACAGAAACTCCCTATCCTCTTTCTGATGCAATTCCATGAACCAAGGATGGAACTCACCAGCCAAAATCTTGATATATTCGTCTTGGTTTACAGTGCCATCAACAAAGACTCATGGGCCAAATCCGCCCGCCCAAAAACAGCTCCAAAGCATGACCCCTCCGCCACCAAACTTTATTGTTGGAACAATATGATTAGAATCATACCTTTCTCTAACTTTTCTGATGACACGGGCACCTCTATCGTTCCCTTTCACGGTGTACCTGGACTCATCAGACCAGACAACGCCTTTCCACTGGTCGTTCGTCCAATTGACATGTTCTTTAGCCCAACGAAGCCGTTTCTCTGTATTTTTCAGTTAAGGCTGGCTTGTGAGCTGAAGAGAAAGATCTGGACCCTAACTGCTTACAGTAACGGATAATGGTGTTTCTAGATACATCAACCTGAATCTTCGACATTTCCAATTTCAGCTGATTATTGAGGCAAATGGGTCCTCTCTAATGACCTTTTCCAGGTGTCTGAGGTCCCTCTCACTGGATTTCTTAGGTTTTCCATGACTCTTTAAACGTAATGGTGACCCGCGCTCTTTGATGTTTCTGATACTATTTTGAACTGTGGGCTTTTTCATCTCAACTACGTTTGCGATGACAGTCAATTTTAATCCAGCCTTAAACAGGTAATAAATGCCCCATAGCTTTTTATTTTCTGCTTTATCATATTCTCCAAGAGTGTGTGTTTCTGAAAATGTATCTGACATGTTGTGTTAGTTTAATAATATTTGGAAAGAAGAGTTTTATGCAAAAAAAAAAGTTTTTTTATTAAAATTTAGGCAAGTATTAAATTCAATGGTGCGTGACTGTATACCAATCTGTTAATACGTAGAAATAATAAAGTAATTGAAAGAAAAATTCGAGCCTCTAAAACATATATCTTCCTTTCTTTTAAGTTTCATACTCTATCTTGACATTGTTATAAACCCATGAATTCCTTGGGTAGAGATCTGAAAATTTTCAAAATAAAACAATGGCATAATTAAATAGAACACACACAAAGACTAACGATAAAAATAAAATGCCATATGTTTCACTTAGAGTAATCTACCAACACAATTGTAACTGAAAAAGTATCAAAATAAAAGAAAGTAAACATTACTATTCTTACTAATGCATTTTTCCAATCATCAATACCAATTCTTTTCTATACTAATTACTAACAATATATTTGATGGGTTAATTGACTAACAGAATATTGAAGAATTTTAACAAAAGAGTTTCTTTTGAGAAAAGAATCTTTCACTAAAAGCCTTACTATTACTTAAATTTGATACATGGAAAAAACATGGAAAGAAAGGATTCGACGATCACTGCACTAATTGGAAGAGCGGACAAGAGAAGTAAGAGAAAATTAATTGCAGGGACTGGGATTTTACCGAATTCTTGGGTTGCTGTGCTTGCTGGAAGACAATTATAATGTGCTAGAAGTAGCACTAGTAAAGTTCGATAATAAACAAGATAAAGATACTTTTTATTGAGAGTCTTTTAAAGGTCTTTTATAGTTTTCTATTCTAAAGAATTTATGTATTTAATTTAATAATTAAGTATCTTTAAACTGTCAAAACCATTGCTTTGATTGACTTGGCAATGCTTGTTCATTCCAATACACACTTAAAGATTTTTTGGCCTTTAAGCGATGATATCTTTTTACATCTGCAAAAAAAATGCACCTTATATTGAGCTGTGTTCAAAAATCAAAAGGTCTGAGGATATCCAAATCATTATTTCTTTTTGTAGTATACCTCGATATCAAATTGTATTATCAGTGAAATATATTGTTTATGAATAAAATTGTTTATTGTAATAGTATAGCTAATACTATAATATTAATATAGCTACTGCCCAAGTACATTCCCTCATAACAATGAAATATATACCCTAAAAGACTTGTGTTTTATCCCTAGGATATAGATAAATATGCTCAGGAGTATACCCTAGATAGTATAAAAGAAATAAGACCATCTGAGACTGATTTGAGAAGAGTCTTCACTCGCCTAATAACAATGCAATGAGTGTTTTGTAAAATACAATGAGCTCAAGCCCAGATAAAGACACTGTTTACCTTTCCATCTCTAAAACAGTCTTTGGTAGTGTCTATCACTTCCCTCTATTGTTTCTCTTTGTTAATAATAGTACATTACCTTGCTCACTTATGCTCATCTTGACAAGTACTTGGGTGTTAAGTTGTATGTGCAGTGTGGGAAATAACAAAAGGAGGGGATTATCAAAACAAATGATAATATTTCTTTCTATTCTGGTGATGTATACACTAGCCCTCATTCATAAAATTCACATGTCAAACAATTCACACTCTATTTGCTTTGGGCCTAAAGGACATTATTAGAAACAATACCCTGTTATCATTAAGCACCACTGTTAATACCAGTTACAATGAGACAGTTGAGGTGATTATGAATATTGAGTCAATGAATGTCTATACTGTTCTTAATATAAGTAAGTTTGGTTCTATTTTATGGACAATGGCCACTAGAGTTGATTCCGTGTGTCCTACAATAAATCTTTCTTAAACATTGTTACGCTGCAAATACTGTGGGCCTAAGGATAACACATTATGTTAAACATTAAATTCAGTGACTGAGTTGTAATTATGGGGTGATTTTTGTTCTATTTCTTATCTTTACAGCCAATTCTATACTTTTTAATTGCAAAGTCAGTAGTGATTGCTTAAACAGGCAAGTAGAGTTTGAAATTGATTATTTAGACAGCGAAAAAGCCTTTTCAAACACATTAGCCAATCATAATGATATTGAGATTTCATTCTCATAATATTTCTTTATATATCCCAAAAATCTTTGTGTGTAGTATATAAGCTTTCTTTTCAAATATTTAATAAAATATCGGTTTTTCATACACTATTTTCGGAAAACATTCGCACAACCTCAGAAAAAAACTCTTCACTTTTTTTTTCTCATTTTTTGCACAGTCTATATTTTGCTTTTTGCACAATTTCATAAATATTTTTTTGCACAAAGTGTGTGAGATTTATCAATGAGGATCTGTACTTGAGTATATTTCAAATTTCAAAGAAGAGTAATAACAAAACCCCTTAAGATCACTGATAAGAACATCGCTAAATGCTTCAGTGATCCTCATGTTTAACGTCTCATCTTATAATAGCTTTTCTCTCCTGTTTACTCTTCACAACAGACCAAAATTGCTTGATAGGATTAATCTCAGGAGAGTATTGTGGAAGAAATAAATATCCATAGCCGCGACTTACAATAAGCCTACTAATTATTTTAATGAAAACATGCTTTCTTAAACAATAAGGCACACTTTTCTGTCATAAAGCTGTAGCCTGTTTAGTAGCCTTGGGTTTTGACTGAGGCTTTTGAAGTGATTTTAAGTCCAATTAAGTACTGTAATCTATGATATTTTGAAGAGGAAAACATTCTTTAATTATATCCATCAAGATGGGCTCACTGCCCAATTCGTCGATAACATTTCCCTGTCCATCTTCATTGTAAATCTGTAAGCCTATTGTTGAATAAATAATATTTCGAAAAGTATGCAAAAATATTTATGAAATTGTGCAAAAAGCAAAACATAAACTGCGCGAAAAGTGAAAAAAAAAGTGGAGAGTTTTTTTCTGAGGTTGTGCGAATGTTTTCCGAAAATAGGGTAGTTTATCTGTATACTGAATTGTCGTAAGGCACAGGTGTTTGCTTTCTGGAGCTATATCATTTAGGTAAGATACCCCCAAGTGGCATATCTATTTTTAGTCCGTACATTGTCGAGCAGCCACTCTCTCTATATCCCCACTGCGTTCAAGTCTATTTTCCCTTTTAGTGATGGTTACAAATTACTTCTCCCATCTCAATCTTATTATTATTACATAATTATTACATAATTATTTAAACTCTTAGGCTTCCATAAGGTGACTATAACACTCAATATATGAAAAATATCCAATAAGAGAATACTTTAAATTTAATATGTATAGTGTAAGAGGTAAGAAAAAGCAATGAATAATATGAAAATATGAAAATGATTGATACTGCTCCTGTGAAATCTAACTAACTATCCTAAACTCCACCAAGTACTCAAGGTATCAAATGTAATAAAAGAATGAGGATTGGAGCAGTCTACAGCAACTTCTTTGTGTTCAATCTTTAAAAGAGAGAGAGAATTAATACCAAGAAAAAAGTTATAACTTTAGCAAACACTTACCACAGGAAGATTGATAGTTGTTCTTGGACTTTGCGAATTAAAAGCTGCCATCTTTCCAAACCCTTTTCGACTGATTAAGCGATAGTTTGCAGCACTCAAAAGCCAGTTTTCAATCAATGCACTGTTCACTGCACCAGACATTTCACCTTTCACCTTGAGCATTTTTGCGATGGATGATGGAGAAAGCATTGTGTATACTGTTTTAGGCTCCATATGCTCAATAGGTAGACCAGTGACAAGTAATGTTGTTTCCTTATAACTATCACCAAGGAATCTTTTTGCAAGCTCTTCATTTTGGTTCATTGAAACAAACTCTTTACGTAGACTCAGAGAGTCTGTGACCAAGAAATAAACCACCTGTGTGTGATGGGGCTTTCTTACGGAATCTCTTAGATCATTTGCACACTTGATAAAATAATCCCATTGTTCGAGTGTGTTTGTGTCTTCTTCGGGGTTTGTCAGTGCTCGATCATCTGTACGAATCTATCATATAAATGGTTATAACTCTTGTGATGAATATTTAATGTACCTGTAGAGCAATGCTGAGCACACTTTTCATTTCAAACAGATCCTTGTAAACCTTGATAAATCTTCTTGATCCAATGGTTGGGCGGAATAGAAAGTCAGTGAAACAGCGAAATGCATTTTCTTTAGTTAAGCCCATATTGTTCAACATTTCTGAATATCTGGTAGACTCTTGGAAGGTTCGAATAAGATAACCTCTATTTGATTTCATAGAAATAAACTATAAAAGAGTGAGATATTTTTATAATAAAGTTTGCAAAGTTAAGACTTACTGAAGAATTCCAGAGAGTATTAAAATCTTGTTTGGAGCCTTGAGGAAACAAAGTGGCTCCTAGTTTTTTCCAGCTATAATTTATTATGTTAACCTGGCTATAGCTTAGTAAAGCTTGTCCTTTCTTTTTGAAGAGAGCTGCAAGTTTTTCTGGATCATAGCTCCAATCGACATTTGGCTTTTCAAAAAGCGTTTCTAATTTAATTGGATTTCCTGGTTCCCAATAAGCCAAGTACGCTCTGTCTGTAAGCAAAGCATAGAGGAAAGTAGAGACCATGCCTAATAGCCAAAATGGTAAGTGGATTTTTTCTCTTTCTCATTGGGATCTTTCTTCTTACCAGTCATACGGTCTGCAAGTCCACCACATCCATGTCTTCGGTTTTTTTTGTCAATTTCACAGATATATCCCACAAATTTTGGTCGATCTTCGTGTTGAAAACTGCCAAAGTCACCTGCTTTTAGCCGCTCTAGTTGTTCAAGTCTTCTTTCATGTAATGCTTTATATTTTCCCTGCCATGTACCGCACTCATTGGTTTCTGGGTTTGTTAAGGTATCATTTACAAATCCTCTCTGAGGATCTAGCTGAGAGCAAAAGGCATTGTATTCGGAAGATGTGACGCGCGATAATGCAGAGAAAAAAGTTGCGTCAGGAGATGGTGGGGTGAATGTACCGTCTTCGCTTTTTGAAATTGGGATTTGACTAGGAAAACCACAGTTGGTTGTTCTTTTGCTTCGGCCACTATGTGTTATGAAGCTGTTTTCACTTGCCAGACTTTTGATAGTTTTGCCAGCTTGAAAATAGAAAGAGAAAATAAGAAAGATATTTTTTATTTACTATTTTGATGACTACTTACGTGTACCAAGGAAAAAGATGAAAAGTAGAACAAATGTAATACTGCCTGCCACAACTATCTGCTTTGTTGCTTTGTGCTTGGTGTGTCTATTAGGGTTACCACTTTTCTGAGAAGAGAAAATATTAAATGATGCCATACTACTTAAAGGCATATTTAAAAGTGGTATTTGTAGCTGTTAGAGAAGAGAGAGAGAGAGAATGAGTGTTGTTTCAATAATCTCGCAAGTTTATATCTATTAAGGATCATAACTGTACAAGGGTAAAAATAAATCTGTTTGACTGCTAAAATTCAGGTAAATGTTAATAGGCAAAATACAATGCTTAAATTAATATCCTAATTAATGATTGTATTTTTACTTTTATAGTATATTAAGACTTGCTCATGTATATTGATCATGAGCTGGTATATTTATATCAAAAATCTATTCTTATTTATTTATCAAAATATCAAGACTCTATATAGTCTTTATATCAACTATTGAATTTATCATCAATATTTAACGTTCTATTCATGATCATAGTTATTGTATTTCATATTCTTGTGGCCATATGCAAGTATATAAGCATATATGACTATCTGTACTTCTTTGCATCTACGGTTGTACTTATGTAGTCCAGATTATGGCGAGGCCGATTCACCTGAAGCTCGTGTTACTATTATACTCTATAGTTGGTCGATCCTTTAGGGCCTAGAATAGTATAGTAAACTGTCTATTTGTCTAAATATGGAATATCTATAGTTGTACAGTATTGTGATATATTTAGTGATACCCAATTATTTATTTTTATTTCTTGAACCGAAATCGGGCTATAAACAAATATGTAGACTGCCAAGATTAAGTAACCACACAAAATGATCCTAGCATACCTAAAGAGTATATCGTATATTGAATTCATAAAGATATACAGTCTAAAAGATAGTACAGCTTTTTAAAGATAGAAAGGATCAATAAAAAGCCTATGATGGGATCAATAGAAAGTAGTTGGTCTTCAGAAAACAGCTTTGGATGTTATGGGAATGTGGCAAAATTCTTCAATGGTGTGTGGCTGTAAAGAGACAATATAACAGGTTCAAGGTATCCTATGCTCTCGGATGCTTTTTTGTGCCATTCGCGCATTGGGCATAATGGCTACCCTATGAGAGTTTGTGAGACTTTAAAAGATAATGTATATGGAAACCTTACAAATATTTGTGTAAAAAAAAGTACAATGCATCAGAAAAGAGACGGGAAAAGAACAGGAAATAAACTTTCTCATGAGCAAACAAAAAAAAAGAACTAGTGAGTATAAGGAATAGGCTTCATGAAAGGCATTATTATCAGTAAAGATTTAAAGAACACAAGAAAGATAGACTTCTTTAGTAATTTAAAATCTAAGGATGGATACTTTCACTGATTTGGGCAATATTGAAGACATAAGTACACTGGAAGCCTTTGGATTTGCTAAACAAGATAATGTTAGATGGTGAAAAGGAAAATGAGTGGAGGTGTGGGAGTTAATAGTTTGTTGATGGAAGATTTTTGATACTCTATGAACATGTTGGCATTTTTACACAATAGATCTATCATCAGCCTCAATAGACAAGTTGCTGCCTGATGGCACGCACAATATATTGAGTGAACATGAATTGATCTATTAATTTCAAGATAACCATCAAGATAAGCCAAATATCACCATTAAACAAAAGATTTAAACATGAGCTGCAAGATATTTAAGCAGGATCAATTGAATGCACATTTTCTGGTGATATAGTAACTATGAAGTAAGGGAGTGTGGAGTGTTTTTTATTCAAATGAGACAGTACTACAGTAAACAGAGAGAAATGCAGGACCTTCAAACTCCGTTTGATCTTTGAATTTTCATACTTTGCTTTCTTATGGCCATAAACCTTATGTTCTTTAGACAGAGTTTTTGAGTTTTCAATCATTAATAAGACAACTTTTGTAACAATAAAAATAATTGGTATGATTACTCTACCTATTAACAGTAAACTAAGCCCTCTGCTCCCATTATCGATAATGGGAGCATTTGTAAAGACTTTCTAGTTTTTTTTACTGCATCAGAGCGGTCTCAAACTGCTGTTTAATCATGTAGAAGGACCTTCTTTCTCAAACGGACTTCTCCAAGTAATCTCAGATATGCTTGATACGGTTCAAGTCTCTACTTTAGGATAGTCAGTAAGATATTGTCGCCATACCATTCTCTGCCTTCCACAACATTGTTATCTTAGTGGTAGGACAGCTGAAAATATCATATCTATCGAAGAATAATTGAAATATATAAAGAAATACCTCATCTTTAATTCTTAATTCCTTGATGATAGGTTGGAATAATTTTTCTCAGTTTAGATGATCAGATTATGGTTCTTTGTGGTCTAAGAGTCAGAAATAAGTGGTTACTTCTATTTTTTGATCTTACAGGTTTAAACACTGAATAAATGCTGTGGTTAATATTAAGAGTATTTGAGTAACCATGAGTACATACCTAAAGATTTTTGGGATATAAAAGTAAATATACGGATAATAAAATAACAGAATTTCTATAATTGGCTAATGTGTTTAAAAAAGGGTATTTTCGCTGTCTAAATGAACTATTTCAAACTCTGTCTGCCTATCCTAGCAATAGCTACACTATCTTCATAAAGTATTGGTATATCTTTGGGGAAATTATAGTATAGAAATGTAGTATGGTTCAAAAAAGACTTACATGTATTTTGGTTTAGTGTAGCGATAACTACACCGGATTCTTTTTTGATGTTTTGATGTTTTGGTGGATTAGCTACTACTAGCTAGATGTTTGTCTGATTGTTGTTGATTTATAAAGATAAAAGGCTTCATCCTAAGAAATAAGATTAAGCAATTGACATTGTGGTTTTCCACAGAAGGAGTATCTTCATTTGAATAATTCGTTATGCAATACTGGAGTAATTTTGGCTCTCTCCTCGATGTATCCTACAAACCTTTCATAATTGACTATTGAAGATGTATGTCCTGACAGAGATAACCCGGTTTCCATCCAATACTAGTGATTGAGTCCTTCACTGCTATAATCTTTAGAGCAGGTTCCATGAAGAAAATAAAATAAAGACGAGTTGACCTATTCTTTTTATACTATTCTGTTTTACAATTGGTTTTGATATGCCATTGATTCAATCCGTGATTTGAAAACCAAGAAGTTGTGCTAAAGCACAAAACTTGTATATCTATCAATGGAAACTGTGAGTCCTGTGGGTTTTCTATGCACATATACAGTCCCATACAATAAGTGAGTGGACAGAAATTCTTATTATTTTTATTTTATTTTGAAAAATAAAGGTATATCTATCAGTCAAAGATGTTCATAATAAAATATTCATGAAATAACACGGGATTTGGAATAGTTGTTCTTTAACGGATTTTCTACATTCTTATTATAAAGATATTGCTCAATAATTTGTAGCAAAGCCTTTGTTTTTATACAATAGAACGATCCTACTCACTGTGCTCTTTGTGAGGTCGACCGTCAGAAATCTCTTGATAAGTAGCATGTCTTTTCCATTGTCCTATGATTTGATCTCTAATAGACATATCATGCTCTCTTCTTTTGATAGGACTATCTTTATGTTCTTGAATAAGAGCTGGCTGATTTTCATTGCTTGAAGTCATTGTTTGAATAAATTGTAAAGTAAAAATAGAAAATTGATTTGCTGTCCACTCATTTATTGTATGGGACTGTATACCTCACCAGAATGAAAATATTTTCTATTCTTTGGTCTTGTTATTATTTTGTTACTTCTTACACTGTCTATACAACTTGATACCTAAGTACTTATTGAGATGAGCATAATTGAGCAAGGCAGTGTGCTATTATTAACAAAGAGAAACAATAGAAGGGGTGATAGGCACTACCAAGGACTATTCTAGTGATAAAAAAGGTAAATAATGTCTTCATCTGGGCTTGAGTTCATTCTAATCCATAAGACACCCATTGTATTGTTATTAGGCAAGTAAAGACTCTTCTCAGGTCAGTCTCAGGTGGTTTTCTATACTATCTAGGGTCTCTAGGGTGTACTACTGAGCATAGTTATCTATCTTCTAAGAACAAAGAATTGGGTTTTTAGGGTATAGATTTTATTGCTATGAGGGAATGCACTTGGGCAGTAGCTATAGCTATACTATAGTATTATCTATACTATTACAATAAATAATTTTATTCATAAACAATATATTTTACTGATAATATAATTTGATATTGAGGTATACTACAAAAGGAAACAATTACTTGGATATCCACAAACCTTTGATTTTAAACACAGTTCCATAGAAGGTGAGTTTTTTTGCAGATGTAAAAAGGAGATATCACCGCTTAAAGGCCAGAAATATCTTTGGGTGTGTACTTACTAAAAACTAGTGTTAAAAAGTTATGCCATATTAAGAAATAAATACAGATTCAATGAGAACAGGTGGTAGAATATTAGACTATGTTTTATTTCATTTATATTTTTTTTATAAAATATTTCATTTATATTAGATCTAAATGATGTTTAGTTCATAACTGAGACTAGATACAGTAGAACAGCTGCCAATGTCACCTTGCTCATTTTCCCCATCTTCAAACATCCAAAGATGTTACTTAAGATCTAGATATTAGCTATGAGTATCAGCCTAAACAGAGGTCCTGTGCTATTGCAAAGCAGGCAATGTGAGTTACCAGAAGTGGAGGCTATTACCTATAGCCATTTAAGTGGTAGAAACATATCTACTTCTACCACCTAAAAGTCTTTATTAACACAAATACACACTAATTACAACTTAGTTGTTTGGCAAAATACGAGTCTACTGGACTATAGTTCTCTATACACCAGGAGGTCTTTAGGATATAAAAGGAAAAGAAAAATTCTCTATCAGGCACAGGCTAAGAAAGTAAAGAGATCATATTCATCATCATAATGTATACCGTATTCCTTGCAATGGACAGTCTTCCATCTTCTCTACGCTCTACAATTAGAGGTAGCTATGGAAATAAATATCATTAGCTCATTGCTATTATTTTAATCATTCGTTTTTGTAGTTTTTCTATTTGTTTTAGTTCTGTCATGAAAGGTGATCTTTTCAACACAGAGGTCTCTAATAAAGCAGAGTGTCTGTGTAGCTTCAGTTCTGTATAAGGTGAAATCATATTTCAACTGATAAATCGAGAAACAGTGTTTAAAGATTAAAAAAAAACTATTTATCGTTAATAGATTTCGTTTAATTTCAACACAATATTGATATTCTATTAAATGTCTTGCAATAATACAACACTATGGTTTATTATAGAGTATAGTTAGTAGCTGCATTTCAGAACCTACTCTTGGACATTTGAAGATTAAAATAAATGAGTAAATAAAGCTAATTTGGTTAACAGTAAAACTAATGTTATCCAAAATAGTTAAGCTTCCAATGAGTTTCACTTAATAATTTTCTAATAGTAAAACTCGAAAAATTAACTATGGTAGTAAAAAATAAACAGAACATTTATTATATTTATCTACAAGAAAAATATACATTTATTGTTAAATGAGAGTGATCAAGTTTAGAAAACTATAATAAATTATAGCCTGGTATATCTTTTCACCCCTAGGAGGAATATCAAACGTCTAGTCCTTATATGAGGTCTTGACTAAGATATTAAAAACATCATTGGTTTTGCCTAGTTTTATAAGACCCTTTGTATCAAACTCTCAAACAACATCAGTATATTCGCCATATCTTCTAATACTACTGAGAAATATACTACCCCTCAGACTCGTACTATTGTTGTACATAGGCCCGTTAACAACGATATGTGTAATGCTGAGATTTTTTACATGTTGAACATGAACACCTCCAACATTAGTAGATTTCTTAAGATCTACAACATTGACACACTGAGAAGCATTTTCAATTAAGGAACAATAAGAAAGGTATACAGAGGTAATTCTATAAAAAAGATAGATAGAAATCTATTACAATTGCTTCCAAACCGACCCTACTCTTCTTAAAACTACAAATAACTAAGTCTCCATACTATTCCCGATTCATTTTTTAAGGACAAACTTGTGATTTACAAAAAAAAATGCCAAAAAGAAAAAATGAAATCATTGATATCATGTACAGCTTCATTAGACTGATGAGCAGCGATACACCAACACCTAATCTAATTAGTTGAGATATGATCTACTGAGGGGTAATTCTAGTAATTACATTATAATTAAATAAGTATTCGGCTTTTTATTTAAACAATTGATCCTCAGAAAATCATTGAATGGTATTAATGATATGAGGCAATTTCATTAGTAATGGTGATAGAAGTTTGTGCATAAAAGAAAATGATATGAACTCCGATAAAGTACATTGACGTCTTGTGGACGACATAATGCTCAAAGTTTTGTAGATTTTCACACTTAAACCCTGAGTTTAATTACCAGCCATAGTACATAGTTTTTTTTTAATCTTTAAACACTGTTTCTCGATTTATCAGTTGAAATATGATTTCACCTTATACAGAACTGAAGCTACACAGACACTCTGCTTTATTAGAGACCTCTGTGTTGAAAAGATCACCTTTCATGACAGAACTAAAACAAATAGAAAAACTACAAAAACGAATGATTAAAATAATAGCAATGAGCTAATGATATTTATTTCCATAGCTACCTCTAATTGTAGAGCGTAGAGAAGATGGAAGACTGTCCATTGCAAGGAATACGGTATACATTATGATGATGAATATGATCTCTTTACTTTCTTAGCCTGTGCCTGATAG
Source organism: Spinellus fusiger (assembly GCA_025094145.1). Lineage (NCBI taxonomy): Eukaryota > Fungi > Mucoromycota > Mucoromycetes > Mucorales > Phycomycetaceae > Spinellus > Spinellus fusiger. The sequence continues at coordinate 544,932 of JALLLS010000012.1, read as the reverse complement.
AGAATTTTTCTTTTCCTTTTATATCCTAAAGACCTCCTGGTGTATAGAGAACTATAGTCCAGTAGACTCGTATTTTGCCAAACAACTAAGTTGTAATTAGTGTGTATTTGTGTTAATAAAGACTTTTAGGTGGTAGAAGTAGATATGTTTCTACCACTTAAATGGCTATAGGTAATAGCCTCCACTTCTGGTAACTCACATTGCCTGCTTTGCAATAGCACAGGACCTCTGTTTAGGCTGATACTCATAGCTAATATCTAGATCTTAAGTAACATCTTTGGATGTTTGAAGATGGGGAAAATGAGCAAGGTGACATTGGCAGCTGTTCTACTGTATCTAGTCTCAGTTATGAACTAAACATCATTTAGATCTAATATAAATGAAATATTTTATAAAAAAAATATAAATGAAATAAAACATAGTCTAATATTCTACCACCTGTTCTCATTGAATCTGTATTTATTTCTTAATATGGCATAACTTTTTAACACTAGTTTTTAGCAAGTAATTCATATATTGATCATAGTACTTTAGTAAGGCTTAAACTTAAAAAACATTGAAGAATACAAACTTTGCCTAAATTAGGCAAAGAAATAAAACTGTTTATTAAATCTGAGAAATTAAATTCTGGCCAATCAATAGACTTTTTAGAATTGCGGATGTAATAATTCTCTTATGTCACGAAAATCTTTCAATCTTCATCTATTCTTTTTCTTTATTATTATAGGCAATGCCACAGATATAGAAATATGGCGCAAAATAATTACGATATCAAGGGCAGCCTTGTACATTTTTTAAGCTCTAGTTTCAATTATGAAATAATCTACGCAACATTCAAAGCAACGCACAACTGGTACAATACCTTAGGTTATCTATCCAATGACTTTCCATATAATCAATACTCAAAAGATCAAACAATAACCTGATATTAGATCAATAAAGTACATATGAGAGTTGTTTCATCTTTAAGGCATTTGAATATTATCATGTTACTTTATCCTAAATTATTTACGGCTAGTCTTCCTTCATGAAGAGTGACTAGTAGAATAGACAATTAGTGTTAAACTTAATATACAAGAATTTCTTTTAGACGGGAGTATTATTGATCTGCTTAGGGCCGTGTTGGTTGGTCCAACCGGGAAAATGTCTGTTTTCCAGGTGGAAGGTCGCTGGTCCGGATCATGGTGTGGAAGAGCATTTGGTGATATTCTCATGTTGTACTGTATCTCCTGTTTGAGACTATCTCGCCTACCCAATACTTTCTGTATGACATTTAGCTTACCCTGTTTGGCTCTTGGTGCTACTTCTTATGGTAGAAATCTGTCTCAACTTCATTCACTTGTCTTATGTATTCCTTCCCCCTCATGCCCACTCAATTGACTTCACAGTCCCTTCAAACCATGTACACTGTGCTTTCTACGCGTTAAGTAGGAGTTTATAAACATTTAGTCAAGCGTTGAAAATAAATTTCGATGCCAACTACGACATTATATATTTTATTATTGATCTGCTTCCGTGAAAATACTTTTATAAAAGCTATAGTTTATTTTCAAAAGGCATAGTTAAACTCCTTGATATTATACAAGTATAATATTTCACTAATAAAACATGATTTTTATTCCCACCATCATTTCACCTAATGACCCAGACTTGTAAACAAATAAGAAAGCATGTAAGGCAAGAATATAATACAGGTATGGCAAACATTTATTCTCAAAGCTGGTATTCAATAACATAAGGTTCTACAGAGGAACAATATTGCCAGTCCCTATCTGGGGTTCAACCCTAGGATTTTACTGATAAGGCCCGAACTATTCCTTTAACAAACAAAAAAGAATGAGACTCACACTATATTTTTTTTTCATGGGAAAATACCAGAGCGTGTTACTATATTATTTATAAAGAGCACTGTTATGTTAGACACATTATCAATAAAGAGAATTTTTGGAGATAAATACTAGGTTATGGGCCACCAACAAGGTATAGAATCTTGAATATTATGCAGCTTGAGAAAGACCTTCTGTTTCAAGGCTTTTTCTCTATTAGAAAAGCATCTAATATATGGCAGAAGTGCAATACGTCTTTTCAAACATCTCATTTTTAATAATCATATGTATCTTGTGAAGCTTTTATGTGAGTTGATCATATGGAAATATCTAGCCCTTTATCTAAATGAATGTGATGGGATTATATGCTAGTTGTTAAGGAAACATGAGGAGATGAATGATATAAAGACTCTAGTATACGTATGTATGCCTTATTTACTTAATAGTCAATGTGATCTCCTAAGACAGTTATTTCCATCATGTAACATTATTAACTGTAAGAATTATAATAACAAAGTACAACATTATTTGCTGTATCTGAATTAAATAAATATTTAAAAAAATAAGCGTATTTCTTCATTCAGACAATTAACTTTTTAATGATCTATAGTGAAGGTTTTAGCTAAATGTACTGTATGGTGATCTCCTTAATGTAGAGAGTCATCTCTACTAACTGGTTTACTATTTTAAAACGACTATCTATCATCATTGGCACCATAATAGTACTGCAATAAGGTGTTATTTCTGCCGAGCCCATCTCTATGTCATTGTGTAAATGTCTCAGTGGTTTACAAATTTTTTAGCTCTATAATCTCTTTACTCGTTAGACTCCTTTAAATCACTCATCATTATGTAGATAATGAGTTTATAACCTAATAATAAATATTAGCCAAAGTATTATGTATGGCTTTCATACTAGGTAAGTATAATAAAGTAGTTATCAAGATGATATTTTATTATAACTCTTTCTATTTTGAATAATATTTCATATCATAAAAATTATAGCTGTATTTTATAGAGCACTTAAAAAATGTTATATCATCTTTGAGGCTACCTAATATATTTCTCAAAGCTATAAAAAAAGTCAATCATTATAAAATATACAAGCTAATAAACTATATTCATTGCTTAGTAATCATATAAAAAGTAGAGCATAAATTATTGTTAAAGAAAGTTTATTTATTCAACCCAAACCAAAATACAAAGCCATTTGTAGTATTTCTGAAACGGAAAATAATACTATTAGCCCTTCGACTAGCAGTTATACACCCTTTAGTCAAATAAATAAGTTTTTAAGAATACAATAAATGAATATGTTTAAATCCTGTAATACTGCTTTCATACCTTCTGGTCACTGAAATACCTACTCTGCATTTAATCTTTTCTACTTATGTAGTTTGAGTAGTTTATTAGTGTTATCATTTAATTTCTCGTAAGTTTTCATAGGGCGTTCATTTTGTATAATAAAATAGTAGCTCAAACATCTCAAAATAACAAAATATATGTTGAGATTTAGTTACATAAGTTTATTTAAGCACAGAGTCACAACTTTGATGGCTTTTAATCATAGAAATAATATTTTACTATCTTGTAGTAAGAAGTGTATAGATAAGAAATTATTTTAAAGGAAATAAAGCATATTATCTTATATCTATTATGAATACTATGAATACTGTTACCATTCTCATCTATAGATATAATGAAACTACTAATATATTAATAAAGATTCATTTCGGCAAATAAATAAAGATTTTGATTTCAATGGCTGCAAGGCGTAGAAGCATTATAATCGTGGCTGTTATTTCTAATGACTTATTTAGGTAATTTTAAGGCGAATGAGTGGCGATTAGGGAATGGTAAGACTTTAATCATTCTATTCTGATAGAAGAATATGCTTGATTTAAAGTTGGTAGGTTTTTCTTATAGATCAATGACATACACTCCATCATCGTATATCTATATTATACTGTCAACGACGATTACTTGTTACCTTTCAGAGTGATGTACTCCTAGCATTAGTATATTCTCTATCTATTTATCAGTGGAAAGTACCATTCCCTACACCTATAGTAATATTTTTGACATAAGTTCAAGACCATCTAATGATGTTTACATATGAGATTTGGGCTGGCCAGTAATGACGATCTTAATGTTATATTTTGTCTCTCACTTCCCAGTATGAAAAACAGGGAGCCTGACTATGAACAAGAAAAATGGCAGCTTTTATAATAAAGTTTCTCTCTCTCTCTCTCTCTCAAAGCATTGACCTGGTTTATGGAGTCTGTGTTGCTTTTCATTGTGCATGAATACTCGAGTTTCTTACCAATGAAATAGTGTTGTATTATGGTATCAAGACAATCAATCTTTTCAGCAAAGACTGACTGATCCAAGGAAAAATATTTTATTGTATTAATTAGCCTTTAATCCTGCTATTAGTATTTATCAGAACACACAATAGACTTTCATTATTCACTGTGGTAAATCATCTACCGACTTAATATCTCTTAGTGGTCAGCTTGTATATTACAGATAGCATTCAATAACAATCTTAATTTCAGTACGATTATTTACTTATTTATTTTTATATCAAACCCCTTAAAGAATATGGGTAGGTTGGTAAACAGAGAATAATGATGCAGTATATGATCAGGATATCTATTTCTATAGGTATTCTAAGTCTGGAATACATGTGTTAATAGTGGGTTTTGTTTTTGTTTTCAATTCCTGCCTCTTATTCATGCATTCAGTATTAAGTAGATTGTACATTGTTCCTACACACACGATCTTCCTGTAGGCTTATGATTTAGAGAATATCAATGGTCTGTTTATTAATAACAAGATCAGCTGCCTTTATTCAAAGATGAATCTCTAAATGTCTTCTTCTAACTTTTGTATACATTCCCATTCTCCTTTGGAATCTTCTTTCCAAAGGGTTACTTTGTTATCACCACATGAAACAGCCAAAACATTGCCAGAGAGCGACCAACTAACGCGCCAAACAACATCAGGGAACTTCTCACCGAGTAACTTCTTGTTCCATTTTGAGGTAAGGCTATCCTGTGTCCAGATAAGCACTGTCTTGTCCTATACAAGATGTTTTTTTTAGTTATGCCACACCCCTACTGTTACTATTATGCTAAGTTATTTACTTGAGAACAGCTTGCAAGATAGCTCTTGGAAAGTCCAATACTAGGGGCCCATGCAACATCACGAACCCAGTCAGAGTGGCCTTCAAGGTTTTCCTCTTCCTGCCACGACTTTGTTTCCTCTCTACCAAGACAAAACCAATGTAAAACATCACATTCCTACCTGCTCTCTCTCTCTCCTTCTGCCACTCACCTCCATCCCCAGATTTTAATCCGATTGTCACATCCAGCAGAGACAAACTTCTTTACTACATTCACAGCAGGAGAGCCACCATTTGCTTGGACCAAGCTACCGGGAATAGCAGCAGGAGCCCAGGTAACAGAATTACAACCAATGCCATGTGCATCAATAATGAAGGTATCCCATGAACCATCATCTACAATGAACTCCATGTTATTCCTAAATGCCCTCCATATTTTCCTTTCTTCCCCCCTTTGTCTTTTATATATATATATATATATATCTGTATCTATAGTGAGTGTGCCCTACCTTTGTACTCTAAAACAGAGACTCTCCCATCAGAAGAAGCACACACCAACAGTGCACCCAATTCATGTGGAGCCCATGATACCGAGTTGACTAGTGAGTAGGTTAGCATGTATGTTTATTCTTGTTTCTTACCAGAAGCAGTGTGAACATTGTGTTCCTTGATCTTGGACCAAGTGCTGTTTTGTTCCTTCCAGATAAACACACGTCCGTCATAGGAGCAAGAGGCAAGAATAGAGCCAAACTTTGGGTGTGCCCATGATACTTGCCAGACAGGGGCCTCGTGACTATAAGTGCATCCCTGCTTCAGCGATTCATTGCCTGTACTTGATACATAATGTTGATTCTATTACCCTGTCAGTGTTTCGACCAGGCGTTGTGAGTCGCCATCCACATCAAATATCTTAATTGTGTGATCAGAAGAAGCGGTGGCCAACCGACGTGAATAATAGTCGAGCTGGGCATCATGCTAAGAAAGTGGTTGTGTTGAGGACACATCCGTGATGATGAGTTGGAGGGCTATTCTCGCGATAACTCTGTGACTTACAATCATATCTTCATGGTGGGTTTCAATCGTTTGTCTTGCTGCTTGAGACTATTCAATACCATGAGTTATCTGCTGTATGTATGTGTGTATGTGTATGTATGTATGTGTGTGTGTGTGTATGTGTGTCTAGTCACTGCTTCTATTTACCATGGTGAGGTATTTCTAGTGAAGACACGTTGTAGGGATGAGTGGATGGCTGGTTGGTCTATTCATCAACCCCGATAGCAAATCAAGAGTATGTGACGTAGCAGGAGAGGTGTGACCAGCCTTGGATGAAGATCAGGAGTACGTGGCATTGACAGGTGGACACTTGTAAGCAGAGGTGACTCGTTTTTATTTCCATCTCTTTTTCCATCTCTCTCTCTTTCTCTCTCTTTCTTATGCTAGTATCTATCATTGACTAAGGGATGGATGGACATGGAAGAGGTTGTTTGTAATATTGAAGATGAAGAAAGTATTATTTATTATTGTGGAGTGAGTCTTTTGTGATAATGATAGATCCATTGCATTGTTAGAAATGGGGTGTAGTATAAGAAAGCAAGTTTATTAGATATTTGGAAATGTATACATAGCTGCTCTCATTATCTCATTCTACACTTGGGATAAAAGAAGAAGAATACAACTCTATTAACTGAACAAGTACTATCATTTGCCTTGTATTTCTGATACAATAGCTAAGACATAAATACACTATCCATGCAGTTGTAGTTTTGTACATTTAGAAGAGTGAATTCTGATCTATAAGTAATGACAAGATATTAGCGTACGGCACAAAACCCAAGGCAATCTCCTGAATACTCTTCTCTCTGATAATAACTACTATTCATCATAAGAAATATAGTCTCTCTTAAACTATTGGGTTTGCTTATCAAGCTTCAGTAGGCAATATCCCTACCTTTTATGCCTTTTTCCTTGATACCTGAGGATTCTTTTGCAAACCTCTTGTACTCATTTTCAATGAGAGTAAAATAGTACTGTGATAGTTTTATGCATTGTTACTCTCCGATAGAATAAGTTTAACTTCAAATACATATCTTTCCTTTGGAATAAAACATATGAAAAAGGGGACTCTTCCACTGCCAAATGTTAGTATCTTTGGCAAGACAAATAACAAGCGATTTACAATAACAAACTATTTAAAACACACTTTCTCCATCTCTCGAAAAGATCTCAGCAGTATCACAGCATAAAAACAGACGTATTGGATCCTCTTTTCAGTAGAATTCCTTTGTCTCTGTCCTCACAAGGAGTGGTGGGTGTGAATAGCCTTATCACTTACCTTCTACTACGTCAGCAACCCCGATCCTATAAATAGGGTGGCTTTTCCTTCTCCAAGCACGTCTTTTTAATACATCTCAAAAAATAACAGGCATATTATGGCTGAATATCTTGCTAGTATTTATGGCACAGAGAAAGACAAGTAAGAAAACCAGTCTATATCATTCTAAAGAAAGACTGCATTGTTCCCTGTGAGGGCTCCTTATTCACTTGTTTGTTCTATTTTTTATTATCCACTTCCAGGGTCAATTGTTCTTTCTACTTCAAGGTAAAGAGCAGCGGCAGGCGTTTTCATTTTCTTCTCAACCTAGAAGAAAGAAAGAGAGAAAGAAAGAAAAAGAGAGAGAGAGAGGTTAAAACAGGGTCCAAATAACTAACTCAATGAAAGATTGGTGCTTGCCGTCATGGTGATCGCTGTTCGAGAAAACACGTAAAGCCCACCTTTTCGCAGACAATTCTGATTGCCAACATGTATCGTAATCCTGCACATGATCCTACATGCAACATGAACGAAGAACAACTCCAAGAAGATTTTGATCTCTTTTACGAAGACGTGTTTACCGAACTTGCCAAGTTTGGTGAAGTAGAAGAAATGTGTGTTTGTGATAATGTGGGTGATCACTTGGTAGGCAATGTTTATTGCCAATACCGATACGAAGAAGATGCTGGCAATGCTGTTGCAAGTCTGAACAATCGATTCTATGCTGGTAAATGATAGGATTGGAGGGCAATGGTGAGTGTGTCTTATGTGTCTATATGTATTTCTTTCGTTATCGTAGGACGTCCACTGTATGCCGAATTATCACCAGTGACAGATTTTAGAGAAGCATGTTGTCGACAGCATGAGATTGCAGAATGTAACCGTGGAGGATTCTGTAACTTTATGCATTTAAAGCACCCTAATCGAGCACTTCGAAGAGAATTGGAAGAAGCGCAACGATTAACAGTCAGAGAAAAGAGAAAAGAATCTCGGAACCGTGATGAAGAAGGGAGAAGAGGACGGGAAATGGAGATGCCAGACTATGGAAGAGACTAAGAAAAAGAAAAAGAAAAAGAAAAAGAAAAAGAAAAAAAAAGAAAAAACATGACTCCCAAGATTTTTTTTTCTTAAAAAAAAAGAAGTTCCTGTAGTAGCATTCAAGCCATAAAGCGATTGAAGAATCGATTGATGCTGTGCAACGCCCCTATTGAGCTGCATATTATTTTTATTATAAACTTTCTATAGTAGAAGCATGGTAAAAACAAAACAAAAAGAAGAAAAACAATGTATAATGTATAATTCAATGCATGGTTGTGATTTATATACCTTTCTTGTTTTTTTGTTTTGTTTTGTTTTTTTTAAAAAAAAGAAAAAGAAAGAAGAATGTACGAGTGAAGATAAGCAAGGTAGAAGAGGGAATATGTGTGGATTTGTAAGGAATACTTGAGTATAGCCAAGTATAACTAAATATAACCAAGTATAACTAAGTGTGATCAAGGCATGAAGAAACAGAACTTGACAAAACAATAGGTGTAGTGGGATACGACTCAACAAAAGGCACTTCTTCTGTGCTTGAACGGCGTGGACTGATCTTTGCATTCTTACTGGGAGGTATGCTTGGTGTCTTTTGAGAACAAGGTCTGTCTTTGGAAAGTATCTTGATGCTCTCTCCACCAAAGGTAAAATGCTCCACCAGAGAATCATTCAAAGATTCATTGCTATCCTCCTCCTCATATGAGCTGCACAAAGAAGAGGACTTGTGGCTATCACTATCAAAAGACGGGGTGTGTCTGTTCTCCTGTGTTGGGGAATGAGGTGTCTTTGCTTGGTGATTGGCATAGTACAAGGAGGGAGAGAAGAGTGAAAACGCAGTAGGAGTGGCGGGTGAAGTGGGTGAGTCCAAGGCATCAGAGGGAAGCGCCAGTCTTCGAGGGAGCTTCCCCAAGGTATGAGATGATATACCACTTTGGCCCTGAACAATGTTCATAAACTGAGTTTCGTTAAAGTACTTTAATGCTGCCCACGATAGATTTAAAAAAGCAAATTTCTTTTTCAAACGGTTAAGATTCTCTAATATATCCCATTCTGTGGTGAATAAAACACTCGAGCCATTCTTTTACTTACGTTTACCAATACCACCATGTGCCTTCATACCATGCAGTGGCTTACTAGGGGCTGATAACGTGCCTTTTGTGCCTTGCTTCAGTGGAGACTTTCCCTTGACAAGACGACAGATATTGCGTGCAATACAGACACCAGCAATCGTAGCGGCATAGCCTGTCTTTTCTTCCACAACATTGGTTACATCTCCACCCGCAAAGATATGTGGATAAGCATTATGATCGATCTGAAGGGTGGGTTTAACTCGAATACGACCCCATCTATCAACACAGTTCTCAAGTCCCAGCTCCTCAGCACTATTGACAAACAGGCTGCTGTTGGGCTGAGCACCTGTTGCCATGAATACTTTTTGATAGCCATGAAATATACGGCCATTTGTGCTTCTATAGGTGGTGTGGGATGAGGTATCATAGTCAATGATACGCTCATTCAATATCACTTCTACGCCAAGATCCTCAAGGTACTTTTGAGCCTGTTCTTGTTGGTGTGTATCGCTTCTATAGATGACACTGCTATGGGACTCTACTATCGTGACATACTTCTTGGGATAGGATCCTGGGAATTCAAATCCAGCAATTTCAGAAGCCAGCTCACAGCCTACTAAACCTCCACCTAAACATAGGATATATTAAACAAATAAGCACGCGAGAAGATGAATAGGACATTTGTCCAGGGTGCCCATTACCAATGATAAGTACTCTTTGAGCCTTTTGGAGTTCATGGCTTTCTTCTTCCAAGCCAGACAGACGGTAGAGAGAAGATGTGTCGGTGGATTTAAGCTGGGAAGAATAAGAACTACCGGTGGCTATAATCAAATAGTCAAACGAAATCTAAAATAAATAAATAAATAAAAAAGATTATAGGTAGGGTAATCTATCTTTAGTTATTGTAATTATATTACTGTGGTTCCTTTTACATTTCGTTATTATATAGTATAGATATAGGCATATCCGTATAAAACATATAAAGGGCATACAACAGAGCTATAGTCTTCTTTTATAGGCATTAAGAAAGAGATTATTCCCTACCTTATCACCGTTGACTAAGAGTGAGGTTGCATCTTGACATATTTCACTGACATGACCAAGGATCATTTTTCCATTGAGAATATAGCTGTCATGTCGAATACGAAGAGATTCTATCTGTGAAGGATTCATCATCTTTTTTATAATACTTGGAGTGTATTCAAAAGAATCTAATACAAAACAACCAACATGTTAAATATACCATATACACCTATCCATGTCCATAGTAACATCTTTATTTATCAATAGATCCTTTACCTTTTGTATCAATTAAAGTGACATGGAACAATGGCATAGGATCCAGGATAGATGCTACTGTGAATCCCTACAAGAGTAAACATATTTAATCTTGAGATGATCCTTTTTCTTTCTTTTTCGTTCTCTCTTGCTTCATTATTTACCGTAAATCCTCCGCCAATAATAACAACCCTTTTCTGAAGCTTATTAAATGTAGAAGCAATAGACGAATGCCTATAAAACAAATACAGATCCAACAGATCAAAGCAAGATATTAAATTAAATTCAAACATAGCATAAATATTTAATATCTCCCACTGCTTTACCCAGAAGTAAATCCCTCGTCTGTTAATAAGTAGTCAGGTAGCTTGTTATTCTATAGAGAATAAGACAGTGTCTTGTGAGTTTTGAATCACTTACAAGAATGTCAAGTACTTGTTCTTCTGTTTCCGAGAGAATAGACACAGCCTCTTCCTGAGTAATAATTGCCCATTGCATAGCATCCATACGCCTCTTTACTTTGGTCTGAGTTGTAATGTTAAGCTCATAAAGGGCTCCACAGGCTATGAATGTTTTGTAGATTCTATGATTTATGTTATTCAATAATAACAATAAAAATAATAAAAATAATAAAAATAACAACAACAGTAACAACAACAGTAACAACAACAGCAATAAACAAAGCTAGTCATTAGATGATTCTATTTTATTCATTCTTAGCCTTAGTTACCTGTGAAGATGCATCTCAATTAATTTTGTATCCTTTTCATTCTTCAGTTGATTCATGGCTTCAATAAACATAAGATTCTCATGTGACAGTGTTTCTCGAAGATAGTGTTCAAAAGAGTAAAGTGATTTGCTATTGGTAAGAACATCATGGAGTGTACATCTGGCAATGTCTTGCTGTATTGGTTGTTGAAGAGTGGACAAGAGAGAAGTATCACTGCAGTCTAATTGTGAGGTGGAATAGTGAGAGGAGGCAGACATGATAAGTAATATTGGATTCAAGAAAGAAAAACAGTTTTCTTTTCTTCTTTTAAATAAAACAAAAAACAAAACAAAAAAGGCACTCAAAAAGTCTCTTTTGAAGGAAAAGATCAATTCTCACTATTCTCTATTGTCTTTCTCATACTTTCTTTTCGCTCAATGTACAGAGTGGAGCTTAAAGTTATAGTACCAAGTGGCGTGTTTAGTCACTGAATCAGATCAGCTTGCCATGCATTCTTTTTTTTCTTTTTCTTCTTCTTTTGAAAATATAAAATTAAGTCATTGCGTGATTCCTGCAAGCCAATCGGAAGAGTAACTCGAGTTTACTCAACTCAATCTCACTCAACTTAGCACTGAGCAGAGGTGGTTTGTACGACTTTACCACATGGCTTCTATATAATTACTGAAAAATCACTTTTTAAGAAGGGCCAATCCAGTCAGTTGACTGGTTGATGAATGATGCCCAGTCACCCTCATTGAATTTGTTTAATATTTATTGGGAAGCATGGTGATAAAAGGGAAAAGAGAGACTTATTTCTATTGTATGAAGTTCTGTTCTTTCTCAATAGTGTTAGGTCAACACAATATGTCAGATGGATGCCTAATCACCTCTTGAGTGAACCATCTTCAAATCTTCAAAATAGATATACAGGCTGTTGTGGATATGGCCATGTGCACAAAAGTCATTGTAACTGTCTAAATAATAATAGATACTAGACAGAAAGTAGAGACATTATGATATGACCAAGAAATGGTAGCTTACTGTAAAGAATGAGTGAGATAAATCAGCCATATAATCCTATAAGCAAAGTACTTCTTTTTTTTCTTATAGGATAGTTAGGTTTGGAATATAAATATATAGTTATTCAATGACTAAAATGTCAAGATAAGCACAATAAAACACTACTGCTTCAGATTGATGTACATAGAGATAAATCACTTGTATTTATTTGGAAAGCCCCTTTATCAGTATGGAGTAGACATGTATGCTAACATTGAACAAGGTTGTCTGAATTTTATATAGCATAACAAAGACAAACTGAGAAGAGATATACTAAGTGGTGTACATAATACTGTTACTTCAGGTTCTATACACTAAAAACGAGGAGTTAGTAGTTATCAGTTTGTAAATAAATAAATAAATAAAACAAACAGTTACAAAATAAATGGTCTGGAATGAAGCATTTATGATAAGTTGTAGTGTATTTGAATGCAGTGGATAGATCTTTTAGAGATAGTATAAGAGTATAACAGCCTTTATTAGAATGTGTGCCTTTTGGTGGTGATCTCCTTGAAGTTCCTCTATCTGTAACAATCATTAGAATAAAAGAATAACATACAAGTTGAATAAAAAAGAAGGAACAGAATGAATCATACGTTAACTAAACAGATATCTTTGGACACAAGAAGCCATTGATGACACTATCACATCAATAGAGGATGAATAGTAGCTGATACTATACAATGTTATCAAAGGCTATCCATTTCCTCTTTCTTATTGTATTTCTATCTATTCTTTCTGAACTAAAGATGTTATGTAGCCAACAAGATACGAATAAAGTAAAGTAAATACAATATGCCTATAGAATCAATCTAAGGTTCTTACATGTATTTGGTTTTCATAGGAGACTATAGCAAGTTATCCAGGTGCGAATCCTACCAGAGTAATGACAATAAAAGGAAAAGGCATGCGGAGGATGTTGAAGAAAGAAGGATTCAAGCTCTATCTTATCAATGAATTCAAAACATCGACCCTATGTCCTGAGTGCAAGTAATCACCTTTGGAAACAGTTAAACATATCAAGAACCCCAGGCCCTATCAACGAACAAAAATACTCCAAATTAAATGTCATAGTTTTCTCAGGTCATTTCTTCTTAATTTTATATCAAAAAAGAAACTCATTTCTCTCTCTTCAAATAGGTGTTCAAACCAAAATTGTATGAAAGACAAGACATTGAGGCTTTGGGAATCGTGATCTAGCTTCTACATTGAACTTTGGACATAGTCTAATGTCTCCAAGGGAAAATGGTACCCTCTCATAGTGCTTTTGTAGATAGAACAAAAGAGAACATAAAGATACACCTAGAACTAAGAAAAGGTCCAAGCCTTCTTGTTTATCCTTCTCCTTCCCCAATGATCACTGGAGCCTCGGTTGACTCACTGATGGAAACCCATGCTACAGGTAAACTATCTAAAATGTGATAATAAAGTGTATCCTATTCGATTTTGTCATGCAAAGGACATTATAGTGTCTAGTAGTATAACTACGGAGACTACGCACATTTAAACTATTTAGGTAGACTCTAAATGATTTTATAGTCAGAACAAAATGTATGTCAGTGTGGAATAGATAGGTGAGGAAGGAAAAGAGTCTACTGCTTTTTGTAAATAAGGTTTCTATCGTCTAATGTATCTTTTTCATGCTTTTACCAGACAGGCCTAGAGTCATGCTTGGCCATGTCAATGATACGCCAGCCTCCTGTGATTGGGTTATGCAGATCCTCGGGCTCTTTTGTCAGTACACATGCATAGACGACTTGTTCAATGTGATCCTAAGATAAATAAACAAGAGTCAATTTATAAATCCATGTGCCTTATTACAGATGATCCATGAAGAATATACCTCTTTGCCATAAACAATCTCTCCACTCTTAGCATTGCGGAAAAGAATAATTTCTTGGGTACGGAAACTCATCACCAAGACAGGAACATCATTCTCCAATACTTTTGCTGACACCAACTATCCACTACTATTTTAGTTTCTGGGAAAAAAGAAAAAAGGAAAAAAAAAAGCTCCATTTTCTCTTTTACCTCAATGTCTCTTAAATCCTGAATTTTACAGTCACTGATAAGTCCCTGCTGCATTTGAGCTTGGATAATAGCAGTGAGTACACTGTAAGTCTATCAACAAGAAGAATAGAAGCTTAAGTCTTTACAGCCAGCAGAATAGAATGAACAAGACAGAGAGTGCACTTACAGCTTCTGAACACCACACTTTAAGAGTCTCTACATCACCCTTAAGATAGGCCTCCATAACTTCGGGAATAATATAGTTGCGTGCTTCAGTCATGAATTTCTCCATATTAAAGCTGGGATCAATGGTTTGGAATGCACGGATGGCCAATGCCTGATCACTCTCCTCAAACATGGATCCTTTGATCAGAGAGATTTAGAGAAAGATTAGCCCCTTGTCCCAACTCCAATCCCTGTTCCTTCTATTCCACTTTACCAAACGTCTCTGAAATACGGTCTGTAAAGGCACGAGAATAAGAGACAAAAATATTGTCAGATTCTTCATAATTCTTTCTTGCTCTGAAAACTCCCTGCATCACTGGACTGTCCTCCTTGAACTTATTCCAGCTCTCCTTCCACTTTGAATCCTTGTGCAAAACAATGTTGGCACCAGCATTGGGATCTTCTGTCATTTTCTTCCCTCCTGCACCTGTGTGTCCTTGGTCCTGAGCCTCTTTACGCATCTTGCGGCGTGTCTCCTTATCGACAAATCCAGCATATCTTCCACTATCATCCTTTACTACTGTCTTGAATCCCTCGGATAGTTTTCCTGCAGCTGCACTATTTCTCAATGGATCTGTTGTTTTGTTGATGTTTTCTGCTGCCTTTTTTAACTTTTCTGCTGCTTCTTTTGCGAATTCTGTATCGGCTGCCTTTTTGTAGGATTCATTGAGAGTGTCTCCTACTTTACTGGCGGTCTGACTGATTTTTTCACTGGCTTGCTTCAGTCTTTCTGACTGTAATGATTGTTGTTCCTTTGATTGTTCAAGATAAGAAGAGAAAGATAAGAAGAGAAAGATAAGAAGAAAAAGAAGAAGAAGAAAAGGTAGAAGGGATATAGTTACCCTTGCTTTCTCGAACAACTCTCGTGCTTTTTTAAGTGTATCACTTTCTGTTATTTTTCCAGATTCATCCTGAAGTGTCTTGACACCGTCCTGGAGGTCTTTGTTCTTTTTCATTTGTTCTTTTACTGTTTGGATAAAAATACGAACAGGCGAAACATAGCCTCGTACTGCCGACACACGCTGCCCCTGGACAGCATGGGCTAATACAAGCTTATGACTTGCATTTGATAAGAGAGAACGGTAAGCATACATAAGAGAGACTCTGTAGAAAATAAAGTAAATAAGGAAAAATAGAGGGTAGCTGGAGGAAGTATAAGGAAGTATCGAGAGATGTGTGTATGTGAGTGGCAAGGGTGCTTTTTGGCAGTCCCAGTCTTTTTGGATATCCGCTATTCTCTCTAAGAATGTGACTTGTTTTCATTTTTAGAGTGAGTAGAATCCACAAGCCAATATTTTGTCGATGGTGTCATCAAGACAAAAAAACATAAATGAAAGTGGATTATTTGCCCGAGGTAAATACATGGTGATAAATACATGGTGATAAATACATTCCCTGTGTATTTTTACTTTCTTATAAATAGAATGCTACAAAAACAAAAAGTGTAGGGGTGTCCAAATAGACATTGTCTTTATCTTCTATTTTACAAGAGAACCACGTTTACAGCCACAGGATGCACACCCAGAGATACTCTTGCTTTTTGTGTAAGAAGAGCCGGAGTCCTGCTCTATTTATTTGCACGTCATAGTAATAATAATAATAATAATAAAACACATACAAATGTTGATATTATTAGAGTTTAAACTATATCTATTTTTTGCTGAACAATTAACTCACCATTTTATGGATTTCTAACTGTAGAATTGAGACACAAACTACTCGTGAAAATTCTCTTCATTAAATAATAAATGTTCCTAGAAAAACAGAAAAAGAAAAACACAAAGTGTGTATGTGTATATGTGTATATGTGTATATGTATGTGTATGTGAAATTTATAATTCTTTCATCTTTAACCTAAACTGGAGAAAAGACTATAAATGAGGTTGTGTAAACCTATAAAGTAAAACAAACCCCTATTTTTAATCAACTTGTTAGTGTCCAACAAGGGAAAAAATGTAGTTTTTATTTTTAACTTTCTCGAAATGTTATTCTTTTGTCTTCCTTAATAGACACCATTGTAGAAGTTCGTTACTCCAAATTATGTATATCTATAGGTATTTTTACATGCCCACATATGTAATTGTGTACATACAAGTGTATTTGTTTGTGTGTTGGTGTTTATATTTCTACCTGTCTACCTGTCTACCTGTCTACCTGTCCATTTGTCTATTTGTCTATTTGTCTATTTGTCTATTTCTATCTATTTGTCTATTTCTATCTGTTTATATCAATTTGAATATGCTTAAATCCAAATAGATTTTTTTATAGTTGTCCATGTCTATATGTAAACCAATGTCCATTTTATTTACCTATCTATCTATCTATCTATCTATCTATCTATCTATCTTTCTAAATATGCCCCCATACACACATGAATTAGTATTTTGCTACTCAGTCCATAATGCAGAATTCGCATGTGATAGAGTTTTGTTTTGTACAGTTCTTGTACAATCTAGATATCTTTTTGTATTGTATTTTTGTCAGTCCAGGCTCTTAACCTGTCGATATATTCATTGTATGATATTTTATCTTAATTTGTTTTCTGTCCCATGGACACAAAGCCTATCTCTATAAAGAATGGTACCATATAGATTTCTGCCATTGCTCCTTTTTGGTACTCCTATATTTAAGGGCAATAAAAAATAAAGACAAAGGTTTGAGATAAATTCATACCACTCACTACCATCAATTATCCCTATTTACATAATACAGAGTAGAAAATCTATTTGTAGTTAGACAGAACAATGGCAGACAGAACAAACAGGCTGATGGATGAGGAAATAGACAGCTCCTTCCCTCTTTTACTCTTTTATTGCTCCATCATTGCCCCTTACTCTTTTACTCTTATATATACTTATATATACATATTTATATATATACATATTATGGCTGTCTCTGTAGCTATGACTGTAGTTGATACTATAGTTATAACTGCGACCCATCTACCTATGACTGCAGCTGTAACTCATTATGCTTGTATCTCTGATTATACTATGATAGTGGGTTAGACCCCACTGTAATGAGAACACCTTGTGTAGATGAGAAATAGAGTCAGCCATAGCCATAGCCCCAATGAGAAGGATACATCCATAGCGATGCCTTATTTATGACTGATATTATGCCATTTTCTACTGTTGGAGCCATGGACATCTTGTGCCTATGGACTCTCTTGTGAAAATGAGAGTCATCCGATCAAACAATAGCTAGAAAGCTCCAAACATCACATACAAATCCCTTGATTACCATTGGCATTCAAGGGAGAGACACTCCGATAGTCTACCCTCTACAATATTTCATTTGCTTTTATTTTAATAATAAGAGTAAGAATCAAGTCAAGGAGATTGAATCAAGAAAATCACCCTTTCCAGGTCTTTATAAGTCACATGACATGGTGTGCTTTCTATTCCGTCTTACATTTCTTTAGTAACACATTCCTTAGTTTTCCTCTTTCTCAGATGACAAGTATAGATATACAACACTGCATAAAGGTTATTAAGCTAAGTAAAATGTCTGCAGATGAGTTTCAACCTGTTTTTAATTACAAAGATAAATGAGAGGCTGTTCAAATTGTCTTGTATGCTAGTTGCAAATAGCCTTTCAATATTCAAAGTCAGAAGAAATACACAAAACAATCAATCAATCCACTTAAAGGCAAACACTTAATATGAATGGTAGTAAGAGACACACAAAAAGAGTTGTTAATTTCTCCTATTTAGCGAATGCCAAAATGGAAAGTTATCTTAGAAAGGCAGTCTATTCCCTCTCATATCTGTCCCACCTTCCTTTCTGCTGCTCCAAGGACTCCATTTGCCCAGTAAAGAACTTATTATCAGTCTAAAAGTGCACACAAGCACAAATGTCTGTATACATAGTAGGAATACACAGCTCATCTATTGATATAGATCTAAATATATTTATACATCTATATTTATACATATAAGTAAGTCCATCTAAACGGACAAATATATACATATGAGTGGCATGGTCAGAAAGAGAGAGCATAAGAGAAGCATAAGAGAAGCATGAGAAAAACATAAGAAAAACATAAGAAAAACATAAGAAAAACATAAAAAAACATAAGAAAAGACAGGACGGATCAAGTGTCGATTCAGTCGTTGGCACTTGTCAGTGGTGGACAGGAGAGGACTGGGATTTTGAAATCCACCTGGCTATAGAGACTTGGTTCCCACTCTTGGATCTTGTTCTTTCCTATGAAAAAAGACGTCTCTTTGTATCGACATTTTAGGGTGGTTGGTTTACTCATTAAGATGGACAGCCAACAGACTGAATATTCAACACAGAACAGTGGGAAGATACAAACGGTGTTCCAACCATGCCCTTCTTAACTTTCTTTTTAGGGTGTTTAACCCTGGTAAATATATTTTTCATCATATTTGGTATAAATCGTATGGGATAGCTCCATTTCTTCTAGGCTTGATCTTCTCCTTCCTTTTCACTTCATGGCTTGCTTACAATCACCTTCAAAACACACACTGCCTTCTATCACTCACCTACTATCGTTATCATCAAGGCATAGTAGCAATCCAATGGCCATTTCTGCTGGATCAAATGTCGACTATCCTCCACCGTCCTCCAACTGTGCTCTTTCTCCCCTCGAGCCCTCTTTATTATCTTCATGTCCGGTCTCTCCATTGGCCCATGGATCCTACACACTCTCACCTATTCTCACACCTTTCTGTTCCGTCCCATCACCGTACGATGATGTGCTGCCTCCTCTCCAATGTGACGACCTGCAACAAGCACAACATCAAGCACAACACGCCTCTTCTCTTCAGGCCGGTCCTGTTTCTTCTGATCTACTCTCCTGTGGCTTTTCTTCCACATCCTCCTCCACATCCTCCACATCCTCCACATCCTCCACATCCTCCACATCCTCCACATCCTCCACATCTTCTCCTCTCTCTTCTCCTCCACCCCATCATATTGGAACCCATTCTTATGCATTGAAAGACACCACAACTACATCAAATTCATCTGAACCTGTGTGGGAGGGAGGCTGGGTCTTTCTGACACCCACAGTATGGGATGTGAACCCAGGGCGGACATTACAGCCACAGACCAGTGTCTCAAGTACACACTCTGATGTGCCTTCTGATATGCCTTCCGTTCTTCCTATTCCGCGTAAAAAGCGAGGACGGAAATCTAAATATCACATTGCTGGTCACTCGTGTTTTGTATGGAAAGAGCTTATAGCTACCCGTACAACAAAGCCAAAGAAAGTGTCCGCAGTGACTAATTTACGGCGGATACGAAAGGCACCTGAATTTAAGCAAGTAGAATAGCAGAGTAGCCATCAGCATCATAGTAAAATAATAAATAATAAATAATAAACAATAAATAATAAACAATAAATAATAGATTGTAAGTGATCAGTGATCAGTGATAAGTGATAACTAACAACTCATAAATAACAACTCATAAATATTAAGAGTGTGTATAAGTCTTTCCATGTCTTTATTAACACAAAGGGTGAAAAGAAAAAAAAGAAAAAAGAAAAGGTATTTGTCTTTTAACACATCCCATGTGTTTGTATAGGTTTAAATAAAAGAAGGTTAAGCAGTAGGATTATCTATTAAAAAGTACAGGCAGAGCACAGCCCCAGTCAGTCTTCTTATCTGATCTTATACAGTTGCTGCTATTATACCTTTGATAATGCCCTGTTCAACAAGAAGAGCACGGTCAGGTCTGTCATGCAGTTTATGTTCCAACTTATCATGCAACTGACTCTTTTCGAGAGCAATTCTTGACTGTTGCAGTGCAGGAGCCACATCATCTCCTATATGCAGAGTGACAGATCAGTCCGTTGGATAAGCAGGCAGAAGAGGTAGGCAGAAGAGGTAGAACACTGGATCCACACCCACACCCACACCCACACCTCTCCATCTCTCTCTCTCCATCTCACATGGTGGGTTTCTTTATTTACCTTTCAAAATGTTATGTTCCACCAGCTCATCACGCGTAGGCCGGTTTTCAATCTTGTGGCGGAGGGTGTCTTCCACTCTATGTTTAGCAAGCTCCTCTGCCTGCTGTTGAATGGCAGGTGCAATACGACTAGGGTCGCCTAAAATAAAAGAGCAGTCGTCAATAACAACTCTCCCTTCTATGGATCCACTATTTATCCACCTTCCACAGCAACTGCTTATTGAAAAAGAGAAAAAAGGAAGAAAAAAGAGAACAGCAAAGAAAGACATTTCTTATTACCTTTAATAATATTTCTGTCAACCAAGTCCTGTATATCAGGACGATGGGATAGCTTTGTATCAAGAGTGCTCTGTTTATCTTTCTATTGGTCAGCCATTATATCTACATGCAGATGATTGGAATTTACCCATGGCTGTGCTTATGAGTAAAAAAGAAAGAAGAAAAAAGAAGAGATGTGAATATGAATATGAAATGCAAAAGTGGCAAGTTTATTTTTCAATCGTCGCCATCGGAGTCATAAACAGCATAAAACGTACGTGCAAATGACGAACACAGCTCAGGATTCCCAAGCAGTCAGACAGAAACATACTATAAAAAAGGAAAGCTCGGTTCTCCTTTTATATCTCTATCTCTATCTCTCTATCTATAAATATAAATATAAATGTAGATATAGATGTAGATATAATATAGATATAGATATAATATAGATATAATATAGATATAGATATAAATATGCTACAGGGAGTAAGTCTGACGGAGAAAGTTGCCTGAATGTCGTGTCTGGATGTCTGTAGCCTGCTGATATTCAGAAAGAGGAATCCAGCCAATGTGGTTTATTCCTCCATAGCCACCCACATAATAGACTGCTTGTACTTTTATCTTATAAAAGCGAAAGTCATGAAAAGCACCCCTAGCGAGCAGATGGAGTTAGTGTTGAGGCAGAGACATCTTCTATGAGATCTCAGTAGAGGGCACTGTAGAGAATTACCATGTTTTTGCCTCTGGATGAACAGCAGAGAAACAAGACATGGCAAGGTTATACTGATCAAAATGAAAGATGGTGAGGATGTAGGAGAGTGTCCTACGAACAGTGCACGTCTATCCAATGGCCTACCATAGAATCAGGTAATTTCTCCACTTGACCCAGCAAGGACAAACGAGGTTGTTGAATGGGAGAGGGACTGTTACCTCGGTGATAGTCCTTGAGAGCTCGAACAGCAAGAGAGACAGAGGGCTTGTAAAGCATGTTCCTGGTATTTACCTAGAACATACTCTCTCGATGTTAGACCACCCATTAAAGAGGCACAAGAGAGAGAGAGAGAGAGGAGGATGCCCTACCTGCAGATCAGACATAAAGAGAATAGGATCTCCCACTCTAGAACACTCAACACTGTAATATTCCATGATGGAGAATGGATAGCCTACTTTATAAGAGATGGCTGTGTTTATTTCTTATGATTACCTGTGTAGTTATTGTTAA
Source organism: Spinellus fusiger (assembly GCA_025094145.1). NCBI lineage: Eukaryota > Fungi > Mucoromycota > Mucoromycetes > Mucorales > Phycomycetaceae > Spinellus > Spinellus fusiger. Next base: position 522,859 of record JALLLS010000012.1, on the reverse strand, counting down.
GATTGGAATGGGCAATGGTAGCAAGTGTCCCAAGGCTTGCATCCCGTACAACTTGGCGGGCCAGTTTAGCAGCATCAGAGACATCTTGGTAGGTGGTTGTTGCTCCTACAACAGAAAGCAGTAGGGCCAACCAAGTGCACATATGCATAGAGAACATCATCTCAACACTATCAGAAGAAGGAGAAGGAGAAGGAGGAGAGAAAAGAGAAAGAAAAGTTCAAAGAATACACAAATACGTATGTGAAAAGACACAAATATATGTATTGTTTTACACAGTATTATAAAGGATGTCGGGATTCCCATCCAACATTGAAACAAGACAGGGCGAGATGAATTCGAGACTGTCTTGTTTATAGGATTTATATGGGCATGACCATGGGCATGACCATGACTCAAATTACGTGTACTGTTCTTAGCGTTCATCTTCATTGTATTAGGATTCTTATTCTTAGTATTAGGATTCTTATTCTTAGTATTAGGACTCTTATTCTTAGTATTAGGACTCTTAGTATCCATCTTATTAATAGTGTTAGTGGTGTTGATTCTATTTGATGCTTAGGGTTGGAATAGACTCTCCATTCGAGAAAAAAAAAAGAAGAAAAAAGATAGACTACACATAGGCACCTCCTTTCACAGCCTGCTCTTGTTGCTGGTTCTTCTTGGCAAGATAGTCTGCACGCTATACAATCCTGCATTCAATCACCTTGTCTATGGATAACTTACCATCTTTATATAGGCAGGAGATGCACTTCTTCCTGGGATCATCTTCTCCATACGCTTCCTGGAGGATACCTTAAGAATATAGCTAAACTGTGCATGTATCTGAGAGTAAATGTCCTAGTAAGAGGAGCAAGGGAGGATGAGATACAGTGATGGAGTGACAGATGCCCTCTTACTTTAATGCTTAATAGATCGACCAGCGACCGAAGTGAAGTGTTACTTCTACGTTTAAAGAATTGGTCTTTTGTGGGAGTATATTGTTGGGCCATGAAAGAAGGAAATATGGGTGTGAGAATGCATTTATTATTTGAGAGCCTAGAAAGACAGAGATCCTGGGCTTCTCTTTTAATGACCCATTCTTATCATCTTACCTTGGGACATGGGAGCCACCCGTCGATGGTTTGCCATTGTAGGGTAAGCAGATTGCCGTTCCTTATTCTCCTTTTCACGCTGAAAGACGACATCGGCACACTCCTGGAGATTCACTGCCATGGATCGAAAAGCACTATACAATCCTTATCAACGCTCCCTTCTTTCCCTTCTTTCTTCTTCTATAGTCATGGATCAAGAGAGGTTGGGGAGTCTTACGAAACAAGAAATGGCCAACACGAAACAAGGTAGACTCTGTCTGTCATTAGCATCATCAGAGAATAAAATCTCATCTCTCCTCGTGCTTGGGAATCCCTCATTTTGAACATATAACTCATTACATAGCCGTTTTCATCATCACCAAACAGTACTGGACCATCTCTCCCAGGGCAGAACTCTGTCGTTAAGCTAACCAAACAATGCAGTCGAGCACAATACAATAGAGCACAATACAATTGGAGTGGAGCCAACAAAAAAAACACCTATCTCTTACCTTCTTACACAGGCCAATCGAACTGCTTTATAAAGATGAAGTTGCTGTGGTGCCTTTGTACCTAAATAGCTCACAGAAGGATCCTCATCATCACAGGTCAGTAGGGACTTTGCCTCTTGTGGTCCCTGGTGTTCTTTTGTAATAATAAAAGGCATTTGGGCTGTACATGCAGCACAAGAAGAGGACTTTCCAGAGATAGGATAATCACGCAAAGAGGCAGGATAAGGCTTTCCAGACAGAGAGGAGGGTGTCTTTCTTAAGGGCGAGAGAGAGGGGGGAGACTGGAGGCGTGGAGGCGGTGGCGGTGGAGAAGAAGGAGGAGGAGGAGGAGAAGAAGGAGGAGGAGGAGAAGAAGAAGGAGGAGGAGGAGGAGAAGAAGAGGGTGTAAGGGCACCTGTGTTGGGTGGCGTGTGGATTTCAGCAACAGAGAAGGAGGAGAGGAGAGAAGTGGAAGGCTGGAGATGGGGTGGTGTAGGCGTAGCTTCCCCTTGTTTTTCTTTTGCTGTTGTGGGAATACTGTGAACTGATTCGCCATCTGGAAGTTCGCTTGTCTTATGAACAGCCTGCGTGCAGAAGACTACACATGGACCGTGCACTTCACAAAAGTGTAAAAGAGCCAAGAGTGCGTTCATAGTTGTGGGCTTGAACTGGCCAGATAACGAAAAAGAGAGAGGAAGAGAAGAGAAAGAGAGGGGAAGTAAAGGAGTTTTAAAAAATAGAGAGAGAGAGAAAAGACGATCTTTCTTAATGTCCACTATTATTGCATTGGTAAGAGTATCTTCTTTCTGGTGCTACTAAGAATTCCTTCATCTATTTCAATAGAGCAGACAGAATAGATAAGAATAGAGCTCATAAAATAAGAGATTGGATGTTGTAAAGATACATGCTGATAGGATACATGTCTATTTATTCTACTGACTAAGAATTAAATAATAATAATAATAGTGATAATTGTAATTGTAATTGTAATTGTAATTGTAATAATACAAATAACCATAGACTATGGAGAGAATAAGAGAGAATAGGAGACTTGGGTATTTTTACAAAAATAAACAGTAGCAGATCATGAAATAGAGTCATCCATATCAAACACCATGCCATCTTCTTGACTGAATGTCTTCCCACCCAATAAGAGTCCTTTATTCTCAAGGGTGGCTATCAAGTCTGGTGTCATAGGTCCATGGGTCATAGCATTTGGCCAAGGCACAGGAACAGAATAGGGAATACTCCCTACAGTAAATCCATCAAGACACAGGTTGCCATGCTTGTTGCTCCTCAGCTGAGAAGGAGGAGGTTGGAGGGGATGGGCTTGAAGAGGGGAGGAGGGAATAGTGACAGGACTGACATCGTGTTCTTCCATGGCTGCTGATATCTCTTGCTGACTGTCCCTGGGTCTCATTTGCCTTTCATACTTTGGCAGCGGTATGGAAACTACTCCTCTAGATTCATCAGAGACAAGTGGGTAATTCTCATTAGGAATAAAGTCAAGTTGATCAAGAAATGAGTAGTGGTGTTTAGGAGAAAACATGGTATAGATGTCAAGACAATAGAGTAAGAAATACTAGTCTTAGTGGCAAAGGAAATTCAGGGCAAATGTTCCTGTGTTCTTTTTATAGGAAGGAAAAGCTAGAGAATAGAGTGTAGTGTTTGAATTGCTATTGTTTTCTTTTTCTTTTTCCGTGATAAGAAACTAGTACGTAATGACTATCTGAACAAATGGCTTGGTATATGGAAGGTGGTATGTGGATGATTAGCAAGGGTTACTCAAATTCATCATCTGTCATACAACATTGGGTTTTTATTGATTTAGGCCATGATCTCCCTTGGACTCTTCTCCTCTTTTTCCTTTTATGCCTATGCCTATGCCTGTATCTGTATCTGTATCTGTATTTGTACATGTATCTGTATCTGTATCTGTACATGTATTTGTGTCTGTGTGCGTGTGCACCTTAATAGGACCTGAGGAAGAAAGAAAGAAAAAGATCAACACTATTAACAGGAGAAATGACTACTAACGATACAGTCATTGGTTACATACTGTATTTACTATAATAGAAAATAGAAAAGAAAATAGGTAGGGTGGCTGATAGAGTGTACCTTTTTATATAGATATATAAGTATATAAGTATATAAGTATATAAGTATATAAATATATAAATATATATACACACACACATATATATATAAAGAAAAAGCTATTCCATGTTGTAGTGTAGGTTCTATTGTATCCATGAGCTATATACAATAGGATGTTATACAAATAAAACAACCTATGATTCTATTAAAATAAGCAATAGAGCGTGATGGTATATTAAAAAAAAGAAAAAAAAAGATAGACTCATATTACAAGGTTCCTCTGATTGATTCATTATCGCATGTTATTTCAAACAGGTCATACCAACACTATCTGTTCTGATATTTATATATTGATGATGTTCAATAGAACACTAAGAATAACAATATTTACTTTACTGATATCAACATTGTCTATGAGAGGATGTATTGGATTCTTAATACTAGAGATGTATAGGGTCTATGATATGGTAAATACCCGATGCATTGTACTTCTATTAAGATAATAAAGTATAAACAATGTAACTCATTTGTTGCATACAACGATAAATTCAACATCCGTGCACAGTCTCTCAGTAGTGTCATGTGCTAGTACTTTACTTAGTCATTTGAAGGTAATGGGTTCATCTGTTGAGCTGTGGATAGTGCCTCAGCGAATAAGCAAGAGAGTACCAGTCATAACATGAGTCATATTAAGAGACTACATAATGATCTATTCTGTAGGTTCAACAGACAGAGTTGAGTAGTATAAAGGCATGAGATGATTATGTAGAACTCAAGTTGGATCTTTTGACATATTCACACAATGTAGTGCACTGAATCTATGTATATCAAGTAATAAACAAATACAACACCCTAAATCAACTACTAAAAATTCATATTAGAGGCCTCGTATATTTTTAATCTTTGGGATACAAGTTAAAAAAGGGCTTAGGTTGCTATTACCTATTTCAATATGTACATTATTGACTACCAAGTACTCATTTTGTAAGAAGCCTACTAGGGATAATAATAGACACTAACCAATACACTACCATCACAGTCATTCTTTCATTAGGTCCATGCACACAACCCTCTCTCTATCCACAACAGACTACAGTAGTGTGTTCTGCTGTAATGAATGTTTCCTTCTGCTTTCTTCTGACTGAAGATGTGTGCTTCTGGTCTATTTCTATGTTTCAAATTAAATCTCAAACCAAGTTGAGTCATTAAGTTCTCAGGAGATTCTCGGAAAACACTTATTCTTTAGTATCCATCTTAAAAAGCAGAATTCACAGAATGTACATTTGGAAATAAAATAAATAAAAACATCCCTGTGTTCTCTCAAAAAGGAATAACAAGGATCTAAAAGGCAATGTATTCTATTCATTGTAGTAGAAAGCTTTGATGTCTTGCCTTTGAACTGGACTCACTTTGTGACATTCGGCCCACGTCTATAAATGATCCTGACCCACTGAAACAGAGGCATCTGAGTTAAAAAGTCATCCAAAGAAGGGGGTGCAGTGGATGGACCAAGATGTGTCTATCTGTTTATCCATACTGTTGGCTAGATTAGATATTTCCTTGGAGAAGGCTTTTACTAGTCATGGCATGTATTAAGAATTGGAATAGAAACAAGACTTGGTGAGAAAGAAGCAAATAGCCACCAAGGAAAAGGTGTAGCCACTGATTCTCTCTGATTCTCTCTCTTTTATTGCCCAGAGTCCATTCTTTTCAGCAGTTTCTGAGCTGTCTCATGATACTAACCATCACAGATGTCAGTATTCACAGATCACTAGAGTAAAACCCAAGCACCTACCGGATAGGAGAGAACAGACGCATTTGTAATGTATTTCTGTGCAGTTATGAAATCTTTCTGCGCAATAAAGGTATTGGCCAAATAAAGACACGTTTCAGCAAATGCGTCCTCGAATTCCTACTCTCGTCAGGTTAGAAACAAGCAGCCCATCTACCAGAGACACACTACATTTTGATTTACAAGATGTTCATGGGCTTTCATGTAGTGTTGAGTTGCCTCTTCAATGTCTCCCATTTTGTCGTAAAGGCGTGCTAATTCAACAATGGCCATAGGTCCCTCAGGCTCTTTACACTGACGAATCATCATTAAGCAATGCTTGCGCTTTTCCATATTCCCAAGAATATTATGACATTCCATTAAAGAGGTCCACACCTCAGCATCATCCGATCTAGAAAAAGACAGCATAAGTCCAATGCCATTTCCAATAGACATTACTTTATCTTTACTGCTCTTTCATAGGGCTCAACAGCAACTGAGTCAAGATTTTTTAGTTGGTAGGCCTGTCCAAGAGCATGGCATGTTCTGTAGTCTGCTCCGTCTCCTTCTACTCATGAATAAGCAAAGAGCGCCATTAACAGCCCATGCATAGACAAAACCAGGGGCAAGCCACTTACTGATAGCACGATGGTAGCACTCAATAGCAGCATCAATGTTCTTTATGTTGATGTAATTGTGCCCTAATAAGGCCCATATCCAATGAAAACTTCTATCCAACTGGAGGGCTCGCTTGAACCATTCGATGGATTGGTCAAACTCTTGACTCAAGCTGTAGTAATTACCTATTCACCACTTCTTAATTGTCCCTTGTCTTTATCTATCTATCTATCCATCTATCCATCTATCTATTGGTCATCCTACCAAGAATACAGCATGTCTCTGGTCTAAATCTGTCCACTTTTACACAATACATGGCCAATACACTCAGTTCTTGAATGTCCTTTTGAATATAGAGTAGATTGGAGTATATTTCAAGGCCTTTGATGCGAGTGGGATAGTGTTTTCGAATGGCTTCAAACAATGCCCTTGATTGTGTATAATCTAGGGGGAAAAATAATCACTCATGTCATTTGTTGGTCTTTATTTTCCTTCTCATTGTCATAAGTGTCACACTTACCCTTATTTTCATAAAATGCAAGCGCATTGAGGGTCATGAGATAAGGACTCTTGGCAAAGTAGGGCAATAATGGTGCCATGGCATCATTCAGTACACATCTTGGTAACCGTAGTCTTATAGCTACGTGAGCAAGAAAGAAGTTTTTCATCATATTTCCTTTCATTTGATCATGCAGTAATCGGCTCAATTGATCATACTTTTGTTTGTTTGTTTTGTTTGTTTTGTTTTTAAAAGAACAAATAGTAATAATGAAAAACAATAAAAAAACTCCCTTTGTTTATACACATATAAAAAAAGAGAAACAAATAGAAACAGAGACATGTGCAGAAACAAGGATGGAATACAGCTTACCATGGTTTGGTCTTGTAAAAGCATACCCAACTCCAACCAAGCTGACCAATTGTACGGATACTTCTTGACAGATCTTATAAGTACCTGTGCTGCAGTAAAGAGCTGCTTCCTTCTTAGCAGTGCCACACCATAGCTAACAGACAGGCCCATTAGATGATGTGACTCTATAGAATACTTACAGGTATAGGCTAAATGCATCCAGCTCACTCTTCGTATCACTCTCTGAGAGTTCATCAACAATCTCCAACAAGAAATTATTGGGTGCTAAAGGATTTTCACACTTTCCTAAGGTAGAATTGGTGTGTTTGAATAAAGAGCTCTGGAGACTGAGTAGAAGATGGGTCTCATCTACTATGATTCTCTTGTTTACCGAGAATGTCGTTCATTTCTTCTGCCCTGTCTCTTTCACCCATCTAAATAGAAGAGAGATAAAGACATTGCAGTTCTCCTACTTGCTTACCAAATACAATGAATAAAGACGTAGAAATCGTAGTTTATGGGTAGTGTATCCTTTGAGGAGTGAATAAGCATGAGTAAAATCCCGCAGATGAAAGGCCTTCTTTGCTAGTTGGTAATGGCTGTATTCCTGTCTATTCAGACGTGGTAAACTTAATTCGTACTGTGTTTGATAAAGAGAAAGGGGTTGAAAGGCCTCTGAGTGTTTATAAGCACTGATGTTTCTGATACTGATCCTATAGTTGAGGAGTTCTGACGCCCTTTTGTTTATCGTTAAGCACAGGGCAGGTTCAATAGGACTCGGTTCCTTACCAGTAGGCTGCGTTGTCTAGACAATATTCAGAACAAATGAGCTCGGCTTCTTGTAGACTAGCTTCAAATGAGTCTACATCATGACTTGTGTAGTTGTAATCTAGTGTTGACATTGTATTTTCATATGTGAAAAGAGTATGACAGCTATTCAAAAAGCCAATGGTTGACTGTCTGTCATTATTTACAATAGGATACTCCTTCTACGTCACTTTACAAATATCAACCATGAGAATGAGTGTATGAGTGTATTTCTTTTTCTTTTTCTTTTTATTCTTGGTTTATTTAGGACGGGGTGTAGTTTGGTAGATTCTATATTAACATGAGCAGACAAGGCACCACTCATCTTCTCGTATTGCTGGACAGTCGATGGGTCTCTATAAGAGGTGCTGCTAGTCTGCAGAAGAAGAAGAAAGACGCGCAGTATAGAATATTCATCCAACAAGTGTTTGTCACAGTTCTGTTTTCTATCAACCCATCTCATCAGATAGAATCCATACATCATTGATTGACCCTCCAGACTATAGCTCTTCTCCACCTTTTCTCCTTTTATTGAATATCTACTATTGAATATCTACTACTGAGTATCTACTATTGAATAATAAGAAAAAAGAAAAAAGGAAAAAGAGAGAGAGAGAGAAAGAGATAGTAAAAGACGAAAATCACTTCTTTCCATCTTCCTCCAATAAGAACACACTTGGAATTTCCTTTATCTTCTATCTTCTTTACACCTATAAAATGCATTGTTTCTACTCATAACAAAGGCAGCAGCTGTACCTTGGGGATGAATAAGACTCTCTTATTGCTAATTTTCAAAAAGGAAACTTAGTCTGTCAACAGCCTTGTTCTTGTGAGAGAAGAGCCAATAGAACAGTCGGACAGTCACACATGGAATTTCTATCGCCTTCTACGCTTCTGCCTATCTATGGGAGGTATAAATAAAGAGAAGAGGCGTGATATTCTCCATCCGGTCTCATTTCCAATCCTTGTCTTACGCTGCAACCTACAATGTCTAACTGGAAGAACGTCAACAACTGGTAAACACGGCTAAAATAATAACCACCTGCTGTAGAAAAGAACAGAAAGGAATGAGAAGCAATACTGACATCTATCGTGTGTATAGGCACTGGTAAATAACTCTAGTGTGTTACCCGCCTATTATTTTTTCATAGAGATACAGGCATATGTAATACATTATGAATAGGGTCAGCAAAAGCTGTTCAAAATGGTCAAAGGAATATTTCCACAGGGCAGTTGTTGGTATGAACGCTGAGAGAGGCGAAAATCGTGTTCAAATCGATGGTCTTCACGAGTTTGCTGGTGATGTTGATCTGAACCAACGCAAGGGAAAGATCATTACTATTTTTGATGTTCAGTTGACCTATATATGGCAAGGTAAATAGAGAAGGAATCCATTGAGTAGATCAAGCATAGGACAATGAACACTGTGTATTTATACTTGTATTTATACCTATACTTGTATTTATACCTATACTTGTATTTATACTTGTGCCTATACCTACATATCTATATAAATAGGTGTTTTGGAGGATGGAACTACAGCCAACGGAAAGATCTCTATTCCTGAGATTGCTCATGATACTGATGCTGATGATTATGTGGTAAGAGATAGCCGTGGTTCCAACAGTGTGTTGACGTATTCTGTAGTTTGATATTAGTATTGACGAGGAAACCAATGCCAAACTGCCTTTCCGTGAGCTCATTCGTAAGGAACTTGTGCCCGAGTTCCGCAAGAGACTTAGTTTCTTCTCTAGTCAATTGATTAAGGGTGAGTAAAGGTGTTCTATTTCCGTGGCTATTTCTCCATGTCTTCATCCAGAGAAGTGTGCTAATGACGCGATATTGTTTAGAACATAGCTCTGATGTTTATATTGAGCCCTCTCAGCTGGGCCAGGCTGCTCCTCCCAGAGTAGCTACACCTACAGCAAAGCCACAGTCTGCTCCCAGTCAAACCAATGCTTCAACCACAGGCACCAGGACTGCTGCTATTGTCAACACAACCACTGTCACTGATACACTGGAGTTCTTGACTTCTGCTCAAGAGCTGTATGAGACACTGTTGGATCCTCAACGTGTAACAGCCTGGACTAGAGGACCTGCTAAGATCTCAAGAGAGATTGGCAGCAAGTTTGAGCTTTTCCATGGCAATGTCACTGGAGAAATATTGGAGCTGGTAACTTCTCTTTTATTACGAGTGTACGAGTGTTGATATTCTAATGGCCTCATCGTACTGTTTTCCAATTCATTCACTAGGTACCCAACCAAAAGATTGTTCACACATGGCGTCTCAAGTCATGGCCTGAAGGTAAGGTTGCTTATTTATTAATGGAGACTTAGTGTGAATAGATCATTTCTCTGTTGTTACCATGACATTTGATCAGAAGAGCAGCTGTGTCATATTGAATGTGAACCAGACAGGTGTACCAATAGGACAGGAGGAATTGACCAAAACCAACTGGGATGGTTATTACTGGAGATCTATTAAGCAGACCTTTGGCTTTGGTGCTACCTTTTAGATGATACCAGGGAAGAAGAACAGGGCGAAGATTAGAAACAACCGTCTTAATTTTTTATTATTGTTTTCTTTTAATAATAAAATGTATACACAAACGCACACAAACACACACACACACCCACCCCTTTATATATATATATATATATATATATAAAGAACAAGAAGATAAATAACAATAAATAACAATATATATATATATATATAGACATACAACTCAATACAGAGAAAAAGGGACACTCATGGTAAGAAAAGGGATCTATTATAGACAATGTAGAGCTTACAACGGATTCTTAGTATATGAGTAGCATGACCAAGTGGTGGCTAACATCAACAAGTCAGTCATTATCATAAGAAGAAGAAATAATAATAATAATAAAAAAGAACTTACCAAGCCATCTTGTTGATCTATCCATAGGACTAATTCCTTCTCAATCTCAGAATTCAAAGTATCAATGCACTGATATTTGTTCTTTAGTATCTTCTTTGAAAGGGGAGGAGAATGACCAGGCCAGTAAAATGTAAATCGACACCGCGTGTTTGTTTTCATTAGATCACGATGAACCAAGATGATTTTCAACACTGCCATGTGGTTATGGGTGACTGTATCCACCGCATCATAAAGACTAGGTAAAGAGAGACAAGTATTGGTGATATTGATATTGTGGATTTGATAGGTGCGTGCAAGCAGGCTTCTAAAGCCATTGAAATGCTAATCCATTGAAAGGCAAAAATAGAAAATAGAAAATAGAAAATAAAAAATAAAAAAAAGATAAAAAAAAGATAAAATCCGAGAGGTGTGTTATCTTGTTTTTCTCTTTTCTCTTTTCTTCTCTCTATTAAATAGAGCTGGTTTATAGACATACTTTGTCTTGTTCTCTTTTATATTTACACTGATAGATAGGTAGGTAGAGACTATCTGTTGAAAGAAAAACTCACCTTTTTAACACAAAGAAGAGAAACATGGGGCTTAAGATGGATATTCTGTGGGGGCTCCTTTGATGTCGGTGAGTTTAGACTGGACAATGAGGTGGAGATAGTGGGCTGTGGTGTAGAACTAGAATCAACATCATCGCTCTCATTGGACACATACGTCTGATTTAAATGCATTCTTTCTTTTTGAATCTCTTGGTGTTCTATTGTTGTAGAAATGTAAATAAGCCTTTTCTCCAAATGAACTCTTCTGTATTTTACCTAAATTAGACTGTACTTGTTGAAAAAAGAGTGAGGTTTTCTTATCATTAAAAGAAGTAGAGGAAGAAGCATGCATTTCATGAATAGATGTGTTCATTGTAACGAATGATCCTTTAGTGTCCGTTGATACTGTATTCGCATTACTAGACAGTGCTATCAATATAATAAAATAAAAATATATGTGAGTGGTCTGCTAATAATGAAATGAAATCAACCTACATTTCATGATCTCTCTTTTTGTATGGGGTTCTGAAGAGGCAATGATTGTACTCAGACAAACAGGTTCAACCAGCGTAGAGCCTGAAAATCTTTCGTCGTAGAGGTTTGCGACATTAGCCTGATCTATTGACTGGAAATATCTTTCAATCTGAGACTCTTTTTCCACTTCTTCTTTCAATAGACTCGAATAACTACTGTGTACATTTCTTCTTTTATAGATAGATAGGGCGTTTTTCCTCTGATCATCCATATTCTTCAAGAGAGTATGATGAATCGTGGGCTGATAGTGAGGATGTTTTTGATAAAAGTGGTGATCTCTACAATATACTAAGCGGTCGATTTTTTCTTGAATAGTCGTAGACAATGCAATGACATTTGTATAGAATAATCGATCTTCTTCAGAGGAAAGACATGAGGCCATACTCATAAGAGAACTATATTCTATTGTACTTGGGGGTTTCATTTTTATGTCTTGGTCTATGGATTGAATAGTGATACGCATGCCTGGGCTTTCAAAGAGAAAATATTGTTTCTTGATAAATAAGTAGACAAAGAGTAGATATCAAAGCTTAATACACTACATCTGACAGCATAAGGGCTCCCTTTTATAAAATCAAGGAGATTTATGTGGTCATGTAGGCTGATGAAAGATTGTTATATCTAGAATGACAAGTAATATTCTTTTTTATATATTGTTTTTTTAGTAGAAGGCTATTGTCGAAAGAAAAGAAAAAAGAAAGGAGGAAAGTTTAGGAGAAAAAAGAGAAAAAAAAGGGCACAAGAGTGCTATTTAGCATGGGTTTTCTATTTTATTTTCTCCCTTGAAAACAAAACAAAATGTTCATCGATGAAGTACATAATCCTTAACCTATTTTATAGACAATTCCTTTTCAACATAATCGACTATACATGGATAGTAGCAAGCAAGAGCATGATGAATCAATACAATTTGTACATGTGTTACAGATTTACATCCTCTCCTTTATTTTATACCTATAAAGTTTAAGGTTATTATTACTATAAAAACCCATGCGCTCTTTTTTGTTGGTTCATATATTGATTGGATTTGATAGAGTAAGCCATTAGCTACCTGTCTATTATTGCATAAACATCGCATGCAATCAATGAAGAATGAAGAATACACAAGTATCATCTATTTCTGTATTAGCAAAGAATCAATTGTCTTTGTTTATGACTAATCATTGGTATACCGTTTAATAATGGATGTGAACAGCACACCATTCATTAATTATGACCACTTATGGATGAGCAAGCTATTTGTACTTTATTATTTCTAGACATTAAATTTAATTTGTTTGTGTGTATGATTTCTTTTGGCTTTAGGAGTATGTAGGCTTAAAGCTTGTTTTATTTGATTATATTATATCAAGAAACAAGATAAAATTATAAATGATATTATAAAATTAGTAAACTTTCCTCAACTATAAACTACAACATCCTCTATGCCTTTAATACTTATGAAGCCATAAGATTCATTAACACTGTGGTATATATTTCAAAAAGAAAGTGATGTATAAAATTATTCACATAGGCAAGCAGACAACAAAAGCCTGTCTATAGTCTTATAATAAATAACTCCACTGATCCAATGCCATCCACAAATAATAAGAATATATGAGAATAATAAATATTTATTTCAAAATAATTCTATTAAACAGAAAAAATAATATTCAATATTTTCTTCACAAGATACCACTATTACTAACATTTTATGCAATTCAATTCAATTCAATTTCTTTTTCAATTTGGATGTTGAAAAATGGAAAGCATAGCTTTATAAAAATATATACAAAAAATAAACCACAAGGAAGTTTTTCTGTGAAAGAAATGAGGTGGCATAGGTGTCAACAGGCCTTTCAATAACCCAAAGAATAACAATAATAGTTAAACACTACATAAAATAAATAGACATATGTGGATAGAAAGCAAAACAAAAACAAATAAAAACAATAAAGAAAGCAAATAACCAGATGGAAAGAATTAAAAATAGAGCATGAAAGATAACATAAAGGATAGACAGAAATTGCCTAATAGTACAGAAATAGGATAAGATGAAAATGCCCACCAGGAATTGGCTACAAAGTGTTCGTAAAGGTGAAGAAAAGGTCAAAAATGAGAATACAAGGAAAAGGTGGGGTGAGGTGATAAAGTGTGAGGTACAAAAAGAGGGGATGTATGCCTATATATATATATATATGTGTGTGTGTGTGTGTTCATTTCAACAGATAGACTCTGTATCTGAGTATATAGAGGGTGAAGAATCATTGTTTACTTGTGGTAGTATTCCATTTCATGGATTCGTGGAAGGTTGATCACAGGAGATCCAGAAACTTGGCGGACAGGTGAATACTGAGTGTGAGGGTTTTTATAGGCACACAGATCCACCATAGAAAGACTGTTTTTTCTTTCCGAATACCATCCAGAGTTTGAATGATAGTCATTGGGCAAATGATAGTTGGCTCTATAGAAAGTGGATGATACGGGAGAAGACATGTTGGATGATGCTGGTGTGGGTATACATTGGTCGTGGTGCTGAAACAGTTCATTATAGTAGGTGTAAGAGGAGAATTGGGCGTTGACTTGGGTATGGAATGGTGATGCAGGCATAGAAGGAGTGGGTGATGGTGGCATAGAGGAGTCGGTAGGACTGGGATAATTCTGGTTAAGAGAATGAGAATCATAAGGACTATCTGAAAAATTGAATGTGGAGTTTTCTGAGTAAGGTGTGCTAGGACTTGGTAGAGATGTCATGGAGCTAAATGCCATGAGATAGCGAGAAGATACATCAGGACGAGATTGGCGTTTGCTCATCATTGGGTCAGAAACTTCGTTGAATGGGCGCCATTGAAGAAGTGTTCTCTTTGTAACAGATCCATGAACTGCCTTTTGGTGGGTGGTAAGAATTGTTTTACGTGCAAAGCTTTTGTTACAGCCTTCATGGCGACATTTGTAAGGTCGTTTTCCTGCATGAATACGACTGGATTCCAGAATGAGTTTAAAGCTATTATTCATTAACTTACCGATGGCGAGCGAGTGAACTACTATCTCCGAAGCTCTTGTTGCAGTCCTTGTCTTCGCATACATGGGGTCTTTCACCAGAGTGTGTTCTTAAATGCACTTTCAATGCAGAACGCTAGATATAGTAAATGTACAGATGAGTTTCAATTAATACGCTTTAGCTATAAGCCCTAAAGCCTAAGCTAAAAAAAAAAGACTTACCTGAATAAAACTCTTTCCACATCCATCCTCGTGACACACATATGGTCTAGAAAAAGAAATTTAGTTTATTTGAACACAAATTTTAGTAATTTCGGACGTACCTTTCATTGGTATGAATTCGAAGATGTCTAGCAAGATCAGAGCGTCTTCCTACAAGATTATATGAGTACAAGATACTTTTTTTGTGTAGATGTGGGTCACTTACCAAATGACTTTGGACAACCAGACATAGTGCACTTATGGGGCTTGTTTTGGCTTTGTTGGCCTTCAATGTGAATCAATTCAAGAATATCCATCACAATCTATTAATGTTGGTGGTAATGATAATAGTAGTGGGATTAGAACTTATTTTTCTCTCTTTCTCTCTCTTTATATATAAATATATACCAATAAACCAACTTACTTGAGATTATGAATAAAGATGTAGGTAAAAGAAAGAAAGATTAAGCTTGTTTCTTCTGTCTTCTATTGGTATGTTAATACTTGCTATTCTTTTTGTATGATAGAATATTTACTTTAGTAAGTTATTGGTGGAAGTATTTCAGCAATCAGTAATAATAATCCGGTGAGCTTGTAAAATATTGTATTTCAAAGGTGTGAATCGATGAAAGAAGTATTTATAAGATAGTGTTGGTGGCTGGAATAATAAGTGGCAGCAGTGAAGAGTTTTGACTATGTATCCAAGAGGTGATGAAGAATGTGAAGTAAGGTGTGAACACTCTTAATTTCAATTCAGTTGAATCGTTTAATGTAAGAATAAGACATGTAGAAAGGCCTTGTATTTATACTAGAGCTCGCTTTTCACACTCGATGAAAAGCATGCTCGGATGGAAAGGGGGATTCCTCATCTTTATCTTACTTCATTTGAAGACATAAGCTAAGTGTAATTTAAGGAGATACCGCGCGAAACAGAAGATACGAGAAGTGGTAAGTAATGACAAGATATTGAGCAAGAATAAAAATAAGGTTTCAAAACAGGAGATGCAGCACAAAAGTGAACGTGGAGATGATATTGTGTTCACACATCAAGGGGTTCAAGGGGGGTGGGGGACATAAGTCTACTAAAGCTAAAGCATGGAGAAAGTATGGTTATGTGTTGTATGTTATGCACTCTAATACACCAATATACTACCTAGCATTGACAGATCGGCATTGTGGCTGACGGAAGTTCTTTTAGAGGGGTGTCCGATGTCCAAAGGCTCTTTGGCCTTGGATTCCTATTTATTAGTTGAACACGAAACTTCATTCCAATATCTACTAGCCTTTGATCTTGTAACAATCAGTTACGATACACTGATTTGTCGAAGTTTAATGGAGATATTTCTTTTCTTGTCTTGTATCTATTTCTAGCCGGGCCTAGTCACCATCGGTGCCTCCGTCCCTTCACTTATCAACCTTTGTCATCTCACTTTTCCTTTTTATCTTCTGTCTATTCTCAACCGAGTGGACTTGCTGTCAGTTTTTTCATCCCTTCCAACTATCGGTCTTTGACATCTCCTTTCCCTTCTTGTCTTCTGTACTCCTCAATTTCCAAAATAAATATGGGAAGAGATTTATGTTTTTACTTCCTATAAGTGAGCTTATTTAGTATTTGATTTCAAAAGATCTCCAGAATACTATATCAGAATCGTCTAAAACTCTATTTACTTTTGTGTAAAATAATATTGAGAAAGTTTATAATTGTGCATGAAAATTAAACACAAAAGGAATATTTAATAATACCTCTACTCATAACTATTACAATATTTTGGTTACATTTCTTATTTTTAAATAGAGATCGATTCAACTATTTTTTCCAATCATTAGTGTATGTGCTATTTCTTTATTTAATCCTATTCATATTATCTAGGTTCTTATGGTGTATTTATGATCTTCATAAAAAGAGGAGGACAGTGCGTTGATTTATAGCAATACACTATGTCAATAGCAATCACCCTAATAAGAATTATGGATACGCACAAACAGTATTTGTTCCAGATTAGTCAATGGTGCTCAAATAAAAACCCATATACTAATATTTAAAATTTAAAATTTAAAAAGTAGTGCAATAACAGTGTCATTATTAATATTTAAATAGATAATATGTACTAAAAATGTGTGCAATAAAGGTCGATTGCGATCCATTACCAATCTCATGACAAAGAATATATAAATTACAAGAATTGTTCATGTCTACCACTTTATTTAAGAGTAATGGTAATGCTATATCACATCACAAAAATACTGATTGTATTGTATATTGTTTCAATAAAAGCACATTTTTATTTTTACTATGAGTTCTGTGCACAAGAAGCTTTTTTTTAACTATATTTTATCCGTGTAGGTGTATTAGACTTTTATATTTTATATTTCAAAATAGTATAGTTCAGGTCCAACTTTTTTCTCAGTCTCGTAACCTACCATGCTTATTAGGGAGGGGAAAGGGGGGCTAGCATCTATATCAGTGAAAAAGGAAAGAGAAAAAGAAGGCTTGTCAGATCGATTCACATAAGGTTGTTTAGAATCTTCCCCGTGGTTATCATACAACTTGTTTGATGCATTCATATACCCTTTTACTATATTATGAGTAGTATTAATGCTGATTTTTTTGCCTGATTTTCTTTCAGTGTAGATTTTAAATACAAATATTTCATCTAAGAACGGAATGTATTCATAAAGATCTTAAAGAGAGATAGAAATGACATTTTGGTACTGATTCCTCGGTCTTTCGGATCTTTTAGAATTTATTGATTTACTATTCTCCATCTTTTATAATGTCTACTTCTGTATAGATTTCTTTTGTTTGCTAACAAGTAGATACATATTCAAGGTAAATTCAATACCGTATCACACCTTATTGCTATTGGATTAAAAAAATTCATGGGCATATACTAAAGAAAGATATACACTTGGATAGTTGTTTTTTAGAAAGAAAAAAACAAGCAAACATTGAGACTTGAAAAGCATGCTGCTATGACAAGATGAATAAGAAAACACGACTTTATTCTCATCTCTATTCAACATTAAAGAAAATGAAGCTGAATAATGGTGTTTTTGTTTAATGCTATATATTTAGTTGAGTAGTTTTTACTAAATCTGTTTTTTATATTAGTTTCCTTTAAAAAATGATTTGAATAAACATAAGTGACCTACAAAAGTAGACATAAGCGTACACGCACACGCACATTATAAAAATATGACTTTGACAATGTCAGTGCGCTTTCTAATAAGGTTATAAAAATGGACTATACGTGTGATTAATAAAGTGTATTATTAGCCATTATTCTATTAAAAGATATCTATGGTCCCCTTTTCAATTGCCCAACCAAAATCCTATTGGTTTTCATCGCCACTCTGCTTGCTTACAGATACCTAATTTAGCCATACGTTTATTTGTCATGCTGGATAATCAAGCACACATTGTAGCTAAACAATAATTTTTTTTCTTTTCTTTTTTCTTTGCGTATACCCTTGGACGAGTATGAAAAAAAGAGAAAGATTTATCCGTGATAATAATTAGATAATCAATACAGAGTGAAATTGCATCCGAGTTACTTCAATACTACTCTATTATTAAAGTGTACAGGCTAATATAATACTAATTCTTGAGATTATTTTATTACATTTTGTATGATACAATGTACTTGTCACTGTTCATGTGTTACTTGTCTTAAAATTATCAGAAGAAAGGTGTTGCATGTAAACTCTATCTCATGCTCGATTCCAAGAGTCAGTATCGCGATAGCTAAGTGGTCACAGTATCCTTTCAACTACACAAAATGAAATTGTAAGGGTGACTGAATATCCTTTTCATTTTCTTTTTCTTTTTTCGTCTGTATAACTAAAATGATCGCAGGTTTATACGCATATTATCTGATCATGGATGTCCTCATTCAAAAGGGAAAGTCACTACTGAATAACTTCACTCTATTTCACTCTATATTAGAATATCTGTTTAGAGCCATTAATACTTTATACTCTATTAAATGTTTATTCTACTATACCATGCTATGCTAGGAACCATTGCCTTTCCTTCTCCTTCTCCCTCTTCTCCCTCTTCCTCTTTCTTTTACGCAGATTTATACGCCTTATTCTATATTTCTTTATTAATGTCGATCTCTTCTAGTGATAATAGGGATTTTAGTAACCATCGACCTGACAGTCCAGAACTATAGGGCCTTTTTTTTGTATTTCTATATTTGATCAGAAAGGGTGTTCATCGTAGTGCTCATTTCGATTTCGCTTAAGATATTAAAGTATTTCCATTGCTGTTATTAAATATTTATTGGACAATCAGTTTTTTTCGTTCAAAGGGGGATGCTCTCCGTTTGCAATCTGTGTCCTATCGCACTTTTTTACACAAATGTCAAAACCATTGCCAGATAAGTAATTGCAAATACGATTTCAATTATCATTCTCCTTGTCACTCCTTATTGTATTGGTCCTATTTGTAGATAATCCATAATAAACCCTGGTAGGCGCAGTAAGAGGATTGTAAAAGAAGCTTAACTCTAATGACACTATTTCTCAAGTTGAAGTGATAAAGTAAATATTCTCTCTGGCTTCAACATCTCAGTATTGGAAGGTCCAGTGGTCTGTTTTCCTTAATCTATGTATAGGCATACATATATGCATTCGCATTTAATTTCTACTTGTTTTGCGTTTTCTGTTAACAGAGGATTTTAACTTAAAATGGGGCGTCTGAAATATCTATGTAGACAAACTTATCCAGAAAATAAGACACAGTCTTTAGCCAAGTGCAAACATAAAGATTAGATATAATGCTTGTTAAATAAAATAAGATATCTATTAGACTCTTTTGCTCATCTATTGGATTGATAAAAGGAGAGTAAGGAGACATTAAAAGAGGCCTGTACCTTTTTTGTTTTGTTTTTGTTTATTGTATCAACTACAAAAGCACTGTGATTGATCTTGCAGTTGTCCGTGTCGATAAAGAATCCATATTTTTTTATGCTTGTTGAGAACATCCATTACTTCTTTGGCGAATCTAACAATAGGGTAGGTTGTGGTTCACTTTTTAAGTATTGGATTTGCACGTGTATCAGTCTTTATTATTAATATTATTGAGACTGCGAGAGTTCTTTTTCGATTTCTTCAGCATCACTCTACTTCAGCAGGTCTACTTTAGAGAAGTTTACAGTGTCAAAAAGAGCAAGGCAGCTAACAATGCTTAAGTTCACTCCTTTTCTACTGTGCACTTTTACTTTCACTGACTCTCCAACTCTTGACCAAGCGCGGCCTCTTATCCTTTAGGTATTTAAACCCGTTTTATCGATAAACACCCGATTCGTCTGATAGTCCACCCCTATGTCTTTCTACTTTATAACTTCATGACAAAGACAGAGAGTTTTTCTATACTCTTTATCTTCACTGTATTTAAAAGACAATTTTTTTTAAATAAATAATAAAAAGGGCCCCTCTTTGTTAGGTGTTTCCATAAATAAGAAGTGGTATAATTGTAGTGACAAAGCGAATAATCAATGCCTGCCTCGTCACGCCGAATGTGAAAGATAGACGATGATCGAATAAGTCGTGTGTCAGCAACTGAGCATTATGCTCATGAAATATCTTTTTGGGGCATTATTAGTCTATTATCTTTATCTGAAGAAAAGGTAAAACAATACCATCCCTTGTGCTAGACTCATCTAATAACTTGTATGTAGTATTTTGCAGTATAATTTACAGTTTCACGTAATAAATGAGTAGACGGCAAATCAATTTTTATTTTTATTATTCAAAAACAAAATAGAGGTCTTTTTCTTTTCTTTTCTAACTTATTCAAAAGATTATCTCAAGCAATGAAAATCAGCCAACTGTTAGCCAAGAACATGAAGATAATCCTACCAAAAGAAGAGAGCATAATAAAGAAACCATAGTAATCAGGAAAAAAAGGTAAAAGGTATAAGGAGTGTCATACACAACAAACATACACGTATGGTAGGGGTTTGGTCATAGTTTAGGGTTGCTTTTGATGTGGAGGTGCAGGACCTCTTGTACCCTTGGAGGGATCAGTTAATCAAGACAAGTATGTCAATGTACTTGCTAAATAATTTCCTCCCTGGTTCCAAAAATTGGAAGAGGACCTCTAGGAGACTATGCTCTTCCAAGAAGGTGCTCCGCCATGATGAAAGATAAAGGCTTTACTACAAAGTACTGAGTAATATATTTATGATGAAGATGTAGACAATTATCTAAAGATCAACCATAAATATTGTGTTATTCTATGAACTTTTTATTATGAATATCTTGGACTGATAGATATGCCTTTATTTCTCAAAATTAAAAATTAAAAATTGATTTGTTGTCCACTCATCTATTGCATGGGACTGTATTGAAAGGGTTCTTCAAGCCATAAATTAAGAAATCTTTAGAGATTCTTTAAACCTACCATTTAAAATAACATCAGGTATATTTATTTGTTCGGTTTTCTCAATTGGCAAAGCAAAAAAGAAATGTCTGAAAACTGCCACTGTACTCTTGTAGAATGTAGTGATAAAAGTCATTGGAATAAATAATAGCTTGATGATGGTCCGTAAGTAACGGTCTACTAAACAGTGAAGAATATTCAAAAGATAAAACTTATTTTCATTTAAAAATAATAGAATCAGATAGATAGACAAGATAGAAACAGATAGCATTATAGCAGTTAAAATGGCAGTCTATGGTTATATTATTAACAATTAAAGATCAATAAAGGGTTCATGCTATGAATAGACCACCAAATTGAATCAACAGTATCTTTATTTTTAACAACATCTTTAGAGCTATATATAAAGACATCATCTGTTACTAATTATTCTTTATTTTCGTTTTATGTTTCTGACTTGATCGACTTGCTTACTATGCAACATAAATGCAGGTGTCACCCATTGTCCACAAGAGCACTGTTCACCAGACCAGTTGTAGGAGCCAAGTTTTGAGTAACACTTTGGACAATCAATGCGGCCATGAAAGGAGCCGTCCTGAAGCCCTTGGATCCATTCCATAGGCTCAATAAAATATGAAGAACAGTTTGAATTTGAACTTGCTAACGAAGCCAGCAAAGGATTGATCGTTTGGTTGACTGTATTCCGTGATGGGCCTGCTTCGCTTAAGCTACTAACATTTTCTGTTGCATTGATAGTTGAATCCCGTTTTAAATAGGCAAATGCACCTTGGCCCTGACCACGTTCATGATCAATAACATTATCCGCTTCTACAAGAACACGTCTAAACATAGGAATTATTATGAGTTAACATATCAGTTTATCAGCCACTCTTTTGTTTGATTCTACCTGCACTTTCTACACCTTAATGCGGTGTAGCTTTTAGTATTTGTCTCTGAAGAATTATTACCAGGTGCATATTCTGGATCAGGAGCAAGTGTAAAATTCTGAATATAGCCATGAACTGTGCAGGAATAGGATCATCATTATGAATTCAACATTTCAACCTATTTACCTTTCTGTTCCTCAGCCATAATCGCCATAAGGAAACGTCTGTACTCTGTATGGCGTGAATCTACATCATACCCTAATCTATCGTACAGCACCAACTGAGCCAGAAACCCGTGGTTTGGCGAGATCACTTCTCGTTTGCCTTTAATGATTTCCAAGGCTTCAGAAGGCTTGATACCCTTGGATTTGACAAGGTAAGCAGCAACTACAGTTGGACTGCGAGATACGCCTGCTTCACAGTGCACCAGAATACATTTGTTCTGTTTCTGAACTTTGTCAATAAAATCAAATGTTTCCTCAAAGTGCTGTATTATGTTTGTCTCGGGAACATCTAGGATATCAATGTTCTTTTATGTCATGAGCAGAGAATTTCTTTCCTTCTTTTTCTGTTATGGCTGTAGATACACTTACCTTATAAGTGAGGTCGCTGTAAAGATCGGTGAAACTTCCAAGGGATAAGACATGAGTAATGTTGTGTTCATCAATGACTGTACGGGACTGAGCTGCTGAGAAATCCCCAACAAATACTCCTGGTACGATCTCCTGAATGCAGCTGTTCTTAGCCATACATGCCATGAGTGATCTTTTTTTGATTCTTTTGACACTCTATTTACGAGTCACAGGAGTCAAAGAAAGGAGATTCTTCGGATTCTCATTTTAATTCCAAAAGTATGTATGTTTCTAGAGTGGGCTTTTAGAGTAGATTTCTAGAGTAGATTGTTTCTGTAAAGACTTTTATTGTAGCTTTGTTTTCTTCAGACAAGAGTATATGTAACCAGTCATAGAATCTATACAATACCCCATAACACCTACAATATGCTCACACAATATACATACATCCCGCATGCCAAAATAAAATATATAAAATATATAAAATATATAAAATATATAAAATAAACTCTCTCGTACTATGCTCATAGACACTATTCATAGAACATTTTTAAACACTCATAAAACATACTAGATGGGGTTTCTGGTTATTTTTTTTTATTGTTTTGATGGCTTAAGAGAGGAGGAACAAGCTAGTCTAAATCATGACACCTCTATTGGCTGTTGCTGTGGGCTGTTGCTGCTGTGGTGGCTGTGCCTGTGATTGTGGTGGTCGCTCTTCCAGTACATCCCATGACAATGTCCAGTCTCGCTTCACTCTCTGCCATACTGCCGGGTCAAAGAAAGAATAAACACCTCTTTCTATTGCATTTGCTGATGTTCTACGGAACAATGAGACAGGTCTTCCATTCTCATCTGCCTCTTTTGTCACCCATAAACCCAATTCCTTATGGTAGCGCCAATTTCGATTGTAGCTATACATTCTATTAGAGCCAATCTACGCCAACCTACTTACAGTTCCTGTGCAGCTGCTTCATGAGCAATGTCATTTGGCATGGAATAGAAGACATAGAAAAGAACATCTTCTGAAAATGTTCTCATTCTCTGGTGGGCATCTGGAGTAGCTTTTACATTTCTATAGCACGATGGGAGATAATAACCTGGTTCTACATTCAACCCTGGTGGTGTCTGGGTATCAGACCACGGAGACACAAACGTAGAGTAGATCGTACTATAGACTAGGCATCAACATAATGCCGTATTCATAGCATAGACTTACTCTGCTGTATTCAAGTCAAGTCCCAGAGTTGTGAGATCACTTCCCAATGCCAACATACTCCTGTCAGGGTCTGTCATTCGTATTACACCCAGCAGACCGAGTAAACCATAAGGATCTGCCTCGCCTTGTTCACTCCAACTTGGTGCATTTTCACTGTCTTTGCCTGCCTCCCTGCCTTCTAATGTTTTCCTTGAGCCTGGTACAAGTTGCGGTAATGAAGTATCTTGGCGTCCTTGTAACTATACTGCCTTAGCCCTGATAAATCTCATCCCATGTCTTACCCACTGCGCTGTTTCCATGGCTCCATTCTTCCCGTACTGTTTATTGCCCTCTCTTTGGCCTGTATAGTCTCTCCATGGCTCCGGTTTACTGTTCATCTGGCCTGATTCGTTCGTCATCGCGTTTCCAAAGGTGGTGTCAGGATTTCGTAACGCAGGAAATTCATCCACAGAGAATGGTCTGGGTCCCATGCCACGTCCAAGTTGTTCCGTTGGTAATGGAAATCCATTTGGTGTCTGGTAGGGCATAGAAGAAGGGTTTTGCATGCCATATTCATTTAGCACCATGCCATTGCCTATCAGTGCTTCCTGTAGGTGGTTCGTATTCGCATTAGTCCCAGCTGTGGATGCGTAACTTGCTAGACGACCCGCAGGTATCGCTCCTGTGGTGGCTGGATTACTTCGGTTGCTATTCGGAGGAGTACCGAGGGCGGGAAATTCGTTGAGATCAACTCCAGGCGTATGACGAAACATTTCAACGGATTCAATTTTACAGAGTATAGAGAAGAGGAGAAGAGGAATCCAAGAGAGGTACAATTAGGAGTGACGTAACAGGTGAAAATAGCCTTAGGCTGTATCTGGCAAGTCATCATGCTGTCTTTCTTTTCTTTTTCACCTTTTTTTTTTATATAAAAAATATAGTTAAAAACTGTGCACTATAAATGTGTGCGGAATACACTCTGCCTGTATTGATCTACAGTATGAATTTACCTGAAATTCTATATTCTTAATAAGTGAAATAGAACAAATGATGATTTAAACAGGGTCAGCGGTCTGTCAGTACCAAGGAGGTTGGACATTGGTATTGACTCAATCATCACTCTCCAACGCTCTGTAGGACTTTGAATTATTATCTTGACTTAATCATCTTAATTTATAGTGACCCGATAAAAGTAATAGGTTTTCTTCAAATTCAGGGCTATTTCTTTTTCTTTTCTTATAGCACTACTTTTTCTTATAATATCTGACTCATCCAACACCATGAACATCTTCATCAGAACCTCCGAGATGTATGAGAAATAGACCAGCCTCAAGACTTGTTCAGCTATCTTGCATGAGGTGCTGAATATGAACACTATCATGGCCGAGGTATCCTGTATGTTTAACGTACCTGATTCCACTGTGAGAGATACAATATAGCACTACAAGAGAACAGGCTCAGTAGTGCCTTCTCCCAAGAGTGGCCGACGAAGAAATTTTGGATGACCGGGCCCTCCAATGGTTCAGAAGAACAGTGGTCAATGATTCCCATCAGACCAAGGAGGCCATCATGATAGATATGTCCATCAAGATTTCAATCCCAGCTTTGAAGAGGTACCTTGACGAGATGAGCTTTCATTCGCTCAGTCTGGTAGTCAAGTCTCTTTTGACAAAGAATAGCATAAAGGTAAGACTCTAGTGGGCCCATGAGCACATTGGTTGGACCCATGAGTAATGGCAGAATATAGTCTGGTCTGATGAGTCCAAAATCGTGCTTATCAGCTATGACAGAGGGGTAAAGGTCATCAGGCAGCCTGGTAATGTCTTTGAGCCTAACATTGTCTTAAAGACAAAGAAGTTTGGAGGTGGTGGAGTGATAGTATAGGCTGCCTCAGTGTAGAGGGTGTTGGAAGATAGATCTTGGTGGAGGGTAGGATAAACTCCGACAAGCTCATCAATGTCTTGGTAGAAGTCTACTGCCATGAACTCGAATGTCTCTTTCTCCTAAACCCCTTGAGTCAATTATAGAATACAATACTAAACCCCATAAGAGTAACTCAACTCAATTAGAGAGTAGTTAATTGTATAGTAATGACTCTTTAATGGCCTTCACAAAGCTCTGATCTCGATCCAATTGAGCATCTGTGAACTTAATTGAAGAAGATCATTAGGAAGGATTGGATGGCATCTTCCATCAAACAGAAGTTGGAGACTGCCTTGATTCTGGAATATGTTAAAATATTAAAAGAAGTGATAGATATTCTCATTGTCAGCATGGGGTGAAGATGCCAGACTGTTGTTGATGCCAAAGAATGATGGTAGTTACAAAGTGGCCTTTTAATAAAACCTTTTTTATTTATTTATATTATAAACACTATCATATTTATCTATTGTAGTTTTTACGTCTTTAGCTAATGAATTCATGAGGTTATGGCACTATTAAGATAAAGTATGAAACTAAAAAAATGGAAATCTGCATTTGAATAAATCCTATTACTTTTTACTGCTCACTTCATCTCATTTGGACAAAGAGTGGGTTTGGAGTGTAGTTCTTGATACAAAGTCCAAAGCAATAAAACCACAAGGAAACAACTAGTCTATGAAGTTCAGAGTAATGATTTATACTGATAGTGTTGGTGTTTTTGTGATTAAACAAAACAATGATTCAAGAAAAGGGAGGTAGTGGCTCTGGTCGCAAGCCAAAGTTAGCAGAAGAAGATAGCGACTTTGAATATGTTGAGAAGTTAGAAAAAGAAGAACTAAAGTCGATCAAAGGGAAATGTTTTCTCATTGATCCTAACCGTCACAATCTCACTTTTTTTTATGCATGAAAATAGCACTAAAAGATAAAAAATTGTTTAGATATACTAGCAACCATAGGTCTGTAGAAACTAAGTCGAGGAAGTTCAAGAAGCTACGTCAAGAACTCAAGCCAGGTGAAGTTGTCACAAATGAACAGTTGATTTCATATTGTACCTCTTTGACCAATAAGAAGGATCAATTTGTCAAGTATCTCTAAGAAAGATCGAAAGTTGCCCCTGCCATGAGTGTGTACTATGCAAATGAAGACAACCCGGATGCACAAGATAGATATATGAATGGCTTTCTGCTTTTTAGAAAGATAAAGCTGTCCAGCTACATCAACAGATTGATATCTGATAAGAAACTGGTAAACATTCTGAAAGAAAAGTTTGCTGATGAAGCGATACTCGTTTACGGTAATTGGTTTGCAGGCCATGTCAAGTTTCATGAGCCAATTCGTCGTGTTGGAATGAGAAGAATGCTTCGAAAGAAAGGGTTCAATGTGTATCTTATCAATGAGTTCAAGACATCAAGCTTCTGTCCACCATGCCAGAACAGGGCTCTAGAGAAGTACAAAAAAGTCAAGAACCCTAGATCCTACCAAAGAAGCATAAACCTAGATGTATTATGTAATGAATTATTAAGGCAAAGAAGGATTTTAAAATGCAAGTACAGTATTGACAGTGAAAGCTAACTATATATTTTACATAATAACTGTTTAGGTGTACAAACCATTTTTTTTTAAAAAAAAAAGCTATGACTGATACTACAACTGATGTTGCTTCTGGAGATTGTCTTTGCCATTGTATTTGGAATAGAGATGTGGTATCTGCCTTAAACTTTCGACATATTCTTCATGGTTTACATGAAAATCAGAAAAGAACAGAATAATTTTCACGTACAAACAATATAGCTCCTTCTGTAGGTCCGAAAAGAAAGAACACTTCTTTGACTGTCAGTAGTCGATCTACCAAAAAAAAGGAAGTAATATTCCTGTACAGTTATCACTTTACCTATGTCTCTATTTTGCAGTACATTTGACAAAGGGTAACTGTTCATAGACATATTGATACACTAATAATAACATATCCATTAATTTATTCTAAAAATAAAAATGAAAAGTATAGACTATAATCTATGGATAATGGTTATCATTATAGTAGAAAGCCTAGTAGAACAGAATCAAATACAGATAGACCATACTATAGACAGGCTTATGAGTAGTAAACATAGCACCAGAATGCTTAAAGAGAAAGAATGTAAACTCTAGCAAGGCACTTGTTTTCAATTACATTGATATAGGAAACAATATGGACTAAAATGTAGTAAGAAGCGTCTGTAAATCCTTGCTTGTTTGTTATTTGATATTATTGCAACATGCCAACACCTTCACATCCTGTAAAGAATGGAAGCAGAAATATAATAAAAATAAAAAAAGACTCTCTGGACAGATTGAAATAACATAAATGCCCTTGTAGGATCATAGTTTATTTTCATATAAAAATAATAAGATATGTACTCTACATACCTTACTTCTCAACTTTTATCTTTTTCAACTTTTGTTCATCAACAAGTATTCTATTTCTTCTATTTCTAAATTCTCTCTTTTTGATCTTCATACAGAACTCTAAAGACCACAATAATTACTCAATTCTAGAACTAAAGAATGGTGAAATTGCTCACATTTGTTGGCATTGCAGTCAGTTTTTCCTCTTTGGCCAGCACCACTAGTATCAGAAGAGATTATCAAGATGTTAAAAACTTAAAACACATGGACAACTGGGAAGCTCACATGGATATCCAGGAGTATGAACAACAGCCTACTTACAATAACTATGCTGCTGTTAACTATAATGATGAAAACGACGTGGATGAGGATGAAGATAATGATGAAGATAATGGTGAAGACAATGGTGAAGACAATGGTGAAGAAAATGACGAGGGAGAAGAAACTCAAAATGATAAAGGTGAAAATGGTGAAAACAAAGAAGAGGAAAAAGAAAAAAAGGAAGAGCGCATCAGTGACAGGAGAATACCTACTTCTGACCGCGATCTCGTTCCTGTAAAATACCCCAGTTTCCTTCCCGACTTTGATGAACTCAAAGACGTAACTGATGAAGAGCTAGAAGGCCCTATTGTTCGCAACAGCAATTTCAACATTGAAAGTTATCCTGATACCTGGGCAACCCCTCCTACAGACAGCCCAGAAGTACAAAAGGTCATCAAATTCATTGATTGGTTAAATGTACCTAACCATCCCGTCCGTCAAAAGACACCTGAGGGCAATATTGATATGTCAGACTATGCTAACCAGTTAGACAATGCTTGCTGGTGGACATTCAATGGATGTACAACTCCAAAACATCCAAGACTTCCTGTGGATATCTCAAAGTGTCCAACCCCTGGTGACTTTGGTTTGGTAAGTCATTTATTCTGTCTTTATCAAATATACTTACCTTTTGGTAAAGACCTTTGATGATGGACCCACAATCCCACACATGTTGAAAAGTAACAGTAGCCACTGGGCTGAACCTGAGCTCTACCAATTCCTTCGTGATAATGAACAAAAGGCCACTCTATTTTGTAAGTACTCAAATATTGGTTGGTAGCTTGATGACTCATCCATGCTTCGATAAGATGTGGGATCCAATGTAGCTCTTTACCCTGAAGTAGCTAAGCGTGGATATGATAATGAGAATGATATCTGTCTCCATACGTGGTCTCACCCTGCAATGACAACCAAAACCAATGAGGAGATTGTGGCTGAACTGTACTGGAATTTACGTGCCATCAAGGAAGCTACTGGATTAACTTCAAGATGCTGGCGTCCTCCTTATGGTGATGTTGATGATCGTGTACGTGCTATTGCTCATCAAATGGGTCTTGAGACAATTCTGTGGACTCGCGACTCTCAGGATTGGCAGCTTGGGTCTCCAAGCAGTTCATTAAACCTCAGTGATATTGATGGCTACTTTAAGCAATGGATATCTGAACGTGTTTCTGGAAATGATAATTTACATGGTCATATTGGTCTTCAACATGAATTATCAGAAAAAACACTTGCATTGGCCAAGAAATGGATCCCAAATATGCAGAAAGTGTTTAAAATGACACCTGTTCATCAATGCATGAATATGGAGAGACCTTACTGGGAAAACTGATTCTCTATCTTTCTCTCTTTTTCCATAATACATAATAAATGACTAGACTTACACACTGAAATCAAATTCTTATTGATAATGTAGTTTAGGTGGGTGAAATATGATAAAGAAAATGGTTTACAGTAGATATTATGGTAAAATAGAATATATCCTCAGTACTAGCAATACAAGATTACTATATCCCCATCAAAACATTATATATAGTTGTATATATTTCATTTTACTATCTGGTTACATTCTTCTGTTTAACTTTCTGTTTAATAAAAACCATTTCATTCAACAATAATGAGAAGAATCCCAGGCTTATCTAACGAGCAATTGTGTATAAACGTATGATCTTAATTGTGTCTTGTTGATTTGGTATTAGCTTTTCTTGGTCTCAAGAAGATACATTGGTAATAGTTACTACCTATATTTTCTTTTATAGATTTGAACAAGTAGTAATAATACTAATACTGAGAAGATATAATAAAAAAGAACAGTTTATACTAACTTCTAAATTTGCAACAAACATTTTTTACAATAAATCATTAGACTATTTTCAAAGAAGAAAAGTCTACCAATACTATAGTATAGCCACTTTATGCCTGCCTGATTATACCACATCCTTGTCCTGAAAAAGTGACGGATTTCATTCTATTCAATGAATAGCATATTATTAGAACACATAAAAAGTACTGCCTGCTCATAAGACTGTTTGAATCCTTTAATAATAGTAAAACTCCTTCATATTCTTATCAAAGAATAGAATGACTATTGAAGCGTCTACTGATTTTATAGAATAAAGTTATGTCCCTACTACTATTAATAAACCTATTCCACTAGTGAGTTCAGCTATAGAAGCCAACACAAAGAAGAAAAACACATACAACACTTGTGTTTAATAGTGTACCTATTTTAAAATTCATTGTCTCAAAGCATATTGGGTATTATATTTGTAAAATTATTTAATAGTAAGGAACTCAGGCCACTCTTTCTTTCTATAAACTGACAGCACCAGCAAATGGATCCATTCCCCATGCACACTTCTCAATGCCTTGCTTCAACTGAACAGTCTGGATGAGACTCTCAACCTCAGCTACGTTAATATCATAGTACTCCAACAAGTATTCAGCACGTTCTTTGTCAACAACGAGAGTTTGATAAATATCCTCTTCCATAGGAATAGAAGGAGGATTGTTGAATGTCTAATCAACTAAGTTAGTAATAGACAAAGCACCAAAAATTCACCTCTCTTGCAAGTACGTAGTCAAAGTTTGCTTGTGGTGAGAAGTGTGAAGGAAGATTCAAAAGAACATTTTCAATAGATCCATATTTTTGAATATATTGCATAGCACGAATAGGTCCAATGCCTTGAATTGTAGCTGAGAAATCTGTACCGCATAGAATACACATATCAATAAATGCCTCCTTTGTCATATTAAGTTCTTGTCGTGCAATCACAGGATCAATATAAACAATATCTCTGTGCTTAGCAAAAAAGTGACGCAGCATAGGAGCATCGCCAAAGACAATAGTATCCAGGTCTAAAGACACACTTCAGTCGTTTCTTGATTTAATAATCAAACCTTCAGAGACAGTTGCTGTCGTGCGATTATGTGTTGATAGGTTAGCACACAAAGCCTCGGCTTCGTGGTTATTGCAGGTAAGACACACATAGCCGAGAGCCGTCAAAAAGTCTTTGCATTCATCTCTTATTTGTTGAGTTACTTTTAGAGATCGCTTCTCTAATGATCGAAATAAGTAACCATAGAGTGCAAAGAGAGCCAAGTACCTAAAGATGCTAAATATTTTTGATTCGCTTCTACTAAAGGATCAATAGATGCTTTGACACTGATAATCTTCTCCTGAACCATTTCTATCATTGCGTTGCGTTCTTTTGCTGTGAGTTCTCGTACAGTCCGAGTGTATTTTTCACGATTTTCTGCAGTTGCTACTGCTTGTTGAACAGCATCGGCCAGTTCAGATAACTTAGTCTCAAGTGCCTGGTGCTCTAAGGTGATAAGAGAAGGCGTCTCGACCTGGACTTTCTCCTCTTTCTCTGTTACTGTTACTGTTACTGCTTGTTGAACAGCATCGGCCAGTTCAGATAACTTAGTCTCAAGTGCCTGGTGCTCTAAGGTGATAAGAGAAGGCGTCTCGACCTGGACTTTCTCCTCTTTTTCTTTCTCTTTCTCTTTCTCTTTCTGTAGAACACGGCCGACTACACCTTGCTCAATGTCTTTGCTTACTACATCGTGAGCAAACTCTAATGTACTTATTTCATTTTCAAGACGAGAAAGAATTCGTTTTGCTGCATCTTCTGGTAGATATGTGTATTGATAAGAAGACAACTGAGATAGAAGGTCCAGTCGTGAGGTTCGATCTTTTTCATAGGCAAGCGACTGTTCTGTTTTATGGTATACACGTCTTCGTCGTTCAGCCTCTAATTTTTTCGCAGGAATACGGTAGGAACCATCAAAGACAAAGATAGGCTTGATATTATTTACATCACAGAAGCGTGTTAGAACATAGAATCCATAGATATGACGATAGGGATGAGGCTCTTCGCCATAGATAAACTTGTTCAATTGGCAACTAGCGTCAAATCCAATAGTTTGGTGTGCAAACTCCTTTGCATTGACTGTACGTATTGAACGAGGAGCATAGCGTGATAACAAGCTTGTTAATCCTCGGACTCCCATAGTTAAGGCTAGGATGTGTGCTGTGTAAACAAGAAGAATAACTTCATTGCCAATGTGTCAAGTGCATGACACTGATGACTGCTAAATTCATTTGTTAGTATTCTTTGTACAAGGCAGTAACAGACGAAAAAGATATTCACGGAAGAGTGTAGGTCCGGATGGTTACACAATAGAATGGATTCAGGAACATAATCTCCATGGTGATTGTTCCTGAAAAAAAAATTAAGATCTTTAATGTTGTATTACATGAAGTTTGAAGGAAATCACGAAAAGATAAAGAATCAAGCCATATTTACAGTGAATACGACAACACATGAATTGTTATTATTATCAGTATAGACTTTAGATGCTTCAATAAGACTAGAAATAGTACTCTTATTACAAACTCAATAACGATATAAAGACAAGAATAACAAATCATCTCAACATTAAATCAGTGTATTTCGCCTTCTCTTATCACGGCTAATAAACATA
The DNA here is from genome assembly GCA_025094145.1 of Spinellus fusiger. Lineage (NCBI taxonomy): Eukaryota > Fungi > Mucoromycota > Mucoromycetes > Mucorales > Phycomycetaceae > Spinellus > Spinellus fusiger. The sequence goes on along the minus strand of JALLLS010000012.1, from coordinate 489,846 downwards.
GGCAAATATGTAAGTAAGTGAGTAGATAGTGTCTTCAGAGCTTAGTGAGAGGACATGAACAAAAGTCAAAGAATCATCGTCACAATGTATGACGCAATGAAAACAAGGCTGGACTGTAAATGATGTGCGAATAGTGAATTCTAAACAAAATGTGGATTTTTAACCTGTTCCTAGCCCAACACAATGTCAACCTCTGTTACCTCAACAGCATTTAAAAATGCCCACAGACTACACGTTCAATCACTCTACAAGCGTTCACTGAAGCTCTCTCTTGACTGGTTTGTTCAGCGTGACCAGTGGCGCCAAAAAGCTCTCGACATTCGCGCTCAGTTCGAACGCAATAAGCACATTACAAGTCCAAAAGAACTGCAGGCTGTTCTTGCCAAGACTGAGCAGGAGCTCGAAGATTGGGCTCATCCTGGTATTTACAGGTGTAAGTTATACATAAATATCAATATCAATGGTGTTGACATGACTCATATATTGTACAGTGCCTCTTGGACCTGAGGGTACCAAATGGGAGCGTAACCTACCCCCACTTATGGTAAGCCTCTATTTCATTAATGGAGTTGTAACTGGTCTGCATAGGATTTCCCCGAGCATGGTCATCATTAGACATAAAAGACGCTTGCCTACAATAAACAGTGCTGTTGCTTTTTCTCTCTTTAAAATCCTCAGTGGCAGTAAACAGGAATAATAGAGAGATAGTTCTAATCACTTCACCCTTCAATATCATTTAACATAATCTCTTGTGATGTCATTGTGATTATTATTCTTAGTGTAGAAATAACTTGACTCTTTAAAGCATAAGACACTAAAAGTAGTAAGTAGTTTCTTCACCACTCTTTAGTTCATACGTTGTCGTCATTTGTGACCGCTCTGCCCTCCAGTCTCATTCCACTGAGAATAACTTTACTGCTTGTTCTGCTATTATTTTTATGGAAGCTAGCCTCAGCAGACCATCATCAGGCTGGACAATAAAAACAAAGAACAGGGATTCTCCTATCAATGAAATGAAAGCACCAGGAGCAACCATGTCGAGACACTATTTTTACAGGCGTACAAGATCCAACAGTCAGGACGAAGAGAGTACAGAACTAGAAAATAAAACAGCAGGCAGTAACATGTTTCTTGCAGCAGAAGAGAGTAATACTGCTTTTGAGAATCGTCTAGAACAGTTTGCTCAACAAGACTCCTTTACGAGTCTGATGACTAAAATAAGAACAGATGCAGCAAAAGACCTTGAGCGTCGAAAAAAGGAACGAAAAACACGACAGGAGGAGAAAAAGAAGAAAGAAGTGGGCACAGAGACAAAAACAAAACTAAAGACAGATACTACTAGTGAAATGTTTATGAAAAAGTCAAAGGACCGTTTTACTTTTGTAAAGCCAAGTGTATTGTCATTGACGGAGCATAAAGCCTGGGATGCCAATATTCACAACGACGCCATAATGCTGAACCCTCATCGATGGCTTAAACTTGCAAGTTTGTTCAATGTAAACCCAAAAGTACCACGTCAACCGAGTTTACTTGATCCTGCCTTGTACCGTGCCTCAATTGAGGAGGGTGGACCAGTGCATAAACCAAATCAGACGATTGAGGGCTATCTAGAATTACGCGATATTCAGAATAGATGCTATGCCAAAGATGCGTACGTAGAAACAAAAAGTTGTTGAGTAGCTATTGATACGACACGGCCACTAATGAATGCTCTTATGCTTATACAATAGTGTAGCGGAGGGGATTAAGCAGTTTGAGCAAAAGCGGGTAAAAGAGGCAATGGAGTATTATAAGAGAGCATTGGATATGGACTCGAAATATGCAGAAGGATGGTATCGTGTTGCAGAAGGGTAAGAAATAAAAAGAGGGGATTGTGAAATACAACATCTAAGATTCTATTATAAATAGATTGATTGAACAACAAAAGATAAGCGAATCAACAGAACATTTGGAGCGTGTATTGCGTCTGGATCCTACACATGCAGCAGCCACAGAAATGTTGATGTATGTGAAGGAATGTATAGCTCTCAAGGAGGCTGTGAAGCCAGCAGAGGAATGGGATCTGGTAGGCCTTGCTACGGAATTACCCGAAGAAGAATATATTGTGCCAAAGAAAAGAGAAGAGAGTAAGTCTACTACAAAAGACCGCCACCGTAAAAAGAAGAAGAAGGATAGCCGTCGCCATCGATCTTCTAGAAGTACACGCTACAGATCTTCTTCAAGATCAAGAACACCCTCCACCTCACGATCTCCATCTCCATCTCGTTCACGCTCTCGTTCACGCTCTCGTTCACGCTCTCATTCTCGGTCCTGCTCAAGACCTCGTTCAGAGTCTCGTTCACGCTCTCATAAACATAATCACAAACAGAAATACACAACTACAGCCACAACTATAAATACTGATACCCATCCCGATACCCATCCCCGCCCTCGCTCCCGATCAGAGTCTCACAGAAATAGTCATCATTCTGGAGAAGTATATAGAGATGACAGAAAAGGCAAAAGTAAAGATAAAGAAACCATACGCGGTGATCGTAGTCAACCATTAGAGAAGCAAAGAACAAGAAAAGACAGTCTACACTTAGAGTCTCGACAAAGACATGGGAATAATACTCGCATAATAGAAAAAGAGTCACCATCACGGCATAGAAGATTAGAAAGCCCTCCTTCTGTTGAGAAAGAACCTTCTATCACAGGACAGAGAGAATTCAGTAGAGAAAGAAAAGAAATTGAAAAACAGGATACAGAAGTAGCAAAGGAAAAGAGTAATTACACATTAGAATTATCTGTAGATCTTCATCAGAAAGAGTCTTCTGCTTTGAAAGAAAAGAAAGGGGTTTTAGAAAAAGAGACATTAGAGTATTCCAAGAAAGAGAGTCCTGAGAGAGAGGAGAGATCACAACAAAAGCACGACAAATATCAAAAAGAGAAAAGGCCGTCTCAGCATGAAGACTCAAAAGAGTGGGATACAGGGAAAAACAAATCAATCTGTGGATCTCGATACCATTCAGCATCACCACCACGCATTCAAGATCATGGAAGAGTAAAATCTGGATCAAAAGAATACAGCAGCAAAGATAGAAAAAGAAATGAACCAGTAGAGAAAGTACAAACTTACGAACGACAACCTCCTTTAGAAACAATCTCCCTACATGAATCCCGCCGCAATGAGTATTCAGATAGACGGCGAAGAGAAGATGACCAAAAGAAAGAAATAACTACATCAGATCGCCGAAAATCAAAAGAAATTAGCCGTAGAAGATCACCTTCCCCTTCGAGATCTCATAGAAAAAGAGAAGATGAGCGTAATAGTAGAACACGACAACGACATCGATCACCTTCGATAGGATATGAGCGTAATAAGAGAGAAGAGAAAAGAAGAAAAAGAAGCACAAGTAGAGAGGAAAATAAAAGACGACGTCGATAATAAGATGCTGAATAGTACAAGGAAAGGCAACGAAAGAAATCTTACACATCAAATTATAAAGCACCTTATTTCAGCATTAGTATGTAGACGTTAACATTATCATCGTTAGCATAATCATCATCGAGTATGCATAAAGTGACGTATTTCTGTTGGCAAATGGTACAATAAAACATGTACATGAACATATGTTATTTCATATATGGGATAATTGTGATTTAATGAAAAATATATTTTATAATAATTATAAGAGATATCTACATTGAGTAGGGTGCTCTTTAATAATATCTTTGACAATAGTCTTTATTTTGTGTTTATATTGCACCATTAAATATAGTAATAAGAATGGCATATTATTTATATACAATGAATATGTGTTTATCACCAGTACTGTTATTGAGTTATATTTGATAGATAATGTATGTAGAAAAATAGTGTATATCTTCGATTGTATATCTTTAATGATAATACACACTTGATCTATCTTTTAGTCTATATCTTTCTTTATATTTCTGTAATGGTATTTTTTCGTGATAGTTTAGCATCTTATTCTCTTGAAGATGACTTGTATTCATATTGACTCCAGAAGTGATATGTACTTAGGATATAAATGATATAAGCGGACTATTAAATAATACTATTTCTTATTGGCTATTGTGTCTAAAAAGGTCTTTTTGCCGTCTACACTGTCGTAAAGACATTTTCTATAATTAGAACTACGACCCTTTTTGGAAATAGCAACTCCTACTACTAAACTGAGAAGGGGATGCTATCGTATACTAAGGGATAATAATTCATAGTGTTCAATAACATACCCTTGAGGCTAAAATACTAGTAGTAGAAAAGTATAAAAGACATAGCAATTCAAATTAATAAACATCAGACTCTAACTACCTGTTAACTGACCGGATTCCCTTTGGACTAACAAGCCATTGACGACATTCATAAACAATATATTCTATTGATAATACAATCTGATAGTGGCATATTCCACAAAAGAAAATAATAATTTGGATATCCATAAACCTTTTGATTTTAATCATTGTTCCCATAAAAAAGAATTATTTGGGATGGACGTAACAGGAAGGTAGTGTTACTGCTTAAAAGCTAGAAAAATCTCCTGGTGTGTAGTGTGAATATAAGAGAAAAGGTATTTTGATATTAGTTATATAAAAAAAAACTATAATAACCTTGTTGTAGTCACTATTCTTGGCTAGGTAAATCAAACAAGAATGAAAAAAGATAAAAGTAAAGCAGTTTATTATATTCATATCTGTACATTTTGTTATTACCAAACACTTCATATAAAGTCTTCACTCAATTGTGTAATAGCTTCACTATGACTCTACAGATAGAGACATTTGCTTCGGCAAAGCTTTCACTAAGCACCACACCCGAGTCTACTGACCTTTATCGATGGAGGCTACGTGTAGAAGAAGGAGCACAGACATGGCACTATTTGTCAACAGATGAGGAACTGGCTGCATGGCCTTAAACAACATGAGATAAACACTACCTCGGTCTTCCAATTGTAAGAGAATAGATTCAACTGAGAGAAGATGAATTAACATTGAATCTGCATAAGAATGCTCCTGAACTTCCAACTGCCAAGACTCCTCTAGAGTGTGCTCGTAATGAACTTGAGTTTTATCATAAATTACAGACAGAAGATGGTCATTGGGGTGGTGAATATGGTGGACTCATGTAAGTATGAGGGCACTGACTAATAATAATAAGATATTTAGACTGACCCATGGATACTAGGTTTCTTCTTCCAGGACTTATTATTGCTCATTACATTACGGGTACACCTGTACCTGAATCCCAACGACTTGAAATAATTCGCTATCTGCTGAATCGTGCTCATGTTGAGGATGGTGGTTGGGGTGTTCATATTGAAGGTGTCTCCACTGTTTTTGGTACCACACTCACTTATACATGTTTGCGTGTTCTGGGTTTTGGCCCTGACCATCCTGCCATGGTAAAGGCACGAACAACACTGCACACACTAAGTAATATACTAATTCATCCACAGTATACAGTGCCTACAATAGAGTCTCTCTTTAAGAATATTGCGTGCTAGGTGGTGCTAATTGTATTCCTGCATGGGGGAAGTTCTGGCTATCGACTCTTGGTATGTATGAATGAGAAGGTGTGAATCCTATTCCCCCAGAGCTATGGTAATATTCAAAGGTTAAAAATTAGAATAGCATTAGCTTATTATTATTATCAACAGGGCACTTCCAGATGCACTGCCTATATCCCCTGGTAACTTGTGGGTGCACACACGATTAGCCTATCTTCCAATGAGTTATATCTATGCACACCGTCTCTCAGCACCACTTACCGAATTCACAAAATCCTTGCGTGACGAATTGTATACATGTCCTTACAATGAGATCAATTGGGATAAACAGCGTAACAACATTGCTGTAGTTGATCTGTATATGCCTCATAGTAATCTGATGGATGTCATAAATAGTAAGTTCATCTTAGTATATTACATTATTAACATGACATTAGAGGCAGATACTTATTACAAATGTATCCCTACTCGCTGGAACTGGTTGAGACAGTATGCGCTTAAACTTACTCTTGAACAAATCAAAATAGAAGATGAAAACAGCTTCTATCTGGACATTGGTCCTGTTAACAAAGTTATGAATTGGTTGGTGGTCTTTTATCACTACGGAAAGGATTCTTATGAATTCAAGAAACATGTAAAGCGCAATGCAGACTATATGTGGATGAGAGATGAAGGCATGATGATGAATGGTACCAACGGCACTCAGCTATGGGATGCTACATTCATAGCTCAAGCATGTGTGGAGGCAAAATTGATCAATATAGATGCTTACCACAAGAGTATGTTTAAGACCTTGGATTTTATTGATATTACTCAGGTACATAAAATACCATTGCTATAAAGTACTACTATTCTGTTGGTGAGTCTAAAATAAGCTGAAGATTCGAAGCAATGCACCCAATGCCAAGAGAGCCTATCGACATAATTGTAAAGGAGCCTAGCCATTCAGTACACGCGATCAGGGCTACACTTTGTCTTATTGTACAGCTGAAGCCTTGAAAGCTGTTATTGTGCTCCAACAAACTCCTGGAATACCAGAAAAGATCAACCACGAACGATTAAGAGATGCTGTGGATATTCTTTTAGGTATTCAGATCACAGACGGTAGATTTGCCAGTTATGAATGTATACGAGGTCCTGGCTATCTGGAGGCTTTCAACCCTGCCGAAGTATTTGGAAATATCATGACTGAGTACAGCTATCCAGAATGCACCACAGCAGTCTTGACAGGTTTATCAAATTTCAGAAGGATCGATTCCGAATATCGCAAAGATGAGATTATAAAAGTCTCAAAACATGCCCTTAATTACATTAAAAAGATTCAAAACAAAGATGGCTCTTGGTATGGCTCCTGGGCAATTTGCTTTACTTATGCTGGAATGTTTACTCTTCAGAGTTTAGCCAGTGTAGGTGGATATTATGAGAACAGGTATTTCTATAGTCCTGTGTACCAGTCACTAACAATGGATCTAGTGAGAGTGCAAAAAGGGGATGTGATTTCTTGATCTCGAAGCAAGGTGATGGTGGCTGGGGTGAGACTTACAAGGTAAATTCAAGTGAAGACTCAGCAGAAGCATACTAATGATATACATCAGTCGTGTGAGACTCATGTCTATACACACAACGCTACTTCTCAAGTGGTGCAAACAGCCTAGGCAGTGATTGCTCTTCTTGAGGTCAAATATCCAGAAGAAGAGCCCATTCGCAGAGGCATTGAGCTTATTGTAAAAAGACAAAAGTCTAATGGTGAATGGCTCCAAGAAAGTATCGAAGGTGTATTCAACAAGAACTGCATGCTCTCGTACCCAAACTATAGACTTGCTTTCACTATATGGGCTTTGGGAAAATATGCCAATGTCTATGGTGAAAAAGTACTTCTCTAGTCTATAGCCACAATGAATTAATTTTTTATCTTAATAAACATATCTATAATTTGCAACTTGTAACCTACCCTCTCATGAAGAATAGTTCAGTCTTTGGTTGGCTAAAACAACCTTTCTCAGTTTAAATAAGCAAATAAGGGCTTTCAATAGCATGATTGGACCAGCATAATGTCTGCCTTTTTTAATTGATTTTTCAACTTTTAATAGTGAAATGATATTTAAGCAAATATAAGAAGACAACTATATAACCATTAGCAGTGTTATTCAATATAAGCCTTCTATTGAATTTTACCATTAAAATCATTTACTATAAAGGTGTTCTCTCACCATTCTCCTTTCTTCGGATAGGTTGTGCATGTAAATATTCATTCTATCTTCTATCTTCAGATTAATAAAACTAACGCCCTGACCTCAATAACCATAATCAATATAGAGATACATTAATGGTATTATAGGTATTTTCATAGTAACGACAAGTATTGTTATTATTGATAGACAACCCCAGTATATGACATCTCTGCTTTACACCAAAAACAAATACATCTCTTAAGGACTCTTGTTTAAAGGTACGCTTCTGTTTACATAATATATCTTTATTTATAATGAATAAAAGTTATTATTATACTCTTTGTCTAAATAGTTATGTCCAATATTATAACTATATCTATTTTTATTCCATGGAATTGATATTACTCTTCAAGAGAAAAGATGTTCATCACTGCTAATGACATACTTGTATTGATTTTACAGACAGACATATATTATATGATAAAAAAAAAAGATAGAGTACATACAAAATGTACTCTATTGGACTTGACTAATAAAAATTACAGGATAAGTGTATAGATGCCACTAAAATTAGAGGGGTTATCACTATTGTAGTAATTATAGTAAGGTAGTTCTCCAAAATATCAATACATAAAGAGAATGACGTCTTGTATTAACAAATAGAGTTTTATTGTAAAGTTCTCTAGTTTATTTGTCTGCACTTTTGTATATATCTCAACTAATATATATTTATAAACAGAAGTTTGACATTGTGGAAATTCAGTTGATAGTCAATTCATTCACTCTCTAAAGGGTACACAAGCACGCCTCTTCTAAAGTCCCGAGTTTGATTCCGAGCAAAGGCATAGATTCCTGTGTTTCTGACTAAATATACAGGCTATAGAAGTTATATTAATCTCCTAAAAAGAATGGATTACATCCTTAAGTGTGTCTAAGGATCATTTACTGTCCTAATAAAATTTTGAAATAATCCATAAATAAGCCCATATAGTTCTATCTCGATTAATGACGGTAGCCACGGATCATTTATTTCTCTAATTAACTGATATAACCTTCATCGAAAGAAATCCCACTAAGACGGATTCACCTTACGTGACCACTAAATCCTTACTGTTCAAGTGGCTTGAGAAAAAGTTAAAGAGCCGAAAACTGAGGAGATGCAATGAAACTCAGAACAAGTCATTCTCCTTCTATCCACGCCTCTTCATGACGAACTCTGGTCAATTACCACTACCAAACAATCAGTAAGCTTCCTATTCAATAGAGAATAAATGCAGACATTAGCATAGATTTGATGGTTTTGTTATTTCTCATAGAAGACCATCAGTCTCTTCCAGTTTACCACGCACTCAATCGCCTGCCTACTCGCACCATCTTCCGTCTATACCTCCTAAAAAGCCTTCTACCTCTTCATTCTCTCTTCCGCCACCCAGAGGAAGTAATCAGTATCATGTATCTGTGCCTGTACCAGCCTCAGCCCTAGCCTATACCAACGCGTCACCAAGTCATCCTTTTGGTAGTATGGTTGGACACTCTTCAAGTCTACCTATGGATATACACAGCATGCCTACACCACCGTCCCTACTTCCTCATCCATTAGCACCCTATGAAGTAGGGCATAATAATGTGGCCCGTGCGAGCAGTCCCACGACCAACACCTCTCCTCCGTCTCAGGATTCTGGTACACATGCAAACTATCGGCCCTTGAATGTGCGAGATGCTCTCACCTATCTTGACCTGGTGAAAGTGCGATTCTCTGATCAACCAGACGTTTATAATCGTTTTCTTGATATTATGAAGGACTTTAAGAGTCAATCGTAGGTACTATCATTAAGAAAAAGTCTAACGTTCTTGTAGAATCGACACACCTGGTGTAATTGAGCGAGTCTCCACTCTATTTAAGGGTCACCCTACACTTGTTTCTGGCTTCAATACATTTCTGCCACCAGGATATCGTATTGAATGCTCTACAGATCCATGTGAGCCAGATATGATAAGAGTAACCACCCCGAGCGGTGTTACTACAACGGCTGGAGGTAGTATAATACGCACACAAGTAGAAGTGGATTCTGCACAGGCTCCTCCTATGATCAATGGTCGAAGTACAAATCAATCGTATTACCAGATGGGCTATGGACATAATCCCCTACCTAACACTCTGTTTTCTGTTGAAGCACCACTACAACACTCGAAACCACCTGTCCCCCGACATGAACTCACATATACTGAAATATCCTCCCGACCTGTTTTATCCGTGAACACAAATTCATCTGAACAGATCAATCTATCACACGGAGTGAAGAAACCTCCTATTGAATTTAACCATGCCATCAACTATGTGAATAAAATTAAGGCAAGTGTTTTAAAAGAGAAAAAGGGAACGCATGTTCTGTATCCAATGTCTGGATATTTGTATATTTACTTCTTGTACAGAACCGATTTGCAGGGGATCCTGATACCTACAAACAATTCTTGGAAATTCTCCAAATGTACCAGAAAGATGAAAAAGCTATACATGATGTAAGATACACCAAGTAAAATCTAAACTATATCTAACACTTTGGGAAAATAAAATAAAAAGGTATATTCACAAGTGCAATACCTGTTCAGTGATTCGCCAGACTTGTTGCAGGAGTTTAAGCTCTTTTTGCCTGATACTTCAGGACAATCTGATAATCAAATCTATGACTTTGGTAGGCTATGAAACAACACAATATATATTGAGTCTTGCTTGAATAATAGGAATCAAGAGAAATAAAACAGGCACTTCATCCCAGAATGAACAGTTAGCTCAGTCTGGTAGAAAGAAGAAAATGGCAAGTAAACTAGTTTATAGTTTAACAGACATTTGGTTGTTAATAGAGAGCTCATTTATGTAGACAAAGCGATCAAGACTCTTTTCTACGAAGGATAGTGATACAGAGATGCCAAGTCAAACATCACAAGGATTGGAAATGGACAGTTTCGAGTATGAATCTACCAACTCTAGCCGTCCTTCAGTATCAGTAGAAGAAGAGATGCTCTTTGATAGAATTCGAAAGCATATAGGCAACAAACCATCTTATGAGGAATTCTTAAAAACCCTTAATCTGTACAGCCAACAGATTGTAGATATGAATACATTGATTGACCAAGTAGAGGTCTTCTTGGGGAACAACAAACGGCTATTTGACTGGTTCAAGACGATGGTTGGTTACGAGCCCACAGGAAAAATTCTTGATAATGTTTTATCAGCTATACCCAAGCCTGATATTATGCACTGTAAGAATGTAGATATTAGTCCAAGTTATCGAGCAGTGCCAAAAAGTGTAAGCAAACGAATTTATTTTAAAACAAGAGGGCTTAGTGTTCTTTCTAGTGGCAAAATCAGCCTTGTTCGGGTAGAGATCAGCTCTGTTGGGAAGTACTCAATGATGCATACATATCACACCCTATTTGGGCAAGTGAAGACAGTGGATTTGTTACATCCAAGAAAAATCAGTATGAAGAAGCTCTTCATAGAGTAGAAGAAGAAAGGTAAACACTGTACTGATATAGATATGTACTAATACCATGATAGATATGACTATGATCTTAATATTGAAGCCAATCATAATGTCATTGCTCTCTTGGAACCAATTGTCATTCAACTAGAGGCAATGAGTGTAGATGAAAGAGCAAATTTCCGTCTTGAACCAGGTTTAGGTGGCCAATCTGTATCCATCTATACACGTGTTATTAAAAAAGTATACGAGAAGGAAAGAGCAGACGAGATTATAGAGATGTTATATAATAATCCTGTTCAAGTCGCTCCTATTCTTCTTAAGCGTCTTAAGAAAAAAAACGAAGAGTGGATCAAGGCACAGGTATATTAATTTCATGTGGATTGTATACTTATGTTTTGTTAGTATGAATGGAATGGTATTTGGCGTGAGTTGGATTCCAAGAACTTCTACAGAGCTCTTGATTATCAAGGAGCAGCATTTAAAGGCAATGATCGTAAGGCTATTGTAGTCAAATCTCTTGTGACAGAAATCGAGACTTTACACCATAAGCAGCATATAACAGATAAAACTGCCAACCACCTAAAACAAAACCACCAATTCTTGTCTACTTTCCAAGATCAAACTATCTTCAAAGATATTACTCGTCTCGTGTTCTCCTTTATTGATAACCAGAGTGGATTCACCAACAATGACAGAGAAAAAATCAGAACGTTTATTCAAACTTTTATTCCAATGTTCTTTCACGTGGAAGATGTGATGCCTGAGAAGCAAAGTGATTACACAAATGAAGTGGAGGAAGAACCTGCATATGAGGAGGATGAAGATGAAGAGGATGTTAACACATCTGGCTCCGAAGAATCAGAAACGGAGACAGAAACACAAAGAGAAAGAGGTAACTCTCCAGTATATGTAAACCATTCATCTGGCAAACGGCGCTATGGAAGAAACAGTCGCAATAATCAGGAAGATGAAACCACAATGGGTCTTTTGCGTGATGTTTTGACCAAAAACACAAGTGTTCTAATCAACGAAGGCGAAAGTACCGAGACACCCACCAAATCACCTTCATCACCAGAATCTAGTGCAAATTTAGAGGATCGTATAGTAAAGGCCGAAAAAGACACAACAGAAGACATCACTATAAGTACATTCCCAAAAGAAGATCCTTCCATGTCTGCTGATGCAGAAGAGGCCTCAGACAGATCTAGTTCACCACTGACTGAGCAAACTATCAACTACCAGAGTCGTACTTTATTTGCAGCTGCAGCAGTCTCCAACACAGTTGGAATACGAAAGAGAACCACCTACAATTTTTTTTGTAATTCAAACTTTTACTGTTTGTTCAGGTTATATGAGGTAAAAGAAATAGACAATTCATGTGCATGAATCCTATTGTATTTTTGTGATTATTTATTTTGCTTACTTTAATTGTTGCTTAGATGCTTTATGAAAGATTGATGAAGATGAAGAAGCGAAGTGAGGAGATAAAGTCTGATCCTAGAAAAGGAAAGACATTCAACAGAATAGCACTTGATCTTGGCTTTTACAGTCATAGCTTTGAAGGTATACTTACACAAAAGAAAGATAGAAACCAAGCAAGTTGTGGATTGTACTCATACTGCTATTAGACATCGATTTATCAACAAGCTACTATACAGCTCTCTTGACAGTGATAGATCGGTTTTTTGAGGGAGAGTTGGATCAGATTGTATTTGAAGAGAGTGTGCGTTATATCTTTGTTACAGAGGCATACACGATGTTTACCATTGACAAACTCGTTCTTGCCATTATTAAACAAGTAAGCTAATACTAGTAATATATAAATATATTGATATAATCTCTTCATTTTAGATTCAAACCGTGACTATAGATACTAAATCAGTTGAACTTATTAAACTTTTCCGCGGTGATCAATCTCTAGATACAGTATCCCCACGGACACTGTCTGTATATCGCCTGAGAGCAGAGGATGTCATTGGTTCCGATGAGAACCTTTACAGGATTAACCTCGTAAGTTATATAGAAATAAACATAGCCTATTATACATATTAACTTTTTATTTTGAAAGAATACTCTTGCACATACAATGACAACCCAGTTACTTGGAAAGGATGAATACATGCTGGAGCCTACAGCACAGGATCAGTATGAAGACTATGTTGCAAGTTATATGGACTGGGCCTGTACTACAGAAGGCATTGATACAAAACTATTAAAGTCATCCTTCTTGTACCGGTAAGTGACTAATTTTTTAAATCATACACGAGCACTAACCACATTATTATTTAGTAATATAAAGTTACGTGACTTAAATATGGAGAAAATCCATGTGCGTTCTAGGTTACAGTACAAGATATCACAACAATCATACCATATGTTCTATATTATTGGGTCAGAGGATCTTTTTATTCGTCCACTATCGAACAACTCAGTGAATAATTCAGTGAAGACTATTGAGCCATCAGACACTACTAAAGATGTAAAAGACTCAGTATCCGATGAAAAAACAATCTCAAGGTGGCAGGAATGGCTTCAGTCACCTACTACTGGTTGGGGAAGAGACCTTACTGCTGAAGAAAGGTTATCAGTCGAAGCAAGTGTACAAAAGTTACTGATGCACGGTGGTAATGCGTTGGGCAGTATTTAGTCGGGAGATATTTTCAAATAGGAGTTTATGCATGCCTTTTTTCATTCCTTTACCATATACTCACTGAAATATTGTTCTGCTTGTTTATTTTTTGCTTAATTTTCATATTGCTAAAACGTATTTAGTGCCTATATAAATCATACCATCAATGTTATTATAAGTTATTTCTATGCTTAAATTATGAACCACAACGCCTTTAATCATTTATACTGTCAATTTTCTAATGATTGCATTGATTTCTGCAACTTGGCTTTAGTTTATTAAAATATTTTGATAGGAGTACTGATTCAAAAATGAATGGTAAATAAAGTGACCCGATAAAAGTAATAGGTTTTCTTCAAATTCAGGGCTATTTCTTTTTCTTTTCTTATAGCACTACTTTTTCTTATAATATCTGACTCATCCAACACCATGAACATCTTCATCAGAACCTCCGAGATGTATGAGAAATAGACCAGCCTCAAGACTTGTTCAGCTATCTTGCATGAGGTGCTGAATATGAACACTATCATGGCCGAGGTATCCTGTATGTTTAACGTACCTGATTCCACTGTGAGAGATACAATATAGCACTACAAGAGAACAGGCTCAGTAGTGCCTTCTCCCAAGAGTGGCCGACGAAGAAATTTTGGATGACCGGGCCCTCCAATGGTTCAGAAGAACAGTGGTCAATGATTCCCATCAGACCAAGGAGGCCATCATGATAGATATGTCCATCAAGATTTCAATCCCAGCTTTGAAGAGGTACCTTGACGAGATGAGCTTTCATTCGCTCAGTCTGGTAGTCAAGTCTCTTTTGACAAAGAATAGCATAAAGGTAAGACTCCAGTGGGCCCATGAGCACATTGGTTGGACCCATGAGTAATGGCAGAATATAGTCTGGTCTGATGAGTCCAAAATCGTGCTTATCAGCTATGACAGAGGGGTAAAGGTCATCAGGCAGCCTGGTAATGTCTTTGAGCCTAACATTGTCTTAAAGACAAAGAAGTTTGGAGGTGGTGGAGTGATAGTATAGGCTGCCTCAGTGTAGAGGGTGTTGGAAGATAGATCTTGGTGGAGGGTAGGATAAACTCCGACAAGCTCATCAATGTCTTGGTAGAAGTCTACTGCCATGAACTCGAATGTCTCTTTCTCCTAAACCCCTTGAGTCAATTATAGAATACAATACTAAACCCCATAAGAGTAACTCAACTCAATTAGAGAGTAGTTAATTGTATAGTAATGACTCTTTAATGGCCTTCACAAAGCTCTGATCTCGATCCAATTGAGCATCTGTGAACTTAATTGAAGAAGATCATTAGGAAGGATTGGATGGCATCTTCCATCAAACAGAAGTTGGAGACTGCCTTGATTCTGGAATATGTTAAAATATTAAAAGAAGTGATAGATATTCTCATTGTCAGCATGGGGTGAAGATGCCAGACTGTTGTTGATGCCAAAGAATGATGGTAGTTACAAAGTGGCCTTGTAATAAAACCTTTTTTATTTATTTATATTATAAACACTATCATATTTATCTATTGTAGTTTTTTAAATTTCTATTTAATGAATTTATGAAGCTATAACACTATTAAAAAAAGTATAAATCTAAAAATAGAAATAAATCTACATTTGAAAAATCCTATTACATCTTTCTGGTCAATTTATCTTGAGCCACCAATACTGTCATCTACTGGGCATAATCATCCTATAACTTTCCCAAATATGGATTTCAACACCATCATATCACCACTATCAAACATCATAGTTGGCTTCATATTTTTTGGAGCAGCCCTTTCTTTTTTCTGGATGACCCTGCTGTGATTGTTGTTGGAGATAAGCTGGTACTTTGATTTATTTAACTAAATGATGGTACACCACTGCTCATTGGTCCAGTGGGCATGGTATTTGGCTCAATTAAATTTTCTTTTCTTTTAATAGAAAGAACAGTTTTCTTTATCACCTTGTAATAAAAAAAAGACAAAGCTTTTTCATCATTTCTCAAAATGTGACCATAGACACCTTGGTGATCATGCTCTGGCGAGGTTCTTTTACTGTTTGAAAAAATTATTGGCCTATCTCTTGAGATACCTCTCTCTAATCTCTCAAATTAAAGAGAATTTTTTTTTACCAATAGTTATTCAAGCCTATAAATTACTTGTTTTCTGTATCTCATCAGGATGAGAAAAACAGTAGCAATGTTTATGCTAAAACAACTGGCAATCGCTATTTGACTGGTACGATTTAAAGTAGTTTCATGTACAATGAAACAACAAGTAAAGTCATCAATAATTTCTATCTAATAGAGAGTATTTTTGTGTGTATGCAATGGTGTTAGATGAGGTAGATATATTCTGGAAAGAGAGATAGAATAAGAATAAATATAAATATAAAACCTGAACCTTTTACTTTCACTCACTATACAGGTGTTTTAATTAGTGCCTTTTTATATATAAAACGACTGATTTATTGTTACTGGTTTTATTTTTCTCTAATTGATTCAAGTAGACATGAGACAATAAAAGTAAAAGTAACAGTAAAAGATTAAGCAATAAAAATCACAATAGTTTGGATAAATTTTATTCGGAAGATAAAAACTGCTGGGATTTACGTACTGTGAGATAGTGCGGAGTGACCGCTCAATCTTCTTGGAAGTTTGGTGAATAGTACACTTGCAATGATAAGAAGATAAAGTCCCACGTCACAGGAGATAATTAGCAGATCATATAAAAGTGTAATTGGAAGGATTTTTAATAAAAGAGACCTTTCGATTCAAGCGATATCTGGAGTATAAACAAGCACAATAGGCTTTAAGGACTTAGATAGTTGGCTGTTTCTGGTTCCAAACCTGTTCCCTTTGTATCTCTTTCCTTTTCGTTAGCCCTTTACTGAAATAGCACAACGTTCCTGAGTCTTACTACAAACCAGTTCGTCTTCTGTTTTACAACTTATTTCTATTTATCTTTATACCCCCGCACATCTGTACCCTCGCACCGTCAAGAACATCCCCACATCCTTTTCTTTACCTTTATTTTGCCGTGTCAGTAGCCAGCCCCCCAAGGCCCTACGTGTCCCCATTAAGTTCCCTCATGCCCAACATTACAGTACGATAATATTTACAATTTTTATTACATAAATACCCTTTTTTTTTCTTAAGATAGAATACATTGTTTTCACAAAAAGCCACAAAGAGAATATCACGTAAAATTACCCATTAATTTTTTGGGTCATTTCAAGATTCCTAGGCTATTTATATACCAAAAAACACTATTGATTTCTTCATAAAAAAATACATTTTTTTATCATGTCGGTACCATTCAACACCATGAAACTATTCTATAGAGCCCTTAAGATGCATGAAAAGTACACTAATATCAAGGTATGTTTGGCAACCCTACACAAAGTGTTGAACAAAAGCATCACCATGACCGAGGCATCTCGCCTATCCAACATGTCTTCCTCAACTGTAAGAAACATTGTAAAGTAATGCAAGAAGGAAAAAATTGGTGGTACCTTCATCCAAGAGTGGTGGAAAGAGAAATCTTGAAGATAGAGCTCTCTGATGGTTACATATAACTGTTATAAGCAATTACCATCAGACCAGAAAGGCCACCAGGACAAACATGGTAATCAAGGTATCAAGACCAACTCTAAAGAATTACCTCTATGGAATGAGTTTTCATTCGTTCAGTTCAGTGGTAAAATCTCTTCTTAAAGTGACCCGACAAAGTAATATTTTTTTCTTCTTCAAATTTTGGGATATTATTATACTAAAGACAATTACACTATTTTTCTTTTTTTCATAAAATTTCTTTTCATATAATGTCTCACTCATCCAACACTGAAAAGATCTTCAAGACCCCCGAGATGTATGAAAAATATACGAGACTGGAGACTCGCTCAGACATCATCCACCAGGTGCTGAACCTGAGATCTACTCAGTTCGATGCATCTCAAATGTTTAACGTGCCTACTGCTATTGTATGGAATATCCTGAAGAACTTCAAGAAAACAGGCTTAGTAGTGCCTTCTCCCAAGAGTGGCCTTAAGAGAAAGTTGGACGGCAGAGCCCTCAGATAGTTAAGAAGAACAGTAGTTAGCGATTCTCATCAGAATAAGAAAGTCATTAAAGTAAGCATAGCCATCAAGGTTTTGAGACCAGCCTTGAAGTGCCTTGATGAAATGGGTCTCCACTCTTTTAGTGCAGTGGGCCCGTGAGCACGTTGGTTGGACCCATGGGCAGTGGTGTGAGATCGTCTTGTTCGATGAGTCCAGGGTGGTGCTGATAGCCATGACAGATCATCAAAGTAATCAGACAGTATTTAATGGCCTTCCAGCCCTAGAATGTCTTAGAGAAGAAGTTTGGTGGTGAAGGAGTGATGGTATGAGGCTGTTTCAGTGGGGAGGGTGTTGAGAGATGAATTGTAGTAAAGGATAAACTCCGACAAGTACATCAATATCTTTAAAGAATTATACTGCCGTGAACTCAAACATCTCGATCTATCCTGACCCTTTGAGTCAGCTAATACTTACAAAATAACAATGATAAACCTCACAAGAGTAAAGCAAATCAGTTGGAAGATATCAAACAGTATAATAATGACTCTTTATTGACCCTCAGAAAGTTCCAGTCTCGATTCAATTGAACATTTGTGGAAACACCTAAAGTGTATCATTAAGAAGAATAGGAGAGTCTATTCTAACAAACAATAGTTGGAGGTTATTGTAGACTGAAATAGAGTAAAATGTCAATAAAAGTGACAGACACCCTCATTGCCAGTATGGGACGGAGATACCAGACTGTTATTGATGTCAAGGATAGCCACAGTAGTTACTAAGTGGCCTATAAATGAAGCTTCTTTTTCTTGGATTATCAACACTATTATCTTTATTTATTGAAAGTTTTACGTCTTAATCTTGTGAATTCATGAAATTATAACACTTAAGATAATGTCGTAATGTCACTTTCCTTTTATGGATAATGACATCTTTAGTGAAGAAGCCAACTGGAAAAAGAAAGGTGAACAGTTGAAATTAGACTAAAAGATAGCTCGCTCTGAAGATGTAATTATTATATCATAAGTTAGCAGAAGTAGTGCGTAGAAACAGTACAAAAGAAGTACACAATTGAATGAATAAACATCAGAGTTCTACTACACGTTTAACTGACCGAATTCCTTTGATACTAAGATCAAAGACGACAATAAAGTATGAATCGAAGATCTGCATTTGAAAATGACTTTTTTCTTTGGTTCACCTTAAAACATATAAAAAAGTGTCATGATGATAATAAAAGAGATTGTCTTATTATTTTATTTTTCAAATTTGAAGATAGTGTGACAGATACCCTGTTTAAATCTTTTATCTAGAGAAAATAATAAAAGCATATACAAATAATAACAAGATTACAACTATTGGCTCCTCAAAGCAAAATATATATATGTTAAAAGCTAAGAAGATTGTCGTCTTTGATCTTAGGTATCAAAGGAAATCCGGACAGTTAAACATGTAGTAGAACTCTGGTCTTTATTCATTCAATTCAATACTTCTTTTACACTATATTTTATATGCTAATACTTCCAACTATGATATTATTGAAATGTAATGGAATGTGTCCCTTCATTTCTTTCTTCTTTTAGCTGGCTTTTCCACTAGAGATGCCGCTATCCATAAAAGAAAGTAATATCACGACAAGATTCTCAAACAGTGTAATTAGTCGGTTTAAATACACTATTTTCGGAAATTATTTGCACAGTCTCAGAAAGAAATTACACGCTTTATATTTTACTTTTTGCACAATTTCATAAATATTTTTTGCACACTTTTCGAAATATTATCTCTTCAACAATGAGCTTAAAATTTTACTATGAAGATGGACATGGAAATGTTATCGAAAAATTGGGCAATGAGCTCATCTTTATGGATGTAGATAAAGAATGTTTTCCTCTTCGAAACATCGTAGACTACGGTACCTAATTGGACTTAAAATCACCATAGAAGCCTCAGTCAAATCTTAAGGCCACCAAAAAGGATACAACTTTATGATAGAAAAGTGTGTCTTATCATTTAATAATGCACACTTTCATTAAGAGAATTAGTAGCCTTATTGTAAGTTATGGCTATGGATGTGTAACCTTCCAACACACTCTCTTGAGCTTAATCCCATTGAGCAATTTTGGTCTGTTGTGAAGATTAAGCTTAAAAGAGAAAAGCTCCTAGAAATTAGGACTCTATACATGAGGATCACTGAAGCATCTAGCGATGTTCTTATCAGTGATCTGAAGGGATTTTGCTATGGCTCTTCTTTGATATTTGAAACATGCTTAAGTAAAAATCCTCATTAATAAATTTCGCATACTTTGTGCAAAAAATACTTATGGAATTGTGCAAAAAGTAAAATATAGTACAAAAAGTATGCAAAAAGTGGGCGAAAAAAAAAAAAGGTCACATTGATTGTCAAAATAGACAAAATTACTCAGACTGCAAAAATAGCATGAAGCTGAAGCCTTTGCAATGTAATGCAGTATATTTTTCTCTATCTAATCTTTCTAATCTGTAAGAATATACTAGTCTAATCGATTGATTTGTTTTGATTTACTGATCTTACATAATTTTGGGAGCTTATTCATAGATTATTGTTATGGAAGGTTCTCGTTCTTTTTTCTACTTGCTTATAAATCCTTACATACACAACCAAAGATTTTTGGGTGTGTAGACGAGCCTTTTGATTTTAATCATTGTTCCATATAAGGTGCGTTTTTTTCGATGTAAAGAGAAAATTGTGTCACTGATTTAAAGCCAGAAAATCTTTGGGTGTATTATAGAAAAATTGGATCTCTCAATGTTGTGACACAGATAGTTCTTTGTATTCAATAAAGAATAGGCAGACACTTTATAACAGTTGGCACGTGGAGAATTCACATAGACAAATCAAGAAAAAAACTAAGATAATTAGAATAATACATTTAAGAGGAAAAGAAATAGAGGAAAAGAATAAAATAGCAAAACACATATAAAGTCGCTATTACCTACAGAGACTCAATCTTCTGCACTGTAGCAGTGAATAACAAAACTCCAAGATCGTTGTCTGGAAACAAGAGACTATACACAAAAAATTCGAACTTCTGGAGAGGCTAGAGAACACCAACGAGAAAGAATGACACCATACATCTTGTGGCACAGTTAGTATAATTTCGTCATCATACACCTTAGTAATGTATGTGCGTCCTAATCTATCTGTAAAATAAAGCTTACTATTTCTTTCAATATAAAAATGTATATAAATATTAAGATCAGTGTTTTCCAGATAGTTTTTATATATCAATATTAAACAATAAAAATCATGGCACTTAACATTCCTATTAAAAAGGTAAAAAAAAAAAGACACTGAACTTATCACAACTCAAATAGCTCAACAATGGCACTGATTTTCAATTGATCGGATTTGGTACTTTTGGCGGTCCTGATGCTCCTGAAGCTGTCTATCATGCTACCAAGTCTGCCTTGGAGATAGGATACCGTCATATAGATACTGCCTATGCTTGTAAGTATCTCATTAGTTTTATTTTTTATTTTTATTAAACCCCTAGAAAATATTCTAAAAAATATTCTATCTAGATAAAACAGAAGGGTCTATTGGAAAAGCCATCAGAGAAACCAAAATTCCTCGTGAAGAAATTTACCTTACTACCAAACTGTGGCAAACATTCCACAGACCTGAGCATGTTCGTCCAGCATGTGAACGCTCTATCAAAGAATTGGGTCTTGATTACCTCGACCAATACTTGATTCATTGGCCTATGGCTTGGGAATTCAATGGATTTGAACACGATAATATTACTGTCGAGTACCAAAGCAAAGATGTCAAATGTATTGATGTTCCTATCATTGATACCTGGCATGCTATGGAGCAGTTGGTTAAGGATGGTTTGGTGCGTACAATTGGTGTTTCCAATTTTTCCATTCCCATGTTGGAAGACTTGTTAAGTCAGTGTGAGATTCCTCCTGCAACCAACCAGGTTGAAGTTCATCCTCTTATGCCTCAAGAAGAGCTGTTGGCTTACTGTAACAGCAAGAATATCACCTTGACTGCCTTTTCTCCTCTTGGTAACCCTGGATTCCGTAATAGTTCTAATTCACTTAATATCCTGGAAGAACCTATTGTCTTGGAAATGGCCAAGAAATACAATAAATCTCCTGTCCAAGTGTTGTTGAACTGGGGTCTGAACCGTGGTTATGCTGTGATTCCCAAGTCAGTGAAACCAGATCGTATCAAGGCTAATCTTGAACACTTTAAAATGGATGCTGAAGACATTGAGACATTGATTGAATTTGGCCGTAAGAAGACAGTCCGTACATGTGATCCTGTGTACATGTTTGGTATCTCCAATGATGTTTTCAAGGAGCACCAGACTTCTGTTTAAGGACGATACTATTGTTTATGATAGACAACAATATTATGTAAAATATAATATTTATTATAAACATCTTTCTTTACACATGCCACGCTTGTTTATATAATTTACTTTTGTCTACAATAAATACAGAAACATATTATAAACTCAAGGTTATGTACAATTTGATATGATTATGCTATTATATTTTATCCTAAAGGCATTGATGTTTAAGAGGGTAGATGTTCATCATCATTGAGACTGATTGTTAAAGAATACACGGACATCAGACTTGCCATTGTAAGATTTGTTCAAACTTATTTATAATGAACAGTAAAATTTAAAGTGAGCCGTTTTTTATGGTATAAAGTCAATGTGTAAACAAATATTCAAAGTGGAGAAGATATAGTCAATAATTGATAATAATTTGCCTAAATTTATTTGACTTTATTCAAGTGTAGACTCAAATGCCTATGATATTCGATTAATACTTACTAAAGGCTAATACTATGAATATCCCCTTATACAGATATTTTATGAGTCGAAAGTAAATAGAAGTACACTAGTATTATTCAGCGGCATAAGAAGAGTGGATATAGGCATATAAAACCAGTAGTTGACAGTTGGCGGCATAGCTGTAGTCAAGCGTTTTTCAAGGGCAATTATATTTTGTGTGATCAATCACCTCTGTTAGGCAGCGACAAAACAATAAGAGACTCAATATAAAGTAAATATCTTACGTATTTGATTGTCGATATCACTATCAATCAGTAAACACAGTACACATAACACACTATCGAGTGCATCTAACTGATTTACTCACACACATTTCTCGATTTGAACCGTGGAAATCAAAGTTACATTAAACAACCCCTATCGGAATCACTCATGATCAACCGGCTTTAAAACTCCATCAAAAGATAGACTCAACGTGAGGCTCACTTTTGATGAGTGTGTCTATTATGTTACTGTTAATAATAATTTTCATTTTCATTTTCATTTTCATTTATTATTATTATTTTACCACCCCACATTGTAGGTAGTGGATCAAAAAATGGCAATACATTAAAAACTCGGACTATAATAACTACAATGACTTGGCACTGCAGCTACCAACCTATATAAGTCTCATATAGAGCATAAAGGAATTTGTAAAGAGAAAAAAGAGGAAAAGAGGAAAGATTAATTTCGGTCGCCTATTTATAGTCTTTGAAAAGTAGTCTGACTATTAAATATATGACTCTTACTCTTCCGATAATTTTTTTTTCACTAGCTTATTGTAAAAAAAAAAGTCTCTGTGATTGATTATTCTTTAGTTATTGAGTGATTATTTGATTTAATTGAGTCAATCTATTTTAAATATGAGTAGATTATAAGAAAACTTTTAGAATAACTATGTATATATATATGGGTTATATTTAACAGACAATAGAGATCATGCCATGACATTAGTTCAAAAGGAGATTCCGGACATACAGTCGGAGTGATGATTGTAATTATCCATGGTGTACTAACGGTGAATAAGATCAATGGCACTGTCTTTTACGCTTTAATGCCATTTATTTTGTCTTAGTATAATTTTGAACTATTTTATGTAGTTTAATTTTATTTTATACTGATTATGAACTTAAATAATAGACAATAAATTTAATATACTACAGTATCCGGTGTAAACACTATAATTCTTTTCATTTTCCGATATAATTATTGTATAGGAAAATGCCTATTGTTTTTCATAAAAACACACATTAACCACACAGTAGAGACTTGAGAATTAGATGAAGTATAGTGAAGGTCAACAGGATAATAAATACAAATTTATTGGGTGGAAACCCTTAATATCTGGTGTTTTCACCCTTGACTTCTATCACAGCTCTACATCTCCGATGCATGATGGCAGTGAGGTTGTTAGTAGTCTCCTTGGGAATCTTGTCCCATTCCTGGACCAGGAGAGCTTTCAGATCCTGGAGAGTGCTTGCTGGGGCCATCCTCTTCTTAACTGCTATGTCTAGTTCCTCCCAAAGATGCTCAATTGGATTCAGGTCAGGGCTTTGAGAAGGCCACCCCTCCATAGTGACTATGCCTCTCTCATCCTTCCATTTCTTAGTCTCCTTACTATTATGGCAACTAGCATTGTCCTTTTGAAGAACATAGCCTACCACTGGATTCAGTGCCAGAAGATGAGCCAGCTCGGGGTAATAGGCTTTCTCTAGAATACTGGTGTATTTGGCACTATTGATGGATCCCTCCACCGTAACAAGTCTACCAACACCTTCACCAGAAAAGGAACCCCATACAATCACCCCACCACCACCACCACCAAACTTCATCGTTGGCTTCACATTCTTTGATATAAGCCTCTTCTTCTTCTTGCGCACTACTCTGGTACGGCTGTTGTTGTTCATTAGCTGGTACTTTGACTCATCGAACAAGATGACTGTATTCCAGTCTTCATCTGTCCAATGAAGGTAGGTCCTAGTCCAAGTAAGCCTCAACTTCTTGTGTTTAATGCTGAAAGAAGGTTTCCTAACCACCCTGCAAGAAAACAGGCCAAGATTTTTTATTATTATTTCTAAAAGTGCGCATGCACACTTTGGTGGTCATCTGCTTGCAAAGTTGATCTATTGTCTGAAATGAATCCCTTTCCATCTCGCATACAAACTCTCTCTCGTCTCTCTTCATCAGAATGGACTTGGGCCTAAAGCCCCTTCCTGCTTTGAAACAGTCAGTTTCCCTGTGCTTCTTCACGATAAGGCTGACAGTGGGATGACTGACACCAAACATGGCTGCAATGTCCACTTGTCTGGTGCCATGTTGGGTGACCTCGTGAACAATGAGTTGACGAGTAAAGTCATCGATTTTTTCTTTATTGTTTCCAGTAGGCTTGGTGGTTTGTTTAGTGGTGTTAGACGGAATAGATATTATAGCAGAGGAAGAAGAAATGAGGAATAAGTATAAAAAATAGAACCATTTTTGAGCAAAATAAAGGTCGGAAAATGATATCCTTTATTATTATTTTGCCTGACACTGTATAATAAATCTTTTTCAAGCAGTGTTATGCTGCAAATACTATGGGCTTATGGATAACACATTATGTTAAACATTAAATTCAGTGACTGGGTTGTAATTTTGGGGTGATTCTTGTTCTATTTCTTGTCTTTGCAATTAAAAAGTATAGAATTGGCTGTAAAGTCGATAGCCATTGCTAAAACAGGCAAGTAGAGTTTGAAATAGTTCATTTACACAACAAAAAAGCCTTTTCAAACACATTAGCCAATCATATGAATATTGCGATTTCATTCTCATAATATTTCTTTATATATCCTAAAAATCTCCTGATGTGTAGACAAGCCTGAACAGTTGGTTTAGAGTAAAAGTAAATAATTGTGTTGACTTTATGATTAAACTTGTTAATGAAAATGTCTAGTCGCTCTCTATGATGTGATTATGAATACAATATTGAAGTGTGTTCATCTGATAGGAATAGTCAATATAATATAATTGAAAAGAAAAGAAAAGAAAAGAAAAGAAAATATTTTTAAATAGTACCTCTATTGAGTCCTACACCACAACAAAAGGTCTAACCGAGAGTTCATCTCGTACATAAGATACTTATACACAGGGAAAACAGGCTACATTGAATTAGGAAAGATATTTAAAGGAAAATAAACAGAAGCAAGTATACTAAATACAGGAATATGATATCTTTAAAAAATATTTACAATTTTTTTTATATCCAGGGCAGTTTATCCGCTGTCTTCCAAGTATACGCAGTTGTTAATGGCAGAAAGTGTAACCAGATTTATTAGCTTACATTCTGCAGCTCAAATAATGAAAAAAAGTCTTATCTGTTTGATTTGCATTAGCCTACAGGGTCATAAGTAGCAGGGTTGCTGATAGAAGATATATTCAACGTAGTTCTCTATATGTATTATTAACAGTAAAGGTGACAATAAACAGTAGTATTAAAATATAATAATTTAGCATTTAAATTAAAGTCTAATTCAAATGAAATACTCTCTGTTTTTCAAATTACATTTCGAATAGATAAAAGCCTACCTACTTTTATGTTGTAATGGATAAAATGGGTGTCCATATAGAATAATAATAAAGACCTTACGAAACACATCATCTCTCAAAAAGGTTGCTATAGAATACCTGTGTCAATTCTATAAAAATATATAAAAATCACAAAAAGAACATAATAAGTTAAGCCATTTTAGTGAGAAACAAATTATCAACTTCTGTGTCTATGTTAGACATATATTACCTATTTGTAAATCATAAGTGATATATTTAGCAGCACTGTTTTATTTGGCCTCAGAGAGCCATTAAGGTATGTGTCACAGGTACATTAAAAGAAATCGTAGAATAAAATAATAACGTATGTACTGTATATTGTTAAACAATGCAAACAAAGTTTTATTTACCAAATATGAGAATATTTACTAGAGAAAATAAGCTAATATTAAAGGAGTCTCTTGCAAGTAATTCTAAACTTTCAAAAAATTGAGATATTTTTGGTAGAAGACAGTTGATAAGCTGTCTTTTTCTCATACCACAATAAGAAGTCTGGCAGACAGTTGCAATTTACAAATAAATAATCTTGTTTAATATTTATGATTCAGATCCAGATTTGGATAGCCTGCTGCACTACTGTATTCATTTGCTAGCTGCTTAGAGTAGCCAAATCCTAATATAACTTAAAGAAATAAACCAATGGCGGATTTTGTTAACTGTGTATTAAATAGCTAGGTCGAGATCTATTGATAAATTACAGTTAATTAGCAAAAATATTTTGTAGGATCTACCTTCTTTTCTGCTTTTTCATTTTGTTTTTCATTTAACAAGAGAAAAAGAAAATGCAAAATAAACCGGTTCAGAGTGAAGGCGATAGGCCCGGTAGCATAAATAATACTATCTCCTCAGCTATCTTCAATGCAAACGATCTAAAAAACATCAAAGATACTATCTCTTTGGAAGATATTACAGAAATCAAAACAGATGATAATGCTATTGAGGAATCAATCTCTGATTCTACTAATTCAAAAACAACAAAGAACAATCAAGTTCGTCGTATTATGGTCTTTATCGCTCTTCAGCTATCATTGTTTTTAGCAGCATTGGATGGGTAATTAGCCTTTTCTGTTCATCAGTATGTATGTAGATTTAATGAGTGCTCTATAGTACAATCGTTGCTACTGCATTGCCTCGTATTGGATCTGATTTCAACCGCATGGACATTGTCGCTTGGGTTGCCACTGCATATATTCTTCCTTTTGATGCCTTCCGTGCGTACCTTTTTTTTTATTATTATTATTAATTTTATTTTGTTTGGATAGTTAATACTCTTCTACTTTATTAGAACCTCTCTTTGCCAAGTTCTCTGATATTTTTGGTCGTAAATGGATTCTGATATCGGGCATCGGTCTGTTTCTTGTTGGATCTGTTCTCTGTGGTGCATCACAGGTAAATATAACTTTATTTCCTTTGTACTGTGATTCAAAATGCACAATTGAGTCTGGTAAATATACTTTTCCGATGTACTCGATGCAATAGACTGAGATTGAGCCAATTTAAAGCATCACCAGAGCTTTGCTGGTGTAGACTCTTTCGGATTAGACGGGAATTAGAGAGTTCTCAATTCCATTGAACAAATAACACATTTTATTTTTGTGTTTGCTATACCATTTTTTTGTGTTCTACTCTACCCAATGACAAATGACTTTACGCAAAATATGTTTTTGCTAATTCAGTCGCTTGTATGTTTTTACTAGTCTATGCCTATGCTTATTGCTTCACGTGCTATTGCTGGCATTGGTGCCGCTAGTATCTTTTCAATGGTAAAATATCAAGTCATCTATTAATAGAATGCAGTGATAACTTAATTATTGTTATGAGAAAAAAATGAATGAGACAAGCAGTGACTAACCATTTATATTAGGTTTTTATTGTCATCTCTGACTTAGTACCACTTGAACAAAGAGGAAGCTACCAAGGGTATTTTCTTTTTTTCTTTTTCTTTTTTTTCTCAGTTGGCGTACAATATGCTGTGTCTACTTAACTTATGGGGTTCAAGTACTAACAAATTGATTTATTTTCATCATACCATTGTAGTATTATCAATGCTGTGTTTGCTCTCTCTAGTGTATTTGGTCCTCTCATTGGTGTAAGTATTCTCATTTTTTAAAGAAGTTTGGTTTAACAACAGAGATAATTGCTGTGAGACTCACTCAGTTGAATTATTAGGGCGGCTTCACTGACTATGTTACTTGGAGATGGAATTTTTACATTAAGTAAGTGTGCTATTGTAGACATAAAAATCTCAATACTAAAAAGTGTATTTTAGTTTGCCAATTGGAGCCATTGCTATGGCCATGCTTGTTGTCTTCTTGGACTTGCCTACACCAAAAGAGAACTTCAAGGAGAAGCTCAGAAGAGTTGATTACATGGGCACTCTTATTGTGTTAGTTTCCACAACACTCTTTTTACTGGCAATGAATTTTGGTGGACAAACCTTCCCATGGAAATCAGCAGCTGTCATTGTGCCTCTTGTTTTGACTGTTCCTCTCATTGGTCTTTTGGTGTATGTTGAGGGACGATTTGTCAAGGAACCTTTGATGCCACCCAGACTGTTCAAAATCAGAACAGTTGTTTGTATTTTGACCTCCAATTGGTTCTTTGGTATTGTTTTCTATACATTTGTCTATTTTCTGCCTGTGTTTTTCCAAGTGGTTCGCGATGATAGTGCTATATGGTCCGGTATTCGTCTTATACCAATGCAAATGATTGCCTGTGCTGTTTCTTCTGTTGTTGGTGTCTTTATTTCCAAGACGGGTATCTACAAACCTTTGTAAGTCTAATGGATAAATCAATAGATAAAGGCGGCTATTCGTACTAATTTCTTACTATCTTTCTGGTGATAGACTCATTACCGGAATGGCTATTTTAACCGTCTGTGCTGGCTTGTTAAGTCTGCTGGATGAGAACACAGATTTTTCAAGTAAGTACCCTGAAGTCTAGCCATTACAGCTTATTCAAGGATGTTAACATCTCTTTTAGGAATCTATGGATTTACTATTATTGGTGGTATTGGTAAGTTGTACATTGTCTATATACTACATCAAAGACTTACTCATTGACGTATTTCTAGGCCTCGGGTTCCTCTTTGCCTCTAATATTATTGGATTACAGGCCTCTGTTGAGCCGCAAGATATTGGTAGGAGCTACGCTATAGATGTATAATTTGAATGCTGACATGTCTTGTTCTTTTTTTTTAGCGGTAGTCACTGGCCTTGGTAACTTTTCTCGAATTCTTGGTGGTGCATTGGGTGTTGCTATTTCTTCTGCCATCTTGAACTCCTCACTGACAAGTGATCTCCCCCTTCACCTTCCTCCGGATCAAGTTTACATGGTAATTTCTTCAGCAGAGTACATTCGACATGGACTGCCAGCACAATACGTTGATGCTACCATCGCAGTGTATGTTGCTGCTTTTCGTCTGGTGTGGTATGTTGCTGTACCCATGTGTGGTATAGGATTTATTGCTACACTCTTCATTACGCCCCACAGAATTGGCCAAACAAAGAATGATGAAAAATACTCCACCCCTGAAAACATCACAGAGAACGTGAAGGAGACTAATGACGATTTTGATACTCTCACACTGGACATCCCTGTTCCAAGCAAAGCACACTACAAGTAGTCATGTCATCTTTCTGTTTGACTTTGATATACTTTATACTCTGTATACTCTTTTCATTGATAGGATATCAGATTGTTTAGTATACTAACATCTGAAACTATTCTTATTCCATTGCATTTATGGCCAAGTCATTTCCATTCCATTCCATTATAAAGATAGTCTCCGTAGTGCATAAAGATGTCTACAAAAACCATATCTTCAAATCAAAACTCAAATGCTGTAATGAAACATAGATTATATTACAATATTATATATTTTTCATGTCCATGAAAACCAGTAGGTTATCGTGTGTAATATACTACCTACAGATATGTTGACATGGATTCCTCGCAATCAAATCCTATTCTGTCCATTTCATCTTCTATATAGTTTGTTGTGTACATCCGTGCACTAGAGTCGAATAAGATCTACACGTGTACGTTCCCATACTTTCGCATCCATTTTTAGTCCACCTTCTTGTTTCTTTGGCCATGGGTGTATGGTGAGTTTTGCGTAAGTCCCAGAAGCCCCTTTTTTTGACAAATGACCGGGATTAATACACACTACATCATCCACTAATTTAACAAAATGTATAAGTTGTGAATTCAATATCAAGAAATCTGGAGTCTCCGCCATAAAGAGATTGGGTAAACATGCGGCATCCATGCTATCTTCTGCTGCAGGTGGGAAGACAGGATATAAACTGTAATAATAAACGTCAACATACCACTGTTTAGCACTGGATCTATATCTATATCTATATCTATCTATACAATCGTATTCCTCTTACTTTTGTTGTTCAAGAATATGGCGAGACAGCCTTTCTAAA
This sequence comes from Spinellus fusiger, assembly GCA_025094145.1. NCBI lineage: Eukaryota > Fungi > Mucoromycota > Mucoromycetes > Mucorales > Phycomycetaceae > Spinellus > Spinellus fusiger. The sequence continues at coordinate 459,148 of JALLLS010000012.1, read as the reverse complement.
CGATCTGTTCGACGTTGTTGGCTCCTATTGAGGTTGAGATAAGACAGTGATATTACCTAGATTTCTTCTTACTGAGATATTTCACTGTTGCTAAGACTCATAAGAATATCAACATTGCCAATGACAATTCGATTGCCATTGATCTCAAAAGTAGCAGGATTACTCATTGACTGGACCTTTTCAAGTCCTAGTTTGCTGGTGTCTATTTTTGGCTGAGGGAACAAGGGATAGTCATGGATAAGATCATGTGCGTGAGGAATCAGAATAACATGTGTGTGTGGACTGGTTTTCATGAGTTCCCTGATGCGTTGAGACACTTGTTCTTCAAATATCTGTTCTGGAGACACATCGGATTCTCCCCTGATGATCATTGGATGCTTTTCTGATACAAATGGCCCCATCTAATAAACGCATGAATCCACCATTCCCAACAACACTGCCTACCATAATCAACACATCTGGTTTATTCTCAGTGCAGGATTGAATGAATTCATTGAGTGGCTGATACGACAGATCCTCATCCAATGTATAAGGACCTGCTGCGATGAAAATATCTATAGGCTCACCCTTTGTATTTTTCTCGTAGTTACACTTGTACAGCGCTTCTTCATCTCTCACAAGAGGAGGAGGAAAAGAAGGCTTACCTCACACTATTAGCTACAAACACTATCGCATAAAATCCATTCTTACCATTATTATCTTTTCAGCAACAATCATTTTGCCAGTAGTGTTGATGCCTTGTATAGCAATGATCTACTTATAAGCTAATGAACTCTTTCTTTCTTTTTACCTGTCCAGGAAAGAGAGAATAGTCCTTTATTCCTCCCAGATCCATGGGAATCCGCTTTCCGTGACTTATTTCTCGGGATGTTTCCAAGAGAACAGAAGAAGCATTCAATTTTCCCTCAGTAGCATCACAGCACACACGACCCACAGCAATAAATCTTCCCTAGCAATACAGTAGTATTAGGCTGTAGTTGTAATAGAGAAGAAAGAAAAAGATCACAAAGAAGCAGGACTCATCTACCTGACTTGGTTTAGAAGGATCCTCACAGCCTTCTTTCAGCTCAAACTGTTGACCAACTCTATCTCCAAGGAACTCAATCTGCTCATCCAATCCTATCCAACCACAGTTATATATTCCTATTGATCCACTGTAATTTACCATCGGACTTATCCTTAAGCTTCTCAAACATATAGCGGTAGGTCTTTATATCAGGCTGAATTACTTCCACATGAGTTTTTTTATACTTTTTTGAAGAAATAGTTGGTATTTTCAATTGACCGTTAAACTGTCCATCTATTGTGTTGGAGGCTTCTCGGTTGAATATTGCCAAAGAAGCCTTGGACCTTGCCTTGGTCAGTCAGAGTCCAGACTGAGTAGCTTACTGTTGTTTTGTGGTTATGGATTTATTATTGAATTTGTTCTGTTGACTTGTGAATTCTCCTGATCTACTATAGCCTTTGTATTGAACCAAACTATAGAATATGAAAGAAAGAAAAAAGAACAGTCGTGGTATTGTTAGTGGTGTCTCTTTTGATACTGATAATATACTGATAATATACACTAGTGGCTATCCTCTTACATTTCCTCTATAGGATTATCACTGGAAGTATTATTGCTTTCACTCATGGCAAGAAGTGTGTTTGAGAAGTGTGTCCAAGAAGCCGGTTCATTGGCCTGTTCTTTGTATTTTATTTATTTTAAATACAGTCCACTTGGGGGAGGAGGAGAGAGGGAAGAAGGGAGAAGGCGGCCGGACTGTTTCTAGGGTGGCTTATATTAGTGACTGCTTTACCGTTTACTTTCCTACTATTCTCTCTAACAAAATAGAAATGGGGGGGGTGTAAATGGGTGAGAGAGAGAGAGCGGGAAAAAGAAAAGAGCCTATTGCTTATGATAGTCTTGCTTGTTTTATTCTTTATCCTTTTATTATGGCAGAAGCACAAGCCTCTACTGCTCATTGGCTCACTCTACGTGGCAATACCTCTCTTTATGCTGATTCCGAGTGTTCTCTCTCAGAGATAGACCCACAAGGTAAGAGAGTGACTGCTCTTTTTCTTTTCTCTTTTTCTTCATAAGCACCACTTACACCAGTATAGAAGAGACATGGGAAGACTGGGAAAATGAAGAAGACTATGAAGAATCCAAGTGTTTATTCTGTAGCCAGGTGTTTTCTCTTCCTCAAGACACTTTTGGTCACTGTAAAACAGAGCACGGATTTGACTTTCTGGCCATAAAACAGTCTCTTCGTAAGTACACACCATAGCCCTCATATAAGAGAAAACAGTAGAGCTGATCAAGAGATGGCACTGTATAGACCTGGATTTCTACAAGTGTATCCGTATGCTTAATTACATTCGAAGCCAAGTCAACGAGAATCCTGCACTATCAGCCACAAAGGACTATGCATTCACAGGCAAAGAAGCCTTCTGGGAAGACGACCATTTCTTACAGCCTGTCCTTGAAGAAGATGCCCTTTTGCATGGTAATATCACGTGAGCATGTATTCAGTACAGTGGGACTGACAGTGCCATGGATAGCATTTGAGGAGTTGGAATTGGACGATAAAGAAGCACCTCAGTCATTAGATGTTGAAAGTAAGAGTCACAGGCCACATGGAGAAGAGAGACCGAGGCTGATGCATGGACTTGCTTTTGTTTTATAGCAGTGGATGTTGCTGCTCTTAAGCCTACAACAGCACTGGAGGCTCAATTGATTCTCTTACTAAAGCAGTCCCAGGATAAGTCAAAGGCCCTTGAGAAGCAATTCAATGACTACAAGGCAATGATTCGACGTACCTTTTTTGAGGATCAGGGTGAAGATGAACGAAAGTAAGTTGATCAAAAGAACATCACAACTCACCTATCCTACCAGTGCTCGTAACATGGCAGATCCCAATGTACTTCTTGCCACTGCCAGTGGTACTGTGCCCTGGAATCTTTTATAAGTCACAGCAGGCGTCCTGTTTCTCTCTCTTATTCTCTCTCTCTTATTCTCTCTCTCTTATTCTCTCTCTCTTATTCTCTCTCTCTTTCTCTCTTTCTCTCTCTTTTGATTGGCTTATATGTAGTAACAGTAGAATAATAATAATGATAATAATAAAATAAAAAAATAAAAAAATAAAAGCCAGCAATCGTTTATTTTATTTTATTTTATTTATTTTTTTATTTTTCTCATCCCACATGCTTGAACAGATTTCTAGTAACAAGGTCCATGGTGGCCATATAATTAAATACAAGCACTACTCTACTGTGCTGGCGTGTGATATGAAGTTCAATGTGTTTCTGCCCAAAGAAACAGCAGAACAAAAAGTGCCTGCTATTTACTTCTTGTCGGGATTAACTTGTACTGAGGATAATTTTATGCAGAAAAGTGGTACTATGGCAGAAGCAGCAAACTATGGCCTGGCATTGATTGCTCCTGATACATCTTCACGTAGGGGTGAATGTGGAGTGACTGTTGACTAACAGGAAGACTGTATGGTGTAGGGGTCAGTCTTCCAGGGGATAATGATACATGGGATTTTGGTCAAGGTAACAAGAATCTACTGAGTGGATGGACTCATAAGAATCTATAGGCGCTAGTTTCTACGTAGATGCTACAGTAGCCCCATGGAGTCAACACTACTGTATGTATTCTTATATTGTCGATGAGCTTCCTGCCCTAGTGAATAAGTATCTTCCTATTGTAAGTGGATGTGTAGTTGTGTGTGTGTGTGAATAGACGTGAATATAGACTCATAACAGCCACTAGGAGGGAGATCGTGTCTCTATTATGGGCCACTCTATGGTAAGCTAGACTCTCTTCTTTCTATCAGACTTCTCAATGACACTACTTCTTAGGGAGGCCATGGTGCATTATCCATCTTTCTGAAGAATAGCAGTCGCTATAAGGTAAAATAATAACCATCAACCCTATTGAATAGCACTGTAACTTAATTCTTCTTATTTTAGTCTGTGTCTGCCTTTTCTCCTGTTGTGAATCCTACCCAGTGTCCTTGGGGACAAAAGGCATTCAGGGAATATTTGGGAGAAGATAAATCCACATGGGCACACTATGATACTGTTGAGTTGCTAAAGAAGTTCAATGGAAAGATCAATGCATTGGTGGATGTGGTAAGGATAGCCTTGTCATCTATTCTGGACAGGTGTATTTATCGTGGTAATAGGGCACCAGTGACAATTTTCTGAAGGAACAACTCAAGATAGATACGCTCAGAGATACCGTCCAATCATTGGGCAAGGAAAGTGAGTGGACCATTCGCTACCAGCAAGGCTACGACCACAGCTATTATTTTATTACTTCCTTCATAGCAGATCATATTGCTCACCATGCAAAAGCACTCCTCTGAATAAAACAAGTCACATACTGTGGCTAATATTATTATCTTTACCAAACACTCTTCTCCTCATGGGAAAACAAGCCAAGCCAAGCATAGACACTCATGCCAACCAAGTCCTAAAGACAAAGATAGACGCCTCTGTGGGTATGGCACGCAGTGTTGTCCACTCATGGCTACCATTACCCAAAGAGGGAGAGCCTGTGGAAGAAGAAGAGGAAGAAGTGTTTGCAGTACACACTCTAGGCAGACCAGATAGGTAGAGTGTCCTGTCCACCTCTTCTTTTTACTCATTCATTGGCTCCATCTTTCCTAGACTAGGGCTAGGTGCTAAATTCCTATCTCATGCAGACGCTATGCGCCACACACCCACACCCACCGGCTCAAAACAAGAGAACCAGCTTCGGAGCAAAATTCTTGGGCAGAACCAACGACACCAACAGAATCAAACCAACAAAAACAACAAACGAGAACAAAGTGACGATGAACAAGACTCAAGGACACAGAGACCACCGCCTAGTAAGAAACAGAAGCCTAAAACACCCCAAAAGACGATTGGACAGCAGGGGGACTTTCTATCCATGTATCTCTCTGAACGCCGTCAAAAGAAGAAGACGTCTTGAATATATAGTATGCATTATGCAGTATGCAGTATGTAGTATTTATTATTTACCAATCATTTAATTTGCATGGATTGAGTGCATAGCCACTGTCACTGGTGGTACCGTCCAATGGATAGCGGTAGTTGTGTTTTGTGCAGAGGATAGTTTCGCCTACCACTTGGCCCCAACTCAGAAGATCCACGCCCTTGTGTGGACAGAATCGGTCACATTCGTAGACTTGGCCAGAAGAGGTCTTTACGTGGATGCGCTTCTCATTAATAGCGGTAATAGGACGGTGGTGGGTGATGGGTTTTTGAGAAATAGACTGTGAAGAAGTGGTAGTAGCAGTAGTTGTAGTAGAATCTTTCTCTTCTTCTTCACTGCTGCTACTGCTGCTATCACTGCTGCTACTGCTGCTGCTATCACTGCTGCTGCTACTACCCATTTCTTTGATCTTTTTCTTCTCCTTCTTTGCTTTGTCTTGTTCAGAAGAGAAAGACACGGATTTCTTGTTGCTCTTGTCTTCTGCTATATCTCCACTGTCTTCAGATGTATCCCCAGTAGTACCGATGCACCCATTGCGTAGTGTGTTGCGGATTGTCTCGGGATCTTCACTAAGAGCATCTTTCATAAGAGATGAAGTATCTGGTACTTTATCATGGTGGGCCAATGCAATCTCATCTCTACCACCCACTAAATGTATTGGATAAACAGTACTTCCTATATCACACACAGTGTCCTTTTTCTTGTCCTTTTTCTTGTCCTGTTTGTCTTTCTTGTCCTTTTTATCCTTTTTATCCTTTCTTTCTTTCTTGTCTTTCTTGTTTTCTTTGTATTTCTCATCCTTTTTCTTCTCCTTGTATTTCTCGTATGAGCCTATGGATAGAATATAAGAGGAGGTTCTAAGCATCCTCACCACTTACTCTTCTGCCATTCAGGATCAATTGCAGTTCTTAGGAGATCACGCACAAGAGGAAGAAAGGGAATCACCTAATTCTCTGTTAGTATTCTTATTGCTATTGTAGAATAGATTCATTACAATCCAACTATCATTGGAAAGGGCTCTGAGGTCTCCAATCTAAATAGAATCTAATAAGTTGCTGTTGTGTTTGTGTTTTTAGACACTTACAGTGTATAGGCGGTTCTGACTAAGGATATCAATATCATCACTTATCTGTACCTCAGACCAGGAATGTTGTGTTCCTATTTTCTCTAAAAGAGACGATGCTCTCTACAAGATAAGTGATAGCAAGACCACATTATAACTTACCATGACATCGGGTAAATGAGTAGAGACTATGCATAGGTCAGTGATTCAGTCACAACAAAAACAACAGTAGCAAGAGAAAAACAGCGTCTTTCATCTATTCCTACCTCTTTCTCCCGAGATGTTGTTTTGATAAGGTGTCAAGTCAATATTCTCCATGGCAATAGAAAGGAAAAGGAAGTTGGACTAAAGCAGCGTGACTATTCACTATGCTACTGTGCATCTTTCTGAGTTTAAAACAATAGGCTGATAATGGTAGGTAGACAGAATACAATAGATTAGAGTCTAACACTACCTGATGTTTGATAATCTTACGACATTATGATGTCATAACTTTTAAGAGTCTGTAGATCTGTAAGCAAAAAAAAAACAATAGTAAAGACAAGCTAGAATATATCCACATCTACATATATTCACATTGGATCAGACAAAAACTTGCTTAATTCCATTCTATTAGTAAACCTACCTTATGAGTTATTAAAATAATGAGATATTTTATTGGTAATAGTATAAAGTAAAAGATAGTCTTTTTGAATGTAATGTGAGACGAAATTTCTACAGTTATAAATAAGGCCTAACGGAATCAAGAGGCAAACACTAACCATAATTCACTGAACTGCTTAAGTGGCAAGGGCATTTGGGAAATTGATATGCCAACCCTATAAAAATGGATAGTGTTATATCAACACCCTAGAAGCTACACACCAGGAGATCTTTAGGATATAAAAGGAAATAGTCGAAATACAATTGTTTAAGAAATGACATCGATTTGAAAAGGAGCAAAAATAAATTATGTATTCATGTTAGTTTTTATTTAAAAACTATGTAGATTTACCTATAAATATCTGAATCCCAGAGGAAACCACCTTTGATATGGTGATATAGTAAAATGAGAATATCTATTCTTCTCGACAGAAAGGAACTGGTCTGTGGAGACCCTTTAACCCCTCTTCTGTAATTGTATAGATATTCTTTGATGCATTCACATCTCTGTTCCAAACAATTACACAACTTTGGCAAGCGTGGATATTGTTGAAATTCACTAATACCTCGGTGAGGTTATTTGTGTTATAAGTGTGACAGATCTTGAGAATAAAAAAATAAAATAAAACAGAGTAACTGTTAAAAGAACCTTTTATATTGGGTAAGAGATCAATCATGTTTACCTTTGATATTCGAAACTTATCAACATCAACCATAAGAAGATCTCCATCTTTTTGTCTCTTTTTTCAATGATTGATATAAAATTCTTGTCAAACCAACACGATGGCCTTTAAATTTGACAGCATCTTTTCCTTTCATTCCTGTGCCATAAGCAACGACTGGCAGCTTGGTAGGATCATACTCCAATATTCTTAGGTGCCAATACCCCTTTTCAATAATAAAATAATAGTAAAAGCAATTAGTTCAAGATGTATTAATGTACTCTATGTGTATGTCATATTGCCCTTGCACTGGCACCATCCTCTTGTCTTTGCCTTTGTAACGGATTCACTGGGTTTATTATAGTAAAAGAATATACAATAGAAACTGACTAACATCTCAGTAAATTCAGAGATGGACTCCCTCCTCTTGTTCTATGTATGTTTCAAGGGGAGATAAACCCTTTCTACAACAAAATCACTTTCTGGAATTCTATGGCCTTGAAATACAGAACCAAAACTATACATACTATAGGACAGGACAGCTACCCTTCCCAGTCTGCTTGGATGTTCTATTAAGACCATACTTATTGCTTGAGAACAGCAAATTAGACAAATTCATAGTATAAAAAAATAGCAAACTAGTATAAAAAGTGTAGTTATCTACATCTTTAATAAAATATACTTTGATCCAAACAGCTTCCTAAAGTATAAACAAGATAGGCTTTAAGTATTTGAGCAACTGACTGTTTCTTATTCTCGACTTGTTTTCTTTCTGTATTCCCATAGGATGCCATTATTATTACAGCGACCAGTTTGCCTTCTGTCAGTCCATACCCTTCTCTTTTCTATCAATTTCTGTGTGAGAAGCCAGCCTTACGAGGCCCTATGTGTCTCTTGTCACATAGCAACAGAATATTTCTGGAATATAAAAGGAAATACATGAACAATGAGATTGTATTATTTTTTGGTTGGCTAATGTGTTTGAAAAGAACCTTTTCACTGTCTGTCTGTTTTAGCATTGACTATGGGCTGTGTAATTAAACACTAAAAGTTGGATAAAAGGAAGAAATGAAGCTGATATTACAACTCAGTCACTGATATTCTTCTCTTAACATAATGTGTTATCCATAAGCCCACAGTATTTGCAGCGTAACAATGTTTAAGAAATATTTGTTATAGAACACACTGAATTAACTCTGGTCATTGTCCAAAAGAGAGATGAAAAATTACTAATATTAAAAAACAGTATAGCCATTCATTGACTGAATATTCATAATTGCTTTAACAACTGTGTTATTGTAACCGGTATTAACAGTGGTGCTTAATGATAACAAAGTATTATTTCTAATACTGTCCTTTAGACCTAAGGCAAATAGAGTATGAATTGTTTGGCTTGTGAATTCTATGAGTAGAGGCTAGCGTATAAGTCACCAGAATAGAGAAAGAAAGTTTTTTTTTATATATATTTCCTTTTTGTCATCTACAAAGTCATTACTGTCTAGAAAATACTCCTGAGAATATTCATCTATCTCCCAAGGATAAAACACAAGGCTTTTAGGGTGTAGATTCTATTGCTATGAGGAAATGTACTTGGGCAGTATCTATAGTCATAATATAGTATTAGCTATACTATTACAATAAATAATTTTATTCATAAACAATATATTCTATTGATAATACAATATGATATTGAGGTATCCACGAAAGGAAACAAATATTTGGATACTTGCAAACCTTTGATTTTAAACACAGATACATAAAAGGGCAAAACATTTTTGGTCTAAAAAGGAAGGAGATATCACCTCTTAAAGGCCAGAAAAATCTCGTGGTGTGTAGAATGTTATATTTATAATAGGAGTTATAATAATTAAATATAAGATTTCGGTTATATAAAAATATTTAAATATCGAAAATCTGTCTCTCTTTATTAAAATTCATTGTTGTACACTTTTAATATTCCGACCAAGATATTATCTAAAAAAATATAGCTTTTTCTTAACCATTTTTCATCCATATTGTTTATAATTATTGTCATCCTGATATAACTCCATCTGATAAACTTATAGACCTCCTTCAAGAAATAAAAAAATACTGAAAGAGATACCTGTAGTCATAATAAACATATGTAAACTATCTATAGACTCGAACAGATTAGAGTTCTTTTCTTCTAGGTTAATTGAATGACTGTATGTCATACTTTGAATACATACAACTACTCTTTCAAGACTGGAAGGAGCACAAGGAAGAACGTATAAAATATATTATTAATTATAAATTATTCTACACTACACAATAGGTGTATTGATATATGCTAATAGTTCTAAGACATGAAGATCAGGTCTTAATATGGATATTGTGTACAGATATATAAATTGTGCCGAAAATCATCTATCGCTTCTTGTATGACTTTCATGTCCATTCATATATTAAGGTTTCATCATAGTACACGTTAACCAGGGATGAAATTAATATTTTATTAAGAAAGACCAGATATAAGAGTCCCTTGAGACGACTCGATATTTATTCAATACAATCAAGTCTCTCCACAGAAACATGAGCACTAAAATCTTAATGAACACGCTTCAAAATTTAATAAAGAAACATAGTTCTTTAAATAATTATTTGGAAGTATAATACTACAAGTATTTATGATTGATAGGCTGATAAACAACAACATGCCTTTATTTAGCCATACGAATCAAGGAACTAGCTCATCACCAGCAAAAACTAAAATGGAATACAGTAACACTTAAAAAGTCTTCATTACTTAAGATCCTTGTGGTTTTCTTTTCTTCTCTTTTGTTTTCTTATTTTCTCTCATACTTTATCTTGGTATTTTTACCTCGGGTAATGTTGTGGATCCATCACCCTTTCTCTTTAGTTCATGTGCCCTTATTAGATAGCTTTGTTCATCTCCCCATTCTTTTCCCCTTTGTATCTGTGCCAGTGAAAGTAACCCCATTCTTATCTATGATACTTCTCTAAGCCCTAAAAAATAAAGCTTTTTTTTTGATCATTCATTATAAACCAACTTTTTTTTTGCACCATAATATTACATCCTCAACAAGAAACTCTCATTTTACTCTTTTCATTATATCATCCTGTAAGTGATCCTTACCTCCCTATACAATATTTGTAAAGTCAAGAAGGATACAAATAGAACTTTTTTAATGAATCTCACTGATAGTCTACACAATGACTCACAACACCCAAGTTATCTAGTATTCAGGGGGTCTTTTTCTCGCCAGTCTTACCTTGATCACCATTTGTATTTTCCACTGTCACTACCCTTATAGCTGTTTAGCTTGACAGCCCCCCCTTCCCCCTTATTACGATAGCATATGTGTGTAAACAGATCCAAAGTCTTTAACTTCTTAAAGAAAAAGGCTTTCTATTTCGTCTCACCACTTTTTCACTGTGTTTTTTTTTATATAAGCCATCTGTTATTGCTTCTCGATCCCTTCAACAGTTCATTGCTGAAATAAATGTAACCAAACTTCTAACAAAGGCTCCGTTCTTTTCCAAGTCCTAAAAACCTTAAAAATATAATACTCGGAATTAATTCAAACTTACATAATCCAAAGATTTTTTAACACACTTTTTGTTAGATATCTCTATATAGGCATACATAGTAATGAACTGTTGACTGTGAGTACATTCTGGACACAAGACACTTGCACAAAAAGAACTTTTTATTTAAATTAATATTTTTTAAAATATTTACTTTTTTTTTTTGAAAAATTAAATTAATAAATGAGGCTACATCAGGCCATTATTTTCGCGAGTAATAGTGATGAGGAGCAAACGGGTAAGTTCGGAGACAGTGAGAGGACTGAAAATAGTCATGAAAGTGGCCGGCCCATAGGCATGCCAAATTGTCTGAAGCACCATACTAAAGACTGATAGGGCAATATGATAATCTCCGAAAGAGACGATTGATGATGTTCAAACGCCAGACTGGTTTTGTAACTACGAAAAAAAAAGAAGTATACTTTAGTGCTTTTGCTTTCTATAACACAATTTTATATAACATCTACTGTACTTAAAATAAAAAGCTAAATAATACAATTGAGATTCATCAGAAAGATATTTACACGAATACTTACTCAGGTCTTTATTAATTCATTCAGGAGAACAATATCAGCATAACTGAAGCATCTCATATGCTCAGTGTGTCCTATACCACTGTGGACAGGTTATTGGTACATTTCGAGAAGCCTCCCCTTTTTTTTGGTAGAGGCGATAAAAAATAATAGTTATAAGAGAAATACTATTGATAAGTAATCCATAGCAACAGTGAGGAGTATCTACACGATTTCTGTCAACCCTAACTAGAGCTCATTAAAATCGTAAAAACGCATGTTTTCATCGCTATATTAGAAAAAATATACTGAAAAAGGCTGCTAATGAATCAATCATTTTTAGAACTGTTCTAAAGAATAGTCATACAGGGAAAAAAACTCGATCACTTAACACATATATTTATTAGACTAATCAATGATACATTATATTTTGCTTGAATGAGCTGGAACGAGATTTTAAGAAGACTAATTAAACTATATAAATATGCTTTCTAGAAAATTGATAAAACTGAGCAGGATGTTTAATAGCGTTAATGATATTTTACAACGCAGATTAGATAGTTAGTGATGAATAAATATATTGCCTTAAATTTGACCTCTTTTCATATATAAATTCTATAGTTAGATACGGACACCAGAAAATGAATTAAGGCAGTGAAAATTATCAAATGGAATTGAGAAATTGAGAAATTGAGATCTTGTTCAGTTAGTCACCTTAAAGCTCTGATTCTAACCCTGATGGTCATGTATAAGCTTACTTGAAAAAGCACATATGAAATCGGAAAGTCTACATAAGGCAATAGAAGTTGGAGGTGGTCTTGATGTAAAAATAAGAGAATCAAAAGAGATGACAGATAACCTTATTGCTATCATACAACGGAGATATCAAGCAGTGGTATCTACCAAAAGAGGTTATAATAAATACTAAGTAACTTTTAAATAAAATCTTTTGCTGTATTTTAGATATTCTTCTATCTTCTTATTTCATGTTTTAAGTCTTTATCTTGAGGAATAATGAAGAGTATCAGCATCCATATAGAATCTCAAATCATATAAAAAATACATGTATAATGACAACCTATTATTTATTTATTTTATTTTATTTATTTAATAATATTCTCAATATACTAAAATAAATATAGTTCTCAATGATTCTGCAGAAATCTATAGAAAATCTATTAATGTCGTGCTTTTAAATTCTTCTCAATGTTTTTTTTTTTGAGTTCAAGAAATGCCAGTCCAACTAAACCATCAATAAACTAGATAAATCCGGTGTAATAAATCAAACACTTTTTAGATTATCGATGATTCTGATTCTCTAAAAAAGATTGTATTTCCCCTTACTCAATTTAAATATTATCTGCAAATAAAGATAGCATTATTGTCTTTCAATAAGAATATGGATCGACATACTTAATATAGAAATTATAATTGTGTAGCCTCCAGTATCCATAGTACAAATCTACATAGTTCGATTTACTGCACATAACAGGAGATTTTTCTGGCCTTTAAGAGGTGATATCTCCTTCTTTTTGAGACCGAAAAAACGCACATTTTATTTATCTGTGTTTAAAATTAAAGGTTTTCAAGTACACACCAGGAGATTTTTGGATATATAAAGAAATATACTGAGAATAAAATTGTAATATTCTTATGATTGGCTAATGTGTTTTAAAATGCTTTTTCGCTGTCTAAATGAGATATTTCAAACTCTACCTGCCTGTTTTAGCAATAGCTACTGACTTTGCAATTAAAAAGTATAGAATTGGCTGTAAAGATAAGAAATAGAACAAGAATCACCCCAAAATTACAACTCAGTCACTACATTTATTGTTTAACATAATGTGTTATCCTTAAGCCCATAGTATTTGCAGCATAACAATGTTTAAGAAATATTTATTATAGAACACACTGAATTAACTCTAGTGGTCATTGTCCAGAAAATAGAACTAAGATCACTTATATTAAGAACTGTATAGCCACTCATTGACTGAATATTCAGTATCACTTTTGTAACTATCTTATTGTAAGTGTTCTCAATAATAGTACTTAGTGAGAGCAGGATATTGTTTCTAATACTGGACTTTAGGACCAAGACAGAAAGCGTGTGAATTATTTGACTTGTGAATTTTATGAGTGAGGGCTATAGTATATGTCACTAGAATGATAGATGAAACATTATTTGTTTTGATAATCTCCTCCTTTTGTTATTTCTCACAGAAATAATACAACTTGATACTTAAGCACCTATCAGAGATGAGTATAACCGAGCAAGGTAATGTGCTATTATTAACAAAGAGAAACAATAGAAAGATGTGATAGACACCACCAAGGACTATTCTAGTGATAAAAAGGTAAGCAGTGTCTTTATCTGGGCTTGAGCTCATTGTAATCCATAAGGCATAGTACTGACTTTTCTTCCAATAGATAAAACATAGCTTATTATTCCCAAGACAAGTATTAAGTACAAGGTAAGCATACTATCTCTCTTATTGAATTATTACTAATACACTCTTCTGTTATTAGATAAGTTAAGACTCTTTCTCAAGTCAGTCCAAGGTGGTCTTCTTCCTTCTATACTGTCTAAGGTGTCTAGGGTGTATTCCCAAGCATAGTAATATATATCCCAAGAATAAAGCATAAGGCTTTTAGAGTGTATTTACTATTGCTATGAAAGAATACGCCTAGAACAGTAGTAGCTATAGTAATAGTATAGTATTAGCTACAGTATTATTAGCTATATTATTACAATAAACAATTTTATCCATCAATAATTTTATTCATAAACAATACATTCTACTGATAATACAATTTGATATTGAGGGATACTACAAAAAGAAACAATTATTTAGATACTTGCAAACCTTTTGATTTTAAACACAGTTCCATAAAAGGCAATGCTTTTTTAGACGTAAAAGGAAGGAGATATCACCGCCTAAAAGCCAGAAAAATCTTTGGGTGTGTAGATACTCTTGACAAAGCTTATCATGAAAATGCGCCTTCTATTTTGAGAAGTATAAATCGTGCATATAAGGGGTCAAGCGATAAGTAGTACTTCACGACCCCTCTTAGATTAATAGAATTATCTTACTGTCTTGCGTTGATTCCATACAGGAAAGTAAGGATAAAATTAAATGCTATTAACACGTTGCCTAGTAGTTAATATTTTATTACACTGATAAGACAGATTATTTAAGGTTTAGAGATAGTATGTTTTTCCTATTCTAAGATCTTTCTGCTTGATGACATTAAGATAACCTTTTTTTTTAAACAAAAAACAAAAACAAAAAAACACACCTCAATAATTTAAGATAACATGTTTTAATAAGCTATTCTATAAAAGATATAAGAGAACATTGATTCAAGTAAAACTGTTTTCTCTCCTGTCGTTAAGTTACCCCTTCTCAGACACTTCTTTGTAACACAGGCACTCCGTGAATTATAGCTTATATAGTCAATAAGACACATATAATCAAGAAATATGAGTACTTTAGATGAGATGATCTAAATAATAGTTTCCATTCATTTTTCCTACAATATAATTTCAGGAAAAGAGGAATCTATATTGATTATTTAATTATATATAGTAAAAAATTATATTCATGTTTTAACAATCATTTCTTTAAGGTTGGTAGGCTTTATATTTCCATATCACTTGCTATAACCTTCAATCGTATTTCTTTTTATAAATTGATCTTTTAATACTTTAAATAATCATCCCTTTGTACTGAACAACGGATATATCTATAGTAGTGATTGTTTATTCTATAATTTATTTTGGATAGTTTACACCTGTAAGGATAATAATAATTTTGAATTGTAAGAAATAGGAAAAAAGATCAAGCATTTTATTCGATCTTGATTTTATATCGATTGTTTTGAACCCTGAGGGTTTTCTAATGTCTTATCTTTGTTTTACCATTCAATTTTACTAAGCTATGGGATTTACAATAGCATATATATATATCATTTTGATATAAAAACTGCACACATAACTTCACTCCCATTTTTATAATTTCTTAGGTCTATTCTTACCTTGACTAGCAAATTTTTGAGATATTAGAAACTGATTTATTGACATCAAAAGGCTACAGGTAAGTTTATTCTAATATTTATTTCAATTTTCTTTAATACATAAAAACATATCATCTTTAAGTTTACATTACTTGGGACAAAAACTATAAACTATTTACCTAAATTAAACAGTACTTTTCTTTACTTATCTTAAACATTTCTATAGTATGACAATTCTTAGATATATTATAGAATTCTCAGATTGTAATCAACAATCTTTTGGAACTACCCGACGGACCAAGACCACAAAACCCAAAACCTGAACCAACTCCAGTTCCGACTCCAGCTCTAGACTCCACCCTCTCTTTTTATTGCCAAAGAATCTCTGCAAACTAATGCCTTCCTTTGAATTTCTCCAAAAAAAAAGTAATTTAAAATATTAAAATCGGTTACTTAGTCAATATCTATAGAATCATTTAAAAAATTATCACCTTTATTTTCTATGCCAAAACCAATTATGCATTACATCGAAGGTAACTCTTATTTTCATTTTATTTTTTTTAAAAAAAAAGAGATATTATTGGTAATATGAGATGGAATCATTCAAAATCAATTTCTGACTTTAAATATAATGTCAGATGCTTTATATCAACTCTAAATGCCGATTGTTTCTGATTCTATGAATATAACGACTATATGAATATGACTGGACATATATGTTTTACTTTTCAACTATGCAATTAAATATTATTTTATTTTATTTTCATTAATTCTGACCAGATAAACTATTTATTGCTTATTTATTTCCTGAAATAAATAATAACAATAATAATAAAGAGTGGTCCTTTTAAAATATATCCTTTTAATTTTCACTATTTATCTTAAATTGATATAACTTTATGAATTCCCTAAATATATATCAATATATCAATAGAAAATAAAAAGATACATTTTTTTAGTTACAAACATACTTTAAAATTTTAAATATCATGGATTTATTCTGGTCTCTATCAGTCCATGCCAATCTCCATTTTATTTTTATCCTTTTACCATCTTCTCTTATATAGTTCAAAGTATTTTTATTTTTGGGCGTGATTTGCTATTCGTGCATTGGGCATATTAGCCACCCTATGAGAGCTTTTGAACAATTAAGATATACATATAGACATTTCAAATACAATAGTGGAAAAATAAATGCAGAGGAAGAAAACAGAAAGATAATAGTACATAAAACCTTTAAATGAGGAGAAAAATGAAGTGAAAAATGAGATGAGAGAAGATGAGAATTATGAATAGACACCCAAAAGGCCATAAAGTCAGCAAGGAAACCAGGACACCAAAAAGATAACCTTCATCCTGTGGTGATTCGAAATCCAACGTGGGATACTTAGAGCAACTCGGACAATCCTGAGGACACAAATACAGCAACTACACTAGCAGCTTCTGGATTTGCTAAACGGGTTAAGAATGGGTGGTAGAAGAGAGATCGGAAGAGAAGTGAGAATACAGCATCTGTTGCTGAAGGAGTCCTTTGCACTCTATGGCGGCGTTCTCCTCTTATACAATGTTCAGTGTAAACTCTATAACCTTTTTCATTTTCCGACCTTAATTTTGCTCAAAAAATCTTTTTTTTTACATATTTCTCATTTCTTCTTTTTCCGCTATAACATTATTTCTAACACCACTGAACAAACCACCAAGCCTATAGGAAAAAAGAAAAAAAAAAGATGATTTTACTTGTAAACTCATTGTTCACGAGGCCACTGTAAATGGCACCAGACAAATGGACATTGCAGCCATGTTTAGCGTCATTGATTCTGTTGTCAGCCTTATCATGAAGATATATAGGGTAACTGACTGTTTCAAAGCAGAAAGAGGCTTTAGACACAAGCCTATTTTGAATGAGAAGGATGAGAGAGAAGTTTCTCACGAGGTGGCAAGGGACTCTTTCCAGAGCATAAAGGAGCCTCCTAAGGGAATGGCCACCCAAGTGTCCATGAAAACATTTCAGAAAATGATGAAGAAAACCGACTTGTCTTCCTGAAGGGTAATCAGAAAGCCTACCCTCACCGACAAGCACAAGAAGTTGAGGTTTAGTGGTAGTGATGAGGTGATGGTGTGGAGTTCCTTTCTCTAGTGAAGGTGTTGGTAGACTTGTTACGGTGGAGGAGCCCATTAATAGTGCCAAACACACTAGTATTTTAGATAACGCTTATTGCCCCGAGCTGGTTCGTCTTTTCGGCACTGAACCCAGTGGTAGGCTATGTTCTCCAAAAGGACAATGCCAGTTGCCATACTAGTAAGGAGACTAGAAAATGGAAGAATGAGAGAGGCATAGCCACTATGGAGGGGTGGTTCTCTCAGAGCCCTAACTTGAACCCAATTGAGCATCTTTGGGAGGAGCTGGACAGAGCAGTTCAGAAGAGGATGACCCCAGCAAGCACTCTCCAGGATCTGAAAGCTCTCCTGGTCCAAGAATGAAACAATATCCCCAAGGAGGTCACCAACAACCTCATTGCCATCATGCATCGGAGATGTAGAGCTGTGATAGAAGTCGAGGGTGATGTGATGACCTAATTTGAACACTCCTTTATTTTCCGTATAGCATTTTATACTTAGCAATTAGATAGTAGCTTAGAGACATCAGTATAAATACTCATCTAATTATCATAGATAAATCTGCATTCTGATATCTGCTATCAGTATATACTATCTACCATATCTCGTCTTATTCGCACAACACCTAGTACCTTCTTCCTACCTGTTCTCAGTGGTCCCTTACAGGTGAAAACACTAGATATTAATGGTTTCCACCCAATAAATTTTTATATATTATCCTTTTGACCTTCTTTATACTTCATCCAATTTTCAAGTCTCACTGTGTTTAGTGTGTGTTTTTATGACAAACAATAAGTATTTCCTATTACAGAAGCATATCGGAATGTAAAAATTATCCCTTATATTTTTGAGCTGCACTGTATAAATTATTTCCGTGTAATCAATATTACCCCAAAAGAGTAAAAATACAAATCGCAAAACTCAACATAAGTAACATCCATCCATCAGCAACAATCCCCATCCACCCACATAGTACACAGTACACATTGGATACACCAACTAAGGATCCTGGCCAACCACCAACCATCAAGCAACCTCCTGTACCAGCACCTGTCAGACCCTTTGTGTCTGAGGCCACCACTGCCACCACCATTCCTAACTCAGACAGCAGAAAACCCAGACTACTTAGTAAGCGCACTCGTGCAAATACTTACGAGTATCAAATGACTGAGGTAGAAAAGCCTGATACCTTCACCCAGCAGATGATGGCATTTCTGTCAGATATTCAGAGACAAATGGCAACAATTGGACTCCGCATCCAGGAATTGGAAGCACAAGTCAAGGTCAAGGATGACCTTATTACATCTCTCCAGGCTCAGATCAATGCCAAGAGTGCAGATAATGCACCCAAATCACCTCCCGCCCTTACTCCCACACCCATCCCCACAGTGAAACCCACAGATGCCATAGAAAAGGCTACTGTCACTTATGCCAACATGGCTAAAAAGAACGCCTCCCACCAAAGAAGACAGCAAAGGCCAAAGCAGTGCTTAGAGCACAAACAGTTCGGGCCTTACAAGAGCCTACTGGGCCCTCAGTATACGACTTTGTATACTTGTCCTGTCACCGCTACCTCAAGTACGGCCAGATCCGCAAGATGTTGGGATCACTGAAGATCCAACAGTCACGGATCATAGACATCCACTTCCCAGCAAGGGGTACAATTGCACTGCTTGTACACGGTAGCTTCAAGCAAGAACTCGAGGAGAAACTTGAGAAATCAAAGATCAAGCCACAGACAAGCTTTGATCCAGTAGCTGCAACGGTGATTGCAGACCCTAAGCTCCAGCAGGAGTCAGATAGCACCAAGGCTGTAATAGCCCAAAAACTCTTTGAGCAACGAGTGTCCAACACCTGTCTTCGTGCCCCCATTCATTTAGGGTACAGCATTGCTCGCCACTTTGGCTCAAGCATTGCCACACCCCGTCTATCCACCATTGCCTTTGAGAAGCTCCTGGCAGACCTCAAGGCCAAGGTCACAGTCACCAGCCCTCCCGCCACCCTTGAAAAAGAAGCCCTCCAGGCATTTGGGTCTGACTCAGCCATGGAAGGAGTCGAGGGAAACAATCAACACACCCAACAAGACATGTAAATAGACCCATCTTTGGTCTATTGAAAGCTTGTGGGATTAGGCTCAAACTAATGTCTATGTCTGCATTGTCATTTTCTCTCATTTCTCATATTTCTCTTCATTTTTTCCCTCATTTCGAGGTTTTATATACTCATATCTTCTGTTTCTTTTTTCCTTGCATTTATTTTTTCCACTTTTGTATTTGAAAGTGTTTATATGTATATCTTAATTGTTCAAAAGTTCTCATAGGGTGGCTAATATGCCCAATGCGCGAATAGCAACCAACACCCAAAAATAAAAATACTTTGAACTGTATAAATTATTTCCTTGCCAATGTGGTCACCCTTCGGCTAACAGGGACCACTTCCTCACATGCACATTCGTTGACCATGAACTCTCCAAGTTATTGTTCTTTCTAGCTCCTGCCCTACCAAACGACGTTCATCCAATTGATTATTTTATAAATCTTCTGCCGCGTACGGTTAAGTCTTTTGTTAAATGGCGAGATCTTTGGCCCAGTTTGTTAATACTGCTGCAAGCCATTGATCGAGCCACGTCTACTCGAGACTTTAAGGTAGAGCCATCAGCTGGTAGCTTGATCATTGAGGCTGCTGATGTGTGTGTTGAGCGGGAACGCCAACGCCGCCATAGAGTGCAAAGACTCCTTCAGAAACAGACGCTGTATTCTCACTTCTCCTCCGATCTCTCCTCTACCACCCATTCTTAACCCGTTTAGCAAATCCAGAAGCTGCTAGTGTAGTTGCTGTATCTGTGTCCTTAGGATTGTCCGAGTTGCTCTAAGTATCCCACGTTGGATTTCGAATCACCACAGGATGAAGGTTATCTTTTTGGTGTCCTGGTTTCCTTGCTGACTTTATGGCCTTTTGGGTGTCTATTCATAATTCTCATTTTCTCTCATCTCATTTTTCACTTCATTTTTCTCCTCATTTAAAGGTTTTATGTACTATTATCTTTCTGTTTTCTTGCTCTGCATTTATTTTTCCACTATTGTATTTGAAATGTCTATATGTATATCTTAATTGTTCAAAAGCTCTCATAGGGTGGCTAATATGCCCAATGCACGAATAGCAAATTACGCCCAAAAATAAAATAAAAATACTTTGAACTGTAGATATAAACTGTAGACGATGAGGATATATAATTAAGCAGAAAAGAAAATATATGCAAGCCTGAAAATAATCTTATTTATACCGGGTATATCTTTTGCTTCTTTTATTTAAACAAAAAGGTCTACCACTAGTGATAAAAAATAAATATGATTTGAAATCCTAATTCACACGTATTTTTATGTGGAGACACAAACTCTTGAAATAATCGATCCTATTACTGTTATTGTCTGTATTCATGTGTATATATTTAGCAGAGGTTGATATTAACCAAGTGGCTATGACTCTATCGAGCATTACAAGTGTATAGTTAATGACAGAGTGAATCACAATGACTAAAAGCTGTTTTTTTATTCGCTGCTGCTTTGGTAGTACATTGTGGGCATATATGGAAGTTAGGATATTCTTTTACTAATACTAAAGTGACCCAACAAATGTAATCGATGGTTTTAAATGCAGATTTCCTTTTTTGGATTCATACTTTATCTTAATAGTGTTATAACTTTATGAGTTCATTAGATAAAGACATAAAACTTGCAATAGATACATAGAAGAGTGTTTAAAATACATAACAGTTATTTTATTATAAGGTTAACTAATAGCCACTGTGGCCACCCTTGGCATCAACGACGGCCTGGCATCTCCGCCCCATGCTGGCAATGAGGGTGTCTGTCACCTCCTTTGATATTTTACCCCATTCCAGCATCAGGGCAGCCTCCAACTTCTGTTTGGTGGAATACACCATCCTGTACTTCCTGATAAATTTCTTGAGGTGGGCCCACAGATGATCAATTGGATTGAGATCAGTATTGTGAGGGCCAGTAAGGAAGAGTTTCCACACTCATTGCTGCCTTCCATTCACGAGTTTCCTTGATCGTATAGGGTCTATCATTGTCATCCTGTAGGCTGTAACTGACTCCAGGGTTTAGGAGAGAGAGAGACTCGAGTTCATGGAAGTAGACATCTCCCAAGACATCGATGTACTTGTCAAAGTTTATCCTACCCTCCACTACGATCCATCTCCCAACACCCTCCCCACTGAAACAATACATAATATCACTCCACCACCTCTAAACTTCCTTACTTCTATGACATTCTTAGGCTCAAAGGCCGTACCAGGCTGCCTGATGACTCTGATTCCCTTACCATAGCTCATTAGCTCCACTCTGGACTCATCGGACCAGATGACCCCTTGCCACTGCTCATGGGTCCAACCAACGTGCTCATGGGCCCACTGGAGCCTTACCTCCCTATATTTCTTGGTGAAAAGAGGCTTCACCATTGGACTGAAAGAGTGGAAGCCCTATTTCATCAAGATGCCTCTTCAGAGTCTTGTCTGATACCTTGATGGCCATGCTTGCCCTAATGGCCTCCTTGGTCTGATGAGAATCACTGACTATTGTTCTTCTCAACCATCAGAGAGCCCTGTCGTCCAACTTTCTTCGTCGGACACTCTTGGGAGAAGGCACCACTGAGTCTGTCTTCTTGAAGTGTCTCACAATGTCCCTTACAGTGGTGGGAGAAACATTAAACATATGAGATGTCTCGGCCAGAGTGTTGTTCATGTTCAGCACCTCATGGAGAATGGCTGAACGAGTCTCGAGGCTCGTCTATTTCCCATACATCTCGGTGGTCTTAGTGAAGATGTTCACGGTGTTGGATGAGTTAGACATTAGAGAAAAAGAATTATTATGAAGATAGAAAGAATAATGTTTATTATTTTTGGTTTAAAAATAGCCCCGAATTTGAAATGGTCGATTACATTTGTCGGGTCACTTTACTATGAGTTGGCACTTTTCTTTTTCTTTTTTGGTCTCCAACAATAGCTTCTCTGAAAACCTTGGTGTGTGCAGCTACATCTCCATGTAATTGGCTAATTTATACAGCTCCAAAAGCATTGGTGATTAACCTAATCTGGTCTTTGGTCTTTTCTTTATTTTAAAGATTGAAAAATTATATTGGACATTATAGATAAGGCAGAGAAGAGGTTTTATGTTTTACATATTTATGTATACATTTTCTTTTTAAAAAGTTTTTTTTTGGCCTTGGACTCTATATACTGCTTTTCAGGTTAGTCTTGATAATATAAGGTTGGTTTGACTTGCATGCATCATAGTAAATGTTTTACATAATTTATTCACCTGTATTTTTTAAAAGAGTGTTCTGATTTATAAGTGTAAGTAAAAATAAGGATTAATTAATATATTTATATATATATAAACATAAGAAAAAACAGTCTATTTAGTGCAGCTAGGTTGGTGATACTTTGTTGTATTAAGAGAAAGAGTCAAGAAGAGATACTTTTATTTAAAGCAATTTAAAAGCTCTTTTCATACAAAATAGAAGAGTGTTGGTATACTTCTTGAGTTATTGTCTCTATTGGAGTGAGTTTATTTTTATCTTCTGTCTATTGTTATGAATATAAACCATTGTTAACAAGACAGATTATGATATGTCTTTTGATAATCAAAAGTCAAAAGGTCAATTATAGAAAAAAACACACTCAATAATTGAACTTAAGATGCAGACATTAACTAAGAGTATCTGAGTAGACTAAAGTAGCATACTATTATAAACTATTAAAGGATATGGCATTATCTACAGTCTATTTAAAAGACAAAGAGGGTATTTGTTCTTAATTTGAATATCAGCATTTACCTCCACACACTGACTATGACTGTTGCAGGGCAAAACAAGAATGCATTAAAGTGTATTTTTTTAGTCATTCTATGAAACACAAGGTAAATAACATGGGACTCTAGAAATGACTATGATGCTTACTCCCTTCTAATAGATAGTCTTTGACTCTTATGGAAGTCCAGGATGTTTATTACAAGGTAAGCTTACTATCTCTATTTATTCACTTGTCACTGGCAGTTCTTTCTATACACACCAGGAGGTCTTTAGGATATAGAAGGAAATAGTCGAAATACAATTGTTTAGAAATGACATAGATTTGAAAAGGACCAAAAAAAGTGAAATATATTCATGTTAGTTCTTAAATAAAGATTATTATGTAAATTTACCTGTAAATATCTGAATCCCGAAGGAAACCACTTTCGATGTGGCGATATATAATATAATATGAATAAGAATATCTATTCTTATGTGACTGTATAGATACCCTTTGATGCATTCACATCTCTGTTCTAAACAATTCCGCAACTTTGGCAAGCGCGGATATTGTTGAAATTCACTAATACCTCAGTGAGGATATTTGTGTTATGTGTGGCAGATCTTGAGAACAAAAAAGAAAAAAGAAAACTGTTAGAAGAGCCTTTCATATTGGTTGAGAGGTCAATCATGCTTACCCTCTATGTTCGAATTTTATCAACATCAACCATAAGAAGATCTCCACCCTTTTGTCTCTTTTTTCAATGATTAATATAAAACTCTCGTCAAACCAACACAATGACCTTTAAACTTGGCAGCATCTTTCACCTTTATTCCTGTGTCATAGGCAATGGCTGGCAGCTTGGTAGGATTGTACTCCAATCCTTTTAGGTGCCAATACCCCTTTTCAATAATAAAACAGTAAAAATAATTAGTTCGAAATGTATTAATGTACTCTCTATGTATGTCGTATTACCCTTGCACTGGCACCTTCTTCTTGCCTTTGCCTTTGTAACGGATTCACTGGGCTTATTATAGTAAAAGAATATACAATAGAAACTGACCAACATGTAAGACATAATAAACATACACAAACACTCACCAGATTACAACTGTTGGTTTATATGCCAGACAAAGGCAAACAAAATAAAGAGGGTAGAAGATATGGAGAAAAACAGACAGTGTGTTTGACATGTATTTATATCCGAACAGAAGAGAACAAAACGAAACTTCACAAGTCACTTGCTTAATCAGAACTACCAAAGTAATGCAGACTACAACAACATTCTAGAAAGAAAAGAATTCCTTAAAGAACAGTTGCCTAGTTACTCATTGTGCTCAAATCGTGTTGTGTTCCTGTTCATGTACCCTCTTTGATTTCCCTAGATTAGCCATTGTACTAATACTCTATTTCTTTGTCCCTGCTAGAGACCGAACTACTACGGATGTATCTCTCTAGTGGTCTTGTTGATAACCCTAGTGCCCTTTATTACAGAATAAAGGATATATTTTACAAAGCTACATAGTATAGATCTTGAGGCTACTTTTATATATTTTTAAGCTATAAGGATCGAAGCTATACGATAATAACATCTCAGTAAATTCAGAGATGGATTCTCTCCTCTTGTCCTATGTATGTTTCAAGGGAAGAGACAAACTTTATTTACAACAAAATCACTTTATTGAATTCTATGGCCTTGAAATACAGGACCAAGATTATACACACTGTAGGACAGGACAGTTACCCTTCCCAGTCTTTTTGGATGTTCTATGAAAGCCATAGCTATTAATTGAGAATAGCAAAATAGCAAAATAGTCAAATTCATAGTCAAAGAAGAAATGCCAAACTAATATAAAAAGTTTAGTTGTCTACATTCTTAATAAAATAGACTTTAATCCAAACAGCTTCCTAGAGTATAAACAAGATAAGCTTTAAGGACTTGGACAGCTGACTGTTTCTTGTTCTCGACTTGTTTTCTTTCTGTATTCCCATAGGGTACTATTATTATTACAACTACTATTTTGCCTTCTGTCACCTCATACCCTTCTCTTTTCTGTCAATTTCCGGATGAGTAACCAGCCCTACGAGGTCCTGTGTGTCTCTTGTCTCATAGCAACAGAATACTTTTGGGATATAAAGGGAAATACATGAACAATGAAATCATATTATTTCTTTGGTTGGTCAATGTGTTTGAAAATAACCTTCTCACTGTCTATCTGTCTTGGCATTGACTATGGACTGTGCAATTAAACACTATAGAGTTAGATAAAAGGAAGAAGTAAAGCTGACATTGCAACTCAATCACTGCATTTAATGTTTAACATGTGCTATCTATAAGCCCACAGTATTTGCAACATAACACTGCTTAAGAAAGATGTATTACAGAACTTATAGAGTTAACTCTAGTGATTATTGTCCATAAAATAGAACCAATGTCAGTTATATTAACAAATGTATAGCCATTTACTGAATCTATATTCATAATCACTTCAACAACTATCTTATTGTAACTGTTATTAACAATAGTACTTGATGATAACAGGGTATTGTTTCTAATACTGGACTTTAGGTTCAAGGCAAATAGAGTGTGAATTGTTTGATCTGTGAATTTTGACTTATGAGTTTTATGGGTGGAGACTAGTGTATACATCACCAGAATAGAGAAAGAGAAACTATTTGTTTTGATATTCCCCTCCTTTTGTTATCTCCCACACTGCACATACAACTTAATATTTAAGTACTTGTCAAGATGAGCATAACTGAGCAAGGTATTGTGCCATTATTAACAAAGAGAAACAATAGAAGGAGGTGATAGACACCACCAAGGACTATTCTAGTGATAAAAAGGTAAGCAGTGTCTTTATCTGGGCTTGAGCTCATTGTAATCCATAAGGCATAGTACTGACTTTTCTTCCAATAGATAAAACATAGCTTATTATTCCCAAGACAAGTATTAAGTACAAGGTAAGCATACTATCTCTCTTATTGAATTATTACTAATACACTCTTCTGTTATTAGATAAGTTAAGACTCTTTCTCAAGTCAGTCCAAGGTGGTCTTCTTCCTTCTATACTGTCTAAGGTGTCTAGGGTGTATTCCCAAGCATAGTAATATATATCTCAAGAATAAAGCATAAGGCTTTTAGAGTGTATTTACTATTGCTATGAAGGAATACGCCTAGAACAGTAGTAGCTATAGTAATAGTATAGTATTAGCTACAGTATTATTAGCTATATTATTGTAATAAACAATTTTATCCATCATGTCGTCTTTGATCTTAGGTATCAAAGGAAATCCGGACAGTCAAACGTGTAGTAGAACTCTGGTCTTTATTCATTCAATTCAATACTTCTTTTATACTATATTTTATATGCTAATACTTCCAACTATGATATTATTGAAATGTAATGGAATGTGTCCCTTCATTTCTTTCTTCTTTTAGCTGGCTTTTCCACTAGAGACGCCGCTATCCATAAAAAGAAAGTAATATCACGACAATCAACAATTTTGTTCGTAAACAATATTTCTTACTGATAATACAATTTGATATTGAGGTATTCCACAAAAGGAAATAATATTTTGGATACTGCAAACCTTTGATTTTAAATACAGATCCATAAAAGGCAACTTTTTTGTAATGTAAAAGGAAGGAGATATCAGCGCTTAAAGGCCAGAAAAATCTCCTGGTGTGTAGATAGATAAGAAAAAGTACTCTTTCCAAGTGATAGCGCACTTAGTTTTTCTTCTGGTAACTATTAGCTTAAGTCATTATACATATATCTATCTTCTTATAACGAGAGGATACTTCTATGGCATGGCATCTATTGCACTCAAGATATGCCTCCAAAGCAAAGTAGTTACAATACTAAAACAAAGATAGTTACAGTATAGAATAATATGCGCTATTATCCAATCATTTATTTATAAACTACTTTTTTAAAATAAACTGTATAATTATTTTTAGTTATTTCCTAGATAGTACTTTTCTTTTCTTTAGCAAATCCACGCTTATTTTTTATTTATTCTATAAAAAGCGAAAATATTCAACAGCGAAATGGCGACTAAAAAGGCTGTTAAAAGCCAGGAAAATAGTTGGGTGTGTAGAAAAAAGTCATGGGATGTGTTTATTCAAGGCACAATAATTAATCTGCAGAGTGCTTGGTTTGCAATTAATAAGAAATATTAAAATAAAAAAATAAAAAAATAAAAACTGATATGTTTAAATGCAGTATGACATTTCAGAATATTACTCTAAATTCCATGTAGTATTTCTACCGTGGCAAAGTAGATCTAACTCATGTCTACTAATGTAGTCTTTTACTTACTCCCTTGCTAATCTCTTGTTACTTTTAATTCTCTTGTTATAAGGACACTGGGAAATGAATTAAAATTAAAAGAATAATTGGAGAATCAATAGGTGTTGTTCCTATACATTTCAAAACAATTGACAGGTTCTGCCAAGTGTACAAATTAAGAAAAACTATTTATTTATTTATTATTCATATTCTAAATCAACAGGCCGACTTTCTGGACCGAGATGATTGTTGTTGTCCAATAGAAAATCCTCCTCATGGTAGAGACTAAAGGTTTTCCAATACTAACAATAACTCTCCTTTCGTTGACTATGAAAACGAGCGACTGTCTTGGGATATGAAAGTAATAGAAACATCAATAAATTGCTATTACCAATTTTCATATGTTATAATTCACCCTTATTCTATAGGACTTAAACTCACGAATTTAAATTGTAGGAAAGAAGGAACAGATACATATACATTTGACATAATGGACCCAATAAACCCAATGGACCCATCTCGCCTCTCTCCACACCATTTTCCCTCATTGTGTGTCCAATTAAAAAATCAGTGAATTCATTGGCTAAAGAATGTGGAATTATTTGAGATAATTGGCTAAATAACTGACTAAATATATTGATATAACTGACTAAATAATAGGTGAAATAAACAAATAAGATTTGGTTGCTTGGATATGAGGACAAGCAAATAAAAAGATAAATTGGGTTTTATAGCTTGAAAGTCAGTAACAAGTGATACATGTGTTTTCCATTGAATAAAGACTCTTGCCTGTGAATAGACATTTTATTGAATTTCTGGCGGTGTTACCATTCCTTCTGAAAGCGTCATTATGAATAGCAGCCACGCTTCTCCCCTCTCCTCTTGTTCGTAAGGTGATCCACACACTCTAATAGAATGTGCCTATTGGTAGAGACTTGTTATTTACCACATGTCTATTCTTTGTGATCTATACACACTATTAATGTAGAACTCTAACTATGAATTCAGCACATGCCCTTTTGGTGAGATGGAGCAAATCGATAGTGTGCACTCTATTGTCTGTTGGTATGCCAAGCCTGAAGAGAGCATGTCAATAGTGATTAGTGTTCTTAGTGCGGCTGTTCTATTGGAAATCGACAAGTATTTATAGAAGGCAATTCGATTGACTGAGAAAGGTTAAAAGATAACCACAGTATAGCCATGCTTAGCTTGAATTCACACAAACTTTTGCCTTTTCTTGTCTGTTCGTGCTTCTTCTGTAAGCTGATACTTCGCTGTGGATTATAATGGGTTGATGTGTTCATTTCCTACTACCCTCCCTATAGTCACAGAAACTGATAGATCCTTTTTTATTCTAGTACCAAGGTACCATTTACCCAAACCTCTTTTTCATTGTTGATGTTGATCATAGGACTGATATTTTTACCTTTACATAATGTGTCTCAAATTCATCGGAATCTTAACAGTCTATTTGATAGGTACCACTGAGAAGACTCAAAGCACTCATAGAAACCTCTTTGCCATGAGTGATAAACAACTATTGAACATTCTTTTTTAAAATTTATATAGTTTAAAAACAGTAACATAGCACTCTACTGAATGAATGGATTGAGCAGAAGGATGGGCTATATGTGATGTAGTTGCCATGGAAGTAAAAATTCCTCTTTATGTGTAACCATCCAAGGGTGTTCTATTAGGGTAACCCAAAAAGACACCCATGAAATTAACTACTAAACCTAATAAAGACACTGGCCTGCCTGTCTGTCTGTCTGCTTACCAGAAGGTCCGTGGTGGGATGGTCTTGCTCTATTGAAATATGACTTATTAGTAATTAAGGTGGTGGTAAAGAGGATTAGATTAGTGTGCTTATCATTTTTGCTTTCTTTTTTTTTGCTTTCTTTTTACTTTAATTTCTTTTTCTCTTTTTATCTTTTTTATCTTTTTTATCTTTTTTATCTTTTTTTTTATCTTTTGTTCATACTGTCTGTTATTCTTCAGCCTAATTCTTTTCTCCTGCTGCTGATACCATGACAACTGTTGGATCTGCTCTTCAGCTTCCTCTAGAGACAGCTGCACAAAATGACCAATTGTGGAAGATTATTGAGAAACAAAGGCTTATTATCCAGAACTTGCAAAAAACATTAACACAGGTCAGAACTGAGCGTGATCATCTCTTGAAAAAATGCAGAGACTGTGATCCTAGTGATCAAGCTAGTACAGACTCGTCGGATGCTTCCATTCCTTCCCGTATCGGACAGGAAGAAGTCATTTATTCGGAAATCCAAGAATCCACACTACAGCACCTGAGTGTAGCTGAGCAGGGTGATTCTCTCCCTCAAGGACCAATACCACCGCCACGGTCTCCTTATCGCCAGAATTCAGGAAAAGACGCTTCCACCGGGAATCTTACAGCAATTACTACCCACCTGACCTATTCCAATGTATCCTCCGCCACAAATAGTCCACAGCACTATTATCATAGTGAAAAGGAAGTTTCACCAGTGTCAGACCAGGCTTCATTTTATGGCTCATTGTCTCTCAAGATACCACCCTATTCTGCTAGTTCTTCTCCAACTTCCCAAGAAAGTACGTCAACAAGAGACCAAAACAGACAAGGCGCCAATGATACTATGTCAACCAGTAGACTCTATGAATCCTATCCTAGTTCCTCCTCTACTGATGAGTCAACTCTGAGCACTGACATTAAATCAGAAGCCATTGAGACTTCTGTGGAAATAGACACTTTAATACCTCCTGTTCGAAAAGAAAGTCACCAACACAAAGAACAGCCACCCATCGAACAGACTATGGCTTCAGCAGAGACCCCTACTTCTGCAGGTGGACAGAAACCCTCCCGACCAAAAAGAACAAGACAGGATGTCAGTGTTCCATTTGCCAGAACATTAGGACAGGAGTTTGTTCATTATTCTTTAATGACATCTGCTGCCTCTACCATTTCTCTTGCTTACTTGAATCCCAAAAGTAAATTGGAGATTGATTTGGCAGAGGCTGCTGCTAAAAGAAAAAGACTGGATACTCCTGAAAAGAAGACTCTTCGTGAAAATTCAGCTACCCTTGCTGTCAAAGTGATTAGTTCCAATATCAGATCAAATGAAAAGGGAAAGGAAGTCATGTACTTTACAATTGCAATCACAAAGGCATCTGAAGCTGAACCAGGCCAGACAGAAGAACTGTGGAGAATAGAGAAACTTTATTCAGAGTTTCTTTCTCTTGATTCACTTGTATGTATTCTGACATGGATTGGAAAACGACTGTAGGCTAATAGTAGATGTCTTTTTTTTTCTTTTTTCATATAGCTTAGACTCCAAGTCAGATATATTGGTAAAAAGATAGGAAAATTACCAGACAAGGCCCTCTTTACTACACATGCTCCCAATAAAGTAGATCAGAGGAAGGTAAGATAGACAAATATAATATATACTCTTTGCTGGTGCACATTTCTAATCGCTTAGTATTTCATAGAGTGCCATTGAAAAATACTTGAACCACGCAATTCAAATTCAATTGAGGAACAACGACTGTCTCCACGAGTTCCTTAGTACTAGTAGAGTAGAGATGAAAGAATCTCCTATTTATGTAAGCAGTATATATAAGAAAGCCTTTAGTCAATAGACACTAAGTCAATCTCTTTTATTAGCCACCTGGTCGCAAATATGGCTATCTAACAAAACGTGGTAAAAATTTTGGAGGGTGGAAGGCACGCTATTTTGTCCTTGAAAACTCTGATTTACTATACTATGATGTAGTAAGTAGTATAGAATACTAGTCTTCTCTTGACTATAATTGACACTGTTATTTAGAAAGATGGAAATCTTCTTGGATGTATTGCACTCTTCAATGCACAGATTGGCCGTCAGGTTGCTCAAACTCAGAATTCATCTGAGGCCTCTACTGATAACAAAGCATTCAGACACGCCTTTTTGATTCTAGAGTCAAAGAAAACGGCCCCCAATGGTGTTCAGAGACACGTTCTCTGTGCAGGATCCGATTCAGAAAGAGATTTGTGGGTGGAAGCCCTTACAAACTACATCAACACCCCCAGTCTTGCTGATGAAGAAGAGATTCTCAAAAGAGAACAGATTATGAAGAGTACTAGAAAGATTAAAAAGCTCTACAAGCCAAGCGCCAATGACCCAGCCTTCCTAGAACAATTTGATAATAATGTCGGCTCCCAGACACATAAACCCTTCCACTTGTTACGATCTACCTCAGACACCACCCTTATTCCCTCTGAATCAATGTTATCTGATATCTCTGACACCTCTACTTTGTCCAGCAACAGGGAAGAAGGAACACACATTCTGCACCATAGATCTAGTATGGACCACCTGTCTTCCTACCAAAAGAACTATTCAAAACGCAACTCTATTAGCTTCTCGCCAAGAGAAGGACCAGACACTATTCAAAACTCTTACTATTTAGCACGTCCAATCACTCCTTTAGAGGGACAACAGAAGAACTCACTTGACAATGAAGTAGAACCTCCAGTAGACTTTGAAGTTAAAAAGGCAAAGCAGAGAATGAACCGTCGTACATTCTGGGGAAAGAGAATATTCACAAGCTCATCCAATGAATCTCAAGGCGATTTCCTTCAGTCAGCACATTCTATGAATTCAACAAATCCTAATACACAGAATTCACCCTATGGTGGTCTGCGTGGGTTCATTACACGCGGTAATTTTGATAACTCGGAAAAGTCCAAGTCATCGAATCAGTCACAAGTAAAGTCTTTGAGACCAGTCTTTGGTGTTTCATTGGAAGAGGCTGTCCGTATTTCGAGAATCTCAGATAAATACGAACTTCCTGCCATTGTTTATCGCTGTATTGAATACCTTGAGGCCAATAAGGCTGTTGATGAAGAGGGTATTTATCGTCTGAGTGGTAGTGCCATGAAGATAAAAGAATTGAAAGAAAGATTCAATCAAGGTAAGCAATAAAAACCCAAGAAGTGGTAATGGGACACTTGACTATGGAATAGAAAACTCACTGTTTGTAGAAGGAGATGTTCAATTGTTAGATTCAGAAGAATACCATGATCCTCATGTTATTGCTGGTTTACTCAAGATGTGGTTAAGAGAACTTCCAAACAATGTATTAACTATTGAGTTAATAAAGGAGTTTTTACTTGTCATTGGTAAGTGAATAGGAAATGATCTTTAAGAATAGGCCACTCACTCTATGAATAGATCTAAACGATCGTGAGGAAAGAGTTGCAGAACTTGGAAGACTTGTATCAGTGCTGCCACTCGCCAACTATACACTCTTAAGATCTCTTTCTGCCCATCTTGTTTGCATAGTACAAAATGCAGAAGT
Source organism: Spinellus fusiger (assembly GCA_025094145.1). Classification (NCBI taxonomy): domain Eukaryota; kingdom Fungi; phylum Mucoromycota; class Mucoromycetes; order Mucorales; family Phycomycetaceae; genus Spinellus; species Spinellus fusiger. The sequence continues at coordinate 426,136 of JALLLS010000012.1, read as the reverse complement.
CAACAAAATGACAATACGTAACATTGGCATTGTGTTTTCTGCTACTCTTGGTATCCCCATTGGAATATTCAACTTGTTCTTAACTGAGTTCAACGATGTATTCTGGGCAGAAGATAGCCTAGACCCTGTTGTTATCAATACACCAAACACACTAGGTTATGATCCAATTCTCTATCACCAGAATCAGGAGCTCTATGGATTCTTCCCACCCAAAGAGGAATCGAGTACAATCAACAATAATTTAACAGTGAACTATGGGGTTTCATCTCAGGAAGAGATGGTTAGAAGTAATCGTAACAGCATGCACTATATGGACGGTGCTCCTCAGGCTATGGTGGGTCTTGAAATGCGTATTGATGGTAAGTTATACTGTAGTGGCTGTTGTTTAGATGGATCTTTATTAATAATATGTCTATGAATACAGTTATCTCCATTGAAGATGAAGATGAAGCAGACAATGATCTGAACCTATCAGAGGACGATGCCTTATACAATGGAGAGAACGATGCCTCATACCATGAAGAAAACGATGCCTCATACCAGAAAGAGAACGATACTTCATATAATAATGAGAACAATCTTTACTTGTACCATTCGCTTCATTAGGGCACTTGGTATGCATAGATCAGCAGATGATCTCTTAATGTTTTTCTTCACCCAATCAGTATAATGAGTAGTTTTATTTGTTGTTATTAAATATATTATCTGTACATAGTCATTGTTTATTTACGCTAATGAAGTCTTTACTTCTTTTAATGTTCTTTTATTTATGGCCATGACTTGTATCTACTATACCACTTGCAATAGAATAGATTGTCTATTCATTAATGAGGAGTCTTTTCTATACTCAATTGACACAGTATCTGTTTATTCTATCTACTCCATAAATATGCTTGTGCTTCTAACCTGTAATTGTACCTATTGTAAATGCTTTTGTCTAATAAACATACTATTGTTTCTTTAAAAAGGTATCGTGATTGAATCTACTGTATATAAAAAAGGCTTTTCTGTTTATTAATGCAGGGTATATTTATGTATCTCTGGCCTACATATATTTGACGCTTTCTATTTTATTTTTATTTTTATTTTTATTTTTATTTTTATTTTTCTATTATTACTCTTATTCATCTTTTCATTACTCTTATTATTATTGTTATTTGTATTACTCTTATTATTATTATATCAATATTAACACGTTTTATTAATAAGAGCTTAAATTTATCTTTCTTCTCAATCATAAACAAATACCTCATATAATTAGACACATTTTATAAATAAATACTGTTGATTGTTTCTAGTACTGATCATTAGAGTTGTAATCCTATTCTTTTGTGTCGATCTCTATTCATAATGTCGGTATGAGCAACGTAGTACCTATCATGTATTGCAAGCAAGACTCCCATTTCACGTGTATTACCTCTACAAAAGAACACTATCAGTGACACTTTCCTTTGTTACCCAAGGCAATGAGCAGACGGATAAAAAGTTAAACCAGCATAATTGTACCTTCCTCCTCATCAAAGCATGGTTCTACAGCAAGAATAAATCAATTGTAATAAAGATTAAATAATGAACATGATAATCACTCAAGGTGTTTATTATTATCTGATTAATCTTTATCCCTCGTCTCATACTGTATTGGCCTTTTAATGACTTTATTTCACTGCCAAGAGTTTAGAGCTACTTGAGTTTGGAGTACATAAACAAATACAAAACATCTCTTATCCACACGCGCCCCCTATCCCGTTGCACAGTCCTACCCACGAGCACCACCCACAAGTCCCACTCACAAGTCCTACTCACAAAACAGCTAGAGACCACAAGACAGAAGCATCTCTTCCCTTGGTCACATGATACAGCCATATCATCCATTCAGTATCCGATCTCTTTGATTCGACGTCCTACCATGCTGCGTTCTTTATATACTTTTCTAAGGCCCATGTCTCCTACAGTTTCTATTGCTAAGAAATGTGTTCCTATCACAGGAGGTACACCTGAAATGATTGAGAAGGTGCTCGAGTTTCAACCCTTCAAAGACTGGGTAGCATTATATAACCAGGAACACGATAAGGAGCCCCACACGATGGACCTATCTTGCATTGATATTCAGAGTACAGATATGTTTGGTACAAATAAGCTTGGCTTCTTAAAGTTCAAGGCTAATCTCTCTCTGAATAAGACTGGCAAAAACGTCCCTGGGATTGTGTTTATGGTATAGCCTATTGTTATTCTTATATTTAGTCATTTGTAGTATGTACTTATCAATGTGTTTACTTTTTCTACTCGCCGGACTTGCGCCTATGCTACTAATGCTCATTAGAGAGGGGGTGCAGTCGCAGTCCTGATTCTTCTTCGGCCCAATGATGGAAGTGGTAAAGACAAGGTGGTTCTAGCCCTCCAACCTCGTACAGCCGTCCCTTCTTTTGCATTTCCAGAGTTGCCTGCTGGTATGTTAGATGGTTCTGGCTGTTTTGCAGGTGTAGCAGCACGTGAGCTAGAAGAAGAACCCGGTCTTTGTTTAAAAGAAGAAGAATTGGTGGACATGACTGAGTTAGCCTATGAACAGCAGTGGAGAGGAGTGTACCCTTCTGCTGGTGGATCAGGTATTATATCTGTACATTTAGTAGGAGAAGGCTGACAGTTTATTTATATTATATATTTCTATATATTTCTATACATATAAAGATGAGTTTCTGCGACTGTTTCTATGCGTGAAATCCATGGCACCCGAGGACATTGGAGCATTGCAAGGAAGATTAGGCGGTGTTTGGGAGCAAGGGGAGAATATCACACTGAAAATTGTGAGCCTGGAGGATGCTTGGAAACACTCGCCTGATGCCAAACTTCTCTCTAGCTTGGCACTGTACGATGCATTGAAGAGAGAAGGAAAGTTGGACGCTGTACTATGACTGCTATAATAAAGAGCAAAGACTCAATTCTTTACAAATGCACAGACACTTCTAGAGTAGTAAGAGTAGTATTGGAAAAGAAAGAAAGAAAAAACACGTTTTCCATTCAACTCCGATTTCACTTTACAGCCCTTCATTTGTCTCGCTAGTCTCCAATACACCATGACTGACATTATCGATCCCTTTACCATTCTCATCAATGACAGCACAGATGAGTTTCTGCCTAGAGTGGATGAGGTAATTGTGTCTATTCCTTGGTAATAGCATTGACACTCTTAGATCCTGAAGGAAATATTTGATCGCTTCGACAAGGTAAGGTACTGTTCGAAAACCCACCACTCACCCATTGCCTAGGACAAAGACAATGTATGGAGCCAGCATGAACTCCAGACCTTTGCAGAAGCTACCAATGGAAGACCCGTAAGTTATCACGTATAATGAACAAGTACCCTTTATTAATTGTAGTAGTTTGATCAAGCTGTAATGGATGTAGGTAGTTTGGTCTAGAATGACTTTCTAATAAGTAGGAAATTGTTGAATCTCTGGATGTTGACGAGAACAACTACCTGACATACAAGGGATTCTACCAAATGTATCATATTCAGACACTCTCTGATCCTGAAGAAACCCTGAATGATCTGAGAAAGCGTAAGTACTCCAATAACCATGAATTGTATTGACACTATCAACAGATGGCTATGACAATAATTTAGAATTGGTGACTTCCCGAACACAGGATGAGATTCCAAAGACACCCATGGCAGAAGAGTAGCCAACAACAACAAAAATACAGTGAAAAATGGTGAAAAGAAAAACAATGAAAACTACAAGCACACATGTTGATACAAACACACATGCATTTCTTCAAGAAAATAAATTCATTTTACTTATATATATATATAGATAGATAGATAGATAAACATACTCTAGTAATGAATGTCAATTCTTTTATTGGTTCTTATCATAGGATCAGTACCACAATGACTACTACAGATATGCCATGGAAGTATCTGTCAATGCAACCTTACATTTGGTCTTGCGCTCAATTCAAGAACCTTTTTATTGACTTGTCATTATGTGACAGCGAAAAATAACGGATTTTTTCCTTGAAGGCTTGGTGATAAAGAAGTGAAAGGCCCTTTTTTATTTTCTTTATTTTCCTGTGCACTTATCACCACCACTCAGAAAACTCACTCACCACCTCACTCACCATGCCTGGGTTTTCTCTCGAAGAACCTTTTCCTCTTGCTCGATTCCACACTACTATTGGATCCAGTCAGCTCGACAAGCACTTTGTAGTGGGACTGACTCAGTTAGAAACAACCACAAGTGCTTATGATAAAAGTGATGCAGGAAACAACACAGACACCCATCGTATTGCTATCACTGTGCAAGGAGAAGGCGTGAAGTTGTACAATGTAGGGTTGTGTTTCCTTTTCAACAACTAACCAACAGCAACCAAACTACTCATATAGACCAACGACCAGAAATGCTTAAAGTCATGGACAACACCTCCAGGTGTTGTATTTGCTGAGCCCGCAAAACACCGTATGGGTACCAATGATGCAGATGCATTGGAACACACCTATGCTATTGTGGCCACAGGCCCTGATATGTCAAAAGAAGAAGAGTGCAAGACAGTGTGGATATGGAAGAACACAAGTAGTAGTGAAGCCAATGAAACCAAAATCACCAAATCAGTAAGTGAGTTCTTATGATACAAGCTGACAAGATTAGTTTGAGCATCGTATTCAGTCAATTCATCTTTCGCCTACGCTGAACTTGCATGTTATTCTTGTGAATGAGAATGGATCTATCAATATAGTCTCTAAGGATTTGGATCGATTAACAGCTACTTATAAGGAATCGAGGTAATACTTGAAAAGAGTCTATTGTGGCTACATCATCAGTATTGACTTTAATGGGTATGGTTGCTGAATAGTGAAGTGCATGTTGTATGGTCCACTATATTTGTCACCTCCAATGCACATGTCCGTCCATGCTGCATTCCTAATACTATGTTGCCCGGGCTCTCTACTGTCATTATGACAGTGAGCAATACTCCTGGCTCAGATGTCTATACAGTGCGCATGTTCTATATGAATGAAGAGCGTAGAAGTGTGGATCTATTGGCTAAGATTGATATGAAGCACAATGTAAGTGGGTTATTTCATCCGTAGAGTGTTCTTATAAGGATCAGGAAATCCCTATAGCTTTTACATTTGATTCTGTGGATGGTAAAATGACAACCATGGGTGCATCAGGAACATGGACTGTGTGGCGTATATACATGAAGCATGGATCTGCCAACAAGATCTCTGCTCACTTGACACGACATTCTTCGGTGCAATTGCAGGGTTATTGCTTCTATGATGAGACACTGGGCAATGTGGCCTCATTAACGTCTCTCTCTGATAGCTATGTGGCTATGGTGGCCCCTCGTATGAGAAAGAGTAAGTCAGAACATATAAGTAGTATCTAATGGTCATTTAGATACTGAGCCTGAACATGTTGTGAGTGTGTGGGATGTCAAGTATGGCACATTGCAGGCAGAACAGGTGATAACGGGGGCAGACAAGGGTATTTCTGCCAAGGATAAGTGTGTCTACAAGGTAAGATAAATACATGAATAGGGTAGTGGATCTGCATTGATATGTATCTACTCTACCTTAGATTTCTGTTCTCTCCAACTCCCAACTCGCCATTACTATTTCTAAAGTGGATAGCAAGACAACTAAGAGTGGGAAAACACAAAAGACAGTGATGGATGCTAAATCAGTAGTGATAATTTGTCCTTATTACTGTGAGCCCATGTCATTGATGGCTGCCATGGGAAAGATGCGTAGTACTGTAGAGTTCTTGGGTGTGCAGCAAGATGCTGTTGGACTGATGAGAAGTGGTGTGGATGCTGTGGGCCGTTCTGTTGTGGTGAGTTATGGATAAAAAATATCTATAGATACACTTGGTAGACTGATAGTGGATCAATTATAGTCAGCACGGTATAAGGAGGATGATGCTCTTTTCACCAAGTGGGTCACCAAACAGGAACTAACACAAACCGATGAACAGAGGATTATGGCAAAGCTATTAAAGAAGGATTTGAGTGTTGATAAATTCACCACCTTATTCATGAACTATGTACAAACATCAGCCAAAGAGAGTGGGTATACTGGCACGGATGAAGATACATCAATGGAAGAGGAAAATTTACACGATACCACCAATCCAATGTCCCTTACAAAAGCCTACAGAGAGGAGATCGCACGGTACCAACCCCACATCAAATCAGAGGTGCGATGGCTATTATTACAGCAAACATGGTTGCTTATACTCTTTTTTATATATATATGTATATATTGTAGCATGAGATTTCATATCACTTTGTATCATGCGTTATTTCAAAGATATTCTCTTGTCAACAAGATGCACCCGATCTGGAATTCTGGCCAGTAAAGGTGCTGCTGTTCTTACTGGCTAAACGCCGTCTCCATAGTAGTTACATAGAAGGTGGACTCATATCTGCCTTGTTGAAGCGAGATGCATGGGTAAGCAATAAGAAGTTCACAGGAGAAGAATATATCTAATGAGAAGTGTACCTGATAGGCATTGATTCCTATTGTTTTGGAACAAGTGAATGATATTCCTGAGACTGATCTTGTATTGATCATCAAGGCCTTGGTTGAAAAGCACCAATCTCAGCCTACAGAATGGAGTTCACTCTTCTCATCCTACATGAAAACTGTGATAGACTCTCCCCACAATGATATCTTTATGCAACAAGCACTAAAGCAATTAACACCTACTGAACTACCTGTTATGTTGGAAACCCTCTTGAGCTGGCTGGAAAAGGATGCACAACCTGTAATTGAAGAAAACAACAGCACTGTAGCAATAGAGACACCCATACATGACAATGTAAGTGTTTCTCTTTATACAAATGGGCAAGAAAGTAACAAATGCTCTATCCATCCAATGCATCTATCTATAGACATTAGAAATTTCTAGTGCTATTCTGGACATACATTTCCCTACAGTGATTTTAGAAACATCTATGCATGAGACTGTAAAGAAATTAAGTACTATTGTTCAAAAAGAGGCAGAGCTGGCAGGCAAATTAGAAGAACTTCGTGCCATCCTTGGTCCTTTCACACGTAAACACCAGCATCAACTTGCACGCTGGTCTCAGAATAAGCAACATACAGATGCCCCTACGGATGATCTTAGTAAAGCTAGAAGAGCACACAAAGGAGGTAGATTTGGTGGTGAACAAGGTATTCCTGTCTATAGAGTGGAAAGCTTTCGATTTTAAGCATTGGTTGGTCATTATTAAATAATAAAATAAATATCCTACATGACTGTAATAAAACATCTATTGCTGAACTAGAATATAGGGAGAGGACTAAAGGTTTATAGTGTTCATAGGACTATGTGCATACCCTAAGACTTTTGGGATACACTATTTTCAGAAAGTACTCGCACAACCTCAAAATAATATTGCACACTTTTCTTTCTACTTTTTGCACACTTTATATTTTACTTTTTGCACAATTCCATAAGTATTTTTTGCGTACTTTTCGAAATATTATTTCTTCAACAATAAGCTTACAAATGTGTATACCTTCCACCACACTCTCCTGAGCTTAATCCCATTGAGCAATTTTGGTCTGTTGTGAAGAATAAACTTGAGAAAAAGACTATTAGAAAGTGAGACTTTAAACATGAGGATTGCTAAAGCATGTAGCGATGTTCTTATCAGTGATCTTAAGGGGTTTTATTGTTACTCTTCTTTGAAATTTAAAACATGTTCAAGTATAAATACCCTTTAATAAATCCCACACACTTTGTGCAAAAAAAAGACTTATGGAATTGTGCGAATTATAGTCACACCCAATTAAATTTAATACTTGCCTAAATTTTAATAAAAAAAAAAGCTTTTTTTTTGCATAAAACTCTTCTTCTTTCCAAATATTATTAAACCAACACAATATATAAGATACATTTTCATAATCTCACACTCGTGGAGAATATAACAAAGCAGAAGATAAAAAGCTATGGGGCACTTATTACCTGTTGAAGGCTGGATTAAAATTGACTGTCATCGCAAACGTAGTTGAGATGAAAAATCCCACAGTTCAAGATATTATCAGAAACATCAAAGAACATGGTTCATCATTAAGTTTAAAGTGTCACCGAAGACATAATAAAAAAGCCGGTGAGAGGGACTTCAGACACCTGGAAAAGGTCATTAGAGTGAACCCATTTGCCTCATATAATCAGCTGAAATTGGAAATGTTAAAGATTCAGGTTGATGTATGTAGAAACACCATCATCAGTTACTACAGTCAGTTAGAGTTTATATCTTTTTTCTTCAGCTCACAAGTCAGCTTTGACTGTAAAACACAAGGAGAAACAGCTTCGTTGGGCTAGAAAACATATCAGTTGGACAAACAACCAATGGAGAGATGTCATCTGGTCTGATGAATCAAAGTACACCGTGAAAGGGAACGATGGAATTGCTTGTATCATCAGGAAAGTTGGAGAATGTTATGATCGTAATCATAGTGTTCCAACAACGAAGTCTAGTAGCGTTGGGGTCATGCTTTGGAGCTGTTTCTGGGCGGGCGGATTTGGCCTATTAGTCTTTGTTAATAGCGCTGTAATACAAGATGAATACATCAGAATTTTGGCTGGTGAGTTTCATCTTTGGTTCACGGAATTGCATCAGAAAGAGGATAGGGAGTTTCTGTTACAAGAAGAGGGTGCTAGTTGTCATACTGGGGACTATGCCAGATGGTGGAAAGAGACGCATCAAATTAGGGACCTTGAGTACTGGCCCGCACAAATACCATACTTGTACCCAATTGAACATGTCTGGTGAGCCTTGGAAAGACGAATTGAAGAAAGAAGGGTATCTATTACCAATGTTGAAAGTTTGAATACTCTACTTGCAGAGGGGTGGGAGAGGGTTGGTGTTGAACTTGCACAATGATGAGTTCAAAGTATGACAGATAGATAACAGACAGTCATTGATGGCCAAAGGAGGCCATACAAAATATTAATTATATTATTTTTATTTTATTTTCTATTATTAAATATGTTGAGCTTTGTTGTGTAAAAATTTGAAGCTTCTAGATCAAATGTGGAGTGTTTTATTTAATGTTGAACATATCCTAAATATTTCGTCCTGAAATTGATTTTCAAAAGTATTAAATTCAATTGTGTGTGACTGTAAAATATAGAGTGTGCGATATTATTCTGAGGTTGTGCGAATATTTTCCAAAAATAGTGTAAAACACTAAATGTTATGACGGCTGTGTCTGAGTGTATTCTATTCTCAACAGAGGCAGTATTACTTCTTTGTGTCTTAAAATGTTCATAGTAAATGAGCTCAAGACCCAAAATACAATATCAATGAGAAAGCAAAATGACTATTATTGATTGATACTAGAGTTTATATCAATAGATGGCACGAATAAAGGTCAATTCAATAATAATAATAATAATAAGTCCAAGAAAGATATGATTGTAAAACTGATATTCTCTGCCAGGCTCTTATAGTTTGGCCATTTGATTTCTCTTTCTAGGTAGATCAACCTGTTTACGAAGCCAAGCAGAGATATACATTGCTTTTTCAAGGTTAGAAAAGAGAATAGAGAGAACACCTATTTACCAACTCTATCTGGATCTTCATTTGGCACCATATGGCCTCCTTCAACCTTCTCTACCATTATAAGGTCTTTTTGAGAAGCAATAGGGATATACTCTGGGGTAATGCTATCAAATACAAATGAGTTTATGCATCATCACAAAGGAAGATGACTTACAAAGTAGACTTGGTACAAATTATATGACAAAGGGGAATGGAAATCAATACAAGTGAATTATAGGCTATAGAGATACTATAATAGCCTTCAACGAATATTTTCTAATAAAAGTGAATCATCAGAATAGCTTACTAACTTATAATAACCTACATATTCCTCTTCTTTGGGGCATTTTAATTTCACTGTACCATCTTCTGAATCATACATTCCATAATTCTACAAATATCAGCCAATTTTCTGTGTATTTTATCTTACCACATAGTTCTCCAGTACTTCAGGATGAAATGTTTTCCAAAAAGCTCCACCTTTTAAAGAAGAAAGGGCTAATTCCCTAGAATGTCAAGTAAGAAAAGATGCAGTGGAACCTTTGTTTTTCTGGTACTTACTTACTAGGCCATGTATCCCGACGCTTAATGGAGTCAAAAAATTGTGACTTGGATCGAGTGGCGACATCCAACACACCACTTGCGAGCACAGGTTCAATAACACATAGTCCATCAAATGTGTTTGGATAAATATATTCGAGAAGTAACCTTTTTGGTTTATATGAATACATGTCTACAACACAAATACATACATTGATGTTGCACCAAAGCTATGTCCAATGCCTATGAAGTTATCATAGTTTTTATCCAGCTTCATCATTTGGATCACTTGTTGAATATCCATAGCGTTGTCCATCCACGAGTCTATCATGCGTTTAGGTGTTTAGTAGGCATAGATTACATTCAGAGTAAAGATGTAATATGCATTTAGCAATTGATAATGGAGACTTATTTACATTCTTTGAAAAAAGTATTCTCGTTGAGACGTGCGGAATCGCCATGGCTGCGTGCATCCCAAGACACATAGTGAACTTCAGTGTGGTCATAGTTTGAGTCTTCTCTTAAGGTTTTCAAATGAGATTTCATAAGAGTGTGCAAAGACTCTTTGTGAAAGCCAGTTGAGTGAGACCATAGAAAAGCAAAGGTTCTCGTAGTAGTTTTAGGACTAGAGAACACATGCTTATCTACGGAGAGCTTCTGTATATCGTAGCCACGGGATTTTGGGCTGACTGGTATAATATGTGTAGAAGTAGGAACAAGATAACTCATAATGTGAGCTTTGTTGGTGGTTAGTTTTAGTAAATAAGAGATCCTTTATAATAGAGTTATCTGTAATAAGAATTAGTTACATTATTGGCAAAATAAGGCTATTGATGATCTCTAAAGAAACAACTCAATTGTTTTCATTTCACATATAAAATAGTCTATAATAATACTATTTATAAATACTAAGTGTTACTAATAACACATAAAACCATCTATTATATTCCATATAATAGTTTGCTGCATAGTGATTATCATAAGTGTATTCATTTTTGTTTTATTGTTATACATAAATTCACGACTAACATTAGACTCGTGTTACTCAAGTGTCTGTCCACTCGAGTGAATTTATTAAGTGCACCCACAAAATAAAAACTAAACTAAAAGAAGTACTACAAAAACTATCAGGGTAATCATATGAAACCTCTTCTACACACAAATGGGATCATTAAAATCATTATTATCTATTTCTTAATGATCATAGCATGCTTCTTTATATAATGATGTATACTTACTAGACTATATTTATGGATCACAGGCTTGGATAGACACTTATCTGCATTCAACATAAGAGTAGTATGACTTAATCTTTTAGTCTGATAGTTCTAAATCAAACTCATATACAGTGATGGGGAAGTTGTTATCTTTGAAAATATCCTGCTCTATGCCGATATAGAATATGATATATCTTAATGAAAAAGGCTATTTCGAACAAAGGTAGCAAACGCCTGTGGACTTCTTTAATTTTTTAATTTTTATAGATGTAATAGGAAAACCCTAAATTATAACTTTGAAATGTTATTTTTGGGGAAATCATTTTCTATATCAGTTAAGTCTTTTCGGGTAAAATATTACTGAAAGCAGTTTGTATTTCTTTTACTTATTTCTCGGATTTTCACTTTCTTTAAACTTTAATCAAGTACGGTATTTTTGTAATATACACACCCAAAAAAAATTGGGATATTTAAAAAAAAAAACGGAGAATAAATCCATAATATTTTATGATTGGCTAATGTGTTTAAAAAACGTTTTCGCTGTCTAAATAAAATATTTCAAACTCTACTTGCTTGTTTTAGTAGTAAAAATCGACTTTTAAATTGTATGATGTTGGATATAAAAAGAAGAAATATAGCTGACATTTAAACACAGCCACTGCATTTATTGTATAACATAATATGCTATTATCATTGAAGCAAAACAATAGATGAAAGTAATAGACACTAACAAAAGCTATTATTGAAATAAAAAAGGTAAGAAATATATTTATATGGGCTTGAGCTCATTTAATTTCACAAGACACCTATTGTATTATTATCAGGCAAGTTAAGACTCTTCTCAAGTCAGTCTCAAGTGGTCTTTTATACAGTCAATGGTGTCTAAGGTATACTTCTAAGCATAGTTATCTATCTCCCAAGGATAAAACACAAGGCTTCTAGACTATAGATTCTATTGCTATGATGAAATTCACTTAAGTGGTATTTATGGTCATAATATTTTATTAACTATACTATTACAATAAACAATATATTGTATTGATAATACAACCTGATATTGATGTATTCTACAAAAGAAAATAAAAGTTTGGATACTTGCAAACCTTTTGATTTTAAACGGCGTTATATACATGGTGGTTTACTTGAATGACTTAAAAGATGATCTTATCCCCGCTTAAAATCCAGAAAAAGTCTTTGGGTGTGTACTTGTTGATGTGAGGTGTTATTTAGCAGAGTCTGTCTATTTCTTTGTCTCTTAACTAGAATAAGAGACTATGTGATATTAGAGAACAAAAGGTGCCTTTGCAGAATAAAGTGATTATAGAATGAGTCTCTTTGTAATCCTTTTAATAAAAAAGTGAGGAGAGAATTATGACAAAAGAATTTGTTCTTTAATATCAAAAATAGAAAAAAGTTTTCATCCAATCATGGCTGTTAAAATATACCAGAATCTCATGGATTAGATAATCAGTTCAAAGTATTTTTATTTTTGGGTGTTGGTTGCTATTCGCGTATTGGGCATATCAGCCACCCTCTGAGATCGTTTGAAAAATAAATAAGAATAAACATATAAACACTTCAAATACAAAAGTGAAAGAATGAATGCAAATGAATGAGAAACAGAAGAATAAGAGAAACACAAAACCTCAAATGAAGGAAAAATGATGGAAAATGAGAAATGATGGTAAAATAAGAATTATGAATAGACATCCAAAAGGCTATAAAGTCAGCAAGGAAACCAAGACACCAAAAAGATAACCGTCATCCTGTGGTGATTCGAAATCCAACAAGGGGTACTTAGAGCAACTCGGACAATCCTGAGGACACAAATACAGCAACTACACTAGCAGCTTCTGGCTTTGCTAAACGGGTTAAGAATGGGTGGTAGAGGAGATATCGGAGAAGTGAGGATACAGCGTCTGTTGCTGCAGGAGTCTTTGCACTCTATGGCGGCGTTGGCGTTCCCGCTCAACACACCCATCAGCAGCCTCAATGAGCAAGCTACCAGCTGATGGCTGGATTAGATATACAGTGGCACCTAGAAAAACAATGGATTTTTTTCATTCCCCAGTATAATTCTGTAATAGGAGGTACTTATTCTTTATCATAAAAACATACATTAAACACACAGTAGAGACTTGAAAATTGGATAAAGTATAAAGAAGGTCAACGGAATAATAAATACAAGTTTATTGGGTGGAAACCCTTAATATGTGGTGTTTCCATCCTTGGCCTCAATGACAGCCCTACATCTCCGCCCCATGCTGGCAATGAGGGTGTCTGTGGTGTCCTTGGGAATATTCTCCCATTCTTCCAACAGAAGCACCTCCAAATCTTGAAGAGTACTTCTTGGGGTCATCTTCTTTCTTCTGACTGCTCTGTCAAGCACCTCCCAAAGATGCTCTATTGGGTTCAGGTCGGGGCTTTGTGAGGGCCACCCCTCCATAGTGGCAACGTTCTCTTGTGCCTTCCACAACCTGGACTCTCTACTCTTGTGGCAGCTAGCATTGTCTTCCTGAAGAACGTAATCTACCTCTGGATCCAGTGCCTTGAGTCGGGCCAGCTCAGGGTAGTAGTTCTCTTTTAAGATCTCAATGTATCTTCTACTGTCTATACTGCCCTTCACAGGCACCCACCTTCCAACACCTTCACCAGAGAAAGAACCCCACACCATCACGTTACCGCCACCAAACTTCATGGTGGGCTTGACGTTCTTTGGGAGCAGCCCCTCCTTCTTCTTGCGCACCACTCTGTTGCGGTTGTTGGTCCTCATCAGTTGGTACTTTGACTCATCGGACCAGATGACCGTCTTCTAGTCGTTTTCAGTCCAGTGGAGATGGGCCTTAGCCCAAGCAAGCCTCAACTTTTTGTGCTTGATGCTGAGAGAAGGTTTCTTGACCACCCTGCAAGAAAACAGGCCAAGCTTCTTCATCATTTTTGAGAAGGTGCTCTTGGACACTTTGGTGGTCATCTACTTGTGAAGCTGATTCATTGTCTGGAATGAATCTCTTGCCACTTCGCAAGCAACTTCTCTTTTATCTCTCTCTTTCATAATGGACTTGCGCCCAGTGCTCTTCTTGGCCTTGAAACAGCCAGTTTCTTTATATCTCTTTACGATAAGGGAAACAGACTGTTGACTAACTCCAAACCTAGCAGAAATGGCAACCAGGCTGGTCCCATTGACGGTGGCCTCGTGATCAATGAGGCATCGAGTGAAGTCATCCATATTCTTCTTTCTGTTCCCAAGAGGTCTCATGGGTTGTTCAGTGGTGTTAGATGAGGTAGACATTAGGGTGGAAAAGCAATAAATGAAAAATGTTTAATTAAAAAAATTTCAAGGGTAAAATTATGGTCTGAATTTGAAATAGCCATTATTTTCTAGGTGCTGTAAGATGGTGCGGAAAAAGGCTCTTTCGCGTAATAAATATTACCCCAAAGAGTTATAATAAAATCTACAGCAAACATTACAATCACCCATCCGTCAACACCAACACCCCCCGCCACCTATATCACACTGGATCCATTAACCACGGACCCCACCTCAGCACCACCCGCCAAACCCTTCGAGTTTGGCCTTACCGACGTCCCCACCACCTACGACGTCCCTAAAAGCAGAAAAGAAAAACTGCTTGCCAAACGCACCCGAGCAAGAACCAACGAGGAGAACAAAATGTCCGAGGTGGAAAAGGCCGACACCCACGCCCAACAAATGCTGCAGATGATGGCGGCAATCCAAAAACAGATGGAGATCTTTGGACTCCGTATCCAGGAATTGGAGGCCCAATTGAAGGCCAAGGATGCAATGATTGCATCCCTCCAGGCTCAGGCCACTACCAGCACCACCAACACCACCACCACTGCCACCCCTGCCACCCTTGCTACCCCTGCCAAGCAGGACAACTCGACTGCTGCTTCAAAGCATGCCCCAACCTCCACACCCACCACCTACGCCAGCATGGCAAAGAAGAACCCCCAGGCCAAGAAGCCTACAAAGGCCAAAGCAGTGCTTAAGGCACAAGCAGTACGTGCCTTGCAGGAGCCCACTGGACCCTCAGTGTACGAATTTGTATACGTCCCTTGCCGCCGATACCTTAAGTACGGCCAGGTCCGCAAGATGTTGTGATCGTTGAAGATCCAACAGTCACAGATCATTGACATCCACTTCCCGGCAAGGGGAACAGTTGCGCTGCTGGTCCACAGCAGCTACAAGAAGGAACTTGAGGAGCACCTTGAGAAGCTTAAGATCAGTCCAGTGAAGGACTTCAACCCTGTGTCCGCTGCAGTCATTGCAGACCCAAAGCTCCAAGGGGAAACCAACAGTACCAAGGCTGCAAAGGCCCAGGAACTCTTTGACCAGAGAGTGTCAAACACCTGTCTTCGTTCCCCCACCCACTTAGGGTACAGCATTGCTTGCCACTTTGGCTCTGGTAATGCCACTCCCCGCCTCTCTGCCACTGCCTTTGAGAAGCTCTTGGCGGATCTCAAGGCCAAGACCCCAGTTGCCAGCCGCCCCGCCACCCTTGAAGAAGAGGCCATCCAGGCATTTGGATCAGGCTCAGCTATGGAAGAAGATGAGGGAGACGCCCAAAACATCCACCGAGAAGAATTATGAATAGACTGAAGATTGGTCTATTGAATGCTTGTGGAATCAGGCCCAAACTGGTGAACGTTCTGAATGTGTGTGTGCAGAATGATATTGATATACTTTTAGTGACAGAGACTTTCCTGACCAAAGACATGCAAATGTTGAGGTGCCCCTGGATACAAATACACAACTATGCTACAGCCCATGGTGATGCTGGACGAGGTTTTGATGGAGTTTCGTTCTTTATTCGTCCTGACTTTCCTTACCATGTACATTCCTTACCAATTACTAATCCTTTTGTGGTCTCCTGTAGGATTGGCCCATATACACTCCATGGTCTGTACCTACCTCCGAGGCTGTCGTCTAGTGAGGCTGCAGAAAGGTTGAATTCACTACCCATAGACAACTTCACACTCGTCCTTGGTGACCTGAATACACTTTAGGCCGCCTGACTGGAGACCATGGCATAAACACAGACATGTGGGATTTGAAGACTGGATCTGCTGTCAGGATCTAACCTTGTGGAACTCAGAGTTGGCATTTGGCTTGCCTACATATGAGCAATTCTAGCAGATGGTGTTGGTTTGCTAGCATTATTGACCTGTTCCTGTCAAGAAGCTACAACTTCTCCAAGTGTGCTTGCACATTAGGGACAATCTGATGTTAGGTTCAGACCACCACTTGTGTGAGCTGTCCTTTCAGCTGGTGCTCATGCCACTGCTCATGACAGAAACAGCTGTCTGTTGCCTCTGGAGACTGCAACATTTAAACAAACAAACAGTCTGTGACCAGTACAAGCAATGTTTTGCAGAGAACACAGGTGAACTGCAAAGAGAGATCCAAAAAATATTGGAAGACAAAACCCCGTTGTGCTCTGTTAAGATGGAGGACTTTGCTGAGAGACTCAATGAGTCAATCTACAAGGCCCTGGATGATAGCATAGGGCACGCACAATCCCATCCAAAAGCTTGGAAAAGCTACTGGAATGCTGATCTACAACAGTTAGCTGGCCATTGTCAAGAACTTTATTGTTTTAGACAATGGGTAGGCAATGATATTGAATGCATTGAAGCCCACCGCTTGTATGAGGAAGCGTGTTTAGCTTTGAAAAAGGCTATAAGGCAAGCACAACAACAAACCTGGCATGTATTTTGTGATAAAGTCCATAAGGGCTTAACAGAGATGACAAGTGCTGTGAAAGGAATGAGGCTGTGGAGACGTTTGCCAATTTCCCTGTCATCTCCAGAGGGCCCTTGGCATGCTGCCAATTGCATGATTGACCACCTAGAGAGTGTGTTTGGCAGATCTATGGAAAGACAGGAGCATCAGGAGTTTACTCTCCAAGACAATCCAGTCCCATGGGACGTAGACTTTATTCACTCTGCTATTCAAAAGATGCCAAATCAAAAGCACCAGGCATTGATCATATTAGAGCAGAAATGCTCAAACCCCTAGTTCAAGTGCTAGTGCCTCTGTTACATCAGATCTTCACATTGTGTTGGAGATGGTTGTGGACGCCTGTGGCCTGGAGAACAGCACAGGTGGTACCTATTTACAAAAACAAAGGAGAGCAGGATGACCCTAGTAACTATTGGCCTATTAGCTTGACATTGGTGTTTTGTAAGCTCTTAGAAAGATGTATAGCTGGGGAGCTCCTTTCAACCATGCCTGCATTGGACATGGCTCAAGGTGGATTTTGTGCTCGTCGTGGAACTCTAGACCAGGCCCTCTGTCTCCACAAACTTATGGGGTTGTATGCTGCCCAAGGATCAGGAGAGCAAGATCCAAAACCTCCAGTTGTTGTCTTCCTAGATATTAAAGCTGCATATGATAGTGTGGAACGCTCTGTCATATGGGAGTCACTGATGCCCTTTGTGTCTCAGCCGTTGCTCTTGCTACTACAGAATTTGTTTGATGACATTGTGGTGAATGTGATTCTGAAAAATGTAGCATCCCGGGACATTGCACCTAAACGAGGAGTCTTACAGGGTAGTATTCTTTCTCCATTTCTTTATTCTATTTTCATTGATACTCTTCCACATTTCTTGAGGTTTGCTTTGGTATCCCCAATACTGGTTG
Organism: Spinellus fusiger; assembly: GCA_025094145.1. NCBI lineage: Eukaryota > Fungi > Mucoromycota > Mucoromycetes > Mucorales > Phycomycetaceae > Spinellus > Spinellus fusiger. The sequence goes on along the minus strand of JALLLS010000012.1, from coordinate 408,157 downwards.
GTATGCACCTACCTACCATGGGATGGTCCATTAATCTCTGTGCTCGAAATCCTTTCTCTTTTGCTTTCCCACAGGCAACTGTTCACGCATTGCTTGACAAGTTACAGAATTCCCTTCACAATCCTTTTCCTACTTCTACAGTTTTGGATGACTCTTCTGAGTTGTCAGATTCCTCTTACAGTCCGTCTCATGTCACTGTTACTTGGGCTCCTGTGAATTGTTTGTTGTATGCTGATGATGTGGCTCTTATGGGCTGCCCAGAAGATATACATCAAATGCTGGCACTTGCCAAAATTCACTTGACCCTCCTTGGTTACAAATGGAGTCCCTCCAAATGTGAAGTACTCAATGCCCTGGCCAATGTGCTGTTTTACCTCTATGGCAACGAGCTTCCAACCTGTGATACTTTCAAGTACCTTGGTATCCCCTTTTCACGTCAAGGTATTAACCAAGACGCACTTTTCTCACACTCACAAGTCAAGGCAATTGCAGTAATGCAAAAGCTGAGAGAAATGGGTGTAAACATGTATGGCTTTGGGATTACAGCAGCCCTAAGAGCGTATACTGTTTTTGTTCAGCCTATCCTTGAGTATGGGTTGGCTATTTGTAATGTCAATAGACTAGGCATTTGCCCACTACAAATCTGTCAGTCTGCTTGTCTGAGACTTTGTCTTGCTAGATCTGCTACTGCTAGGTTTGGAATGATCCAGGTTGCCCAATTAGCTGCCCTCCCTAACATATACTCTTGTTTTCTTTATCTGCAAGCCAAATTTGTTGAGCGCGCAGCTACCCTTCCTGAAGACACCCTCCTCTGGTGCCTTGTCCCGCAGCTTGAAGCACCCCAGAGTAAAGCCAGATGGATTAAGCTATGTGGCAATGTACTCTGGCAAAATGCTCAAAGAATAGGACAGGCTCACAACCCTCCTAAATATCCATTAAAAGTAGCTTATCTTGAACATCTTCAAAGTGAAATTACTAGTCTAGTATGTGGCAAGAATCTGCTGGTGACAGTAGCCCATGGACTATGTAGACCTGTTTGGGATCCAATTCTTCTACTACCATGCACGCGCAAAGAAAGACATTGTCTACTAAAATGGAGAATTGCTTGGTTACCACCAACACCTTCAGTTCCTTGCCAATGTGGCCACCCATCTGCCAATTGGGACCACTTTCTCACTTGCACATTCATTGACCATGAACGCTCCACATTCTTGTTCTTCCTAGTTCCTGCACCACCACAAGATGTTCATCCAATTGACTATTGTCTAAATCTTCTGTCACACACGGTTAAGTCTTTTGTTAAATGGCAAGACCTTTGGCCCAGTCTGTTGATACTGCTGCAAGCCATTGATCAAGCCACGTCTACTCAAGACTTTAAGGTAGAGCCATCAGCTGGTAGCCTGCTCATTGAGGCTGCTGATGGGTGTGTTGAGTGGGAATGCCAATGCCGCCATAGAGTGCAAAGACTCCTGCAGCAACAGACGCTGTATCCTCACTTCTCCTCCGATCTCTCCTCTACCACCCATTCTTAACCCATTTAGCAAAGCCAGAAGCTGCTAGTGTAGTTGCTGTATTTGTGTCCTCAGGATTGTCCGAGTTGCTCTAAGTACCCCTTGTTGGATTTCGAATCACCACAGGATGATGGTTATCTTTTTGGTGTCCTGGTTTCCTTGCTGACTTTATAGCCTTTTGGATGTCTATTCATAATTCTCATTTTACCATCATTTCCACTCATTTTCCATCATTTTTCCCTCATTGAGGTTTTATATTCTCTTTTCTTTTTGTCTCTTCTCTCTGCATTATTTTTTTCACTTATGTATTTGAAGTGTTTCAATGTTTATTCTTTTTTTCAAACAATCTCATAGGGTGGCTAAAATGCCCAATGTGCAAATAGCAACCAACACCCAAAAATAAAAAATACTTTGAACTGTAAGATGGTGTGGAGTGACTGCCCAATCTTCTTGGAGGTTTGGTGGGAAGTACATTTGCAATGATAAGTAGCAAAGACCCACACGTCATTGGGAATAAAATAGCAACTAGTATAAAAAGTGTAGTTTTCTACTTCTTTAATAAACAAGACCTTGATCTGAGCTACTTCCTGAAGTATTGATAAGTACTATAGGCTTTCTTTGACTGGGATAGTGGGCTGCTTCTTGATCCCAACCTGTTTTCTTTGTATCTCTCTCCTTGTTGTTGGCTATGAGTTGTGTTTGCACAAGGTGCCACACTCTTCCCTTTTAACCTGTTTGTTCTCTGTCCCCTACATTATTTGTGGAAGATACCATACCACCCTATTACACTACATTCTTGCACCTGTGAACACATCCCCCACACCCCATCCATTCATCTCTTGTTCCATGTCAGTAGCCAGCCTCCCAAGGCCCTATGTGTCCTCAAATGTGTCCCTTGTGCCTGACATGCCCACTGTGCAAATAGCAAACCAACACCAAAAAAAAATAAAAAATACAGTAAACTGTATACTATAGTGGTTAATCTAATACCATTCTGTTTAATTTACAGTATTTTTCTTCATTTTCATTCTTTTCTTGAAATGTCTACAAGAAAGAATATTTACTATCACATTTTAGGCTAAGCCTTTGTATCCATGTGTGTTGGGGTTAAAGGTAATGTATAAAGTATGAAAAGAAACTCAAGTAGTCATTACTACTTTATGAATCTTACGCGCGCCAGACAATTAACATTAAATGTCTAGTGTTCAATACCAATACAACACTAATTCTCATCTGCCAACTACTGACGGACTTTCAATGGGGATTGAACTGATGAATATAATTATCCCTGGCAGACACAATGAGGCCTCCTTCGGGACGCTTTATTGATGTTGAAGAACCATGGTACATAACCTTTCTGATCAATCTTTTATCAATATATATATTTATTTATATTACTCGTGAGTGAAAGTGGGCTTTCTCTTTTCAGCAAAGGCATTCATGCCCTCCTTCTGATCTTTCTAACAAAAGTCAGTATCCTATAGATCTACAATACACTTACTGTGCCAAACAAAGCCTGGAACAGAATGCGCTCCCATCTTAGACCGGCAGAGAGAGGGACCTCAAAGGCTATAGATAATAAAGAGAATAAGTAAACAAAGTCCCTATCTTCCATATTAAATAAAACATTACATTTATTAATAGCTTCCTTGGCCATTTGGACGGCAGGTTGGCTCATAGCAGCAATCTTTTCACCAGTCTTCACAGCCTCATCCACCAACTGATCAGCAGGGACTACCTTGCTGACAAGACCTTTTATATATAAAGATAAAGTCAGAAACAGGTCTATGCGTTGCACATTGATGAATTACCCAATTGAAGGGCCTCTGTAGCGTTAAGGTTAACAGAGCCAGTCAAGATCATCTCCATAGCCTTGGATTTACCAACGGCCTTGACAAGACGCTGAGTTCCACCAGCACCTATGTGTGTATTAGTATTCATGTAAACATACAGATTCTACTGCAATACTCTACCAGGAATAACACCCAATTTGATTTCAGGTTGACCAAAGATGGCCTTTTCACCAGCATAAATAATCTAATATAGACCATCATAGACCATCCAAGCAGAATCAGTAAACCCATCCAATGAACACACAACAACACATATATCCTTACATCACACATCATGGCCAACTCACAGCCACCACCAAGCTACAATAGAGTATACATAAGAAAGAATGAGAATCTGTCTTCTTTTATAAGTTCTCCTTCCACCTACAGCATAACCATTGACAGCAGCAATGATAGGCTTTCTGATTTCAGTCATCTCAGCCCAGTGGCCCAAGAAGTTGGTCTTGTAAGTGTTCACAAAGGTATTATCCTTCATCTCCTTGATATCAGCACCAGCTAGCATGATCATCAGAATGTTACTGCCCGTGTCTGTTACTCGTGCTACTATTCCTACACTCACCAGCAAATGCCTTTTCAGAACCAGTGATAACAACAGCACCAATGGAGTCGGTCTGGTCATACAAACGCAAGGCAGTGTTGATTTCAGTGAACAAATCACTGGAAAGAGCATTCAAGGCCTTTGCACGGTTCAAGGTGATCAATCCAACACCACCTCTTGTCTCTGTGAGGATGTGTTGATATTGTTCCGAGGCAGGAGAGGTGCTTGTGGCCTCTAATAAAGACACGCACCATAAAGATGAGTCCTGGTACAAATGCAAACATAAATAAAGAATAGCTTACGTCTCAATACAAATCCAGTGCTGATAGAACGAACAGCCACAGAAGTAGCACGAGAAGACAAGGGCTTAGTAATAGCAGAAGAGACAAGAGTTCGGAGCATTGTTAAGAGACAAGAGGAAGAATGGAAAGAAACGCGATTATTTATTATTTTATAGTCTTTATTTTTTTCAGTCGCACTGTTATTAAAGCAGGAACGGGAATTCTTTCATTTTCGGTTGTTGTTTTCTCAGTTGTTGTTTTCTCAGTTGTTGTTTTTTCAGTTGTTGTATCAGCTGTTTTTGTGGTGGAAGGTGGTGGATGTCTTGTAGGTCCATTGTTGTATTATCTATGCCTTAAGAATTCTCAGTGTGCTCGAATCCATTCTTCTTGTTTGAAGGCAGTGTGTGAATCACAGTAAATTAGAGTGGGGGAATAGGCAGGAATGCGTTGGACTTTATTCCCACGCTTACAAGGATGATTCAAAGTCCATCAGCTTGAAAAGTATAAGAAACCTGCAGAGAATAAATCCACCCTTTAGTTTATACACTTCAGTCCAACCCAATCCAGTCTCTAGTGGTGATTTCTAGTGGTGATTTCTAGTGGTAATTTCTAGTGGTAATTTCTAGTGGTAATTTACCTAGAAAGAGTGTCCCTGCACCAGAAATTGCCCCTATTCCAATGAGTCTCATTTTATATCAGTGTCTTACCCATAGTGTACTGAAGAATCGACATTTTAATCTCCTTCATTTGTGCCCTTGCTGCCTTAATCTCAGTCTCTATCTTTTGTTCTGTTTGCTGAATAGTCTTATGCTGTTGAATAGAGTGTCTTTCGATTCTTTTCTTCTCCAAGTTTAGATCGAGTTTTACTGCGGCTTGACTACGGATAACTTCTTTCTGTAACAGTTGACGCAGTTGACTGATTTGCTGTTTTAGACTTTCATTTGTTGCCTTGATGTGATCTACATTGGTTTTCTCTGCATGTTGGATATCAGACTTCAACTGAAGAAGATTCTCTTGAAAAGTGTGGATAGACTGTTGTAGGTTGAGGTCTATGGTGCAGTTATAAAGGCTACCTTGCTCTGGTCTATCTTGCTGACAAGACTATTGGTGGTGTTGGTTATACTTTGGAGGATATCTATTAGTATCAGTCACTGACAATATACAATAATATACAATAAATACAATAAATACAGGCACATTACCCTTCATAGAGACTGTCATCCATCGCATCTATGACTGTATGCGACTGCTTTACTGAGAATCCTTGCTGAATAAGTAGTTTGGCAAAATACTCTTTGTTATAAGGTATGTGTGTCTTATAGTATCTTTTGCAGTGAGCAGTAGATAGACTCGCAGACTTAACATGGAGAATATTAAGTGGATTTAGATTAGATCCTCTCAATAACATAGTGGAAGAAGAAAGAGAAAGAACAAAGAATCTATCTTTACTGTAACCTCACGTCACTGTGACTCTCCCTCCCTCCGATGTTCTACAAAGGTATTACAAATAGTCTGTACAGAACAGAGTGATAATGCATTCCAATCCAAGTGTATCCGAGTGTACCCAAGTGTATCTAAGCATATATAATCATATCTACAGAGACACAAGAACTCCAGTCGACAGTTTATTCATCCTCAAGATATCTTCTTTCTTCTTTGACCAATAATAATAAAAAAAGAACTATGCAGTTGTATTGAGATACTCCTGAATATAGCCATAACTCTCATCCATAGAATCTTCTGTTGAGTCGTATCGTGTTGTTCCTGGGATGGTGGTGGCAATAGTAGTAGTAGTAGTAGTAGTTTCAGTAGTTTCAGCAGTTTCAGCAGTTTCAGCAGTGGCACTAGCAATATCAACAACAGCAGTAGCAATATCAACAGCAGCAGCAGCAACAAAAGAAGACGATAAATCCAAAAGAGTATTCATAGGGAGGTGGGATGTATCTGATACAAAAGGTCTATCGGCAGCATGTCTTACTAGCTCAAGCTCATACATACTGAACCTGTCAATGTCTCTTCCATTGGCACAGTAGATATTAGGTGAAGATTCCACCTCAGGAAAGTCCTCCAATCGAATATTACAATTCTTGAGTCCTATCATATCTAAACAAGGCATGTTCTTAATCATTCGACGCACACCTTCTTTGGTTACTTGGCTGCAGTAGGATATCTCAAGGTAATGCAAGGAAGAAAGGTGCTCTTGAAATGCCAAGAGTGAAACATCAGTAATTGTACAGTCCATCAGAGTCAGATGTTCAAGATGAGGATGGCACTGCACAAAGGCTACAATAGCCTCATCTTTCACCTCACAACTTGTAATAGAAAAGGCTGACAGGTGAGGGAGGATGGCTAGGTGTTGACGGGTGATGCTGTGTATAAACTCAGTTGTAATGCCCTCACAGCAGATAAGACACAGCAATTGGAGGCGATCAAAGGCCCTTAAATCAAAGGCAGTATCACTGGCGGTAAGCCATTTGCACCCAGACAAGTCAAGAAACTCAAGTGGACAGTGGGCAAGAGGAAGAAGGGCAAGAGGAGACAGTTCTTGACATGTTCTGAGAGTCAGCGCCTTTATCTTTTTACACTTTCCTAGGTGGTGCATTGCTCTGTAGGTAATAGGGGCTGAACATAAAGACAGGGATTGAAGGTCAGGACAGTTGTGAGCTATTTCGCTTATGCTAAAGTTAGTGAGATTGTCTGATTCTTCACAGGTAAATGACTCTAGGAATGGCATACGTTGGACCATAAACAAGACTTGCTCGTCGGTGGGTCGGTGGGGCGACTTCAAGTCAATGTGACGTACGTAATGTCCAAGTCGTTTGTCTGTCATGGCAAGAGAGGCAAGAAATTCCACAAACTGGTCTTCATGGTGAAGCAGAGGAGAGTGCCATAGAAGAGGAGTAGCAGTAGCAGAAATGTACTTATTGACAAGACTACACTGATAAATACTACAAGAATCGAGAAAACGAAGCACAGTAATAAGGACTTCGGGTGGTGCTGCAACAATGCTCATGGTAGAAAGTTAGAGAGACTTCCCTCCCCTTATAAAAAAATTGATTTTTCGCTTATGTCTCCGCCCTGTGTCCTTGGGATGTGCATTTTACAGTGTAAATGTACAGTCTATGAAAGGTGCTTGGTGGTATTTAGACTCTCTCCAAAGCGAATATCAAACAGGGGTGTTATTGGTGGTATTTATCAGTATTTATCATTTTCAAAACAAAACAAAACAAAACAAAACAAAAAGAACAGTAGTAATAATGCTAATAACAACAATAACAATAACAATAACAATAATAATAATAATAATAATATTCACAGTGGTATTAGACGAGACAGTCAGCCATTGGACTGGTCATTGGAACTTCATTGTTTCTAAGCGTGTAGGCCTTCCAGTAAGGAGGAATATGAAGATTGCGAATATGGGCAGGCACTGCCATGTCCTGGTCTTCTTTAACAGCAATGACAACACTCTATAAAGTAGGATTAAGTAACAAAGTCAATGTAGCAATTGTTGAACTCGTGAATTATTTACCTCGGGAATCTTGTTTCCGTGTGCACTCTTCTTTTTAGAAGCAAACATTTGTCGCCACAGAACAGAGACCTTTCCAGGTTCAACAGAGTTTGGATCTAAGGGACTGTTAACATAGCAGTTTGTTCTATCCACAAAGGACTGATCCATAGGAAGGTTGCCTAAACTGATCATATAGGGATCTACATCAGGAGTAGAGGCAAACTTATTGCCTGTCACTGTGAAGCGAGTGATTAGTGGACTAAGATCCACACTGCTGTTCCATACAGGCTCAGGAATAGTGTAGTTGCGACGGGCAGTGTAGAAATCAAAGAAAGTAATGCCCTCGTATAACCATCCATAGGTTGGGGATGCCACGTTCAAGTTGTGTGTCATGAAGCGGTATAAGAAGTTATTAGCCACAACAACATTGTCCACCTCCATATACTCGGCATGGTCTGCAATATAGACCATTACAGCAGTGTTTGCAAGGTAGTTTGAAACGACATAACTATCAGACTAAGATATATATATAAAACCAAGATCCAGCATTAGGAATCCCTCTTATTGTATGGTTTCTTTACTCTCTATAAAAGACTTACCACAGAAGTTAATCGTACAGCACCACCAAAATCACCCGTCATCCATCCAGCAATAAAGTTTTGGTAGATATAAGTCTGTTTGCTTCCAATAACACTAACACCGTGGTCTTGTTCAATTAATTCAGGGTATGGAAGAGTAGCATTCTAAGAGAAAGAGTTACTATATTAGATTTCTACAAGGCACACTTACCATAATATTCTGTTTAATAGTAATGTCTGTTGTATGAATAAGCTGAACGCCAGAGGCCATGTATCCTTGCTGATTCTCAATGTGTCGACCAACACACTTTGAGTAGAACTTGATATTATAAAGAGGTCTATGCAGTTGTGGGGCTGCATAGGTGAAAAGCTTATCCATTTGACGAAGATCCATGCTACAGAATATCAACATTTTATTCAACACATGCAGACTTACCCCACAATATTGTTGGAAACAACACTGCCTTGCTCCTCCTCCAAGTGAATGGCAGCATCTAATGAATTGTTTAATACATACTGTTGTCAACAAGAGTACTGTTTTCTTACTTGTCGTTAAAGGATCGGGCGATAAGTTCTTGCCAACATTAGCACGGTCTCTTAAAAAGATATTACCATCTATCAACACATGTTAGTTGGATCTTTTTTTTATATCCTTTTTTCTTCAATGTACCAACAAAGAGATTTCTTCCTCCTTTAGAATAGACAGGATAAACACCACCATTCAGAAACACATTGTCCATGATGCTTGCTCTGACTTCATTTTGATGCTTCTCCACTTGGATATTGACATTATCAAAAACAATGTTTTGAATTGACCATCCATAGTTCAACTCAGGAACTAATATTCAAAGTGAATAAGAAAGACGCTTCATGAATTGCCTACCAATAATTGTAGCAGGCTTGTCGGGTGAGCTTGAGGATATAATGGTAGGTGCTGATACATCTCCCTTTATTGAGACACCAGCAACAAGGACAGTAGGAACACTATCAGAAATAATCCATTTGCCTGTGTAGAATGTGTTAATTAAATACTGTGGTGTTATATACTTGTTCATGCCCATTTCTCTCTATTATCTTCTGCTCTCCTCTATACCAAACCAATGCCTCTTGACTCACCTGGCTTCAGTTTAACAAGGGAGCGTCTAGAATTGAGTTGAGTTGATTCGTGGTTAATACACCGTGTATGATTGTGTTTCTGTAGTACTAACTGATGATCCTGGGCCTTGTCAATCATGTATTGTAGATTCACATTGGTGGGAGTGTTGATTCTATACTTTACAATGGCATTGGCATCACATGCAAATCCCTGTGCATTCACAAGAGAGAAGGCCAGCAAACAGCAAGAACCCAGGGTGACTAATAGCTTCATAGTATGGTACTTTAAATAAGAATAAGAATGTTAAAGACGTGGAAGAAATAGAGAAGCCTTTTACTGTTCAATTCTTCTTTCTAAATCTATTCTTTCTATATATACTAACTCTGGGTTCTGTTGAGAAATGAATCAAGTGTGCATGAAGAATTTCATCCATTCTGAACTCAACTAAGGATTCCGTTTGCCATTCCTTTTTCTTCTTTTCTGAATGTTTTCCAGAAAGAGTCTATTGGCACTTTACTGCTACTGTCATTTCTTTTTATTTATTTGTATTGTATATGTTGTTTATCATTTATTGTTGATTAGAGATGTCTTCCTAGTGCCATCGGTAGTGTGGTGGTCTCATGGACTATTCATTGTTAATAAATGATCTGTATTTATTTATTTATTTATTATTGTTATCACTTATCACTTAGTATTATTTATTGTCTAATTTATTATTATTGGTGTTATTAGTGCTATTGGTGTTATTATTATTATTATTATTATTATTATTATTTCTCTCTTTTTCTCTTTTTTATTTTCATTCTCATTCTCATTTTTATTTTTATTTTTACATTTCCATAATCACACTTGTTATACCATGTCGACTTCTCACTCGGCGCTACTCTCACCTAAAGATCCTCCTTCTTATGACTCAATATATCTATCGTTACCACAGTCATCTTCTGCTCCTACACCACCCTTGTCTCGTCCTTCGTTCAATTGCATGTCTGCCATGTGGCAATGTATTGACAGACACTCTCCGTTCTTTCAAAGACTCACAGCGGCTACATTTGTGGCTGCTACCATTTCTACAACAGTCATGTTATTGTTATGGCAGTTACAAAACCTTACTTACCCGCAAGACCCAGACGGTCCCTGGCTAGGGTCTACGATAGAGGTGCTGGAAGAGTAGGCACAGAGTTTATCTGTACAAATCCATGTTTATGTCTATATTTAGATATGTCTACCAATGTATAAGTATATAAGTATATAAGTATATAAGTGAGTGAACAAGCGTCTATGTCCATGTCCATGTCTATGTCTATGTCTATGTCTATGTCTATGTCTATGTGTGGATCTATGTGTGGATCTATTAGTATAAATCTATTAGTGCGTATAGGAAGGGGTATAGGAATGCATCTGTTAATATGTATTTACTTATGTCCATATTCTGCAGTATCGGAAAGAAGCTGCTAATGAGGATATTAGTATAAAATAGCTTCTATGATCTACATTCCATTTTAAGAAATGTCGATCATAAGGGTGTAGATTGGCTAGTCTATCAGTAAACAAATAAGAAAAACTACAACAAGGATTGGGTAGTGAATGGAAGAAAGGGTAGGCTAATAAACTTCAGTGATACTAGCAAATAAAGGTTGGATGATTAAAAGACACTTGCTATTCTTATGAGCCCAATAGAATAAGTATTCATTAGTATAAATAGGCATTCATTGTTTCTACCATCGACCTTACTGTGAATCTCGTCCTCTTGTTGTATAAGGGCTGTTAGCATATCTTACCATCTGTAGGTTGTGATCAGGGGCTGATGGCTGATAATAAACTCAATGACACCGCTGAATGATCGGTGAATGCACACAATACAGTATAGTTTTCAGTAGAATAACAGATTTTCATTGTAGATCATTTGGAGTGTAAGGAATGAATTCTAAATCAGAGTCATTCCATAATTTGATAACTGTCATAGCGATTTATTCAGCCGCCAAAGACTAACTCAGTTCCGGCCCACAAAACAATACCTTGATTTATGCTTCTATGATAAAACAGAACAAAAAAAGCCACTGTTCTTTGATGAAGCCTATTTCTTATTCTCTTCTATAGTGCTGTTCTTAATCCTATAGGGTTCACCATTGGACAGATTATATTTTCAACAGTAGCTTCAATGTAAAATACAGTAGCAGAGTAAGATTTGAATAAAAGTCATGAAAGTATTTTTGTTTTCTTTATTGAATCAAAAAGTGTGGATCACTATTGTATTTGGAGAGTAATGGAAAACATAACAAGTGAATGAGAGAGACCTCAGACACATGGAGATTGTTATTAGAAAGGATCCATTTGCCTCATACAATCAACTGAAATTGGGAATATTGAAGTTTGAGGTGGATGTATGTAGAAACACCATTATCAGCTACTGCAATCAGTTAGAGTATGTATCTTTTTATGTAGACCACACTATGGTCTTGACTGCAAAATACAAAGATAAATGACTTAGCTAAGGAATATTTTAATTAGACAAATGACCAGTGGAGATATGTTATTTAGTCTGATGAGTCAACATACATTATGAAAGGGAATAATAGAAATGTATATGTCATTAAAATATTTAGAGAACTTTATAGTTATAACCCTATTGTTCCAACAATGTAGTTTGGTGGCGATGGTGTGCTGTTTTAGAGTTGCTATTAGGCTAATGAATTTGGCTCATTAGTCGTTGTTGATAGCACTGTAAACTAAGACGAATACATCATTGTTTTAGTTAGTGAGTTCTATCCTTGGTTTATGGAATTGTATAATAAAGAGAACATAGAGTCTCTGTTACAAGAAGAGGGTGCTAGATGTCATACTAGGGCCTATGCTAGATAGTGGAAAGAGACACATCAGATTAGCAGCTTTGATTACTAGCCTACACAAATCCCTGACTTGAACTCAACTGAACATGTCTAATACGCCTTGGAAATATGAATCGAAGCAAGAAGGGTATCTATTATCAATATAGAAAGTTAGTGTTGAACTTGCACAACAGTAAATTCAGAGTATGAATGACAGATTTCAGGCTGTCATTGATGCTAAAGAAGGCCATAAAAAATATTAACTGTATTATTATTCTATTCTCGATAAATAAAGATATCGAGACTTGATATGCTTAAGTTTGAAGCTTCTAAATCAAATGTAGTGTTTTATTTTATGTTGAAAATGTTCTATCTATCTCGTCCTGATATTTATTTTCAAAAGTATTCAATTCAGTTGAGTGTGGCTGTATTAACACTTTCTTGAACAAGTATGTTTATCCTAATTATATACCCAATAGCATTATTTGAGTGAACCATGTTCAAAATAGATATACAAGCTGTTATAAGTATGGCTATTTGCGCAAAAGTCATTGTAGCTGTCTAAATAATGATATAAACCAAACAGAGAGTAGTGACATTGTGATATGACCAAGAAATGGCAGCTTACTGTAAAGAATGAGTGAAATAAATCAGTCATACAATCCTATGAGCTTAGTACTTCTTTCTTCCTACAGGACAGTTAGGTTGGACTATAAATACATGTTCAGTCAATGACCAAGATATTATGATAAGCACAATAAAACACTACTGCTTCAGATTGATGTACATAGAGATAAATCACTTGTATTTATTTGAAAAACCCATTTATCAGTACAGAATATATACTAACATTGAACAAGGTTATCTGAATTTTATATAACATAACAAAGACAAACTGAGAAGAGATATACTAAGTGGTGTACATGATACTGCTACTCCAGGTTCTATACACTAAAAACGAGTAGTTAGTAGTTATCAGTTTGTAAATAAATAAATAAAACAAACAGTTACAAAATAAATGGTCTGGAATGAAGCATTTATGATAAGTTGTAGTGTATTTGAATGCAGTGGATAGATCTTTTAGAGATAGTATAAGAGTGCAACAGCCTTTATTAGAATGTGTACCTTCTGGTGGTGATCTCCTTGAAGTTCCTCTATCTGTAACAATCATTAGAATAAAAGAATAACATACAAGTTGAATAAAAAAAGAAGGAACAGAATGAATCATACGTTAACTAAACAGATATCTTTGGACACAAGAAGCCATTGATGACACTATCACATGAATAGAGGATGAACAGTAGCTGATACTATACAATGTTATCAAAGGCTATCCATTTCCTCTTTCTTATTGTATTTCTATCTATTCTTTCTGAACTAAAGATGTTATGTAGCCAACAAGATACGAATAAAGTAAAGTAAATACAATATGCCTATAGAATCAATCTAAGGTTCTTACATGTATTTGGTTTTCATAGGAGACTATAGCAAGTTATCCAGGTGCGAATCCTACCAGAGTAATGACAATAAAGAGAAAAGGCATGCGGAGGATGTTGAAGAAAGAAAGATTCAAGCTCTATCTTATCAATGAATTCAAAATATCGACCCTATGTCCTGAGTGCAAGTAATCGCCTTTGGAAACAGTTAAACATATCATGAACCCCAGGCCCTATCAACGAACAAAAATACTCCCAATTAAATGTCATAGTTTTCTCAGGTCATTTCTTAATTTTATATCAAAAAAGAAACTCATTTCCCTCCCTTCAAATAGGTGTTCAAACCAAAATTGTATGAAAGACAAGACATTGAGGCTTTGGGAATCGTGATCTAGCTTCTACATTGAACTTTGGACATAGTCTAATGTCTCCAAGGGAAAATGGTACCCTCTCATAGTGCTTTTGTAGATAGAACAAAAGAGAACATAAAGATACACCTAGAACTAAGAAAAGGTCCAAGCCTTCTTGTTTATCCTTTTCCTTCCCCAATGATCACTGGAGCCTCGGTTGACTCACTGACGGAAACCCATGCTACAGGTAAACTATCTAAAAACATAACTAAGTGTATCTTATTGAATTTTTTCATGCAAAAAGACATTATAATGTCTAGTAAACCGACACTGAAAACTGTGAAAGTGACATAATTCAAAAATAATCATCATAACATTTGGCCTGTCACTCCTGAGATTAAAAAAGATAGATGAGACTCTTTTATTTATCCACCTCGCCACTACTCCTTTTTATTATTATTATTATTTGAGAACGTAGATACGTGCAAGTAAGTAAAAAGTTTAAACAAATAAACACATGTGAATCATTTATTAATATCTTATATGTATTTAAAATACACAAGTATTTATTACCTGAGCACTACTAGCTATGGACATTACTACACCTACCCCTCCTTCCGATTTTCAAGTACTTGTTGCTCATAATTTAATAAACAGAACACAAGCACCTATAGCTTATACAACTGTACATAGAGAAAAAACAATGAGAGTACCTTGTTTGTGGTTGACTGCTCGCTTCCCATGTTGGAACAGACCAATAACACCCCTATCCTTGAAGCATTTCGATTCCTGGAAAGGATGTTAGTTTACAAAGCACACAACCACATAAATGACAATATTAGTGTGTTATTATACAACACCGTAAGTCTATATGTAATTGTCCGCGGTTTATTTATAGTTGAGATTGCTGTAGAAAGCAAAGCAAAATGATACTGATGATGAAGGCATTTTTATCCTGCAACCTTTTGAGGCTGTGAATCCAGCCATTATTAAAAAGGTGGATGCACTGGCTAAGGGTAAACATCAACCAATAGAGAGATTACCGTACTGATCAAAGAGTAGGAGATATCAACTTTGAAGAGATGTATGGATCGATAGATAGCACATCTCTTACCAAGGTATTCTGGGTCTGTTCCAATTTGTTTGCATCAAAGTAAGTTTGCATTATTATAAAGACAATAGTTAACAGTAAGAACCCAATCTCTTGACATGCGACGTTTGTTTCTTATTACCAACCAAGATGATCCTCACATGAAAGATTCTCTTTTAAAGGAGGCAGCCTGTAGTCAAATCAAGGTAATTTACTATTCTACATAGTGATAGTACCTGATACTGTTTAATACTATTCAATACTGCTATAAGGAGCTCGGGAAGATTGGAGTAGAAACTGTGTTGTGTGGATTGGATACACCCTATCATGCCTTCAATCCTAATATCTTTTACAAGGTAGATTACCTACATAGTATACTTATAACTAACATATAAAGCCATTTGATACATTCTTTTCAAAGACAGGGGATGTTGTGGAGGGTAGTTATGAGAGTCCACGCACGACATTTGATAGAGTATTGAAGCAGGATGCACAACAGCGTACCAGCAATCGATTCTTATTCACTCTTCCTTTTACGCTGACACCTGGACTGACAGTGGGAGTTACTGGGTAACTGAATGAGCCATATTTTCATTGACTCATTCCATGTAGCCTCAAATTGGTAATGGCTGAGTGCAGACCATCACTTGAACATGCCACCTACACCCAATCTGAAGATACTACTCATACTCAACTACTTCAACCTGTAGAGACTTCTATAGCTTACAAATGCGCGGTAAATTGATCTATTCCATGTATTACTCTTACTGAGTCTGTTTAAATTTAGAGCACAGGCAGATTTCTTACATCGGAAGATATTATGAAATCCTATGAGTATGGTGGTGAAAAGGTATTATTCACCAAGCAAGAGTTAATTCAGCTACGCACTTTTCGTCAACCGGGTATAGCTATTTCCTTTGTTTGTTTTTCTTACTCTTTAGAGAGTGAGCCCATTTCACCCTATATACTATTTAGTGTGTTTTTCTTTTATCTATCTGTCCAAGTGATTCACAGCTAATGAATCACCACGCATAGGCATGGTTGTACTTGGATTTAAACCGCAGACAAGTCTACAGTGGCATTGCACAGTTGGGAGCTCATTTATTATTGCTCCAGATGAGTCGGTAAGAAAGTCATTGAATCGATGATGACTGATCAGTTAGGCTTACATAGGAAGTACCCGGCTGCTGCACTCACTGCACACTACTCTTCTAAAAATGAATCGTATTGCTATATGTTCAATGGTGATTGCCGGAAGATTAACACCAAGAATTGTCGCCTTGATTCCACAAGTTAGTCACACGTGCCTTTGTTTTGTTTTTTAATTCACCATTTTTTTTATTATCATTCTTATTCTTACTATTTCCTTTATCAATCTCTTTTCAAAAGCCGGAGTTGAGTGTCCATTCGATGGTGTCTCCGTTCGTATTTTCTGCTACTGTTCTACCTTATGCAGATGACATTCGTGCCTTGCCAGTTCAGAGCACTCCGAAAGGTAAAAAAAAAGAGAAAAAAATAAGTCATTCTCCTAAAAAATATTTATGAGTGCATTGATGAAAGATTTAAACTCATTTTTTCTTAGTCACTTTGGATCAAATTCAAGCAGCCAAAGCCATCATCCAAAGTCATACACCGAGACAAGACCCATTTCAACACACCAACCCAGGTAACAGACACGGATTCTTCCTTGATAATTAAGGTGACTTATATGAAACATTAGAAATTCAACGCTACCGTGCCATGCTGGAGGCCTATGTATTGGACAGAGAGTATGAGCAAATCATTGATTCTACTCTGCCAGATGTTCTAGAGACTGTAAGTTTATTTATTTATTAGTATCTCGACAAAGACAATTACCACCTTTATTGTTATTAATGTTACAATGATTGTTATTATTCCTGCTACTACAATTATGTCTAGAGTATAAATACTAATCAAAGGGTGCAGTCTGTAAGGGACCTTATCACTGAATTCAAGACGGAGACAGAACTGATAAAGCGGGTATAGGCCATTCCTTTTGAATAAAAATAAGATGAGAGTGAAACAGTATAGGTAGCCAAATATGGGATAATCACACAAGATGAAAATATAAGATCAGATGAAAATCATTAACGATAAAAATAAAAATAAAATAAAGGGGAAAATAGAGTAAATGAATGAGAAATAGATACAGAAAGAGCAGGAAACAGGAAAAATTAAAGAAGCTTAATCGATAAGCAGAAAGATATAGAAAGATAAACAAGAAGAAAGGGGAGAAGACCACAAACAGACAGATCAACATGAATATCACACCAGAACACTAAAAACGAATTTTATCGATAACAACATGCCCATTTTTATGATGACAGCGCCAATGAAACTGTAACAATCGTTGATAAGTAAGATAATACGTAGTTTTAAATAACATACTCCATCACACCCAGCTTAAACCTTTAGCTTACGGCCCAACCCGATGACTAGCTGGTATAAATACCAACCCTGCTAGCTCATCATCCTGCACTCTGATACATTGCTCTTTCATTTCCACTCATGCCACATACCAAAGAAGACGCTACCCTCACCCTTCATATAGATCCTTCATTTACAGGCATCATAACTGGATTTGCCAATGACGAGTCTGAAGGCTGCACACTCAAAGGCATTTGTGTCGCCGACGTGCACCGACCTGTCAAAGTACGTCGTCTGTTGGTATGGCTCGAAGGTCGCTGTAAAGTAAACCTCAAGTCCACTAGCTATGGTGTTCCCGGTCCAGAGACATCTGAAAGACGTACCTTGTTCACTAAAGACGCTCGATTTGTGGGTGATGATGGACAGATTCTGACACTTCAACCAGGAAAATACACCTACCCGTTTAGCTTTGAATTGCCTGCTGTTTTACCGTGCAGTTTCCGTGGCAAAAGAGGCTACATTCGCTACCGACTACAAGCTTCTATGCACCGTACTCTTTTTGCCAACGATATTCATGTTGCTCAACAGGTGGAATTACGACGCTGTCTTATGAGTGATATTACATCTCTTATTACCAACACCGAGACAACAAATGGTACAATGTACCCAAACAAACTAAAGTATAGCGCCACTGCACCTACCATGGTGTACCGAGAGGGAGGTCTTATTCGACTAAATGTAGCAATGGCGGTTGTATGTCCAGAAACACAGTCCGTACACTCAGTGACATGTGCATTGCGTGAACGTGTAGAGTATCGTACCACCGATCAACACTCCAATACCATTATATACAAAACAGATGATATTTACCCATTGGGACATAGTACATTCTACCCTTCTCAAGCTACAGACTACAACGCAGCAGAACAGCACAACTATAATGCTGTATTCCGTGTTTGTACAAGAGTAAATGCTGACACAAATTGTAGACTTATTAAAGTGACCCATGCACTCATTGTAAATATTACTGTTCATGATACAACCAAGAAAGATGAGTTCATTCATGAAAAAGAGGAATGCGAGGAAATAGAAGGAGGACACAGTGGATATACATCTGAAGATGAACGTTACAACACAAAGCAGTCTGAGTCCTTGCCTTCCCCTCCTGACTCACGTCCAAGCTCACCCAGTCTTAGTCGCTCTTCATCTTCTTCGTCTATCTCTTCCATCTTTCGTCGTTCTACCTCCTTCCACTCCCACTCACAAGAACAACAACAGCACCATGAACCCCTGTTTTTTGGCAATATAAAGAAGCAACAGCGTCGTCTGCATGGACAGGAGGGAGGGGAGTCTCTTGTTTCTTCCACTTGCTGCTCTATGGAACTTCCACTCATAGTCACTTCTAGAGAATACTATTGGGATGGTGATATGCCTAGTCCACCTGCTTATGGTGCCCTTGATGTGCCCCCCAGCTATGGTCTATCCATTGAACAACTACCACCTGCTCCTATTTATCCAGACAATGCTACTATCACCGCAGATTCATCCTAGTTTAGTCCATTCTTCATCCTTCATCATTATTAATTATAAATGTATATTATTGTATATAAAAAAATCATTAAAAAGTTAAACACATGTACACAAACATGGCTATTTAGAATAATCACATTAGATTAAATTGCATTAAATTACATCCACTTATTATATAATCTATATCACACCCGTCCTATTATAGTCTTTAGACGTAAACCCATGCCACTAGTTATTTATGTTTTTTTGTTTTGTTTTTGTTTTTTCCTTTTCTTTTCTTTTAATGTTCTTTATACACATATTCTAGAATCTTTAATTTCAATCCAGTTTATCTGTTACTGTCACTATTACTGTTATTATATTTACATTGAGAGAGATTAGCTTATATTCTAATTGTAGAAAAATTCTACGAAAAATTTACCTATTCTCCCTGGTGCCTGATACTATGTTCTCTATCTGAAAACATCCCTTTCTATCTATTACAAATATGAGTTGAAAACTGCTTATCCGATCTGAGAGTGGCAAAATTCTTATATCTGTCCGACATACCAAATAAAGCAGGAAAACAAGGCGTTGCTGATCTTCTAAGTTCTTTGTACAAGATGTTTCCGTATTTTACCGTTATCTCCCTTGCTCAGACTAGGAGGGAGGGTTTATTGTAGTCGTATCTCGGTCTAGCCATGTGTCTATCCAGCTAAGCATTTTTCATTTATCTCTTTGTATAGGTTGTACACACACACACACACACACACAAACACAAACACAAGCCTAGATGTACAGAGATGTAGCTATACCGAGGACAGGTGCAAACGAGTAAGCGAGAGGAGTTTGTATCTTTTGCTACTAACATGTTATGGTCATGGATTGCTATCTTTACAGTTGTTTAGTCTAAAAAAAACAAGACAATTGCAAATAAATAAGTAAATAAGTAAATAAATAAATTGGACAATCATAGAAAACCCATTCAGATAATAAGACTATCTGTAGATTATGTAGCCCTAAATATGTTCTTATTATGATTTAATTTCTGGGAAGTTCTCAAAAGTATAATGTATCCTCTGCATACAATTCAGTAGATAGAATTGTATATAGGTTGTATCTCTATAGGCAAGGTTATAATTGAGCAAACAATACTACTATACTTGAGGCAATAATCCATTGGATATATTAGATCAGTCATTTATCCAGTAAATAAATAAACAAAAAACCAAAATCAGACAATATCTATGTGTATATCCTTTTCTTTACTAACATTGCTGTTTTATATAAATGTTAGAAGAAACAAAAGTACTTTGTATATTTATATGAGTGTGTATGACTACTTATGTTTTATTCAATAAACATATGAAACAGCCACTTCTGATTCAGCCAACTTCAAGTGATTCATGACAGTCAAGATCTCGATAACTAACATCCTATGGAAGGAGTCGTTCAAGTCGTTGAAAATAGTCTTAGCAAAAACACTTGTATCAATTGTACACATTGAATGATACATTGAATACCTCAAGCAAAGAGGCCAGGGTTTTGCAAGCTTTAACAAACTATTGCCACAGTAAAGGACCTTTTCTGGTCAATCAAAATAACAGTCAGCAAGAGGAAGGAGACTCTATTGAAGAAGAGTCAAGTAGTAGTAATAGAGACGATGCTGCCATAGCCTCTTTTTATTATTATCATTAGAAAAATGAAGTTATCAAGTAAAATTGACAAGTAGCAAATCAGACAAAAGATTAGCAAGTCATTTGAAAAAGACATTTGGTGAGGATGCTATACTTGTTTTAGGTGATTGGTCAGCCAGTAATGTGTAGTTCCAGGAGCCAGTAAGAGGCAAAGAAATGCGGAGGGTACTTTGAAAAAGAGGAATTTAAAGTCCTGTTACTGAACAAGTTCAACATTTCCAGTTTGTACCATGAATGTGAAGTTTCAAAATTGGAAGGGCTTAGAGTTGTGGAAAATCCAAGAGTATATAGAACAATTAAGATACTAAGTATTAGGTGTCACGGTCTTTTAAGATATTGTCTCCTATATCCAAAAGAAAAGAGAAAAAAAAAAGAGATTTAACCATGATTTCATATAGATAAGTGTTCAAACCAAAATTGTTTAAAGACCCCGCAATCAAATATTGGTATTCAAAGACTCTAGAATCGAGACCTTGCTGCTGTTCTCTATTTTCATCCTATCCTGATTTTACTTTGAGAAATGGGCACACCACCCAACAAGTTTATATGTAGCAGAAGGAAAAAAAGATAATAGCAATCATAAAAGAAAAGGTCCATGCAAGGAAAACAGTTAAACAAAAAAGACCTTGGTCCTCCTTAGTTATCACTGAGGATATCCGCCGTGCAGGTAAATCATCAAAAAGCCAACTCATCACCCACAGAGAGTGTTGGCCATGTCCACAAAAATAATAATCAAAACGTTCAGTCTTACTTGTTACCTGAATGAGTTTTCTATGATTGTCCAATTTACTTATCTATTTGCAATTGTCTCGTTTTTTAGACTAAACAACTGTAAAGATAGCAATCCAGGAGTTCAAACTGAGCAATGAAGTTTTTTTTTTTAGTAAGTCAACAACTTAAGATTTATTTACACACACAGCTTATCAGAACAAGACCCCTTTCATTATCACGAAAATCAGAGTTGAATACTAATGTACAAATAGAGTATACATTTATTAAGAGATTTCATTGGGATTCATGTATAAATGTAGTTATCCGGTTGCTGGGGTCACCTCGTTTCTAAAAATAATTGAAGTAATAATCACGGTGGTCCCAGGTGTGTGCTTGGCATAAATGAGTGGCAAATACATATATACAAAGACAATAGACTCTACGAGATAGGCAAATGATATACTAAGAATATCGTATCTTCAGATAGATAATGATGCTATCCGATATACACTTGTAGTGCTACAGTATGTACAGTTACATTTGTTATATCCTACTGAAAATACTTTTGAAGTGTTTATTTACACGTTTATTTGTTTAGAGCTATATGCGTGGTTATTTGCTCATGCAGTAACAATAGCAACAGCTACTTCTGTTTCATGTCTTCCTTCTCCTTCTCCACTGATAGGAACACGCTGGATAGGAACCATAACCCCATTGATCTTGCAAGCATGGGGGGCTGTGCTTGGATTCATAAAGGTGCCATTGAATCCAACATAGATGGTGTGAGAACGCATGTTTTCTTTTCGGATTGTCAGTTTTACTGAGCCCTCCGTATCTAAGCTCAAGGTCTCAATTTCTGTGCCGGGTATAATGTGGCCAGAAGAGCCCAACAATAAGACTGTGTTAGTCAAAGGTGGCGGGATGTGCATAAAGGTTCTTGTTTCATGATCATCCAATGTAACGGGAGAAGAAGGATGATAGAACAAAGGCTCTTTCTTGTTAGGCTTTGTCAGGTGCAACTCATGGTGGGTAGCGAAATAGAGATGAGTAGATTCATTGGAAGGTGGCAAGTAAACCTTCTGGTCTTCATTCGACATATTAGCAATGGTTGTATAGTAGCGTACAGTGGCATCACTATGAACAGCAAAGTGTACCAAAAACACCTCAGGACGGAATTCCACCACGTTAATGACACGAGCCTTTACTTTTGGAAAGGTAGCACCATACAAAAGATGCTCGTCTTTGCCATACTCTCCTACATTGTCTGAGCTAAACACTAAGGCACCCAAGATATTATTAAGGACGCAGAGTGTATAGCGCTCCAGAGGCTTAAGTTTGTTCTTCTTATTACGCAAGATCATCACATCGGGATCATTACCAAACATACGATCCGACATGGCCCATCGACACAATGTAGATATCAAAGAATTAGCAGTAGAAACACGCTCACGGACATGAAGCAACTTGAGCTTAGTATCTAAATAGACACCCACCATGGATACCCATGAGTTGCCATTAGGGTAAAACAGCATTAACATCATTTACCTTCCCACCAAGGAGAGACATCGGATCCAATACGACAATAGTCTAGTTTTCTCCATGCAGCGGCAAGAGGAGCACCACAGCCAAGGATGATTTTTGACGGACCTGCCAACTCACGAATAAACTCCATGGCATCCCACATAATCTCTCCTCTTGACTTTCCTAGTCGTGGAATCATAGCAGCAGCAAACAAAAAGTCCAACTTGAGCATATCGAATCCCCAGTCTTGTAATACAACATCAAACACTTTCTTAAGATAGAGGCGTGCGTCCTTATTGTACATGTCCAGAGCATAGAATCCACCCCAGTTAGGACCAGCCACCACGGCCTTGTTGGTAATAGGATCCTGTATCAGCCATTCGGGATGTTCCTTTGCCAATTGACTTGAGAATCCCACTGCAAAAGGAGCCAGCCACAGTCCAGCCATAAAGTTGGCCTGTTTGATTCTAGTAGCCACACTCTTCATACCACTTGGGAATTTATTGTTGATAGAGAGCCAGTCTCCAATAGCAGTCTGGAAGCCATCGTCAATTTGGAATACATTGATGGGATACTTATGATGGCTCAAGGCATTGATGTTTTCCAGAATGATCTCTTCGCTCACATCGGCATAGTAGTTGTACCAAGAAGTCCAGCCATTCACATGTCGTTCATCATCATTCTTGATACAACGCTTATCAGGGTAGAATGTGGCATAGGTGTCCCATAAGGCACCTTCACTGTCGCTTTCCATAGCAAGTACTTTGATCAGCTCGAGAGACTGGTTGGCAGCCATCTCTTTACCAGCAATGTCCTTGTAAATACTAAAGGTATTGGTGTTGTAGTCACTCTTGAAGTAAGTATAACCAAATTGTTCAGACACAGAGCCAAAGAATCGTAATCTATTGTGGACATCACGGAAATGGGTATAACTGCTTGAGTGAACATGGCCCTTTTCACCACTATGAGGGAAAAAGTCATAATCTCTGTCCACACATACACATACACATACACATACACATATACAAAAACAGGTGAGTATAGGAAGGCCTACCTTCTCCTTTCTTGTCTCACTTACCCTTGTAGATTGTACTGGGTGTACCAAGCAATTCCTGAGCGAATGGATGGAATTCTATCTGTTTGTTGCATCTCACGTGCCTGACTCCAGCTCTGGAACCCGTTGGCAAGCATACGTTGGTCTGTAAGGTCGACAGAGTACTTGGCCTCAAAGTGAGAAAGTACGAGGGATTTAGTAGACTTAATATCAATAGAAATCAAGCTGCCTTGAGTATGGGGCACTATTTGTGTGTTGAGGACAATGACGCCATTGTTAAAGGGTGTTCCCGGACGCAATACGACATCACAGAGACGCACAGGCTCATTTTGGTCTGTGAGTTGGTAGCTGATATCAACCCGAGCTAACGCATTCTGGAATGAATTAGGAGAGAGACTCATGGCATAAACAAGGAAGTATCTCGGCGTAAAAAGTCAAGAACAATAGAAAGTCTTGCTGGAAAACAGAAAATAGAATGGACTGTGCTGTGTGACATATTTACTGAGTAGAACACGTCGCTATTTTGTCATAATACAAGTGGTGATTTTAAGAGCCTCTCTTTTATGTTCAAAATGTTTGGTGTTTAATAAATAAAGATACTATAAGGCTGCTTATAAGATTATTGCCATAAAGATGATGTAATGTATGAAAATGAAGGCTTTTAAAACTCTTTCTTCTTCTCATCGTAGCTTAGTCCACCGGGGCCAATGGAAATAAGCAGTAAAAGGCCCCCAATGATGCTCAAGGTCTGGAAAAAGTCGTACTTCAAAAAGTCACGCTTGTAGTTGGAATGATGGGCAGACCACCAGTTGTTCACGAGGAAGTTCATGATACACAACAAAGAGACAAGGAAACAGGCAGACCATTTTGCACGGAATCCAACCACTACCATTCCACACGCCAAAAGACCCACCACAGACAGAGTGGCACGTAACAGACTCCACTGGCCATTGAACATAAACCCAATGAACAGGAGCACCAGTAAGACACGTCCTGTTAGCTGGAAGTACTTGTGACGTTCACTTTCAGACAGTTGGGGTAGAGAGGCAAATACAGATTTTGAACGACGACGAAGAATGGATTCAGACAAGCAGAGCAACAGGCCGCCCGTGACTGATAAATTACGTAGAAAAAAGAGCTAAGCATCGTTAAGAAAGAAGAATGAAAAAGAAGGGTGAGTTGTTCTGCCATAAGAGCCAAAGACCATCTTTCTCTACCTTACCATATCAAATACAAGGCCATAAGCTATTGCCTGCATAGCCACTACTACTGCTAGTGTAGCCACAGAAGGGCCTACAATGCGTTTGGAGATAATGCAAGTGGAGAATATCAGCATAGCCTATTGAACCACCCGTGTTATTGTTGGCATGTTCTGTTGTTATGGTCAGTTTACCATAATATTAAACCCCAAAAATAGAGGGGAAAGAGACGCAGGAAAGTGTCGGGCCTTTTCTAGATAGTGGCGCTGGTCTTGCCACTGTAGCAGGATACGAAAGGCATCTTCATAAAAGGTGGCTACTACCAAAAATCGACTAATGGTTGGCAGATGAGGTTTGAAGGGTCTTCCTACTGTCTCTATCACCATCTCCACTTGGTTATTTATGTTCTTTGCTATTGTTTCCATGGTGCTCTTTTAAGAAACAGGTAGAGTTCAATAAATGAAAAGGTAGAGTTCAATCCAAAGAGCGACAGGAAGGAGAGGAAAGGAAAACCGAGGGCTGTTTATATAATAGAATAAAATAGCAAGTCCTGATGCAAATACTTGTCTTAATCAAACTCATCAGTAGATTTGATAATAAAGAATCAATCAATATAAAGAGTAAAAAGGATAAATGGTTACATTGGGGATCCAGCCTTTTTTCCAAGAAATAGATATACCAATGCGCACGACATTCTCGAGTGTAAGGTTATGCTATTTTGTGAATCAACAATAGCGAACATGCCACCCGACACTAATTTGGAAAGTATTGCATCTCTCATTGCTGGTGAGATAAATACCTCTAAATGGCGTTTATTTCTTTATTTTATGCTCATCTGCACCAGAAAGACTCTTTCCATGTCCTTGTAATAACTGCACAAGCATAACACGAACATCAAGAGATGGTGTTGATAGTGGGGTTGGCAAACGACTACTGATTTTAAATGTAGAATCTTTATTTGTTGTAAAATGAACTAGCATTGATACTCCACAATCACTGGTAAACACCCGTATCACCTCTACAAAATAGACAAGGTGTTGTGAGGATAATACAAAGAGTAAGAACATATAACTCATCCAAACCATAAGAAATAAGATAAATAATATGCATGCAATGGTTCCATTGCCTTGGTTTTCATTTATAAACTAGAATGCAAGCTGTTCAATACAGCTATAAAAGTAAGATTTTAGGCATATCTTAAGCTAAATAAACACAAAATAGAGCTATTAAATAATTCAAGAAAGTTTATTAGTTTATAATAAACCAGAGAATAAAAGTGCTATTATATAATTATTAAAGTGGTCTATCTGTCTCTTCATCCACAGTAGCCGTGCCAAGTGATGTGTTCATCAGAATCACCAAAGAAAGAAGAATAAGCTGCTTCTCCATTGTCCATAAGATTCTTGTCTGTGTTCTTTTGTCTCTTTGTCACTCTGTGCTATGTACAAGCAACTAGTTCATAGTTATTTCCTATTTATACAATAAGCTATGACCACTGGACTGGGTGAAGAGACTAATTTCTGTGCATCATACCGCACTTGCTTAATCCAAGGGGCATTTTCTGCGCTTTATTATATAGTGTTTAGCCCCTACACTGAGTTTCCTTTTCTTATGCTTCCAAAAATCCCTTGACTATCAGTAGAATTAGAGTCAGTGTGTCATTCTAAAGCCTCCTTGTTTTATAGAGACTACAACTAAATTTTATACCTCTATTTATTCATACCGCATTTTTAATTACCAAAATGAAAATGTCTGAATATTAACTGCTCTATGTGTGTTGGCGTGTGATGGTTTCATAATTGTCCTTTTATGTAGCCTATATACCCATTTAATTAATTAGAGAAATAGATAGTTTTACTGTTCAATAGGGTAGAGACCATAAATGTGCCTGTAGGGTTTAAATATGAAATGAGGCTGACTGTGCGCAGAGAAAAGAAAAAAGGCACAAAAACATCAAGATCAAGTTTATGTATTAATCTTCCGATGGAATAATCTCATTTTCACTTTTAGACAATACTTTTCTATGCCTTAAACTTTCTCCATTATTTACCTAATAACCTTAATTTATTAAATTTGTAAATAAAAGGATAGATAGTAGATAGATAGATGTATTCATTAGTAAAGTACTAGGAGGGAAAGTGAGTCTATTCTATCTACTACTGTTTGGTATCTCTGACTCTTGCTAGCAATGGGTATTGTAAAATATATAGAGAATTGTATTTTATCTAATTATCAGAACATTCTTCAGTCTCTTCTTATTAGCACTATGTGTATAATTCTACTTTTTTATTTTCATTCTATATCTTTTCCGAGAAGTTTCCAAAGTGGTTGGATGGATTGAGACTAGGAATTAGTATTTTTGAACTAAACATTAAGACAAAGTCGATTCTATCTTTCACTTAAAAAATACTATACCCAACTCTAATATATAATAGATGTTTAGGACAATCCTTTATTTTCTTTCAAGTCATGAAGGCCATCTTTTTTTTCTACCTTTACTAAAGAAGGAAAAAGAGACATAAACGCACACTTCAAGTCACCATTATATGTAGAGACGGTGTCTGGTAAAAACTATATAAATATTTTCTTTTTTTTTAAAAAAAAAAAGAGACTTATTCTTTATCTCTTCTTTTTCCGCCATAACATCTACTATTTATAACACTACTGAACAATTCACTAATCCTATTGGAAACAAGAAATAAAAATACTGATGATTTTACTTGTCAACTCATTGTTCACTAGGCCACTCACCATGGCACTAGCCCAAGTAGATAGTGCAACTATGTTTGGTATCAGGATGCCCACTGTCAGCCTTATCATGAAGAGATATAGGGTAACTGACTGTTTCAAAGCAGAAAGAGGCTTTAGGCACAAGCCTATTTTGAATGAGAAGGATGAGAGAGAAGTTTCTCACGAGGTGGCAAGGGACTCTTTCCAGAGCATAAAGGGGCCTCCTAAGGGAATGGCCACCCAAGTGTCCATGAAAACATTTCTGAAAATGATGAAGAAAATCGACTTGTATTCCTGAAGGGTAATCAGAAAGCCTACCCTCACCGACAAGCACAAGAAGTTGAGGTTTAGTGGTAGTGATGAGGTGATGGTGTTGAGTTCCTGTTCTGGTGAAGGTGTTGATAGACTTACTGTGGTGGAGGAGCCCATTAATAGTGCCAAACACACTAGTATTTTAGATAACGCTTATTGCCCCGAGCTGATTCGTCTTTTCGGCACTGAACCCAGTGGTAGGCTATGTTCTTCAAAAGGACAATGCCAGTTGCCATACTAGTAAGAAGACTAAAAAATGGAAGAATGAGAGAGGCATAGCCACTATGGAGGGGTGGTCCTCTCAGAGCCCTGACTTGAACCCAATTGAGCATCTTTGGGAGGAACTAGACAGAGCAGTTCGGAAGAGGATGACCCCAGCAAGCACTCTCCAGGATCTGAAGGCTCTCCTGGTCCAAGAATGGAACAAGATCCCCAAGGAGGTTACCAACAACCTCGTTGCCAGCATTCATTGAAGATGTAGAGCTGTGATAGAAGTCAAGGGTGAAAACACTAGATATTAATGGTTTCCACCCAATAAATTTGTATATATTATCCTGTTGACCTTCTTTATACTTCATCCAATTTTCAAGTCTCTACTATGTGTTTAATGTGTGTTTCTATGACAATTAATAAGTATCTCCCCATACAAAAAGTATATTAGGAAATAAAAATAGTTATAGTATTTTCATCAGACACTGGATTTACAATAATTATGCCTGATCACATAAATCCAACTTTCGGATGGACACATATTAGCATTATGAACACAAGTAAATATGATAAAAATTATATTTAAATAGGCAAGGATATTCCTATTTCTAACCAATATTTATGATGCTTATAATCAATTATATACCATATGAGTTTTCTTCATTGTCTTTTCTTCCTAACTAATTTTATATAGTCTAATGTATCAAATAGAAATAGTATAAAACTAATTATCCATTAGATACAGGGAATATTTGAGAAATATATTCTCTATGTTACAAAACACATCTTTTGTTTCTATTTTCTTCACATAAGAATAGCCATATAAGAAAGTCATGCTGAGAACTTTGATTTTTGCACTGCCGTTAAGAGCAAGAAACTAGTTACAGTCGTCTATGAGTTACCTGTAGAATATGAACTATGTAGATTAGTTTTCATCCACCATAATTTCCATGGATACTATCTGAAAATAGTAGATAGAATAGAGTCAATAGAAGAGGTTTAGCAGCTCAAGTTGGTTTTATATATATATTTATAAAATTCAAGACTGTATTCATAGATAGAGAATATATATTTTATATCTGAAAGGATGTCATGAATTCTCATACTTATCAGATATATTATCAATTAAACATTCTTTATCATAGTATCTTCTCCTTTATGTTTGTGTGTGTGTGCTTTGGTAAACATTGAATGGCTACCTTTTGCATGAACTCAATAGTGATGATGTCTATTTTTTAATTTAGTTGTAAAGTGACCCGACAAAAGTAATGGGATTTTTTAAATGCAGATTTCCTTTTTTGGATTCATACTTTATCTTAATAGTGTTATAACTTTATGAGTTCATTAGGTAAAGACATAAAAGTCTTAATAGATACATAGAATAGTGTTTAAAATACATAACAGTTGTTTTATTATAAGGTTAACTAATAGCCACTGTGGCCACCCTTGGCATCTCCGCCCCATGCTGGCAATGAGGGTGTCTATTGCCTTTGATATTTTACCCCATTCCAGCATCAGGGCAGCCTCCAACTTCTGTTTGGTGGAATATACCCTCCTGTCCTTCCTAATAACCTTATTGAGGTGGGCCCATAGATGCTCAATTGGATTGAGATCAGTATTGTGAGGGCCAGTAAGGAAGAGTTTCCACACTCATTGCTGCCTTCCATTCACGAGTTTCTTTGCTCGTATGGGGTCTAGCATTGTCATCCTGTAGGCTGTAACTGACTCCAGGGTTTAGAAGAGAGAGACGCGTGAGCTCGGGGCAGTAGACTTCTCCAAGTACCTTGGTGTACTTGTCGGAGTTTATCTTACCCTCCACTACGATCCATCTCTCAACACCTTTCCCACTGAAACAGCCTATAGCATCACTCCACCACCTCCAAACTTCTTTGTTTAAAAGACATTCTTAGGCTCAAAGGATGTACCAGGCTGCCTGATGACTCTGACTCCCTTACCATAGCTCATTAGCTCCGTTCTGGACTCATTGGACCATACAACCCCTTGCCACTGCTCAAGTGTCCAACCCATGTGCTTATAGGCCCACTGGAGCCTTACTTCCATATGTTTCTTGGTGAGAAGAGGCTTTACCACTGAAATGAAAGAGTAGAAGCCCATTTCATCAAGGTACCTCTTCAGAGTCTTGTCTGATACCTTGATGGCCATGCTTGCCCTAATAGCCTCCTTGGTCTGATGAGAATCACTGACTACTGTTCTTCTCAACCATCAGAGAGCCCTGTCTTCTTGAAGTGTCTCACAATGTCCCCTATAATGTTGCGAGGAACATTGAACATACAAGATCCCTCAGCCATGTTTGTGTTCATGTTCAGCACCTCATGGAGAATGGCTGAACGAGTCTCGAGGCTCGTCTATTTCCCATACATCTCGGATGTCTTGGTGAAGATGCTCATGGTGTCGGATTGAGACATTATAATAAAAAGAAGTGTTATATAATAAAAAGAAAGATAGTGTCTATTATTTTTGGTATAGAAATATCCCGGAATTTGAAAGAATTCCATTACTTTTGTCAGGTCGTTTTTATCTACACATATTTATCTTTCTCTTCAACGTCATCACATATTAAAACCCCACTATAAACAGGACATAAAGATGAACTTGCACTAGAAGCCTATTGTTTTTATTTTATTTCTTATTTTCTCTCCTTCTATTCTCTCTGCTTGACATTTCACCATGTTTGGCATAGCAACTCGGTCATCACGCTCCATGGCCATACGGTCGAGTTTTCCTAATAGAACAGTTGCAATGACACCTCAGATTATTCATCGATCCTATGCTTCAAAAAAGAAAAAGGTGGCTCGTGTTAATCCAGACGCTTTGGAAATCACTGAGGCTCTGCGTGTATTAAAGGCCATGGAAGTCGGCAACCCTGATCACCAGATAGAGGCACACATCCAATGTAAAGTAGAAAAATCAACCCCCATTATCCGTGGATCCACTGTTCTGCCTAGAAGCATTAAGCAAGAAGCAACTATTCTTGTCTTTGCTACTGGTAAACAGGCAGAAGTTGCTACTGCAGCAGGTGCACAGTTTGTAGGAGGAGAAGAATTGATAGAGAAAGTGAAGAATGGCTTTATCAAATTTGATAAGTGTATTTCTACACCTGCCATGTTTCCACATGTCACCAAGATTGCCAAAATATTGGGTCCAAAGGGTTTAATGCCTACAATGAAGAAGGGTAAGAAGGGACACTAAGGGACAAGACAATAAGACATTCACTCTTGGGAATAGGCACAGTCACAGATGATATTGCTGCAGTAGTTCGGAGTTCCAAGAGCTCCTTTGAGTTCAAGGCTGATAAGTTGGGTGTTTTGCATACTGGTAAGAAATGGAAAGAAAGAAACTGTTTTCTCAACAGAAATAGGTATTGCTAGAGTGAGCTTTAATTTGGAGGACATGGAAGGTAAGGTAGAATAAGAAATTCACAGAATTCTAAATGGGAATAAGGCAACCTTAAGGCCATTTTGGAAGAACTGAGAGTGTTTGGCAAGGCTAACAACTTGAAAGGTAAGATGGAGAAAAGAAGAGAAGAAGAAAAAGAGAACTGCATTATACTCAATGCATGTATTTCTACAGCCATTATCCAAAATGTTGTTCTTTCTTCTACACGAGGTCCTGGTATTTCTATTGTTGGTGGAGCCACTTTATAGAGTTTGTCATTTTATTAGAAATATTAAAAAAAAAGTAACCCTCGTATCACACTTTTGCATGTATTTCTACTAAACATGGATAAGGAATGAGGAGAATAATCCTGATTAAAATAGAGCTTATTAGTATCTTATATTTTCATTGTGAAATGAATACTCTATAAGTGTGATCTTCTCTCATGAAATGCACAAAAAGGGAGCTAAAGATAAAATATACTTATTCACAAAAGCACATTCAAACGCACTGCTAGTATGAATAGACAGGTTTTAGTGAAGCAGAAATGAAACAAAAGATAAGGCAAGGTGTGGAGAAAGAATGAAAATTACAAGTCACAAACAGTACGAATAGCATTAGAACCCCTCTCCCTCAACTAAGGCTATGTGTTTGAGTTGACCATGCCTTCCTCATGCAAAGAGATTCGACAAGAACTGATTGAGTGTATGCTCAAGTCTGACTGTGTTATTGTCAAGCGTAACACTGTAGCTGAATGCTTTAAAAAAGAAAATGAAGGAGAAGTACCAGACCAGTGCCAAAGTATTCGAAAGAGTTATGCTGAATGTAGACGTGGCATGGTAAAGATACAACAACACTTCTTTTTTAGCCCTGTCCAAAACCTAAAGCCATTTTATGTTTCTTAGATTGATCCCCGTATGAGATTCAGAGGCAATAAAACTCAATAGCTGTATTTATCAATAGAGTCGCAAATCAAACAATGTTCTTGCTATTATTCTCATTGAGCAGTTTATTGAAATAGAAGTCAATCCTTTTTACACTACTGATATGTCAAGTAATGGAAATAGAGACTTACAATAAGAAGAATAAATGCTAAAGTGATTCATAAACAGGAATTTCACTAATTTTGATCGGGGGAGATCTCCCAGGTAGAAATCCCTTACATAGATCAAAAGGTGGCTGGATGATAGGTCGTGAAATGTGTGCCCTTGCCCCCCCGTCTGTAACATTAGCTTTGTTTCTTTTATGGGAGGGATTTTCACAAGAAGAATCTTTATAAGAAGGACCTTCTCGTTGAATTTTATAGGCCACTGTTAAACCTTTACTGGAATCGACAGGTATACATTTGTAACTAGAGAGTGAGTAGAAGAACAGGCATAGTCTAACTACCTTTTCATTAATTCAGCAGCCTCTATTCCAATACCATCGTATTTGTTTGACTTGTATTTCCTGAGTTCATCTACTGTATATTGAATTCTTTCAGGTTGACAGCCCATGTTCTTGGTACCGTTCTGTGAGTCTTGAGATATTTCCGGGTTTCCTTTTTTCTGTGGGTTTTCAGGAATTAAACAAAGGAAGTTGTTTAGGATGAATGACTTGTTATTCTGGTCCTTGATTTCATAGAAAATACATTCTTCTAGAACCATTTCATTGTCTTGAGGTGTACGAGGAGCATTATTTTGAGGAG
The DNA here is from genome assembly GCA_025094145.1 of Spinellus fusiger. Lineage (NCBI taxonomy): Eukaryota > Fungi > Mucoromycota > Mucoromycetes > Mucorales > Phycomycetaceae > Spinellus > Spinellus fusiger. Next base: position 374,671 of record JALLLS010000012.1, on the reverse strand, counting down.
ACAAGTATTCATTGACGTGTTGACTGTCCATCACGTTTTCTGAATCATGAAGGCCTGGCTCTATTTGTATTCCGATGCTAAGTGGGGGCGTTTTTTTGTTATTTTGAGAATAAATAAATAAATAATAGAAAATAGTCAGACACAATGCAGATAACCAATTATTAAAATAATTTCTATGTTGCATCTACTTACATGATTATTGTTCAAGGTGTTCCGAACGTTTTCTGTACTATCATATTCACGTTCATTGCTCGATGGAGTAATCATAGGGTCAAAAAACGAAGCTAAAAGCTCTTTGTAGATATTTTCTTTCATGTTGGCATGAATTCACCCTATACTTTAACTGCTTACCTTTGCCTGATAAAGAACCGACATCTTGACTTACTACAGGAGTAGGCAAATCACTGAATTCAGAAAGCGTGTCTTGAATGTCTTCATTAGATGGAGTGTTCATAGGTACTCCATTTTGTGGGATGACGCCTTCACTCGATACATGTTTATCTCCAGTGCATTTTCCTTTTAATCAAATCAGTTTCCTTTGATTTTAGAGGACACTATTATCAACTCACCTGTATTAGAAGCCGTGAATACTTTATTGAAAACTATATAAAAAAACATTTGGTATGATTAGTATTTAGGTTAAGGAGTAAAGAGAGAGATCTAGAGAGATGGAAAAAAACATGCTTACAATCATTCTCCCGTACTGGACATTTGGTAGTAATATCCTGTTGGAATTTATTTTGACCAAGTTTATCACCAGATGATACCACTATTTAACTTATTTAGTATGTCATGCTAAAGAGTGTGGACTTACTTTTGACTATTTCTGAACTGCTTTTTTTTGGCCTATCACATGTTACATTATAAACAATAGTGTTCTTATCCTCATAGACAGGCGTAGGGTCAATCACCAATGAATGTATTAATGGTTGCTTATATGTCTCTTGACTTATTGGATGACTCATTTCCTGGCACTGATGATGTATTCCTTTGTTGTCTTGTAGGCCTGTGTCCCATGGTTTGTCTTTGCTGTCTTGCAGTTTTTTATTCCATTCGTTGATTTGAGCCTCATTCAAGTCTTTTCTCCACTCACTGGTCTGAATCTCACACTGGACTTTGTTCCATTCACTATCTTTGCTCTCTTGTAGGCCACTGCTCCATTCGTTGATTTGAGCCCCTTCATTTTTCCTATTGATCTGAGACTTTTGCACACCTTCCGTTCCGTAGACACGTCCATTTCCTTGAAGACCTCTGTCTTTTGTATTGGATTGAGCTGCCTGTAAGCTTCCGGTTCCGTAGACATTTCCCCTGTCATTCATATTTATGACTTTTTCATTTGATTGATTCTCCTGTCGACTTTTTCTTTTGTAAACATCTTTATTCTCTTGAAGACTCATATTTATTTCATTGGAGTAGGCCTTTTGTAGATTTCCGACTTTATGAACATCCTTAGTGTCATGAGAGACACCACTGTCTTGCTTCTCATTTTCATGGCCAGTTGCAACTGCCTTTTTTTCTCTAGCTGTCATTTGAAAGAGCAGTTTTTTTCTTTCTTATAAGCAATGTCAAATTATAGGATGACTATCTTTCTACCTTTTTTTAATGCCAATGCATTCCATGGCTTGAAGGGTGTTTCTTTAGATCCTGACTGATACTTCAGTTTTCCAAATGAAGGGTCACGTCTTAGCATTTTAGTGAACTGATATAAAAGAGAAGAGAAAATCAATCTGTGAACATTTGACACGCATTTATAGTTTGAAAATATTCATTAATCTAGCGTTATACTATCAGGTGATATGAGGTGATATGATGAGATCAACCACCCTATTGAATTTATAAAATTAATACAATGTATAGGGTCTATAGGTTATTCTTATGTTTGATAGAGTTATTAATAGCAATAGACTATCAATGTGCACAAAAATAAACATGTAGAAGATTCAATATACAACTATACACATAGCTCAATGTATTTGTTTATAAAGTATATAATAAACCAATATATTTTTAGTCATCTTATTCTAATAGATAATAGATAATAGCAATAATAAATATACTTTTTAAGAATCCCACTGTAATAATAAAGTGTATTATTAACAAGAAAAAGAAGATAAAAAGTATTAAAAAGTCAAACCGATCCATTTGCATAGAATTGTACGGGTATAGCTTAAACACTCTGAGTAGCTCCATGCCATGCCATGTTGACAGCAGTATCACGCGCAGCATCTGATCGACCTATCTTAAAAAGGGCTTCTTGTTTGGCCTCTTTAAAGGTGTGGCCTGATGCTTTGTACTGGTCGTATGTTTTCTTGTACAAAAATAAGGCCATGAATCCCATCACAATCCAGCAAATTGTTGCGAACAGGGTAAATACACCAGAGATATAGTACTGTTCTGAGAACAGTGTCACTAGTAAAATCAAGCCAGCACCCCCTCTAGAATGGTCTTGCGAGTTAGTATCTAAGCACTGACAGCATCAAAATAGCTTACGTAGAGGGAATACCAATGGCCATGTAGAAAGTATAAAGTATATGAAAACCATTGAAGATGAAGAAGAAAACTAAAAAATAAAAATAAATAAAATAAAAAAAGGTCAGATAGGCTGAGAAATAACAAAGGGTAAATTGTAGATGCATTTAGCTTACAGTAATAAAGTGAAGTATCCTTCATATAGGCATTGTACACAGGGCGATACCAGAGAAAGAAGCTGGCGACGGTATGAGTGAATAGCTCAGTAATGGATACACCCATGTCAGTAGGTGCACTGGTAATGGAAGCAGGATGGTTGACAAGCACACATAGACAGGCAATAAAGTTCAAAACAAGTGTCAGTTCAAATAAGAGCCATTCACGGTAGAGCCACCAGACAACTGGCTGATGCTGGATAGGAATTTCAACAGGAATATTGAGGTACATGATAGGAAAACACGGAGGGAAGTTATTAGCACCAGGGCGTAGTGTCTGTCGTTGTCTTTCGTCCAATGCTCTCTCTCGTTCAGCCAACTCTCTCTCCTTCTGACGCAGGGCTTCTTCTCTTGAATTTAAGACTTCAGGAACAGCTGCTAGAGTGTTAGCAGCAGGAGTGGCGATATTTGAAGGCTGTTGAACAGCATAAGGGTCGTGTGCAGAAGAGAGTTGCTGATAAGACGTTCCAGAGAAGTCATCTGCTTTTGCTGTACTTTTGATATTCTCAGCAAAGTCATATACCCTTTCATGTTGTTGAGAGTTGAGTGCGTTGGCAATAGAAGGATCTTGGAAGGGATTAGTAGGATCATCAAAGGGACCTGTTTGCTGTTGGTGTGCCATGTTTAATTAGGTATTCTATAAGAGAGACAGAGTATCAGTGTTCATTGGCTGAGTAGCAAATGAAGTCTAAGCTCATAGTCACAGCCCAGACATTAGAGCCCTGAATTTTTACCCCGTCCTCTTTTTCCTCTTTTTCCTCTTTTTACATTGGGGTCAACTCTTCTAGGGAATTTCTCAAAGCAATAAGTAGCTTATGGAAAATAAAAGGAATTCTATCTATATGCCCTTAAAAACTATCCAACTCTTTCTCTCTTATTCTCTCTCTCTATTTATCTATCTATTTATCTATCTATTTATCTATCTTTTAATAATGTATAGATAGCATATAGATAACAACAGGCAGTAGACCTGTATTGATTCCCTACACCAATATTTGATCAGACAACGGGCGTTCAAGATTTTATTGTAAGATGACATGTTATTATTCTAATTTCTTATTAAACCAGTTGGATAAGTGAGTGATTAGCCATTAGAATTGGTAGATCGATAACTGTACTAATAAAGGAGTACTGAACGAATAACGAGGGAATAAGCAAATAATTAGACATACATAAAAGAAGAAAAGAAAAAAAAAGGCTAAACACCCTTAAATACTATCATTTTGCCCCCAATTTGTTAATTTGATTGAGTTTTGAGGAATACGGGGGAAGATGAACACATTTATTATCTCTATTTCCTTCCTTAATCACTGCTTCTATTTCCTTTGATGTGTAGTTGGTTGGGTGTATTGCCCATTATAAATTAAAATGTACTTATGTCCTTATGCTTGTCCATGCTATGGAGAGTATTGCTAATGTATTTCATATAATAAATTGTTGTGATTCTCCTCCAGTAGTCTTTAGAAGAAAAAACTATTGTTTTCCTTTTATTTTAAAGTACTTTTTAGATGGTCTCTCATGCTTATGTTGTCCATACCGATTGGTATAATGTACCTTGTCATTGAGTATAGGGGTGCATTATCAAAGGCCTTTTGATAATGGCCTGTTTCTCTCTGGGAGCCCAGTTTCTACTAGACCATAAGTTTGATATCAAAGTATGGCTCGTTTAATCAATATACAATTCTTAGTAGAGTGAGGATCCATCCCATTCTATTCCACTTTATCCATTTCAATTGTACGAAGAGATCACCATCACTATTCCTATTCTTCAGAGTGAAGTGTAGCTTGGTTAAATGTAACAGAACACTTTCTTTATCTATCTATCTTGGGAACTCAAAAACCCTTGAGCTATCAATGTCAAGACCATCAAAACAAGAGATCAGATCATCCACAGTATTACTTTTGTACACTTGGAGATTCCTGTCATAAAATTCTATCAGATGCAATTTATGTTTCTCTTGCAGCAATAACTTTGATATGTTTATGTGATGTGTCTTTTTGCCAACTACAAATGAGTCTGGGCTTTTCAACTGCTTATTTCAACAAACACAAGAGAGGACCCTCCTTGACACCAGTCCTCAGCACTGTGGGTAGAATTCTTAGGTTTATTCTCATTTCTCTATTGAACTTAGTTGCCTCAGTCTGCATAATTTTTTATCATTAAATCAGCAAATTGGGAGTGGGAATGGCTGTACCAGTTGAGCAAGGGAATTTAGGAAAGTAGAATAAGGGGGAGGACAGACAGGTAATAAAAGGACTAGAAAGGGTAAAAAAAAGACCCTTGTTTCCCTTTCTTCTATTTCCTAATAGTTTTTTTTTCTCTTATGCTAACCACTGAGAAAATTGTACGAGATTAAAAACAAAAAGGCCCATTCATGCCACTCACAGTTTATATTTTATAGAAGAGACGTGTAGGACAGTCAAAATGGACTAAATCCTACCTTATCTTGGCTTGTCTCCAGGGCATTATTATTATCGTATTACAGGCAGTCATTGCCTATCATAATACTTCCCAAGTATCACTCCTGCCTTCCACCTCAAGAACTACAATTCCTACCTTGGCTGCTGCCTTTGAATCCAGTACTGAGAAGGCACTAAAGGTAGACGAAGCTATCGATCGACTGAACCGAATTAAATGGGAAAACATTGCATTTATTGGGTTTCAATGCTGGTTTGTGGGCATGTCTTTTGATGCAGTAAGTCATCTTTGTATTCTTCTTATTTTTTGTATTCGTATTCGTATTAGCATTGGTATTAGTAGGATGATCATAATGAGAAAAAGAAAACTACCCCACAGAGAATAACGCCAATGGTATGGAATAGACAGTCAATCAAAATGCTGCCGAAGTTATAGCACTGGCTACTATGAATATCATCTGCGCTCTCTTGGGAGCTCTCGAGGTCATTGATGGTCGGAAGTGGCTATTGAAGCTACGCTACATGAACTCAGTCAAGAGCATCTCCTTCTCGACACAGCCACTACAGATGGCTGTCTACTTTGAAATTGCTTTGTCTGTTCTGCTTGCCTTGTTTGCTATTGGATTTGCTTATCTTTCTTTTGAAGTGGTAAAGGAGTTCGGCTGGGCTATTTATAAAAAGATTGGAGCAGATGTTGATATTCAAAGCAAGTCTAAAGCATGTTTCTATTTATTCGTTAGGGTTTCTCTAATCTTGTCTGTAGGAATGTACAAAATATTCCAGTTTTTCGTACTTGCTCTCAAATTCGATATTTTTATTGAGTTTCTTGTCTCGTGTTTCTATCTGGTGCAATTCACCACAAGGCAGTATGATCCAGTGTGGGAGATATGGTTCCAGCTTGGAGTCACTGCCCTGATACTGCCTATGCTGTACTTTGCCCGTATGGCAGTACGTTGAGAATATTCTTATGCAAGTAATGAAGCACTGATGTTGTTGTGATGTGGTGCTTTAGGGATCATCGGAGAGTTGGAAACAGATGCTCTTGTTTATTGTCTTCCAGAACCTTGTTGTTGTGCAGTTTGTGCTTGTTCTACGCCAGACACTCACAAGCCAGAACTTTTGGTACACTTGGATTTGCTTTAGTGAGTCACTGTTTTGCTATTGTTAAAGGCTCATTCTAAATCCTTATTCTTTCTCTCACTCAAATAGTAATCTTGGGAATTATACTTGCATTGGTAAGTATATGCTGTGATACAAACGATTTATTAATTGGGATTAGGTTACAGCCACGCTTGGTGGTATTTGCATGTACAATTTCAACAAAGGCTTAGATGTCTATGTACAGCGTGGAGCAAAGAAGTACAAGCAAAGTGATTCACTAGAACTCAGTAAACACTCTTCTGGAACACCATGGATGATTGATGATGAGTGATGTTTTAGTATTTACTGCATGTTTGTACCATCTACCCTTCATCCAGCATATTCATTCTTATAAGCTTGTATAAAGTTTTGTTCTTCCTAACATTTGTTCTTTTGTTTTTCTGTTTTTCTGCCTCTTCTTTGGGTTATACTGTGTTATTATTTCTACCCACTTTATTATGTTTTTTTTGCCTGTTTTGCTTTGTTTGTTTTCTCAAGAACGCCCACATATTCAGCTAATTCACTAAAAGATTCTACCTCATCCATAGTTTACCTTTTACACTCAAAAAGAGATCAAGAGCAGTCTTGCTTACCCCTCGACACAATCATCGCACGAATGCAGGAAACACCCCTTCTTTCTCGTCATCCAAGAAAATACATGATACCCTTTAGCATGAGCCATTAATATATTGAATAGAAGCAGAAAGTTAATAAGGAGCAAGCAAGAGGAATGAGGCCTTGTTTTATGCGTAAAATCTGAAATAGTGAACAGGTTGGTACAAGAGTTTTTTTTTCTTTCTTTCTGTTTAGCGATAGCTGTGGTCTCTTGTGCTATCTCTTGCGCCTTCTCTTGCACTGTCTCTTGCACTGTCTCTTGCACTGTCTCTTGCACTGTCTCTTGCACTGTCTCTTGTGCTATCTCTTCCGCCCTCTCTTGCACTGTCTCTTGCACTGTCTCTTGTGCTATCTCTTCCGCCCTCTCTTGCACTGTCTCTTGCACTGTCTCTTGCGCTATCTCTTGCACTGTCTCTTCCGCCCTCTCTTCTACCTTCTCTTGCATAATCCCTTCCGCTGTCTCTCCCGTGATCTCTCGTATAATCTCTGTCTTGGTCTCTAAACCGGTCGCGTCTACGTCCATCCTCTCGTGAACGTGATCTACGTCGTCTAAGAGGTGATCTACTTCTACTGCTGCTTGTATGTCTGGGAAGATCCGTCTAATTCATCCTTTCTATTAGTATCGCTTCTCCTGATGCTTCACCCGTGTCTCTTACAAAACGTGATTTTCTTTCTTGGTCTCTTGGTTCATTCCTTCTATCCTTCTGGACATTGCCTCGCGTATCATCCGCATCAGACTCCTTGCTTCGACGAATGGCGTCCATCACCGCAATTTGACGTATTTTAGACTGTGCTTCTTGATCCTGTACAATAGGTTCACTAAGTCGCAGAATAGCAACAGACGGGCTCTTCACGCGTTTACCTTTTTCTGACGCAATTCATCTTTCTTCTGTTCCAAGAATGACTTTGGAATACCTCCCAGTGATGATTGTGCACTAATAAGTAGCTTCCATAGTTCTGATATAAAAGGCTGTGTACTCTTTTCTAAGAAACCAGTAAGGTTGATTTGCATTCTTTTAGGATCAGGATGCTAACACTCAGAGGTAAGGATTCAGTGGATATGGTAAAAGAGTACCTTTTCTTCGAGTAAACCAATAGCAAAGTCAATAACAACTTCATCTTCAAATCCAAGCAATTGAGTAATACGATTGCTAATCCATGGCTTAATAACGTCCAAATTAACCTTTGACATATCCACCTAGAGATAACAAAGGTGGTGTATGTGTGAGTACAGAAGCTCCAAACCACAGGAAAATGGATTATAGTGTGTGTCTTTTACTGAAAACGACAAGCCTACAAAGAAGACGCCTCACCTTGACCAAGAACTCAGATGGAAAAGTCATTGTCTTTAGTAACTTCTTTTCTTTGTTACTAAAGCGATTGTCCTGGTCGCTACTTGTTCCCTATCGTCTTTCATGAGATGTTTGCTCTTATAAATAAAGGAATCGTGGTTATTACTTTGAAGAATCCTGCGTCGCCCATGCAGTTGTGTTTTTATAAGTGGTAAAAGAGTCCGTTTTATTTATTTTCAGCCTCACCTGCACTTTTTGCACTTTCGATTTCTCACCTCCGCTCTATTTTTTCCTTTTTTAAATAATAATAAAAAAAGAGAGAATTCATAGTCACACTCTACTAGTACAACTGACTGGCCATCCACATCTCATTCCAAATGTTACGAGTAGCCTCCCGCTTGATTCACCGTCTTCGTCGTGCCCATGCTAGAAGGAGAATTCTCTTAGCTGCTCTGCTAGTGAGATGTTGTCTTCCTCCCCTGAAGGTTGCTTCTGATGAGCACAGACCAGGGATCTACGATCTTTGCCCAGTGGTGAGCTGCCTGAAATTAGGAAATATCTCGATTCATAAATTGAGCTCTCACTCTTTCCGTCGCCTGGCTTTGCCTGCTCAAGCAGTTCCTTCCTTCAGCCATCCTCTCACAGCATTACAGTGGAAGGACTTCTGGCACTTTCAAATACAACACTCGGCGCGCAATGTGTGGTTTCGCCTACTTCATGGTAAACTACCTTGCCGCCAACGACTCCACTCTCTTGTTCCTGCAGTTTTTGCTTCCAGCTCTTGTCCCTTGTGCAACCACCCTGTTGAAGATCCTCTTCACTTCTTATTCCAATGCCCACCCAAGTGGCAGGTTTGGTTTGATGTCTGGTCGTCTCAATTTGGACATACACCTACCTTATTAACCATTTCCGATGCTCTTTTTGCACTATCTTTTCCATACGAAAATGCACATAAGTCTATGTACTCTTGCCAAATTATTAGTTCAATTTTACTAGCCATTTGGAGAGCACATTGGAGACTTATTTTTGATGATGAGCCTTTTCTACCCCCCCTGTGGTAGCCCAACGTGCAGTTTCTTTGGTGACTACTCTAGCAGAAGAGCAAGAAATAGACACTGATCTGTAGTTGTTTTCCTTTTTCTTGTTTTATTTTACCCTTCTATAGATATATCTTTTTCTCTCGCCTTCCTCCCTCCTTCTGATAGGTTGTGCGTGTAAATAAAATTGAAGTCAGTGACTTCCATACAAAAAAAATCATTCTAAATGTTATGCTGGAAGAAGAATAACATGATGAAGGTCTACTGTAGATACCACGTACACCTTTTCTTGACACTATTCAATAGACTATTTTTAATATAAATATAAATATCAGCATGAACAATAGTTCCTAGTTGGAGTGATGGAGAAGAAGTCCCGTCTTCTATTTCTATGCATTACTTCATACTATTATAATGTTATTAGAAAATAATAACAGTAGCAGTCCCAGTTCCATTGAGAACTCACTCTAGTAGACTCTACGCACATCTTCATTAGATAGAAGAAATTATCCCTGAAGAGTTAAAGAGAAAAGATATACAAGATAGCAACTAAGCTAGACATTTGTATCTTTGACAAATATACCTTCAAGTGCTTCTTTTTGCTTCTGGATTCTTAACACTGTGTATATCTCTTTTCCAAGTCATTCCTATAGATAATAAGAGATTCATTCAGAGAGTTTACTTGTTACCTACAATGATCCTTCATTAAATAATATACAGACTACCACACCTTATAGAGTTTAAACTGTTTTATTTTTAAAATAAAAAATAAAGAATAAAAAACAGTCTGACAGTTCGACATTATGTCTTCACTCTATCAAAGTTGATATCCATATAAATATGTGATTGATCGGTGTAGACTGTAGGTATCTTATCAGAGAACTTCCTATCTACTCCATCTCATCCACCTTAATAGATACTTTACATCTTTTTGAATAACCAAGAATGACCCTATAGAGTGATAAATTGGATATCAAATAAAAGAAGCTCTTATTTTTTGTTTATCCATACATCCACCCTTCTATGTCTGGAGAGTAGCAGAGAATGACTTACATTTATTAACCAAGCATGAGTCATGTGACCCAATGAATACCACTCCTTTTCAAAGAATGGGTCCACAGTAATACTACACCATGAACAATGACTTTTGCGATTACAATGATATACTTGAGCAAGAGATTGGCAGACTCTTTTCAATAGGAGAAGACACAAGTTTGATTCTATCCCTAAGAAAAGAACATGGCCATACACACGACATAAGTTCTGAAGCAGGACATACCCCTTCTAACAGTAACACAACAACAGCATGTTGTGAGAAGAGTAGCCACTCTATCCCTGCAGAAGTTCCTCCCTTCATTTCTACTTTGAAGAACACTTCATTAGAGAACACTGAGTTGGATGATAAAGAACCCAAGAGCTGTGCTATTGATCTGACAGGCGAATCTTCAACTGAGAAGGATGACAGTGACAATGATAGCTGTAGATTCCTATATGAAAAGCCAGCGCCTCCAAGGTTACACATGCAAGCGTCACTTTATGAATAGCAAGCTTATCTTTTGGGTTGTATCTTATTAGTGACAAGAAAAAGGGGCTTGCTCGTTTAAAAAATAATATTATAGCGGCAAAAAGTTACAGAAAATACAGAAAATACATAAGGTATAGTATGAATAGATAGAGTAGAGTAGAGCAGACATAATAGAATAGAATAAACAGAATAGAATAAACAGATTAGAATAGATTGGTTCTTTATGCCCAAAGAAACAGACAAAGTGTAGGACTTATTCCTTTTATCAACCAATACCTATAGTCCTTTCACTTGTCCTAGAAACCGTCTCTCAAATAGCACTAAAAGTATACCCAGTACTAAAGGAATATCAGAAAAGGCATTAGTGGAGGATTGTGAATCTGATATTGAGGAGATAACAGATCATATGAAGACAGTGATTAGGGCTGTGAATAAAGAAAAGGCCAATATTACTGATCATTTAAGAAGAATAAACAGTGCTTGGCTTTACAGTAATGTCGATGCCATGAAAATTCAAAGGAGAATCAAGGCAGTAAGTCCCCCTTCTCTTCTAGTTCAATTAGACAATAAAGATTAATAGAATGTACAATAGTATCATGAGCTTTTGGTAAAAGACCCAATCACTATACATACAGCATATGTGGATGGGTCTGTCATAAACAAAAAAGTTAACTCTACAAGCTATGCTTTTGCTGGTATTGGTGTTTACTGGGGGACAGATGATTCCAGAAATATAAGTGAACCCTGTATAGCATCTTCTTCATCATGCAATGATGTTGAGTTTACTGTAAGTTATCGTAGTAATATATTATCATGAAGTTGAATGGGATTTAATTGACCAGTATACATTTTAAAGGCTGTTGTTCGGGCTGTTGAGATATGTGGAGATTTGTCCTCATCACTAAGAATCGAGACAGATAGTATCTTTTGCTTGGAACGTAAGCTTAAAGGGGAATAGAACCAGACTTTCAATCTAATTCTGCTATCTCTTGTAATAGTAATTGCAGAAAACAGAATCCCTGATTATCAACCATTTCGTGAACTAATGGTAAAACTTCGCCTACTATTAAGTAAAAGACAAGCCTGCGTTTATTTTGTGAGTATCAATACTACTCACTTGAATAGTAAAAGTTAACCCATCCATCAAACTCACTTTTGCTTTACAGCGCAAGGTTCCAGCCCACAACGGCATCACTGGAAATGAGATAGCAGATCTTCTTGCTAAAAGAGCTGCCAAAGAACAGTTAATAAGATGCTTCAACAGATTACAAAATGGTGCTATGCAAACAATCACACTCAAACAATAAGCATATTGTACCGGCCGTCAAACACCCTGTCCTTCAAATGACCCTTTCCAGTATGATCAATGATTAGTATATTACCAAACAATAACATTTTCAGTATAACAAGCACCAAAGACAACGGATCAATAGCAAACACTATGCTGGGTTAGCACTCTATAACGGTACAATAGCCTCTCTTCATCGAGAACTATAGCTAAACCCCATTTCAATTTTTATCACTTTCACTATGATGAACACTCTTTATGGCACTTGTTAATGATAGATTCAGATACACATTTTTTGTTAAAAGAATCTGTTAACATGGCAAATCTTTTTTTTTTGGATAAGTCAATTGTTAAAAAGACAAGATAAATAAATAAATAAATAAAAAACTACATATACTAAAAAGAAGGTTTGACACATTAGCACTTGGGTGGGGTTACTCATTTAAACCCCCTTCCAAAGGGTATAGTAAAGTTTCATTCATTTATTCTGGTTTAGATTGTGTTAAAATTGAACATAGAGTCTTAGTTTTTATTTTACTTTATTTTATAAGCATAGAGTGCTATAGAGAGAGAGAGATTGTTAAAAGTATGATGGTGCACATATAGCTAATCCATATATAATATTAATAATAGGACAGAATACCACTCAACTGAATATTTTAGTGTGGAATAGATTTCTATGGCAGTATCTAGTATTGTTATAAAAGAGTTGAAAGAGTTAAAAGAGTTAAAATAAAAGACTCGATTTGCACTTACCTGAATTTGATGGCTTTGAAATCAGTCTCACGATTCCCCGTATAATAATGCTAATCATCATTGTAATAAATCCAAGTATAGTTTATGCATTTTTAAAGGTCATCTCTTTCAATTATTATGAACATCTATCCTCATAAGAAATAAAGATAGTTAAATGAAATATGTATAGATACAACTCTAACAGTTTACAATAATTTAATCTGATTCTATATATCATTAAGTCTATAGTATTATATACATCATAGGGTCATCTTTCTATTATTGTTATTATTATTGTTATTATTGTTATTATTATTGTTATTATTGTTATTATTATTGTTATTATTGTTATTATTATTGTTATTATTGTTATTATTATTGTTATTATTGTTATTATTATTGTTATTATTGTTATTATTATTGTTATTATTGTTATTATTATTGTTATTATTGTTATTATTATTGTTATTATTGTTATTATTATTGTTATTATTGTTATTATTATTGTTATTATTGTTATTATTATTGTTTTTTTTTTTTTTTTTTTTATTATTGTTATTATTGTTATTATTATTGTTATTATTGTTATTATTATTGTTATTATTGTTATTATTATTGTTATTATTGTTATTATTATTGTTATTATTGTTATTATTATTGTTATTATTGTTATTATTGTTATTATTATTGTTATTATTGTTATTATTATGGTTATTATTGTTATTATTGATCTGATTATTCTTTTATTGTTGGTGTCTTTTCTTACTTGAAAAGAATGTAATTTATCATTTGGTTCTAGGGTGTCCTGTTCCTCACTAGGTATCAATCTTTGGTGTGCTTCAATGTCAGTCTCTGTAGTTAGGATAGCATAGTGAATAGAGTCTTCATCTGTAGTGCCATGTTGACTGTCTTGTAAGGCAGTGTGTGGGTGTAGAGTAGATAAGCCAGTTCTGCTATTGTTATTGTTATGCAGTCTATTATGATTCTCTACACTTTCTAAGCTTTCGTTGTCGCTGTCGTTTTCGGTATTATAGTCAATAGAAGACAAAGAATAACGAGCGTCTAGGATGGCTATAAGGTTGTCTATAGCGTGCATGGGCATCATCTCAATGTCATTCTCATGAGCATGTTGTAGGTGAGTAGAATGCAGTGGCATGGTGTGCTACAAACCAGCAGAAAAAAGAAAAGCCCGATGGATACACCTACTACTTCATAATGGGTCGCTTAACTCTCTATAAATTTTTGTTTTTTTTTGTAAATAAATAGATAGATAGAATATACATGCTTTATTAACACTCTAGTCTGTGAAGTCTAACTTGAATTCCATTCTTCCACTTCTTTCCTTCTTTCATGGAGAAGGTTTCAATCTCTATATATAAAAAAAAGAAGAATAGAAATGAGGTTTATAAGAGAGTTACACTGTAAAGACCTTACCTTCATGCTCTCCTATGCCTCGTTGCTGAAGAATAGCCACCAAGGAGATGACATTTACAACTGCATTTTCCATACCCACGAGGGTAATACTATTGAATGCTTTAAGGGAAGTGCCAATCTGTGGAGAATGAGTATTCTCTAGTAACAATTCAGCCTACCCAATGAATATAGCGTTCATAGCCATGTTCTAATCTAGTAACATTGGCAGTACTAGATCCACTTGTATTGGGTGATTCTTCTTTATCAGGTCTGTTATAAAATACAGGGTCAATCATTGCCTCAATAGTAATGAACTTGGAGGGAGTCTCTAACATATTGGATACAGTATGCGTCTGCTTTGACTGTTTCTGAACTGTAGTCGTAATTGCTGATAGAGGACGAGTGTTGGGTGTATGGGGTGCTTTTAAGGTAGCTTCATTGTGATTCAGTGGTGTCTTTTGCTTGTTTCCCCTTGTAGTGGCCACTTTCACTTGGTGGGGCGTACCTTTGGTGTGCGCAGATAGTTTTCCATTGTTCGTTCTTACTGTTGGTGTGTGGTTGCGAGCCTTTATTTCTTCTTTTCCGCCCTCTTTCTCTTTTCCTTTTCCTTTTCTTTCACTATTATTTTCATTGGTTGTAGCTTTTCTCTCTTTAAAGGAAGGGCTGACCGAGACAGGCGTGAATTCATGAGCACATGGGTTGAGCATGGCCATCCCACTATTTTTGCCTGTGGAATAAGGCAGTGTTCTCCTCTGTTGTGACGTGCTTTTTGGTTCCGTTTTGTAGGATTCGTTTCTTCTTCTGTTCTTGTCCTGGAAGGTTCAATTATTTTCTCGGTATAAATATATATATCTATAAAGGAAAACCCCAGTAAAATATACAAGGAAAGAAAAGACTTTTTTTTGTATTAACACTGTAAACTATAGTGATTGTGTGTATTGATAAAAAAATAAAGTCCCCGATCTTTCCTATAAGAAGCATCGCATAAAAAAAGATACAACAAGTTTAATTGTTTCTCCTATTATGCTTAACAAATAGGATGTTTCCTTGTAGGATTAACATTATTTATACAGTTCAAAGTATTTTTATTTTTAGTTTTGGGTGTTGGTGCTATTCGCGCATTAACATTATTTATACAGTGTCTGGTGAAAATACTATAACTATTTTTATTTCCTAATATACTTTTTGTATGGGGAGATACTTATTAATTGTCATAGAAACACACATTAAACACATAGTAGAGACTTGAAAATTGGATGAAGTATAAAGAAGGTCAACAGGATAATATATAAAAATTTATTGGGTGGAAACCATTAATATCTAGTGTTTTCACCCTTGACTTCTATCACAGCTCTACATCTTCAATGAATGCTGGCAACGAGGTTGTTGGTAACCTTCTTGGGGATCTTGTTCCATTCTTGGACCAGGAGAGCCTTCAGATCCTCGAGAGTGCTTGCTGGGGTCATCCTCTTCCGAACTGCTCTGTCTAGTTCCTCCCAAAGATGTTCAATTGGGTTCAAGTCAGGGCTCTGAGAGGACCACCCCTCCATAGTGGCTATGCCTCTCTCATTCTTCCATTTTTTAGTCTTCTTACTAGTATGGCAACTGGCATTGTCCTTTTGAAGAACATAGCCTACCACTGGTTTCAGTGCCGAAAAGACGAACCAGCTCGGGGCAATAAGCGTTATCTAAAATACTAGTGTGTTTGGCACTATTAATGGGCTCCTCCACCACAGTAAGTCTACCAACACCTTCACCAGAACAGGAACTCAACACCATCACCTCATCACTACCACTAAACCTCAACTTCTTGTGCTTGTCGGTGAGGGTAGGCTTTCTGATTACCCTTCAGGAATACAAGTCGATTTTCTTCATCATTTTCAGAAATGTTTTCATGGACACTTGGGTGGCCATTCCCTTAGGAGGCCCCTTTATGCTCTGGAAAGAGTCCCTTGCCACCTCGTGAGAAACTTCTCTCTCATCCTTCTCATTCAAAATAGGCCTGTGCCTAAAGCCTCTTTCTGCTTTGAAACAGTCAGTTACCCTATATCTCTTCATGATAAGGCTGACAGTGGGCATCCTGATACCAAACATAGTTGCACTATCTACTTGGGCTAGTGCCATGGTGAGTGGCCTAGTGAACAATGAGTTGACAAGTAAAATCATCAGTATTTTTATTTCTTGTTTCCAATAGGATTAGTGAATTGTTCAGTAGTGTTATAAATAATAGATGTTATGGCGGAAAAAGAAGAGATAAAAAATAAGTCTTTTTTTTTTTTAAAAAAAAAGAAAAAGAAAAGTCAAAAAAAAGAAAATATTTATATAGTTTTTACCAGACATTGTATTTTATCACTATTCTATACCACTCTTAATTATCTCCCAAAAAAAACACACACACACACAGGTCGTCGTTTTGAAAGGCCTTTATAAATAACTTTTAGATAGATTAGTGGTGCAATTCAGACAGTGTAAGAATAAAAAGAATAGTAAATAAAAAGAAATAATAATATGTACAAACTCAGTAAATCGAAATAAAATATATGTTAAAACTATGTTAATAATAAAAACATTAAACATTGCTTGGGTTTATATATCTATCAATGTAATTATAATAATAAAAAAGAGAGTGTAAATCACAAACAATACCTACACTGCACCTACATTGTATCTATACTATACCTACCAAGTAAAGAAGGATACAGCAATTTACATGCTATGCTCAGTGATGAGATCAATTACAAATGAGGAGGCACTATTGAAGAGGGGGAATTCCTGAGGGGGGTGAATTGTTCCATACAGAACATTCATGACCATCAATTTCATTGTAGATTCTTGATTGAAAAGCACTGGAGCAATGCAGCATAGTAGTAAAGCCCAGACCTATACACGATAACAAATGGGATTCTTTTGTGATTGAATAGCAATGGCACCACACTACATACTAGAAAATAATGTCTTGTGAATAAATGCTAACTCATCACCAACTATTTTCCATAAACAGTCTCAAGTTAAACAAGTAGAATGAATACTATTTGCCACCTAATATTAAAAGATCTTTAAAATTCTTATTCTTTTTATAACACTAAAGAACAGCCATTCTTGATTAATTCCATTGTAATAAAACAAAGATGAGGTTATGGATATTGCATTTATCTCTGCTATTTATTTTATTTTATTTTATTTTATTTTATTTTATTTTATTTTATTTTATTTTATTTTATTTTATTTTATTTTATTTTATTTTATTTTATTTTATTTTTTTTTTTTTTTTTTTTTTTTTTTTTTTTTTTATTTTATTTTATTTTATTATCTTATTTTATCTTATTTTATCTTATTTTATTCTTTAGCACCCAGGAAACACTTTTTTTTTCTTTGCTTTGAGATTCCGTTGACTGGACTCCAAGCTGCATTAACAGAGGATTAGAATGTATAGGTAAGATTAGGTTAAAATAAACACTTGACGTTTGCAGTTGGAATGAAAATTCAATTTGTTACAGAGAGAGAGATAATGCTTATGATATTAAGGAGATTTCTCTCTTCAGATGGGTGATGTCCTGCCAAGAAAAGGCAAATAAAAAATAGAGACAATTTACAGGAGATATTTGATTGCAAAGAACATTTCACTGTGAATATTTGAAAGAGAAAAGAAAGAAAAAAAAAGGCTGGAGACATGAACAGACAATGTGTTTCTTGGTGAGATGAGCACATTTGAAATAAAGAAGAATGTATATCAATGTTGTGCCCTGAGCCTCCTCATGAAGCATTTTACTCTTCTTCTTTCCATTTACTCTTCCTTGCCATGCAATCCTCAGTTCATTTGGCACTCTGTTTACCAGAGATTGTCACGTATATTTTCTCATTTCTGGACTGCCAGCCTGAGACATCTCTTAAAGACTCAGGCCTGCTTGCCTGCTTGGTAGTCAATCGACTGTGGCATGACTGTGCAATGCCCAGTGTATGGCGAAGAGTAGAATTTGAAGAATCAAAAGACATGACAGCCCTTGTGCATTTCTCTAAAGTGTTTAGCAGTATGGCACATACCTCAGACATTCTTTCATCAAAAGACAACACCTCACCACAGTCTATGTTTACCTACCAACGCCATACACTCTCCACTCCAGTGTACTATTCACACCTTGATATGTATCGAATGTCACTCAGGCACCTCTCCTTACGAAAGATAAAAGACAAATCCATTGATGAACCCCTCATTAAAATGGCAGCACACGCCACTCAACTCAACTATCTTGATGTGTATATTTGCGACTACTTTACAAATGCTGCTCTTGTTGCATTTCTGGCCAACCCCACCCTCACCTATCTCTCTCTTGCTGGCTGCTACCGAATTGATGACGATGCCATCCTACAAGTGGCCATGGGATGTCCACACCTGGAGCATTTGGATGTAAGGGCCTGTGGACTTATTTCAGATCTATCAGTCAGTGCTATTGCCATGGGATGTCCCCACTTACGCCACCTGAATGTAGGAAGAATAAGAGAGCGCCATCGAGTTACCCACAACTCCATCGATCTTATTGCCAAACACACACAGGTGACTGTGCTTGGACTAGCGGGATGTGATATTGATGATGCCTGTATGATCCAACTTGCTCATCTGAGAGGGGCTTTTCTAGAGAGGATATCTATCAACAGCTGCTACCGAGTGACCAACAAGACACTG
Organism: Spinellus fusiger; assembly: GCA_025094145.1. Taxonomy (NCBI): domain Eukaryota; kingdom Fungi; phylum Mucoromycota; class Mucoromycetes; order Mucorales; family Phycomycetaceae; genus Spinellus; species Spinellus fusiger. The sequence continues at coordinate 355,843 of JALLLS010000012.1, read as the reverse complement.
CGAGCCTATGTTGAATACTGTCCCAGATTATCAGTGTTTGAAATGAAAGAGTGTCCTCAGGTCAATGATTGGGAGGCAGTAGCGACGCTTGTTCAACGCAAGGTGCTGTTGACACTATGTGACGATCAAAGTCAGGCCTGCACAGCATGGGCACGGAGGAAAGGACGATGCTTAGAAGTCAAGGCACCTGTAAAGTAGTTGTCTTTTGCACTTGTCTATAAGTAGGAAGAAGAAGAGTAGAATGGAGAGTAGAATAGATAGTATATATCATCCATTTCCTCATGATAATAAACAGCAAGAATCATCATTGTCATCATCAGGAAGAAGAGGAGGAAAAGAGTGTCCACATCATCACTGATAATGGGATGGAATTATCCTATGAATATTTTATTGGACAAAAGCATTACCCTTGGCAATGTTGGTCTTCAGCTCAGGAACAGCCTTCTTAATCAACTCCTTCTCATAGTCAGTGACCTGACCCACAGCATGGATCTTCTCTACACCCTCAGGGCCAAGAGTGATGTTGGTGGAGAAGTACTCAATACCCTCAGCAGCAAACACATCTGACTTGACGAAAGAAGGCTCTACCACATTCTTCTTGCCACCTACAGTAGCCTCCAAAACAGAGTTGGCGAAACGAGCACCAGCAAAGGCCATGGAGAGAGTGGCACTTCCTGCACCATCCTTGGCCTTGACCACCTCATCACCACCAAATTGGATGCGGTAAGTCAAAGCATCGAGCTCTTCCTTTGTGAACTTAATGCCTGTCTGGGAGAGAAGAGGGACAATGGTCACACCAGAGTGACCACCAATCACAGTCACATTCACGTCGTTGGGATCCAGGTTCTTGGCCTCGGCGACAAAGCGGGAGGCACGCACAACATCCAGGGTGGTGACACCGTAAAGACGCTTGGGGTTAAAGACACCAGCCTTCTTCAATGTCTCGGCAAAGATGGGGACGGTGGAGTTGACGGGGTTGGAAATGATCAGGAAGTGGGCGTTAGGGCAGTGCTTGGCAGCAGCAGTAGCAAGGTCGCGCACAATAGAGGCGTTGGTGTTGAAGAGGTCGTCGCGGGTCATTCCAGGCTTACGGGGGACACCGGCGGGAATCACAACCACGTGGGCATCCTTCAAGGCAGCCTCAAGACCGTTGTTTTCGGGAGTGTGGCCAGTGACCTTGGAGTGGGTGTTGATGTGGCTCAAGTCGGCAGCAACACCAGGTGTGCCCTTTAGGTCATAAAGAGACAAGTGGGTGACGTGGGGGTTCTCCTTCAAGAGAAGAGAGAGGGGCTGGCCAATACCACCAGCAGCACCAAGCACAGCCACCTTGGAGAGACTGGCAGCAGAGGTGGAGAAGGTGCGCTTGGCAGCAGAGAAGACGCGTGTGGCAGCAAACATAGTGGAAGTGTTGAAGGAGGAAAAAAAAAAAAAGACGAGGCGAGGCGAGGGTTAGATGGCTTCCTTTTTTATTGTTGTTCAAGGGGCCTGGGCTAAAAAAAAAAAAAAAAAAGAGCCGTCACTTGTCATGACTAATAGAATAGGCCTGTCTGAGTGTCAATGCCCAACAGTAAGAAGAAAGGAAAGAGAGAGAAAAGAGAGAGGCATTGATTGGAGGAGGTTTTTCTCTCTCTTTTCTCTCTCTTTTCTCTCTTATGACTTGACGAGCAGTGCGTCGCTAATACTTTGACTCACAGCCAATGCTGATTGTAGAGTGAGAACAGAGGATTTCTGTGACTGCTGAATCAGAGCACTCCAAGGGACAGGATGGGGACGAGAGTGCATGAGATTAGCGAGTAAGGTGCCTACAAAGCTAAAAAGACCACAACACCATGAACAGTCAATACTCTTCTCTCAGGGTGTTTATTTACCAGTCCCCTGCACCCGTCACACTCTTGATCTGTTCAGGCAAAACAGTCTCGGGTGGAAAGTACGCTACATGGGATGCCTTGTTCTGCACATAAAGACACCCATCCTCACCCAACTTGGTAATGACATTGGGAATAGAGTGGGAGAGATAGGTCGCCAAGGGAAGCATCTGCTGGGCCACACGAGGACCGTCTATCTTCTGCCAAATGTCCAGTGTCATGGGTGGGAGGGTGCGTTTGGCTGTGTCTACCATGGCCTCCAGTTCATACTGGTTGGGAGATATAAACTGCACTGCACCACATGCAAGTGTTTCTGGGTTCTCCAATAGCCTGACTGACTTTGGCACAGATGTTGGCTCAAAGAAGACTGTACTGTTGGCATGCATCATTCACAGTGGACTTGCTTTACCTGGGATCTTCCTCTTACTGCACTCCACCACAATGGCATGGAGGGTCAATGCACTTAGATTACCATCCACACAGACCATCCCTGCCCCAATGTCTGCTATTGTTTGGTGGATCTGAGTGTTGTTTGGTGAGTTGTTTCCTCTTTCCATTGTACCTTGTGTGGATCCATGGCACCGAGAATGTCCATGTCCGCCACAGCAGAAATCAATTGTCCTTGGTGGGAATGGAGTGCATTGTAGACCTGTCCAGTGAGCATTCTAGAGAAACAAAAGGAGGGAGGAGAATAAGGGGGTACTTTACTGCAGTGGCATGGGTGTCTGTGTCTGACAAGTAGCGCGTCGTCTGTTCTGTTAGTTACAAGGCCATCCTTCTACTGCTCTCTTTCTCTCCCCTTGGTCACTCACCATTCCTATGGCCTCCATGCCCTGTCTTATGGAGGCGCCTGCAATATCATTCCCCACCAACGACACAAAATAGGTTTTGGCACCTGTTCGCATGGCTGCCTCGGCCACATTTCTTCCTACACCCCCCAGGGACTGTCGTACTGTTCCTGGTAGAGACGTATGGAGAGCAGAGGGAACACTATGGGTGCTGGTGATATCCAAGGCAACGCCACCCACAACCACCAACTGTTGGGTGCAAGTGTGAGTGGAAGGGCAGGCGTGGCTGTACTTACAGACTGCCATGGACGGGCAATACTCTTATACATGGAGAAAAGAAGAAAAAGAAAGAAAAAGAAGAAAAAGAGACGGGCTTGTCTCTCCACAGACAAGTGACTGGGGATTGGCTCTAAACAACCCCGCCACTGTCTTCTTTTCTCCCTCTTTGCTCTTCATCTGCCTCGCTCAACTCATCCGCCTCTTTCTTCTTTTCTTCTTCTTTCTTTCTTTCTTTCCTTAACAAGTCACCCTCCACTTTTTATATATATATATAAAACACACACACAGACACACACAGAAACACCCGCCAAAAAGAAAGAGAAGCCCACTTATTCACTTGACTTATAGATTTCAACCATGATGAAAGGCTGGAAAGGAGTTGTATCCTTTATTATATCTATAGTGAAAGAAAAAAAAAGCGAACTGCTTATGACGACCTATTCTTGACTCCTTTTTGTAGCTCTCTAGAACAAAACCTGCCAATGACAAACCCACTCCACCCTCACCCACCAGCCAAGAGCTACAGCAGAACCTGACGAGTGCTCCACCTATTTCTATAGAACCCACTGCCTCTGCCTCTGCCTCTGCCTCTGCCTCTGCTACTACTACCAACACCAACACCAACACCACCAACACCACGAATAACACTACTGCTCATGCACCACCCATGGTCATTCTAAGCACAGAAGACAGTCCAGAGGTAGACCCCCTTTCTTCTGTCGTCCTTTGTCTTCTTATAGCACTCTTCTAGAAGATAACCCGCAACAGTCCCCACAACGCCTTCTTACATACCCACCAAAAGACAGGCGAGAGGGACATTCCAAAGACAGGTCCTCTCAATCGACTCAAGAATGCTCCAAAAGACCAGATTCCTATCAGTAAAGCCCCCCGTCGCCAAAAGTCCTCTCGCTTCTACGTGACAGAAAAGGTCATTCTCGAGAAGATTCCCGGATTCCATGGTAAGCTCGATGGGAGTGGGTAGCACTAACAGCAACAGAGGTGCCTCCCCATGTACGCCAGGATTTGTTCATTCAAAAGCTACGTCAGTGCCAAGTTGTGTTTGATTTTAGTGATGCTTCTGCCGAGCTGAGGGAAAAGGAGATCAAACGCCAGACACTACAGGAGATTCTCGAGCATATTAATATGACCCGAGGCGTTCTTACAGAATCAGTGTATCCCGAGATTGTTACCATGGTACAGTGGAGGGGCGTGCTGGGCTGACTGGGCTGACTGGGTGTGCTGGACATGCTGGGCTGACTGATGCTATGTTAGTTTGTTATTAATCTCTTCCGCCCCATCCCTCCTCAAGTCAATCCTGTGGGAGATGCCTTTGATCCCGAGGAGGATGAGCCTGTGCTTGAACTGGCATGGCCTCATCTCCAGATTGTGTACGAGTTCTTCTTGCGGTTCCTCGAATCCCCCGAGTTCAACATTAACTATGCCAAGAAGTACATTGATCAAAAGTTCATCCATCAGTTGTTGGAGCTGTTCGATAGTGAGGATCCCCGAGAAAGAGACTTTCTCAAGACAACCCTCCACCGTATCTATGGAAAGTTCCTCAACCTCAGAGCATTGATACGTCGTTCTATCAACAACATATTCTTCCAGTTCATTTACGAGACAGAGCGTCATAATGGCATTGCTGAATTGCTCGAGATTCTCGGTAGCATCATCAATGGGTTTGCCCTGCCCTTGAAGGAGGAGCACAAGATGTTCTTGACACGTGCATTGATTCCTCTCCACAAGGTCAAATCCTTGGCTCTCTACCACCCACAACTTGCGTACTGTGTGGTACAGTTCTTGGAAAAGGATCAGACACTGACACAGGAGGTGATGTCAGGCCTCTTCCGGTATTGGCCCAAGGTCAATAGCCCCAAAGAAGTGATGTTCCTGTCAGAGATTGAGGAGATCTTGGATGTGATTGATGCCTATGAGTTTCAGCGTATTTCTGTCTCTTTGTTTACGAAAATTGGTCAGTGTGTGTCGAGTTCTCATTTTCAGGTGAGTGTGTTGTGTTGTGTTATGTTGTGTTGTGTGGCTATGGGTGTAGTGAGATTTCTCCACAGACCCTTATTCTTTTGTATGTATAGGTGGCTGAGCGTGCCTTATACTATTGGAATAATGACTATGTGGTGAGTCTCATGGCAGAGAATATTACGGTGATTATGCCCATTATCTTTCCTGCCCTGTACAGAACCTCCAAGACCCACTGGAACAAGTAAGCCAAAAGGGAAGAACAGCATAGAAGACTCACCATCAGAACAATTCTTGGTCTTGTGTATACTGCCCTGAAACTGTGCATGGACATCAGTCCTGCTCTGTTTGATGAATGTGCCAACCATTATAAGCAACAGCGTCATCTGTAAGTAGAATGAATAGGAAGGCGAATTGACAAAAGGGGGATGGATGGTCAGTGAGCGTAAAAGACAAAAGGAAAGAGAAGAGAATTGGAAACTACTCCAGCAAAAGGTGGTAGGACCTGTACTTGTGGGGGCAAACTACAACTCGATTGCATCACAAGACTTCTGCTTCCCTCCCAAACACAATCGTAGGTGGACATGAAGATTCCTTTTTTTCTTATTTTTATTTTTTATTATTTTTATTTTTTAACTTTACCTATTAGTGCATCAAGACATGGACATGGATGAGACAGAAGACAATACAACAGATGAAGAGACAGATGCTGAATCTGATAATGCTGCTGAACATACAGATGAGATCCACCCAGACATGGTAAGCCAGTCTATACTATGCCATGGTAGCTTATACTATCAGCAACAATTCGATGCTCCTCCTGCTCAATACCAGCAGTTTAGAAGAAAGTCCATTATTCCAGTGGATGAGACGGTAAGAGAGAAGGTAGTGGCAGCATAGACTAAGGTGGGAGCATAGGTCTTTAACGAGCTCTCTCGCCATGTGAGTCTGGATGAGGTGTTAAACCAGAGCCCAGGCACTTCTCACTCCGAGTCTGATATTAGAAGTGCCAATGTGAAGAATAGTTAATATGTTCAATGGTAGAGTACTAGAAAAAGGAAGAAGGAAAGAAAGACCTTCCTTGCTCTCCCATACGATTATATTTATACATGTTATTGATACCTTGCATTTTCATTATGTATGCTCTTTTGTCTCTATCTGCTATAAAGTAGAGATGGAAGAACAGAATAAAGAAAGTGTACTACTTGTGTGTGTATTTATGTGTAGATGTGTGTGTATTTATGTGTAGATGTGTGTGTGTAGATGTGTGTGTATTTATGTGTAGATGTGTGTGTGTAGATGTGTGTGTGTGTGCAGGTGTCTCTATTTCTCTTTTAAAGTAGATAAATACAATCTATGATCATTAACTATGGAGGGATCATCTATAAAAGTCATCGAGTTCTTTTTTGTTTTGTTTTTAAGAACGTCTTGTCAGTAGCTTCTGTGTTAATTGGATCAGAGCTGAGCGTGCATCAGAGGGAGGAAGTTGGTGAAGAGAATCAATGGCAAGCTGACAGTGCATCTTGGCGAGTGACAGTGTCTTTTTTAATCCATCACTCTGGTACACCAAAACTCTTGCCTAATGTCCATACATTAGTTATTCAATTGACATGAAGAAACATCTACCTGTTCTTCATCTCCTTCTTGAGAGAACTTGCGCTTAATGAGTGGCTCAAGGGCAGGGAACTCCTCCCATGCAAACAGAACAGGGGCTGTAGCCAAACCCAGCTTGAGATCAGCACCAGCAGGCTTACCAAGATCAGCGGCTGATACCGTAAAATCTAACAGATCATCGATCAACTAATTCCACCCATCATCCACATTAGCACCCTTCTTTAGACCCAACTCTTACCTGAAAAGCAAGCCCCAGATTACGCCCAAAGGTATAAGCAATAGCAGAAACCTCATGTGTACTGCCACCCAACACAGCAGAAGACTTACAGCTCTGAGCAATTAAGCTGCCTGTCTTCATGTAGGTCTTTTCAATATAGTAATCAAATGTGGATCGTTTTCCTTCTTCTCCCTGTGCCACATCATCCTGAGTATTCTTCAACTGCATGAATTCGCCCTCTACAAGATTAGCAATGCAGGTAGCCATTAACTCTGTACACTCTGCATTTCTTAATCGTGCCAGTGCCAAGGAGGCCCGTGCCAGCAAGAAATCTCCTCCCAACACAGCCATCTTGTTACCAAAACTTGCATTGGCAGAAGGTAGATTTCTACGAGACTCCGAGGCATCAATCACATCGTCATGAAGAAGAGAAGCAGTGTGGATCATTTCCGAAATCTCTGCTAGGCGTCTCTGTGTAGGGAGAATATAACATCCTTGGTGGTTGATGGAAGGAGTATAATGAATATCTTGATCAAACAGGCCTTTGGGAGTAATGTTCTCCAAACCATGAGAAATAGGCGTGTCTATGGACGGATAATCAATGGGAATCCAAGAAGGCTGTTTGGGTGCAATACTCGTAGCCTGTGCTATCAAGAGAACAAGCAGAGGTCTGACATACTTCCCCTCACCACCAAAGTAGTGTTTGGCCACTGTATCCAGGAAGGGATGTTTGCTTCCTAGGAGTTTTCCAATATTCCCCTTGAGCTCCCACAAGTCGCGTCCTACAAGCTTAACAGGATCAATGATAGGCTCATTGGAAGGCTGAACAAGACTCTGAGCTTCACGAATAGCTTGGCTCCATGTAATGGCTTCTCCTGTAAAGGGAAGAGAGGTGTCGGTGGGCTGGATAACCTTCCCAATTGGACTTTTCAAGACAGTGGCTCGAAGTACGTTGAAGCCCTGAGAGAGCTTTTCGAGTGGAGACACTGTCTTTGAGTTTCCAACGAGTCTTGAGGTGCTGAAATGAACTGTGGTGGTTGCTGAGGTTGTCCATGCATGTCGGACGGCTCGAGGCCCCAAGGTTGACAGCATATTAACCCCTGGCCTTGGAGAGAAAAAAAGAAAATAAACTCTGTTCTTGGCTGAGTTTGTATGTTAGCAGTCACTAGAAGACAATGACTTGTGGGTGTGTGTAGGGTGGTGCGTTGATCAACAAAACTTTTTACTACACACCAGGAGTTTTTCTGGCCTTTAGGCGGTGATATATCCTTTTTACGTAAGAGAGAAACCTCACCTTTTATGGAAATGTATTTAAAATCAAAAGGTTTGCAAGTATTCAAATAATTATTTCCTTTTGTGGATACCTCAATACTAGATTGTATTATCAGTAAAATATATTGTTGATGAATAAAATTGTTTATTATAATAATATAGCTAATACTATAGTATGACTATAGCTACTACTGTTCTAGGCGTATTCCTTCATAGCAATAGAATCCACATCCTAAAATCCTAATGCTTTATCCTTGGGAGTATACTCTAGACACCCTAGACAGTATAGAAGAAAGAAAAGACCACCTGAGACTGACTTGAGAACAGTCTCAACTTGTCTAATAACAGAAGAGTGTATTAGTAATAATTCAATCAAGAGAGATAATATGCTTACCTTGTACTTAATACTTGTCTTGAGAATAATGAGTCATATATCATCTATTAGAATAAGAGTCAGTACTATGTCTTGTGGAATACAATGAGCTCAAGCCCAGATGAAGACACTGCTTACCTTTTTATCACTAGAATAGTCCTTGGTAGTGTCTATCACTTCCTTCTATTGTTTTTCTTTGTTAATAATAGTACATTACCTTGCACACTTATGCTCATCTCAATAAGTGCTTAAGTATCAAGTTGCATAGACAGTGTAAGAAATAACAAGATAATAACAAGACCAAAGAATAAAAAAAAAACTCATTCTGGTGAGGTATACAGTCCCATGCAATAAATGAGTGGACAGCAAATCAATCTTTTATTTTTATTTTACAATTTATTCAAACAATGACTTCAAGCAATGAAAATCAGCCAATTCTTAGTCAAGAACATAGAGTCCTATCAAAAGAAGAGAGCACGATATCTTTATTATAGGTCAAATTATAGGACAATGGAAAAGACATGTTACTTATCAAGAGATTGCTGACGATGTCGACCTCACAAAGACTACAATAGACAAGATCGTCCTATTGTATAAAAAACAGGGTTATTTGGTCTGAAGAATCCTGTTTTACAGTTATGGGCAATGATAAAGGGACTAGAGTGATTAAAAATAAAGACTTTGTTACAAAGCACCGAGTAATCTCTTTATAATAAGAATGTAGACAATCAGTTAAAGAACAACTATTCCAAATCCTGTGTTATTCCATGAATATTTTATTATGAACATCTTAGACTGATAGATATACCTTTATTTCTCAAAATAAAATAGAAAATAAATTTGCTATCCACTCATCTATTGTATGGGACTGTATATGTGCATAGAAAACCCATGGGATTCACAGTTTCCATTGATAAAAATACAAACATTATGTTTTAGCACAACTTCTTAGTTTTCAGATCACGGATTGAATCAATGATATGTGAAAACCAATTATAAAACAGAAATAGTATAAGAGAAAGGTCAACTTGTCTTTTCTTTTCTTCATGGAACCTATTCTAAAGATTATATCAGTGAAGAACTCAATCACTGGTATCGAATAGAAGCCGAATTATTCTTGTCAGGACATACACCTTCAACAGTCAATTGTGAAAAGTTTACAAGATACCTCGAGGAAAGAGCCAGAGTTACCCCAGTATTGCATAACTAATTATTCAAATGAAGATAATCCTGCTGTAGAAAACCGGAATGCCAATGGTTTACTCCCATTTCGTAAAATAAAGCTTTCAAGTTTTATTAATCAACAACAATCAGACAAACAGCTAGCTAGAAATCTTTGAAGAAAGTTTGGCGATGTTGCTGTAATGGTGATTGGCAATTGGTCTGCAGAAAACACAAAGTTCCATGAACCTGTAAGAGGTGTTGGAATAAGAAAAATGTTGAAGAAAGAAGGGTTCAAAGTGTTCCTTATTGATGAGTTCAAAACATCTAGTTTCTGTCCTGCTTGCGAGAACGGTGAGCTTGAGAAATTCAAGAAAATGCAAAACCCAAGACCCTTCAGAAGAGAGAAGAACCCTACAGTGATATGTCATAGTCTTTTAAGGTAAAGATATTCCTTTTTTTTATGAAATCCAGAAAAAAGACCAATAAGTTTATTATTTTTATTTTTATTTAGGTGCAAAAACCAATAATGTTTGAAGATCATGACCAAAACTGCTGGAGCTTCTGATGAGATGATTTCTCAACGCCTTTGGAATCGGGACATGGCAGCAACATTGAACTTTCCTCATGTTCTTTTTTGGGCTACAAGAAAAAGGCAAACGACCCAAATGCTTTTGTAGATCCAAGACAGTACAGTCTGTTGGTACAAAAAGGAGTCACCATTAGCTAGTGGTAGCCGACCTACCAAAACATCAAAAAAAGAATCCGGTGTGGTTATTGCTACACTAAACTAAGATACACGTAAGTATTTTTTGAATCATACTACATTTCTATACTATAATTTCCCCAAAGATGCACCAATACTTTATGAAGATAGTGTAGCTATTGCTAGGATAGGCAGACAGAGTTTGTAGTTCATTTAGACAATAAAAATACCTTTTTTAAACACATTGGCCAATTATAGAAATGTGTTATTTTATTGTCCGTCTATTTACTTTATCCCAAATATCTTTAGGTGTGTATGTCCTATTTTGAAAATGCCTATTTTATTTGCTGATTGGCGTCTGTAAACAAAAAGAGATCTTTGTTTTTGTTTTTGTAGGGTGTTTTCTCTAGGGGTTAAGGCCCTATTGATATTCTCCAATAAATAATTATTACAAACCTCACTATTCAACTTATTACACTCTATTCTTTAAAACCAGAGTAGACAGGCGTCATACCTGTACTTTTTTAATGAAAGTTGGTTTGAAAAGATAGACAAACCTCTACAAAGGCATGCACTGGATTTATTTTTATGTTTTACAATCATTTGAGTGCGTTATAAAGACTTAAAATGGCAACTATTGACATAGTCAAGACCTTTAGATTATAAATAAATAAAAAGAACATAGAGATTAGAAATTAAGCAGTTACCAAAATAATAGATCAAGTAGAGTTACTTATTCAATAAGCAATACTGTTATTACCAGTAGACTGACTTTTACAGGTAATTCATTGTATTTGCCATTTAAAACTACAGAATAAGGCTATAGATTGATCCTGCTTTACATTGAATTCTTCATCTTTCTTGTCTTGGCCATACTTAACATATTACAACTTGGTGTTTTTGTATGTGATTCTTGCGTGGTTTTCTACCCCCTTTTCTTTCTTTCTTTTTAACTATGACTAATTTATAACCATGAGTAACATTCTGAAGTATCTAGGTTTAAGATGGTGGTACCAATGGGTGCTGTTTATTCTTTGCCTGCTATTAGATTGAAAGTACAGTAACTACTGTACATTATTATGTCTTTTTGCATGACAAAATTCAATAAGACACACTTTATCACTTTTTAGATAGTTTACCTGTAGCATGGGTTTCCATCAGTGAGTCAACCGAGGCTCCAGTGATCATTGGGGAAAGAGAAGGATAAACAAGAAGGCTTGGACCTTTTCTTAGTTCTAGGTGTATCTTTATGTTCTCTTTTGTTCTATCTACAAAAGCACTATGAGAGGGTACCCTTTTCCCTTGGAGACATTAGACTATGTCTAAAGTCCAATGTAGCAGCTAGATTACGATTCCCAAAGCCTCAATGTCTTGTCCATATAATATTGGTTTGAACACCTATTTGAAGGGAGGGAAATGAGTTTCTTTTTTGATATAAAATTAAGAAGAAATGACCTGAGAAGACCATGACATTTAACTTGGAGTATTTTTGTTCGTTGATAGGGCCTGGGGTTCATGATATGTTTAACTGTTTCCAAAGGCGAGTACTTGCACTCAGAACATAGGGTCGATGTTTTGAATTCATTGATAAGATAGAGCTTGAATCTTTCTTTCTTCAACATCCTCCGCATGCCTTTTCTCTTTATTGTCATTACTCTGGTAGGATTCGCACCTGGATAACTTGCTATAGTCTCCTATGAAAACCAAATACATGTAAGAACCTTGGATTGATTCTATAGGCATACTGTATTTACTTTACTTTATTCGTATCTTGTTGGCTACATAACATCTTTAGTTCAGAAAGAATAGATAGAAATACAATAAGAAAGAGGAAATGGATAGCCTTTGATAACATTGTATAGTATCAGCTACTGTTCATCTTCTATTCATGTGATAGTGTCATCAATGGCTTCCTGTGTCCAAAGATATCTGTTTAGTTAACGTATGATTCATTCTGTTCCTTCTTTTTTTATTCAACTTGTATGTTATTCTTTTTATTCTAATGATTATTAAAGATAGAGGAACTTCAAGGAGATCACCACCAGAAGGTACACATTCTAATAAAGGCTGTTGCACTCTTATACTATCTCTAAAAGATCTATCCACTGCATTCAAATACACTACAACTTATCATAAATGCTTCATTCAAGACTATTTATTTTGTAGCTGTTTGTTTTATTTATTTATTTATAAACTGATAACTACTAACTACTCGTTTTTAGTGTATAGAACCTGAAGTAACAGTATTATGTACACCACTTAGTATATCTCTTCTCAGTTTGTCTTTGTTATGCTATATAAAATTCAGACAACCTTGTTCAATGTTAGCATGCATGTCTACTCCATACTGATAAAGGGGCTTTCCAAATAAATACAAGTGATTTATCTCTATGTACATCAATCTGAAGCAGTAGTGTTTTATTGTGCTTATCTTGACATTTTGGTCATTGACTGAGCATGTTTTTATAGTCCAACCTAACTGTCCTGTAGGAAGAAATAAGTACTAAGCTCATAGGATTGTATGACTGATTCATTTCACTCATTCTTTACAGTAAACTGCCATTTCTTGGTCATATCACAATGTCACTACTTGTTGTTTGGTATCTATCATTATTTAGACAGTTAAGATGACTTTTGCACAAATGACCCTACTCACAACAGTCTGTACATCGAATCATCAGATCTGATGCGTCTCTTTCCACTATCTGGTATAGTCCCTAGTATGACAGCTAGCACCCTTGCCCAACGAAGCCGTCTCTCCTTGTGTTTTGCAGTCAAGGCTAGCTTGTGGTCTACATAAAAAGATCCAAACTCTAACTGATTGCAGTAACTGATAATGGTGTTTCTATACATATTCACCTCAAATTTCAACATTTCTAATTTCAGCTGATTATGAGGCAAATGAGCCCCTTCTAATGACCTTTTTCGGGTGTCCTAAATCCATCTCATTCACTTTTAGGGTTTTCCATGACACTCCAAATGCAATAGTAATTTACACTCTTTGATGTTTCTAATACTATTCTAAACTATATACTTTTTCCTCTCAATCACACTCCCACTCACAATCACAGCCAACTCTAGTCTAGCTGTAAACAGGCAATAAATACCCTACCATCTTCCATATTTTGTCTTGTCTTACTCTCCACAAATGCAAGATTCTAAATATAAAATAAATAATAGCCACTCTCCTGGCTCTACTTAAATACTTAGATAAACCCACTAATATACACTATTTTCACTTATTATTGTCGCACTTTTAGAGAAAAATATGTCGCATTAATAAATTAAAACTTGGCGTACTAATGGGATAAAATATGTCGCATTAATTAATTAAAATTTGGCATAGTAAAAGATTTAAAACTGGCGTATTCTAAGTACTTGAGGTTTTCTTACATTTTACTTTTCTTAATAATAATAATAAAATGAATAACATTGTGCACGAAGACGGCCAAGGAAGTATCTATAATGATGAAGGAATAGCCGTTACAGTAGTGGATATGGAGGTAGACGAGGAGACGTACCCCGTTGAGACAGTTACAATTTTCGGGATGTACCTTGACCTCAAACCACCTGAGAAGCCAGAAAGAAAAACTGTACAACAATCCGTAGACAGAGATGTCAATACGGAAAAGGATAACAGAGCTCCTGGCATCCACAGGCACTACAAAGATTTTGAGAAAGAGCAGTTGTTTGTGTTGATTTATGAAAGGGGCATGAGCGTCAGAGCTGCTGCACTGAAACTTTAAATCAACCCACGCACTGCTCAGTGATGGTACTCAAACGATCAGCAGAATCCTCAGACATTCATTGCCAGAAAAGAAGGTAGTGTAAGGCCATTTGGTAGACCAGCACTACTGGACGATAGCCACAAAAGATTCTTAGTCGATTTATTGGACGATCAGCCCTCTTTAGTCTTGGAGCAAATGATGGAGAGTTTGAGAACGTCTTTTAATGATTTAGAGATATCGAAAACAGCTCTCTACAATTTTGTCACCAAAAATTGTAAGATCAGTCTGAAAAGAGCCCATTTTCATTCAGTTGATCGTAATAGTCCTGAAAAGATCAAGAATCGAAAGGAGTGGGTACAAAAATGGATGAAGACAGATATGAACTACATGAGCAACTGTGTCATCATAGATGAGGCGGCATTCCACATCAATATGAAGCGTACTTTTGCTTGGTCAACATAAAATTAAGACGGCCTCGAATGCTGCCTGTTTTAAAGAAGAGAAGAACTGCTGGATCTAGCGGGCCTTCCCAGAAACAAAGCAAAGGCACTGTTACTGGCCACTATCTTAACTTCTTGGGCGATACAATGGATGTCATGGATAATTTTCCAGATGTTTTCAAGGACAATTACTTGATTATGGACAACGCTCCTATCCACATGAATGAAGACATTAAAAGCTTCATTGAAGACCATGATTATAGATGTATCCATCTTCCTCTTTACTCACTAGAGTTGAATCCCATCGAGCAATTCTGGTCTGTTTGCAAAAGCAGGTTAAAAAGAGAAAGACTCTTGGAAGAAGAAACTCTGTCATCTAGAATCGCCGATGCATCTAACCAAGTTCTTCTCGGTGATCTCAGCGGATTTTGCAAATACTCTGTCGATAGATTTGAGGATTGCTTACAAGAGAAGCCTCTTTAACAATAAAACATTTATGTCGCATTTGTCGCATCCAACTTATACGCCATCTTTTAATTTATTAATGCGACAATTTTTTCAACTTGTGTGCTAAGTGTTTTTCCAAAAGTGTGACAATAATAAGTGAAAATAGTGTACACTCCAAGAAAATAATGAATAAACATTAGAAAAGAAAAGAGAAAAAGGAGAAACATCAAGTTCTTAGCATGGTAATGAATTTTTAAGCTATACCATTAAAAGGTACAAAGTTTTACTAATTGCTAATTCCATATCATTCTATATTTAATATTTTACTTGATTTGAAGCTTTTTTTCTCTCTTGAGAAATAATAAAAGCCTGTCTTGGGCCTGTTGATTGTTTTTGACTGTAGTTTTTCAATAGATAAGCAAAACTCAATCATTAGTTATGCCTTTGATTAGTTAAAATAAACAAAAAGTAACAAACAGGTGTTGATCACTTGTTTTTATCTATCTATGAAGTAAATAAGTGTAATGGAAAGGAGTTTCACAGCGCATTGGACAGTCTACAATCCTATCCAGGAAAACACTAAGGAAACATCAATGTTCTGATATCTCGTTCATTCTATGGAATATAATACTATTTCCTATATCAGTTGAGAAGGTATATAATAAGCAGACCATATAATGTTTTCTGGGAAAGGGTCAATGAATGGCTTATCAGAAAATGACACCAAAAGTACTCTTCATTACTGAATGCTTTAACATTAAGGAAGTATTCATGTCCTTGACTTCTTTTAGTGTCTGACTTCCGAAATCATAGAAATTAAAACAATATAAATCTTTCTACTCTTTATGGAAAGTACTCTTGTTGATCCATGTACTGTTGATCCAGTATTGGTGTAGAGTAAACTATAGAGAATAACCTATTTATCTATCTCTTCTATGTATACTATTGTTTTCCGTCTCTATCACTCAATAAGATATTTAGCTATTAGTGTTTTATTCCGTAAGTAAGATAGAAAGAGTTATTATCAGCCACAAATATAGTTACAAAAAGAACAGCTCAATATTTAGTTTGTGATTTCATATTCTGCTCCATTACCTTTATATTTATAAATATACTATATGATTTAATTTCTACCACACCATAGAAACACTATAAGAACCCCTCAAACTTCCAAGATAATCAAATTAGTAGTAGATGTCAATAAAGTGATAATCCTGCAGAAAGAGAGAGAAAAGAAAAATAAAGAATTACAAGCTAGAAACTAGAATAATCTTTCATCACTGTTTTATGAATAATCTTAATAATTAATTTATACTTTTTTGGCTGATAATAACCTTTTCTTTCTTACTAATAGAATAGAACTTCAATAGCTAAGTATCTCATGCAGGGATGAAACATTTGGAGTTTGAATAATAGATATTTTTGTCTTTGCCAGATGATAATGATATAAAGTATTGAATAGCCGCATGAAATTTAAACAGGAAAAATAATCAATATAAACCCTCTTTTGATGTGCTTTTATTTTGTTTTAAAGATAGTGTCAATCTGTTCATAGTTCATTGTTTATAAATAATGTCGCTTATTCATTTTAGTGTGGAGAGGCCTTTTGGTATTTACCTGTTTGGTATCTTAAACACACTATCGAAGACTATTACTGGCACTCCAGCATCAAATTTTACTTTTGTCGAAGGAGTAACAAGGCTTTCTACATTTAAAGAAGGTATGACGGATACATTCTTCCACATCAATTGGAGTATTAACATCAATTATCAGTGGTTGTTACCTGTCTTGTCTACTATGCAACTATCTTTGGTGGACAATACTTGATGCGCAAATTCGCTCCTTTTGGCCTCAAGAATATCTTTCAAATTCACAATGTACTCTTAACCCTTGTCTCTGGTACTCTTCTTCTACTATTGACAGAGCAAATATTCCCAATGCTGGTAAAACATGGTCTTTATCATGCTTTGTGTAAACCCGAAGCCTGGACTCAAGAACTTGTTATTATCTATTACCTTAACTATCTTGTTAAATATTGGGAGTTGGCAGACACCATTTTCTTAGTCACTAAAAAGAAGAAGCTTGGTAAGTAAAAGTCATTATACATCAATATTCATACCGAATCAGAATTCTTGCATTATTTCCATCATAGTATGACACTGGTTTTGTGTTATTCTCAACTTGTGGGCGGAACAACTTTGGTATAGAACCATCATTAAACGATAGGAAAATTACTAACAAAATGTGTATATGCATTATTATACAGTCATGGCTTCCCATTATCCTCAACTTGCTTGTACATGTATTGATGTATTACTACTACTACCGCACATCATTAGGCTATAAGATATGGTGGAAGAAATACTTGACATCAATGCAGATTATTCAGTTTGTCATTGATCTTCTTGTTGTTTACGCCTGCTCTTATACCTACTATGCTTACACCTTTACAAATGGCATGCCCAACTTTGGCAACTGTGCAGGAAAGGATTTGCCTGCTGTGTTTGGTTGTTTCCTGTTGACATCTTATCTCTTTCTTTTCATTAATTTCTACCACGCAACTTATAGCATCCAGAAAGAAAAAAAATCTTCCAACTCATCTGCACTACGTCAAAAGGTGCTTTAAAGTATATCGAGTCACTAGACTGCTATAGATATAGTTTTCTAATTATTAAGACAGATTGCTATAGTTTTACAGAGTATATGTTTGTTTATTTTTACCCCCTTTTCTTCATATATAAATTGAAAGAGTATTATCAAACAAGTCAATGAAACACGCATACGAGATAATAGCCTAAAAGAATTACATCTCGTTCTTAGTGTAAGTTTGTAGATAAGGTATATCATAATACCCCTTTATTTCAATTATGCTTCATTCACTATACAATCTATTTGTAATAAAGTAGTATGTGTTTATTATATGCATCTTTAACAGAAGGAATAGTATTGTTTTTTATACAATACAATAAAAGGGTGCTAGCTGTCATACTAGGGACTATACCAGATAGTGGAAAGAGACGCATCAGATCTGATGATTCGATGTACAGACTGTTGTGAGTAGGGTCATTTGTGCAAAAGTCATCTTAACTGTCTAAATAATGATAGATACCAAACAACAAGTAGTGACATTGTGATATGACCAAGAAATGGCAGTTTACTGTAAAGAATGAGTGAAATGAATCAGTCATACAATCCTATGAGCTTAGTACTTATTTCTTCCTACAGGACAGTTAGGTTGGACTATAAAAACATGCTCAGTCAATGACCAAAATGTCAAGATAAGCACAATAAAACACTACTGCTTCAGATTGATGTACATAGAGATAAATCACTTGTATTTATTTGGAAAGCCCCTTTATCAGTATGGAGTAGACATGCATGCTAACATTGAACAAGGTTGTCTGAATTTTATATAGCATAACAAAGACAAACTGAGAAGAGATATACTAAGTGGTGTACATAATACTGTTACTTCAGGTTCTATACACTAAAAACGAGTAGTTAGTAGTTATCAGTTTATAAATAAATAAATAAAACAAACAGCTACAAAATAAATAGTCTTGAATGAAGCATTTATGATAAGTTGTAGTGTATTTGAATGCAGTGGATAGATCTTTTAGAGATAGTATAAGAGTGCAACAGCCTTTATTAGAATGTGTACCTTCTGGTGGTGATCTCCTTGAAGTTCCTCTATCTTTAATAATCATTAGAATAAAAAGAATAACATACAAGTTGAATAAAAAAAGAAGGAACAGAATGAATCATACGTTAACTAAACAGATATCTTTGGACACAGGAAGCCATTGATGACACTATCACATGAATAGAAGATGAACAGTAGCTGATACTATACAATGTTATCAAAGGCTATCCATTTCCTCTTTCTTATTGTATTTCTATCTATTCTTTCTGAACTAAAGATGTTATGTAGCCAACAAGATACGAATAAAGTAAAGTAAATACAGTATGCCTATAGAATCAATCCAAGGTTCTTACATGTATTTGGTTTTCATAGGAGACTATAGCAAGTTATCCAGGTGCGAATCCTACCAGAGTAATGACAATAAAGAGAAAAGGCATGCGGAGGATGTTGAAGAAAGAAAGATTCAAGCTCTATCTTATCAATGAATTCAAAACATCGACCCTATGTTCTGAGTGCAAGTACTCGCCTTTGGAAACAGTTAAACATATCATGAACCCCAGGCCCTATCAACGAACAAAAATACTCCAAGTTAAATGTCATGGTCTTCTCAGGTCATTTCTTCTTAATTTTATATCAAAAAAGAAACTCATTTCCCTCCCTTCAAATAGGTGTTCAAACCAATATTATATGGACAAGACATTGAGGCTTTGGGAATCGTAATCTAGCTGCTACATTGGACTTTAGACATAGTCTAATGTCTCCAAGGGAAAAGGGTACCCTCTCATAGTGCTTTTGTAGATAGAACAAAAGAGAACATAAAGATACACCTAGAACTAAGAAAAGGTCCAAGCCTTCTTGTTTATCCTTCTCTTTCCCCAATGATCACTGGAGCCTCGGTTGACTCACTGATGGAAACCCATGCTACAGGTAAACTATCTAAAAAGTGATAAAGTGTGTCTTATTGAATTTTGTCATGCAAAAAGACATAATAATGTCTAGTATCTTGTATACTATAATTACTGGTTTAATTCACTTCCTTTGTCAGGCACTGTGGATAGAAATAATCAATTCTTTTTTATTATTACTTTAATGGAATTTAAATATTCTTTTCTTTTCCTTCTCTTACGTTTATCCCATGTTTGACACTGCCTGCTTTGTTTATAAGAAAACTAATTGTACTTTTGACTTTTTCTTTTTAGTTTCCATTGAAGCTATATTGTTTTATCTTTTTAAAACTGAATATACAATAATAAAGAATATTTTATTTTTATATTTGGTAGATATATCTACTGTGTTTGTTAAATACTCAGTTGCTGAAGAACTCTAGTTCTTTATCATATCAGCTACAATAAACACAAGATATCCTTACCACTATTATTAAACTAACGACACCCTCGGCTTTACTGTATTGTAATGCATAAATATTGACGGTGAGTATGTAACACGGAAACATAAGAGTACTGTTGTTTATGAACTGCTGATAATAATAATTTGTGTATAAACAAAACAACAAAATTCAATATCCATATAGTTAAAATATTAACTCTATTTTACAAAAAGGTATTCACTGTCATTGCTTAACAAACCATAAACTGGTGCCATAACTGATAAGCTCAAATCACGATTTGCAAATCTACTTGAGTCAATCTCCGTATTACTCTTTCTTACCAAAACAGACCCCAATGCTATTGTATAAGAGTAGATACCATGTCTTTTGAAGGACTTGATAAAGCACTAATAAAACTAGAGACATATGGTTTTAAGTTAAAGGAGATTGAGATTGATCTCCTTAAGGGGTTTTTTTTTCTTCAAAACAGTATTCTGTGAATTGTATCAATAATGATTTACTCTTATAATGAGCTTATTCATAAAGACAGTATGAGGATTTGTGTTACTGTTCTTTTATTCTATAGTGGTTTTATTCAATAATTGAAATATAAAAAAGACTGTTCTATTCATAAGCACAAACAAGAGGATATATCCCATTGTTGGATTAATTAGTTATTTAGAATATGAAAATATGAAACGAGCTCTTTCTGCTCACCTAAGAAAGACTTGTCTGAATCTATTGTAGAAAAAAGCTATTATTTTTCTTCTTCAAACAAACACTATTAGCACTAAACTCACTGTTAATTGATTCTCTCTTAACTAATAAAGATTTGTACTCAAATCAGATGGATTCTATGTAATTGTATGCATAGTTTTGTTCAACTAATGGCGAATTTAATGACTCTTTCTCCCTTTAAACTAACTGAAATATGGTTTTCATTTACATGCAACTGGTCTATCTTTATATTCCTAGAACCTTAAAGCAATAAAAACTTGACATTCATTTCCTATTACTCTTAGACTTCACCCCTTTACTAGAATATTTGACTATGTGTTTATTCTATTAGTCTATTGTCATGATAGTCTATTCAATGTGTCTTTTTCATTTCGTCACCTTGATAGCTTAGTCAATCTTTTTTTTTTCTATTTAATATCTCAGAAATATACATGGCAGTTAAAGAGTTACTAATTGTTATAAGTAATTCATATACTACTGTACATTATTATGTCTTTGCATGACAAAATTCAATAAGACACACTTTATCACTTTTTAGATAGTTTACCTGTAGCATGGGTTTCCATCAGTGAGTCAACCGAGGCTCCAGTGATCATTGGGGAAAGAGAAGGATAAACAAGAAGGCTTGGACCTTTTCTTAGTTCTAGGTGTATCTTTATGTTCTCTTTTGTTCTATCTACAAAAGCACTATGAGAGGGTACCCTTTTCCCTTGGAGACATTAGACTATGTCTAAAGTTCAATGTAGCAGCTAGATTACGATTCCCAAAGCCTCAATGTCTTGTCCATATAATATTGGTTTGAACATCTTTGATTTTAAGTTGATATGAACCCAAAGATCAAAATTTTCGCCTGTATAGCTCATGTTTTTTCATGATAGGGTGGTTGTGAATATTTGTGCTTTCATGGATATATATTTGTTGATCATTAGATAGTTTGATTGGAGTGTAAAACGCATATTGACATTAGCCATCTTTTAGTAGGTTGATCTTCTCTCTTATTTCACACACCTTGAGTGTGAGACTTGTTTTACCAGAAGCACTACTCTCTCTGATTTGTTTGTTAACGAGGGACAAAAACACCTCACAGAAAAGATTATTGGTTATGCACCCATTCAAAGCAGATTCATCTTTACTTTCGAGTATATAGATCAAGATATACTTAGAGAATGTATATGTATGAGAAACAATAGTATTGATGTTATGGACCAGATGTTATAGATGTTTTATTCCAGACTAATAATTTTGTGATTGTTTTTATTATTATCTTACAATATGCTAACTACTCATTTCCAGTTTTCTTAATAAATAACATATTAAATAGATAAACTATATAAACTATAGGATATAGAATGGAACAAGGCGACAATACGTTGTCTTTGTTTCTATAGAAAGATATATTCTTATATATAAAAAGCCGCTGAATATCACCAAAATAACTGACTCATCTCATTCTCAAGATGTGGGTGGCTTTTTTCATTTTTTTCTTCATTTTTTCTCACTTGAAAACATAACTTATAGAGATATAAATAACAAGCGTCTATTAATCTCTATACTATAATGCCACACACATCTATCTATCTATATTCATTCATTCACACAAAAATAACTTTCCAGCAGGCTGCTTAGTATGCTTTTATTGTTTGATTTTTTTTAAATAATACAAAGGCTACCAGACCTTGCCTTTAGGGAAATTTGGCCACACCAGTGAACTGATTTTATGCACTCTCCTAAGAACATGGAATAAGTACGTATGCTTCTATGTTGTTTTTGTTTATTTTCTTACCTTTTCGAAGACGTAAGTCAAGTGACACTTTCCACAGTACTGGCGATCAGTGTGCCAGGCCATGAAGACACCAGCACCACAGGTGGCGTTGGGGCACTCACGACGGAGACGGGTGATCTTGCCAGAGCCATCGACCTTGTAGAACTTTAAGATAGCCATCTTGACCTTCTTTCTCTTGTGCTTGATCTTCTTGGGAGTAGTGTAGGTCTTCTTCTTTCTCTTTTTGGCACCACCCAACAATTCGCAGTTGAGGTGAAGAGTAGAGTTGTCCTGGACACCATAGAGAGACAAGGCCTCAGAGTTCTGGAGAGACTTGCCAGCAAAGGACAAGCACTGGAAACCAGCATCGATACCCTCACGAGCAGCAATCATGTTCTTAACATTCTCCACAGTGGTAGAAGGAGTGGCCTCAAGGGCGAGGGTGTTTCCCGCAAGGGACTTTACGAAAAATTGCATCGTCGAAGAAAAGAGGAAGAAAAGCTGAGGCCTTGTCTTCTTGCCCTTGTTATTCTTTGCGCCTTTGCGAAAATTAAAAATTAAAAATTAGTCGAATGCGATGTTCTGATTGGCTTGAACAAGTTAAAGAGTCACACTTCGAATCGAAGGCTTAGATCAAGGAGGTCCCCATCCCGCCAGCAGGGAAACTTGCAGGACAGAGACACGGGCTTTTTATCGGTGAAAGAAGAGCAAGTTACAGAAGGCTTAAAGTACAACTATGGACCCAAGAACAGAATTTAACTCAAGGCTCTATGACTGTGATGAGCTGGATCTTGATGATGAACTTGAGTTGGTAAGTTCAGTTACAGGACACACAGCTACAACATGACCTGACATACACTATGGCACTGTAGGAACTCGCTAGACTTTACGCGCTCCAACGTGAAGCAACCAAAGATATGTCAGAGATAGAACTTCATAATTACTTACAGGATCAGGTATGCCACTCTTACCTGTATTATTCGCTTATAAAAGCACCCTCTAAAGTGTTGATAGGCTTCTCAAAGTAAAAAAGGTTATACAGACGTCGTTACCGCTCTCTTTTATGGAGTGCTCACAGAACCAGACAATTCTCGGACAGTAAGCACAAAGCAGAATGTTCTTTCTTTCTTTCTTTTTTTTAGTATAGAAAAAAAGTCTCTTATTCAAGCAGATATATCTTCTCCCTTGTCTATGCTTACCAATAATGATGATAGCACTTCCAATGCCTTAGTCTTGTCAATAGAGATAACTTTATAGCTGTCTTGGGCAAGTTACATGTTTTGGCCATTTCCACGCGATTCCAACAATTAAAACCACCTGTCAGAGATCAGGTAGCCTTTATCAGGATGAGGAAGTGTACTTATCATGTTGCTCTCTCTTTATTTTAACTTGCAGATACTTTGGCTTATTAATGAATTAACCAACTTGAATGTTCAGACGATTGATTCTATTTACTTGTGTCTATTCCGACAAATACGAGGTGGAGATCTATCTCCAGCCAATGTTATGCTATGCGATCAAATGTTACGACTGTGTGATCTTCATAAATCACAACTCGATGCCTATCCAAGAGTCATTGCTACTGCTGCCTATACATTCTTAAGAACAATTACAGATCATCGCTCATCTCAACTAGCAGTACTACAGCAAAAGGAGATTCGATTTGTTGTTAGCTTGCTTAGAGAAAAGGTGGGTGTATACCTTTGCATTAGATAAAGGCGTTGACTTTTTTTTTCTTTTTTCTTTCTTTTTTCTTTCTTTTTTCTTCTTCTTTTACAAACGATCGTACTGTATTCAGTGGACAGCATGTATGGTGATTGGTAGAGATTTAGTGCGTGTACTTCATGATGTAGCTAGTATTCCAGCCATCAGTCTGTTGTGGGATGATATTTTGAACAATCCACAAAAACTTTCGCCTAGATTTAAAGGTATTCTATTGAGGGCTAGTTATTTATTACTATTACTAAGTAAAATCAATCGATTCAATCCATCCAATTCTATCCAAATCCATCCAATTCTAAATCCATGGCTATGAAAAGGTGTTGAGACATTATTAATGACATGTACACCTAAAGAATACCTTCGTTCTCGAATTACTCCGGACATGGAAGTTAAGTTACTTTATATTTTGCAAAATGTAAGTAAGCTACAGACAATGATAGTTAGCAATGTAAATAAAGACAGATATTCCTTTGTTTTAGCTTCGTATTAGTATGTACCAACGTAATCTTGGTTGGTTTTTGCAACGCTTTCTGTCTACTCCAGAAAACGAACCTTTCTATGTTGATGTGATTCGATACATTGTGGCAGGATGGTATCCTAGTAATCAGATCCTTCAAACAGACATTGTACCACGTTATGTGGTAGTAGGAAGTATGCTTCGATCCATTAAGGTAAGCATAAGCAAATGTGTTTATGACTATGATTAACACAAGACACTGTGTGTATAGAGTACAGTTGTGGCCTCTAATGTTAAACTGGCTCTTGTTTATGACTGGCTGTTTTTTAAGCCTTCTGACAATATCATGTTTATTGGTAATGTACACCCTGTGCCTATTATAGTAGAATATTAACCCTGATTTATTTTGTACAATACTATAGAGCCTGCCATGCTACTCATGGAAAGATCTGCTGAAAGATATCCCTATATCACTGCCATCATCATAGAGTTTCTTAGTTTTTCTATTGAAGAATACTATCCACCCATGAAGGATTATATGGCCCAATGTGTAGCCTGTAGCATGCAGACGGTCATCTCTAAAGGAGTTATACGGTAACTCTTTATTTAATAGAAAGGATATTAATATTTGTGGTATAGGAGTCTGATGCCAATCTATAAGTGCCCTTCTTTAGATGAGGCTACGCGTGAATATATGCAGACGATGTTTGGTGAATTTCTTAAACAAGATGCTGCCAATGCCAATACGTTTATTCCAGCTATGCCAACATCAATAGCCCTCCAATCACCTATATTATCTACAAACCAATCTAGATCAGAAGAAGGAGAGGGTGAGGAAAGAGATGAGGAAGAGAATAGTGAAGAGGAAGAGGAAGAGGAAAGCGAAGAGGAAGGCGAAGAGGAAGGCGAAGAGGAAGGCGAAGAGGAAGAGGAAGAGGAAGAGGCTACAAAAAGAAACACCCGTAAAAAGAAACAATCAGAGCAGGCACATTTAGTGGATGATGATGATTTTGATCGCTATCTTTATGGAGAAACAGGTAAATACAGTAGCAAGATACATCTATTGACGCTACTGACAAACAACACTGCTATAGAGCCCCGAAGAAGTGACTCGGAAGCAACCTCATTACAAGAAGCAGATATGAATACAGAAGCAGAGGAAGATCCTATTCAAGGGCATGAAATAGAAAATGTAAATTTAGCTATGGTAGAGCCACTAGAAAGCACAGTGGAAGAAGAGAAAACTCTTGACAAAGACACTTTGTTAACTACTGAGGTTATTCAAGATAATGTACCAGATTCTGGAAGAATTTTACAAGAAGAACCAGAAGGAGATGAGTCAGAGGAAGAACAAGAAGATATTGAAATGGAAACAGCCGATGGAGCACAAGACAATCAGTCTTATTGGATATTTGGTGACTCACTCAATCGATTCAAATCTGCATGTATTGCTATTGTCGCTGCAGTTGCTGTGGGTGATAAAAAAGTGTGTCATGAACATCTCTTAATTGCAAAACGTAATCTTCAAGAGATATTATCTGTCTTTCTTCGCATGGTAAGTGGTTTAAACAGTTATATAAAGTTAATAAAGAGTAAACTGAGCATATCACATATAGGCAATTTCTGCTGAAACTTTAGCACCTAAAATTGTTCCTCATATTCGTACGGTTGCTGCCTGTTTTCCTCTCAACCATCTACAGCACACTGAAACTGCAACGTCAGAAGACAGTGTGGTAATGGATTCAACACAAGACCCACTCGATCTATTATTGATAACCTTTTGGAATTCACGCTCTCTTCCAACTGCACGCGATAGACTTGTATGTTTAATTGCATGTAGCGCACATAACTATAAGAAAGGAAAACATTACTTGATAGGAATGCGGTGGTGGCATTTCATTGCTAGGTAAGCATTTCTATTTCTCTACTGTTATTTCTTTGGTAATGGAGCCTATTTTAATGTATTTGTATTTATGTCACATATTAGACAAGTCGAACAGCATACATTATCTACCATGAGTATAGAAGTAGACTGGATGCCGGACATTGTTATATGTTATGAATCATTTGTCATGTATGGATTCAATAGTGTGTCCGAGGAAGCAGATAATAGCCGAGTAGACTTCTTTAAGCATTATTTACTGCAAGACATTCGAGTAAGAATATTAATGTCTATCCTATCAAAACAAGAATAATACTCATAGATCACTGCTTCAGCTATTAGCAAGAACCAACATTCTCTCATTTCATACCATCCTGCCATTTATATTCCGTTATTTATCCGCCATTGCCATTGGAAATATAGACATCCTGCAGCTTTTAGTGACCATGATGCTGCCAGATCAAGTAAGAAATGATAAGAGAGACTCCTATAGAAATCTAATTTTTATCTCTTCTACTTTTATGTTTTTTTTTCTTAGCTTGGTCGACTTGCCTCCCAACTACATTACGGTGCAATTCGCATCTTTGGAGAAACCTCGAGTTCTCTTTCACTAGGTATGTCTACCAATATGCTATGACCTTCTTATGCCTTGTCTTTTTATATTAGTATCCTCCACAGAGCTTGACTATTATAGTGTTATGAGTCTTTGGCAGCTGCTTTCTTCTGAAATTGGAGGTCGCCAAGAGAGAATCGAGCACCTTTTTAGTTCACCCAGCAATATTTACATGTTACAGACACACCGTAAGTAATTGCATTTACTTATGTCTATTGAGAATAATGTTAGAACTGTTTTCTAACAAACTTTCTTTGCCTTTCTATAGTTTGTGATGAATATTTATCTCCCCTACTTGCTATTGCAGCTTCTAGTCATCCCTCTTACCGTCTTCTGGAAGCCATAATACAAATTCCTCCTCCTGCCTCTCTACCTAATCATCCGTGTTATCGTTTTGTCATTTCTGTTTTAAACCAATGGGGAACAGTTGCCTTTGAGTTGCTCCAGCAAGCATTGGTAGAGCTTGTATCTGCTGTGCTTGAGGTCATAGTGAGTGAAATAGACGATACAGATGAGGACCGAAAGATGGCGGAAAGAATTGGTGGTCAGTGCGTTGCTTTATTAAAAACCTGGTGGTCAGATCCTCATCGCTCCGAGACAACAAGTAATGTATATGAGTGAGTGATGCTCTCTAACTTTATTTATTTATACAGATAACTTCTTACAGGACTCTTCATTGATAACACAAGTAATGCAACTTGGGGATTTACTGGGCAAACCATGTCCAAAAGAATGGTCTCAAGGTAAATGTTACCAACACACGAACCTATAGATTCAATGCTAAACCGAGAGAAAATTTTAAATACAATAAATTTAAATCTAGGGTGATTATTCAACTTATGTGCTCTACTCTACTATGATTATCCTTCTATAGGTTCCTTGGATGTAGACTTGAAAACTCTAGTACATAAATAAAAGAGCTGTTATATATAATAATAATAATAATAAATAGTACAAGAACTTTAATTGATGCATTTAATATCCTTTTTCAATTGATATAAGGTGAGTTGATTCTTTTCATATTCTTTCATAATAAATAGCTTTTCTAAGTAAACAACAGTTCATTTTGTAGAAGGTAATTATTTATTTTATATGCAAATGTTGAGTGATTTACTTTGTTGTTTATTTGTTTTCTGGTATGCTTGATGTACTTATGTTTTGAAGACTGTATGAAGAGGCCCTGGTTTTGTAGCACTAGTTGTAATACGTCTACGTGATACTTTGATTTTCTTGTGTACTGTTGTATGTATAATAAGTACTCATGTTTATATATATATATAAAAGAAAGAAATACAAATAAAAAAGAAAAGAAAAAACTCTTTGGTCTTACCATTGACATAGACATCAGTTTCATCTATGATCTCCTGTAGAATAGATAATATTAGATAAAGAGTACTCACCATAAAAGTACATTTACCTTTCCAATGAGTTCCTCAATAATATCTTCAAGTGTCACTACACCAATATTCTCTCCTTTACTATCATTACTATCCAGAACAAGTGCCATATGACCTATTAAAACAAGTTAAGGATATGATCTACCGTATATATGTCTTATGTTTGTTACTTTTGCCCTGTTGGAAGAAATTAAGAACCTCAAAGCAACTTGCAAAGGCAGCTACTTTTGGTAGAGCACTTGGACAAAACTGACCAGCACAGATAGTGTCGTTTGCATCATAGGTAATGAGTCTCTTTACCAAAAGCATACTAATGAAATCAGTAGGATTATCTGTCGCATGAATGGGAATACGTGAATAGCCAGCACGCATTATTATATCCACAGTTTTCTTGTCAAGAATAGTGTTTTCTGACAAGGCAAACACATCCTGAATAGGTGTCATTACAGCAGAAATAGGTTTTTCTCTGAGATCCAAGACAGACTCAATAATGTGCACCTCTTCTTCTGTTAGACCATCCATGTCATCTTCACAGGACCGATGAAGCGATACAAGGGACTTTAGACCTATCAATAGAAAGAGAAGAATCATCAGAGCGCCATCATTAATGGATATTAAAAGATAAATTCACTCTCTCAGGACCCACCACTTGCCAGCTTTTTTATAGACAGTGCCATGAGATTCTCCAAGGAAATAATCAAGCACAAGGGCAATTGGATAGGCCACTGGGTACATACAATACATAATGACCAGTACCATGCTATTCATGGACACATAGAGATAGAAATAAGTTATATTCACTTATCCTATGCCTATAGTATCAGTATCTTTGTCACTTACAAAGAGCATCTTGCACCAATTGCTAATCCATGACGAGCACAGATAGCTATTATGCATTGCTAGAGCTGTCAATAGACTTGTCAAAAACTACTGAATCATATACTTGCATTGAGGAATGATCCTGACATAAAAGGTAAGGCACTCTTATATAAGAATAACCATTTGTATGACTTACTCTCCAAATATGACAATTAACCCCGTTGATATTAGCACAGCCTGCCAGCTGCCACCAAGCACTGAGTCCAAAACAATAGGCAGTGTTTCATTGACAATGACATTGGCCAAGAGCAAAGTCACTAGTACCCAATGCTTTCCATGGCTCAATAGTTTAAGGACTTGAGTAGCATTGAGTCTTTCTTTATCTGTACCAGAATCCTTCATAACATGCAAGTTGGTTTGATCAAGGCCCATCAACCCTAATGTAAGTCCTATCTGTGGTATTAGTGGCTATGAATTCAGTATATATATATTTTTCTTTTCTTTTTCTTTTTATTTTTATTGTTATTATTATTTTTATCATTATTTTTATCATTATATATTCTTTGGTGGTTATAAAGGGAACCTACCAGCAAAGATGCCGCCTAACAGCACAAGCCCAAGGATGGTTGGTACTTTCCATAGGAAGTCTGGAGATAGTTGAGCAACAAAGGTGTCTTTTTGTGCATACACTTTGCCAATGAAAGACATGAAAAGTGTAATTGATTTTAGGCGTGTTTTTAATTGTGTGTGAAGAAAGCAGTGCATAAGTTTATAAATGTAAAAGAAAAGTAAAAAGATAAAGAAATAGAGAAAAGAAGAGGAGAGGAGAATGAGATTTTCTTCGTCAGCATTACTACTCTTTTCCCCTTGTCTTAACTCGTACCCATGACCCCACTTAGTATTAGGATGAACTATCGGTGTTTAGGGTGAATGGTTTGTAACTAAGATAGTATAGATCTGAAACTCAAACGTAGAGGCTTAATAGACAATGGTATTATAAAGATATTCATTAAAGAAGCGTAAAGTACTGAGAGAAGTGGGAATGCAGAGTTAGGCCTTTGCTTGTAGGCGCTTTATTTCCTCGGGTGTGAATTTCAACATCATTGTAAGCACAGGAATAAGCTGTACCTGTTCATAGTCATTGTGTTAGTTGTGCTTTTTTTACACTCATACTGTCTATAAATCCTTACTCTTGTTGATTTGACTTCTAAGAATTTTATCACAACATTTCGAAGGTATTCTAAGTTAATTTCGTCTTCTTTGTGACGAGGGGTGGAGGGTGGACTTGAAGTTACAGCCTCTGAACCAGTTGGTGTAGAAGCACCCGACCGTACAGAGTTATGCTCAGACACACTAAAGAGAGAAGGTGATGTAGGAATGAGAGTGGTGGAGAGGCGTGTGGTGGAGGCAGAGGGAGGGCGAGAGAGTTTACGAATCTCATCTTGTAATGTCTATTATCAATACAAATCTTAGTTCATTATCCATTTCTCTGTTCCTATCTTGTATGTTTACCTTGTTCAGTGTTTTTAAATGGCTTTCACGCACCATGCTGCTTTCTAATTCCTTTATTTGTGTGTCTCGGGTGGATTCCACTAAAGCTAGCTCTTTACGAAGATGTTTCTAATGCAATTGAGTCACTCTTCCCTAGTCTACACTTACTAATGATTGGGTCTCTTTATTATATTCGTTCTTTTGCTGGATAAAGTCGGTTTCAAGGAGACGAATGCGCTCCAATAAGCTATTCCTATCTTCTTGCACTGCATCTAAATCTTTTGATTTTGCTATAGATTCTATCTCTGATTTCCGTAGACTCTCTTGAATGTGTGCTAATTGTGCTGCTGTCTCTGTTGATTGATTATCCCATGTCTGCTGCTTCTCAGTCAGTGATGTTTTCAGTTCCAAGACTGTCTTGCTATTTTCTTCTACACTAAGCTCAAGTGCCTGCTTCTGTTCATTCCACAAACCCTCCAATTCCTTCATCTTCTTATTGGCTTCTTCAGCCATCCACTGGTACTCTTCATACGCAGCTGCCTTTTCTTCTGCCTCCTGTAACTGTCGCTCACTCTCTTTCAGACGGTGTTGAAGATTCTCAGCATTGCTTTGAGAACTTTCAAACTCTGCCTGCTTCATTTGGAGCTCATCAAACATTTGGTTCTTCTGTTCCAATGCTTCACGTCTTTCTTTCTGAAGTATCCTTACTTCAGCCTCTATTGTTTGGATCTTGGATGTCAAACGACTGGCTTCTGCCTTTAGCACTGCTTCAGATTTTATCATCTCTGCAGCGTGTAACTGTGCCTTTTCCAACTGTTTCTTGGCTGTATCTGCTTCTTCTATAGTATCTGACTTGTCTTTTTCTAGTTTAATCATCTGCTTCTTGGTCTTATTAAGCATAACCACTAGTTTCTTTGACTTTTCTTCTAGTTCAGTTAGAGTAGCACGAGCAGCTATTGTTTCTTTACGACTGGTATCAATCTCAACATCCCGTTCGTTCAGCATTTGCTTAATTACACTTAGGGATTCATTGGCTTCGTTTAATTTTCCTTGGAGTCCTTTAACAGCTGTTTGTCCTTCTACTGCCTTGGATGTTGCTTCGTTCTTTGCTGCCTCATATTCTTGGAGTTGTTCTTGGACATTGTGTAATTTTATCTGATCTGCTTTCAATGTCTCTACCAATGTCTCTGCAGTGACTATTTTGGCCTTTTCTTGCCTTAGTGTCTCTTCCAGCATTTTTTTTTCGTCTGTCCATGCCTGTTTTTCGTCTGTCCATGCTTTTATCTCTGATGCAAGCTGCTCTTTCGCACTCAATTTCTCATTCAAGTCTTCAATTTGTGCTTTGAATGCAGCAATGTGCAGTTCTGACTCTGCTTTTGCCGCTGCTACTTGGCTAAGCTCCTTTTCAAGTGTCTCTTTCTCCGTTCTTTCCTTGTACACTTGCTGTTGTACTATAGCCAGTGCCTCGTTGGACTCTTTTATTGATTCTGCAGTTGATTCCATCTCTCTCACTTTTGTCTGCAACTGCTCCAATGCCTTTTCTTTTGCCTTTGCCTCACATACTTCTTGTGCTGTTTCTCTCATTACCAAGGCTTCTTTCTCTTTCTCCTTCAATTTCTGCTGAACTTCCTCCAGTGCCCTTTCTGTTTCGTCTGCTTTGGTCATAAACAGCAGTAGACTCTTCTTTGTCTCTTCTTTTTCCAAAAGAAGCTCTTCAATTTGATTATTTAAGCTGGCAATGTTCTTTTGTGTCTTTTTTGTGTTATTTCCTCCTCCTGTCTTTGCTTTGGACGCTTCTTTGAGCAGTTTGGACAGCTCATTCTTCTCTTCTGTGACGAGTTGTAGTTTTTCCACCAGTCCACGCATTACTTCTCTCTCCTTTTCCTTTTCTACTGTCCGTTCCTGAGTAGCTACCAATAGCTTATTCTTCAGCTGGCTCACTTGTTCGTCGTGCTCTGTTGCCATGGCCAGTGCTTGTTCACTCCAAAAGACAGTGAGAAATGGAGTCTGTCTTGTCCTACAGTGTGCACGTGATAAACAGGTCCTTGCACTGTGCTTGTTCTGTCAAGGGAAAAGGACAAGGAAAAAGAACAGTCCATTCTTTGTGGCTGTCTTTCTCCCAGTGCAGTTGAACAAAGACACCCTTCCAACAGAGAGGGCTGTGAGTGTGCGTAGGTACGTAAGTGTCTTATAAGGTGTCTTATGAGGTTGTGACCTGTAAAAAGACAGACGCGTCATTATGATTAATTTTCTACTGCTCTTCTTTTCCTTCTTTCTTTTCCTTCTTTCTTTTTTGTCTTTCTTTCATGGTATGTTCAGTCTGCACTCAGAATACAATAGACACAGTACCAGCCTACACTACACTACACTACACTACACTACACTACACTGCACTACACAGAAGAACCTAGAGTAACACAGCTGTAGGACTACCAAGATTCTTTCCCAAGTGCACCCGTGCGTTATGCTTTTGACGATGAAGACAGTGATGATGAAGGAGTTGTGCCTCTTCCTCCTGTTCAAGTAGAAAGTACAGCCACACTCACTCCTCAGCACACCACTCTTATTGTTGGGTTGAGTGGGCCTGGCAGTGTGTTGCTGCGTTCACTCAAAGGCAATCTCCCTACCTTGGGCCATATTGAAGCAAATGTAATATAAAAATAGATAGAACAGCAGCTGGTCAATAGAGGGTTGGGTTGATCCTAACCAAGAAAGAGATTAGGACAAGGGCACTATCTATACTGTCGCTGTACTTCAAGTGTCTGCCTCTGCCATTGGCCTTGTCTTCCCCACCCAACCACTCCCAACACAGCCTGCTGACTATACCACAGGCCTTTTTAAAGCACTGGGAGGCTCTTTTGAAAGGTAGATATCAACAAAAGAACCACTGACTGACTGACTGACTGACTGACTCATCTCCCTCAGAATCATCCTTCTTGACTCATTCACAGCAGCAGACTACACCTCCACTGCATGGGGAACAGAACTACAGCCCCCTATGCTGCGTACTCTTCAGACACACTGCACTCCCACAATAGCCCTTGTTCCCTATGAAGCACCCAACATGGTCAAAGGACTGAGTGCTGCCCTGCTGTCCCATGTAAGTGGAGTAAGCCACCATGGCTAGAGTACCCTGACACATCTGCCAGTGTGAAATCCATGCCATTCCCTGCTACTCTCTCCTCACACTCCAGGAATCCATGCTGGGTAAGCTATTGGTGACGCAAGATACATTGGACGGGTACCATGAAGGCCTCACTGCCCTTGGACTGAGGCTGGACTATGATGAACAGGCGCTGTCTCGTGTGCTATCCTCCGATACCAAGAGTCGTGTGGATGAACATCACCACCGTCTTTACCTCTAACCCTCTCTAGAATCATCCACTCATCATACAACAAGAAAAATAAATACAAATAAACAGAGAATAAATGAGACGATGTGGTTGCAGGCGTGTATTTGTTAAGGGTCTTGACACTGTAGTTTCTTTAGACAGCTAGTAATTCACCAAAGTTGCGCAAAAATACGACAGCACCGGTAAACACACTAAGAGACAAGGCAATGTTCAAATTTCCCTGGCGCTTTTCGGGTGAGAAGAGTTCAGACTTGATGCTCTGCAGAAATGAGCTTTCTTCCTGGGCTTGTTGCAATTCGCGTCCCTGAAACATGGTAAAGTGGAAAGAAAGGCAAACAACAGAGACACTGGACTGTGCTTTTTGTTTCGGTCTTTGAATAAAACAGTCACTTGTGGCTTGTAGACACCCCCCCTCCCCTGAGAGACAAGGTAAACACCAACTGATTCACTCTCCCTTTCCCTTTGTCCCTCATGTTCCGCCCCACTGTGCTTCTCAACGCTGCCAAGGCTTCTGCCTTCCGGTCCATGTCTGTGCGTGCAACCCCCGCCGCCTTCCGTCTCTACTCTTCCGCTATGACCAAGGATGATATTGAAACACGTGTTTTGGATGTCCTCAAGGGCTTTGATAAAGTGAACCAGAGCAAAGTAAGACCCCCCCGTGTAGAGTCCATTCTCTATTAACTCTAGCAGATTTCTGTCGACGCCCACTTTATCAAAGATCTCGGTTTAGATAGCTTAGACACTGTTGAGGTCGTTATGGCTATTGAAGAAGAGTTCTCTGTTGAGATTCCCGACAAGGAATCTGATGAGATCATGACTGCCAAACAGGCTATTGAGTACATTAGCCACCGTTCTGATGCCCATTAGAATAAAAGAATGTCCATCCTGTTTAGGCCAAAGTATTTTCTTTTTTCTTTTTTCTTTTCTTTTTCTTTTTCTTTTCTTTCTCTTTCTTTTATGTATTATGTATTTTTATTATTTTTTATTATGTATCTATGCAATTTCTTCAATGATTAAGTCATCATTGTCTTCTTGGACGCTAGGCTGTTTCTCAATGTCTTCGTCACGAATCAGCATATCAGCAATGGCATCACACTTGTCTTTGATGTCTTCGTCTACTTCTTGGGCATGAAGACGCTGAATGACCCGGTACACTTGCTTCTTACGCAATTCATCACGCCCAAAACGTGTGGTGGTAAGAAGCAACAGCGCATCACACAGAATGCCACGTAGAATAGTATCTCCCTCTCGTTTCTATACCATGTCAATGTCTATCCTGTCTAGTCCACACTTGCCTTGTCATCACCCAACAGTTGGATTTCTTCGGGGAATTGCTCAAATTCATCCATATCGTACTCCTCATTACCACACAGAGGAAGGAGAAGGAAAGGAAGTGTGTTGAGTTGCTCACAGTCTAGAATGGCTTCATGCTGGCGTGTCTCAAAGCAGCAGTTTTTGATAGTAGAATCCACACCTCCACGACGGATGACATTATCATCCTCACTGAATATCTGTAGTTTTGTCAGTGGAGCCAATGCATCATGAAGGGAGGGTGTCAAGAAGTAGACACGACCATGACGGATCTATGAATGGCTCTGTGTGTTAATGTTCTAGAAAGAAAAAGGCGCATAAACAAAGACAAACACCTACACCAGAGATATTGGAGAAAACACTACCCAAGAAATGGAATTCTGCTGCTGAATTATAGGCTCTTTTGTGACCTCGGTGGAAGGCCTCTACTAAATGGTCTAGGATCGACTCGGACTGGCATAAGTTTGGCATTGGGTTGGTCTTGAAGGTCAGTAACTGAACACACAGTGGCTCGTGCTTTGTCATGTTGGAAAGAAGCATGCAGGCAGGATCTGCCAAAACAGAAGTAGGAATCTGTCCTTGTGAGTTTATCTTCTTGTCCTATCCCTAGCACTCACAGTGATCAACAGACATAGGTGCTTAAGAAAGACAGCATCTTCGAGTTCTTGTTGAATACGAGGATCTCCAGACAGGTTAATCAAGGCTTTAATGGCGTTGTGGGCTGTCATCTAATAAGAATATCAGTCTGTGCGCCCTTCTTCTTCGTGTATTGATTTATTTGTTATGGTGGTAAGCTTACAGGTTCCTCTCTGCAAAGAGCCTTGAGGTCAGTACACAAGGTCTTTCTGTTGGCTATCAACAAAGGCTGGTACTCAGACGCCTTGGGAGTGAAGCCCATAAGATGCTCAAGAGCAATGGCTCGCACCTATTTTATAAGTAGTTGATAATAACACCGCACTTTACCTCCAGTGAGGATTCATGAAGAAACCCCATTAGCTGTAGTCGTCATTAAGTGTCATGTTCATACTACTTCCTCCCAACCTCATTAATCTGTTGTTCCATGCTGAAGAATCGAAAAGGAAGAAAAACAGTGTCTTGAACAAGTCACAGTACACTCCCCTCCCCTCATTCCAAGGTCCCAAAAGCACAGTCCCAAGCAGTCACATTATGCTAGCACCCAATCCTTTCTACGGGACAGAACAGCCACACCCATGACCTGGGATGCTCGTCAGTTCAATGACAGCAGGAGCAGCAAAAGCAGCAGCAGCAGAAGCGGTGGGTGCCGTCAGTGCAGAAGGAGCAGGAGGAGCAGTAGGCGTGGCACTAGGAAAAAGACCACTACCGTTAACATCTATGAGTCTACCCCCTCCCTTCTGGTTTGGAGGTGCTGCCTCTTGCCTGGCTACATTTGTCTCTCATCCGTTTGATCTTACCAAAGTAAGACTACAGACTATTATACATATGGGGAAGGACCCTCTTTCTCTACAACCTGCCCGGATGTTGAAAACCATGTGGTCCATTGGCAGGAGTGAAGGACTCTTGGCACTTTACAGTGGTCTCTCCGCCAGTCTCCTGCGACAAGGTACCTATTCTACTATTCGATTTGGATTGTACGATAGGTTCAAATGGGCAGTCGCTGGCAATGATAGTAAGTGAAAGAGACATCTCGATGCCTGTTATTATTTGCTTATACATAATAGAACCCACATTTCGTCAATTGCTCTTTTGTTCAACAGCAGCTGGAATACTGGGAGGTGCTTTTGGAAATCCAAGTGATGTAGTCAATGTACGCATGCAGAACGATGGACAACTCCCTTTCAATGAACGACGTCACTATAAACATGCTATCGATGGGCTTGTAAGAATCTGTCGGGAGGAAAGTCCAAGGGTCTTGCTAAGAGGACTAGGCTCCAGTACACATCGTGCTGTATTAATGACAGTCTCCCAAATGACAAGTTACGATGCATTCAAGGACATGCTACTTTCTTGGCAATGGAAAGAGGGATTTGGGCTGCATTTTACTACCAGTCTGTTAGCAGTAAGTGGGTTGTCCATTGATGTTGTGCTCAAAGGAAACTAGGGATTAGTAGCTACCACTGTATGTGCTCCATTGGATGTGGTAAAAACGAGAATGATGAGTGCTCATACGCATGATGGGAAACATCCCCTGCGTATTATGCTACATATGATCAAAACAGAAGGATTTCCTTCTCTGTTCCGTGGTTGGATGCCTGCCTTTGTACGGTTGGGACCTCATACTATTGTTACCTTTATTGCCCTTGAAAAGATGCGACAGCTGTATTCTCAGCAGTAATGCTCTTTCTCTCATATTCTCTTTCTCTTTACTAACTCTCTCTTTCACTCTCTCTCTTCTCATCCACCACCATTACCACCAGTATGGATATCAATACCCATCATAGATTTCTTGTGTACATAGTGATCTCCCCCTTTTTATTTTCTCTTTCTTTTTCAACTTAATAAAACATATATAAACAATAGATGAATCCAATGTCTTTATTCCATTGAACAAGCATAGCATAGATTCATCATTTTGGATGAAGATGGACACCTCCTGGCCCTAGTTGGAATCTCTTTGTTACTGCACGAGGGATTTCTTCCTCATGATGAGTCACTAGAATCAATGTCTGTGTAGAACTCATATGCGTTTCTAGCCAAGTATTCACTCTGTTCATCCTACACGTATCAAGGCCTTGGAAGGGTTCATCCCATACAATCAACTCTGGTTGTTTTACCTTTTTTTTTCTCACTTATAAATCATCTTTGAATGGATTGGATAATTCACTCACCAAGGATCTCACCAACAGCACAAGACGCTGTTCTCCTGTCGACATGTCTTGCAAGGGACGATGATGAGCACTCTCAGATACACCAAACTCATCTAGCAGACGATGAACAGTGGCCTGTTGTTCTTTAGACAGTGTTCTTGCCACAACACCATCAAAGAACCCTGTCCCTGCTGCTTCCAATGCAGTCATCCGCTGGTTAAAGTAGAGATGGATTTCTGGACTGGACACTCCTATTCTTTGCTTGATACTCCATATGGACTCCCCCGTACCACGACGACGCCCAAACAAGTACAGTTCATTCGAATAAGCCTGAGGATGGTCGCCCGTGATCAGTGACAAGAGGGTGGTCTTTCCTGATCCATTGGGTCCCAACAGAGCCCATCGTTCTCCCTGCCGCACTGTCCATGTGATAGCATCAAGAACTCTACGCTTAGCATAGGTCACTTGTATGTTCTTGAGTTCTATAATAGGAGGCTGTGTCTTTTGAGATGCCTGGAGACGCAGGTGGTGCTGTCTGAACGCATTCTTCTCTGCCTGCTGTTGCGCAGTGTGGGCATGGTGCATAGAAAGATAGTCTTTAGGGGATCCTCTCCATGCAATGGTCATGGCATTGAGGCTGATGACATGTGTAGCCCACGTTGGCATATCATCCTGGGGTCTTTGCACCAGGACCACGGGAATGCCTTTGGGTGCTGTAGTCATCTCACCCATGACATTGAGTAGTTTCTGTCGATGTTGTATGTCCAATCCCACTCATGGCATTGGATAAGTGTCCTTTTCTTTTCTTTTTATTATCATTATTATTATTACTTACTGAGGGGTTCATCCAGGATCAGTAAATGAGGTTCTTTGAGTAAAGCACGGGCAATGCGTGCTCTTCTTGTTTGTCCATTAGAGAGTTTAATAAATGACAGAGGCAGTAGTGCAGATAGATCCAGTGCTTTTGCAATATGGGCTATTTTATCTTTGGGTACATGGTTATGGCCTTGGAGATAGGTGAGGAGAGTCACTTCGTTATCAGGATCACTGTAAGGGTCGTTTTTAATTGTAATTTAGCCATTGCTCTGCTCTTTCCTTTTCTTTTCTTTCTTGTTTTGACGGCGAGATCTATAAGCGTACCTGAAATTGAAGCGTTCTTGGTAGTAATGTTTTCCATAAGAGAACATGGAAGAGTCTTCTCTAAAGGATACTAGACTAATGTGTTGCTGAGTATGTCCTGTTTTGGGCAGACAAGGCCACTGAGCAGCACTAGGAGGAGAGACAAGAAGTTGACCTGCCAATGCCTATTCAAAAAAAAAAAACAAAAAAAAAAACAAAAAGGTGTTATTGAATCTGTTATTATTCTATTAGTGACCAAGACTAGTACTAAGAAAAAACAGCCCACTGTCTTATGGG
Source organism: Spinellus fusiger (assembly GCA_025094145.1). Taxonomy (NCBI): domain Eukaryota; kingdom Fungi; phylum Mucoromycota; class Mucoromycetes; order Mucorales; family Phycomycetaceae; genus Spinellus; species Spinellus fusiger. Next base: position 316,262 of record JALLLS010000012.1, on the reverse strand, counting down.
GTCTATTATTTACTTTTGCTAGTGTCGTTTTACCCGCATTGACAGGACCTGTAATCACCAGTCGCTCGTGTGGGGCAATAGTCAAGGACAGGTCTTTGAACACAGGTTCCTTACTACCTGTACGATAGATATGGGCGTGTTCAAAGGCAACAATGGCCTTTGCACTGTAGTGGCGTGTGTGGTGCTTCCACAGAAAAGGCAATGAGGTAAGCATAAAGTAGTCTGCAGGAAAAGACCCTACAGTGGCTGTGTTTGATTCGCCTTACGTGGCATAAGGGAGAAAGGAGTTGTGGTACGAAGAATAACTTGGAGACATAGTTGACTTTGCCATGAGTGTTCTTGATACTTCTCTCTTGGTGTGGGAGGACCTTGAAGTGTCTCCTGACGAGCTAAGACTAAACACACTACGCTGTGGACAGAGTTTCTCTTGGCATTACGACAATGACATGTGGTAGGCTCATGGTGTACTCTAATAAACTCAACTCTCGTGTTTAGGCTCTGTGTTTTGCAAAACACACCAGTGATCGTCAAAGAAACAGGTCATTGAAGTCAATAATGATAGTCATACAGAGCGATACGACGACTCATCACAGTGTTCTTGTTATTAGAATCAACTGTTATGTATGGCTATGACAAGGCCACTACCTCCTCCTCCCTGGAGAAGGAAGCTCTGAAGCATCTCCTAAGAGACTACTTCCAATTGGACACAGTGTCCCTTGCGTCCTGCTACCAGCAGTGGTCAGAGGCAGATCCCCATTTCCATAAAATTATGGCGATCAAAGGCATTCGAATGTTACGACAGGACCCATGGGAGTGTCTTGTTGGATTTATATGTTCTAGTGCCAACAACATCACCAGAATCACCCGCATGGTACAACCAACACCCCATGGATTCTTCTCTAGAGACTAAGCAGTCCCTATGGATATAGGTCAAAGCCCTTCGGATCCACTATGGCCCCAAGATAGCCACGATTGATGGAAGAGACTACCATGGCTTTCCATCTATTTCTGCTCTTGCTCAGCCAAATGTAGAGAAAGAGCTGCGCACTCTTGGATTTGGTTACCGTGCAAAGTACATTGTAAACACAGCCACCAAGATGATGACAGACCATCCTGAAGCACCCGAGGCATGGCTCAAAGGATTAAGAAAAGTACCCTACAGTGAGGCCAAATTAGCCCTTTTATCCATGCCAGGTGTGGGTCCTAAAGTGGCAGACTGTGTGGTAAGTACGCAGAGACTCCTCTTTTTATCTTTTTTTTATCTTTTTTTATCTTTTTTTATTAACACTCACTGTGGTAGTGTTTATCCTCTTTGGACCATGCAAAGGCCATTCCTGTCGATACTCATGTGTGGCAAATAGCATTACGTGACTATGGATTTAAAACTAAGCATCCTCGGACAAAGACCCTGACAGCAAAACTGTATGATCAAATAGGAGATCATTTCCGAGGCTTATTTGGAGACTACAGTGGGTGGGCTCAATCAGTAAGTGAAGTATTCCATCTATGTTTATTCTGTAGGATATTCTTCTATAGACTTATTCTTCATCTATAAATATAAACTTAAATATGAAAATAGGTACTCTTTGCTGCTGATCTTGGGATATTCACTGAAATACAGGCAACTACTGTCATTCCTCAAAAGAGAAAAAATAAAAAAGGGTCAGAATACAGGGTTTTAATCTAAAATTAGACAGATTTTAAAATACAAGATACAAAACACAACAAATAATAACAGGCTCAAACATTTATCTCCAAAGAAATAAGTGGATCGTATCGAATTCAATTTACAATTCGTCCATCTCTCTCTCTCTTTTATATATATATTTATAAATATATATTATTTTTTATAAAAAAGTAAACTATACTGTAACTTGGTACTACAGAAAAGTCGTATCGAGTCAACCAATGATAGTTATCAGCTGAGCTCATAAACAGTCCTCTGCCTCGTGTGTTACTTTGTTACAGACACTGGTTGAGTGGTACCTTGTTTCCAGGGAAATTTGCGATTGGAACATTCATCTCTATGACTACAGCAATATAAATATATATTTGGTATTATCTGTTATTATCTAACAATTAAGTTATCATTGTTACTATTTTTATTTTTGTGAGATGTTTTTTATTTTATTTTCCATGTGCTATGTGCATGCATTATTTATGTATTATTTCAATGTTATTGTTAAAAAGAAGATTAAACTAGACCATGACACAGGATCAAGTAGTGGTAGTAGTAGTAGTAATAGTAGTAGTATTAGTAGTAGTATTAGTAGTAGAGTGTAAGTATTATAAATTACAGGGTATAGAATAAAAAGTAAAAAAGTAAAAAGGTACAGTATAGGTGGTATTGGAATGTCCTATCAATTCGATAGCTACAGGCACCACCAACGTCGGATTTAGGTGTAGCGACCAAGACTAGTGCGGAAGGAAGAATGGCCCAATTTGTTTGCACAATGCTTTATGAAAGAACGCACTAGAGTACAGTGAGCACTGGCCCTTGATGGATTGACGCTACTTTACGACTTACCGTTGGATTCATTCACTTTTTTATTGACAGGAGAAGGGTGTTCCCTAAGATGGTGCACTGAGGGTGGCAGAGTGGAAAAAGAGACAATTTTGTGCTTGGAAGAGGGCTGGCGAGGACACTCGGGGATATCGGTCTCTTCGTCAGAGCTGTACCATGTTTCTAACTCTGGGAGAGAGTCATAAAGAGAGCATCTTTGGTAGAGACTTGTCATTTTGTGGATATAAAGAATAGGAAGGATATAAAGAATATGAAATAATAGCAGTAGTAACAGCAGAACAAAGAATAATAAATAAATAAATAAATAAAAGAATCTTGGCCTTTTAAAAAGAGATGCTATAAGAGAATAAGGAAATAAATGAAATGCTTCACTCTTAGCCCACCAGTGAATATTTTTCTGATCTGATTGTCTATAAGAGGTAAGCATTCTTTTTGCCCTTTCCATATCTTGTTAATAACTCATTTTGCCATTATGTTTTATATGAGCGGAGGAAAGTGTAAATGATAACGATAATATTCTGGTGACACGACTGAAGATGAAATGAATGGGATTTTAGGATGATTAAGATGATTTGCTCCTGTTGAAAGTGGTTTTATTGTTTCAAAATGGGGATATTGTGTAGTGTAGTATACTATAATGTACTATAATGTACTATAATATAGTATAATCTACTATAATCTACTATAATCTACTATACTGTACTATAATCTACTATAATCTACTATACTGTACTATAATCTACTATAATCTACTATAATCTACTATCTTAGTGTACAGTGTGCAGTGCTCAGTATCATGTGCTTAATGATAGACTGTGGTTCTATTAAGGTTGATTTAGTGTTATGCACATGATCTTATTAGTGTAATTCTCTTGCACTAAATGTACAGACTGATCTCAGTGGAAGAATAGAAGTACTTTACATTGTGTAATTCAGTACAATTCTATGCAGTGCAATGGATAACTGTACAAAGATCTCTCTGTCTGTATCTACAACAGTGACTCTACAGGCATAACAAGAGTTCTGGTCAAATGCAGCTCCACAGTGGACATTCTCTTGATTGCAAAATTACACAACTGCCTGTGGAATTTCCATGGCCCACCCAAAAGTGACATGGCATTTTTGGTGGCTTGGAATTCAATGCAGGATATCAGGAGCACTTGTCTACAGCAAGTTAATTCTCAATAGACAATGCAGCCAAACCACACAATAAAATAGAGTGCAAGGAGAACAACGCAGTCTGCAGAAGAACAGGGGAGAACAGGAAGAGGAGATGTCTTGAGAATGAGGGAGAATGAGGGAGAATGAGTGTGGTGTATTGCCATTTTATAACTCTTCTTGACGCTGACACCTCCTTGATTCGCTAGACTCGGTGTGTCCCTGGCAAGCATAAAAAAACAAGGCACCGTTCTCTCTCTATTTTATCCTTAATATCAAAGACCATAGTCTTTTGTCCTTGTACGCCTCTTTTCCCTCTTTCTCTTTCTTTCTATCAACTTCTTCACTGCTCATTATGAACGGTAAGTCTATTATCAACCCATACAAGGAACACAGTGACTCATTTCCAATAGACCAAGTCAATGGATCCTCTGGTGTAGGTGTTCTTTTATTTCTATTTCTATCTCTATTGTTCAATAGATGAAAAGAGCACACAACTAACTCTGGTACAGATCACAGTGATGCGCAAGAAACTCATGGGCTATGTGGGGTTTGCCAACTTCCCTAACCAAGTCCACCGCAAGTCAGTCAAGACAGGATTCCAATTCACATGCATGGTTGTGGGTAAGTCGTTCTCTCCCTCTTCTTCTGAACACTCTTCCAAACACCTTCTGAGCACCCTACCCAACCCCCCCTGTATGTCTGCAGGTGAATCAGGCCTAGGAAAATCAACACTGGTCAACACTCTCTTTAATACACAAATCTACCCTACAAAGCAGCCAGCAGAACCCACCCATGAATGTCTACAGACAGTAGAAATCCAGTCCATCACTACAGACATTGAGGAGAATGGTGTACGCCTGAGAATGACAGTAGTAGACACACCTGGCTTTGGTGATTTCGTGAACAATGAAGAGAGGTAAAGAAAGGATCAAAGACACTGGACAACTCATCTCTTGTTAGTTGGAAGCCCATTCTCGATAATATTGAATCTCGCTTCGATGCCTACCTTGAGCAAGAGAACCGTGTCAATCGACGCAAAATGGTGGACAACCGCATCCATGCCTGTCTGTACTTTATCACCCCTACTGGCCATGCCCTGAAGCCGATGGATGTTGAATTTATGCGTCGTCTGCATACCCGCGTCAATCTGATTCCTGTGATTGCCAAGGCAGACACCCTGACAGAAGAAGAGGTCACTGCCTTTAAGCAGCGTATCCTGGCAGATATCAAGCACCACAACATCCAGATCTACCAAGCACCTGCCTATGAATACGATGATGAGGAGACCATTGCCGAAAACCGTGAAGTGATGGCCAAGATCCCCTTTGCGATTGTGGGTTCTGATAAGGAGTTTGAAGTGGAGGGCGGTCGTCATGCGCGTGGTCGCAAGTATCCATGGGGTGTGATTGAGGTGGACAATGAGGAGCACTGTGATTTCGTGAAGCTGCGTCAAATGTTGATCCGTACCCATATGGAGGAATTGAAGGAATTCACAAATGATGTACTCTATGAGAATTACCGTACAGAGAAACTGTCTGCTATGGGTATTCAGCAGGATCCTTCAGTATTTAAGGAGGTCAAGTAAGTTATTGCAGGAGATACTAGGAAGAAGAAAAAAAGAGAGAGGGAAGGTGGATTTGGCATGCTGATCTGTGTTTAACCCCTCATCATCAATACACTCACTCACTCACTCACTCACTCACACTCACGCACACACACCCCTTCCCCCCTTCCCCCCTTTACCTACCTCCTTTATTGCTTGTTTAGCCCTGTGCAAAAGATGGAGGAAGAGCGACTGGCCCATGAACAGAAGTTGGCCAAGATGGAGACTGAGATGAGATCTGTCTTCCATGCCAAGGTACAGGAGAAGGAGCACAAGTTGAAGCAGTCTGAAGAAGAGGTAATGTGTGATTGTGTCTGTGTATGTATTGTGTGTCTATGTATTGATGATGAGGGGGGAAATTAGCTGTATGCCCGCCACAAAGAAATGAAGGAGGCTTTGGATAAACAGCGCTTGGATCTTGAAGAAAAGAGACGTCGACTGGAAGCAGGCCGACCTATGACACCCGAGAAATCCAAAAAGAAAGGGTTTTCATTTAATAAGTAAATGTTGACAAGAGTTGTGCTGTGAAGGGTGGCAGTGGTAGCAGTGGTAGCAGTGGTAGCAATAGCAATAGCAATAACAGTAATATTAACAATAACAATAACAATAACAACGATAGTAATATTAACTATATAACAATCACTGCAACCCAAGGCAGTCGAGTCTATTCTTTCTGTCTGTCTGCTTAGATATCTGTCTGCTTAGATATCTCTCAGTGTATTTGTATGGAGAATTGGCTACAAGGTCAAAGTGCCCTTTTATTATTATCTCTATAGGATTAAATGGGTTCTGTCTTCATTCATCCCTCATCTAAGGGCCTTTTTGGATCTTATTTCACTCATCATCTTTTTGACTTTAAAAAATAATATAATAAAATCCCAGCCTGGATTGAATGACGTGACCTTTAAAAGAGAACACACCTCATCTCCTCCTCCTCATGTCTTGGCGTAAGATTGATATTGACCAGTACGAGGAAGATACGTACACTCCAGACGAGTTTCTTGCTGAGTTCGAGTCACCTCTTTCGGATGAACAGGCCACAGCAGCTGCACAAACACGCACCAACAACGTACGACAGCTGTTGACTCGGTAATAGAGACGTGTCGCCACTTGTCATTCATATGTAGTGTTTGCATAGAGGCGACCAAAGTGCAGCTCTTGCTCTGTCACTTGAGAACCCTCCTTATGGCCGTCACCTGGAAACAGCCAAGGCAAGTTGTACTCCATGCCCTAGTGCATGTGGGCTAATAGAGAGAAGAACAGGCTACAAGCATACAGACAGTGGTGGATGTCCTTAACCAGTTCCGTGCTGCTGATATTCCAACTGTGATTGGCAGTCTCTCCAAGGATGATCAGGCTGTGTTGATGAAGTATCTGTTTGCTGGTATGGCCAAACCAGAACTCTACAATGCTAGTGTGCTGCTCACATGGCATGAGAAGGTAAGGAGTCCTCTATGGCTCTTGAAGAAGTAGCTCATTGAACTGGACATGTTGACTAACTCATTGAAATGGACTCGGCTGATTCTTATGGGGGAATAGTTGACTGAAGTAGCAGGCACAGGTGCTATTGTGCGTGTTATGACAGATAAACGTACACTTTAATCTCTCCTTTCTTTCTTCCTTCTCTCTTCTTCCTTCTCTCTTCTATAAAGCAGTTGTTGTTCTTATGTATACACTTGTAGGTGTGTTTATTTTACAACTTGAGTCGAAAACCAGTGGATTCAGACTGGCCTGCAAAGAGTGTACCTGCCAAGCCAGCATCTTGTTCTTCTTGTTTCTGTTCCTGCTCTTCTTCCATTCCTGCATGGGCGCCCTGGGGTGCTGAAGGACTATAGGTTTTGCGTCTGTTGATTCATTAGAGAGGGAGAGAGAGGGTGTGTGTGTGTGTGTGTGTGTGTGTGTGTTGTGTGTGTTGGATGCCATTCCTTGGGCACTACTTACTTTTCACCTTGGCCTTTAGAGGGCCATGTTGGGAACAGTGCAGGATCCTTGGGATAAGGTGTCTCACTACAGTATTAATAAAGTGGACTCTATAACATCAACACATTACCTAAAGAAGGGATGCTTCAAGGCCTGTTCAGCTGTAATACGTTTGGCTGGATCATACGTCAGCATTTGAGACAGAAGATCAAGGCCTGCTTCTGTTAGACATACAAAGTGCCGTCTTAGATTGCTATACCTAACAAGAGCAAGGGAACATGAGTCAACATCTCATACCACTACGTACGGTTGTTTAATCATGGCTACATTCTGTGCATGGGGCAGTTTGGAGAATCCAGGCCACACCTCTTCATTAGGAGCACCCAACAGTTTAAATATCTGCCATACAGTCCCCTCTCTCTCTTTTAGTGCTCCTCCTTTCTACAGTCGTCTTTGTATGTGGACTGCCTTGCTTACCTTGTCAATCTGATCAATTTCACTTCTGCCAGGTAAAAGGGGCTCGTTGCTGATGAGTTCTGCAAAGATACAACCAATCGACCACATGTCAATGGCTGTGGAGTATTCTTTAGCGCCCAGCAGTAGTTCAGGCGCTCTAATGGTCAATGGCTGCTGTTATCTTTTCAGTGGCATTTACCGGTACCAGAGTGTCACCACCAGCTGTGTCATATTGCCCATGGGACTGCCATACTTACGGGCAAGACCAAAATCAGCCACCTTGATCTCGCCACGGTTATTCAACAGCAAGTTACTGGTCTTTAAGTCTCGGTGGATAATCCAGTTGTCGTGCATAAGAGCCACCGCAGACAGCAACTGCAGCATTAATGTCTTGACCTCTGACTGGAAAAAGGGCGACCGCATACCTGTCATGAGTGTCTTGAGGTCATGCTCAATAAAGTCCATGACAATAAACACTCTAACATGCATGAGTCATCTCTATAATGCACACTATTTATATGTATATGTATGTACATATACATATACATATAAAAAGACGATGGAAAGATAGTTACTGGTTGAGGTGGTGGCCCATGACAATCTCCCGTACATTCACAATATTAGGGTGTTTGGCAATCATAAGTGTGTTGATTTCACGCAGACTCGTCACTGGAAACCCATTCTTCTCCTTCTCTAGCTTGAGTTTCTTCAGAGCCACAATATCCCCTGTCTCTCTGTCGCGGGCACGAAACACAACCCCATACGACCCTTCTTCAATATGGTTGAGCTTCTCAAAACAGTCCACATGACGACATGCAGCAAGAAGGGGTGCTACTGGCTGAGAAGCAGCAGTGGGCAGCTTGAATGGCATACGCACAAGGGGTGTTGTGAAGGGTGGTGGTGTAGGGAGAGTGGCAAGACGAGACGCTGGCTTTACTTTGGGTTTGCGTCTTATTTTCTTCTCATGAGGAAGTTCGTCCTCGCTGTCTTCAGAATGCCACTTTGAGCGCTTCATGCTACTACTGTCGCCTTCCATACTGACACGGAAGAAGAGGAAAAGAGAAAAAATACAATAACAAGTCACAGGAAATGGACTCTACTTGAGTCAAAGGCAGAACAAATGTGCAAGGGAGTTGGAGTTGGAGTGAGAGGGAGAAATTGAGTTTATTCGACAAACAATTGACAGTGAGGAGGGGGGGATTCATTAGGAATTCATCAAGGGAAAAAAGAGTGTCCTTTTTAGCCCTTGATGGTGGCTACCTTCCACAGCAAAGAGGTATCATTGGTATTCACTAAACACTTCTTGAGACGAATGCCACCAGTAATATGGTCGGGAGTGATACAGCGAGGGATCATATCGTACAAATGGGAGCCAGAGACAAGTTTAATGTAGCCGTTGTGGTGCTGATCTGGCACAGTGAGCCACATCTGCTTGGGAGGATAAATGGGATCGTAGCCATAGTACAAAGGCTTGTCGGTGTCTACTTCACATTGCCACATCTGTACATTATCCAATGATAGATCATTAATAAGAGGGATTGTGTGGATGTGTTTCTACGTACAAAGAGAGAATAAGAGAACACTTACCACTGCAGCATCAGGATAGCCAGCAGGCTTTGCAAATGCCTAATGTAAGGATACATACATACAATAGACATACAATCAATGAAATACATGAAATACATGACAGATATGCAGTAGATAATACAAGCATTAGCCTCTTTTGCTGAATAACAAACTCAATTCTATTTACCCAACGCGTGGAAACACATTTAGAAAGTCCAGCATTATTGAAACCACGCATTGTAAAGTACTTTGTTGTGCCGTGCTTCTTTATCTCCCACTGGTTGTTACCACTGGCAGCAGGGGCAAGGATGTTATCGGAACTGATAAGAGTCAATTTGTTTTTTGTGCCGTAAGCCTGGAAGGTGTAGTGTCCAGTATTGAGTATTTTGGCAGCAGAATAGAATGCCTTGCCGTCAATCATTCCCGTCTTGCTCACTCCCTGGGCACAGGCAAATGAGAGGAAGGGGAGGCTGATGGCCAGAGCAACAATAAGGGCAGAGAAAGAAAACAGCCGAGAAGACTGCTGCAACATGATAGAAAAAGGAAAGGAAAGGGGGAAAGTTAGGGATTGAGATTGGCAGAAACAGCTCTTATTTAACTGTCCAACGCAAATTCAGAGTAACACGCAATAAAGGTTGACTCTAAAAGTGGCACCCATTCTATCAGACCAATCCTCTAATGGACTGAGAAATGTTCCTACAAAAGAAATAAACTGAAAACATCATTGATGTCGCTTGGACACGTTTTGTATTACTTGTGATATGGGTGAGCACAGTGCCATTTGCCATTGGATGTGTTATGCTGATGCATTAAAGTCATCCATTGTCATCTGTGCGTCCACTGATGGCCCTCCACTCTATCCTAACGGAGCAAATGCGTCTATCTGTCCATCATGATAGAGTATCAGAAAGACATGCTGCTGGTCCATGGATGCATTGGTGTGTCTAGTGCTGTATCCAAGGGCAACTATGATGGATCTTCATAGATCATAGACAGGGTGGGGTTTTACAGTAATATATTCTTGGCTGCATTGATTTGCATATGGATTAGTCTGTCTCTCTTTGTGTTCTCTCAGCACGGGAAAGTGTGGATTGGCACCTGTAAAAAATAAGAAAGAGAAAAAGGTGATTTGCTACTATTTTCTGTAGAAAAATGAATATTTCTTCGGATTCTATAAGGAATTGTCATAAATACATGATGATTCTACTCATTTATTAATTTATTGTTACGGCGACAGGTGATTGTGTTCATCGGCTACTTATTGATACTTTAGAATGGCTAATTAAGTCGCACTACATAATAGATAAATAATTGATTTGCTTTTTGTTAAGGACAAGTGTCTATTTCAAGTGGGACAAGAAGTGGGTTCGAGTAATATGGAGTCTCGTTTTCGTTTATTTTGGATGAGCCCATGTGCAATGCTTTAAAGCTGTGACTGTACTACACTTTCTTCATCTATTGTCAATAAGTGAAAATAATAAGTAGTAAATGGGCAGTAGTAAATGGGCAGTAACAAATGGGCAGTAACAAATAAGCAATAATAAATGGGCAAATGGGCGAAACAGGCATTATCAACTTAATGAGTTAAGTAAGAAAACAAATGTCTAAATAGGTATGATAGTCACCGGTAATAACAATGAAAATGTAGATATTCAAGACATTCTCTCTCTCCCCCAAATAAAATAAAATAAAATATATTTATAAAATAAAATAAAATATATTTATAAAATAAAATAAAATAAAATATATTTATAAAATAAAATAAAATAAAATATATTTATAAAATAAAATATATTTATAAAATAATAAAGGTACAATAAAGTAGTTTCTTCTTGAGCGGATATATTCAACTTAAAATAAAGACCTTTTTTTTTTTTTTTACTTTTTTACATTTACAGCCAAAACCTGGATTCTATGGGGTAACTAAACCATATATAAATAGAGACAAAGAGATTGTCTTTCTTTTCTTTTTTTTTTACATTATTATGGTATACTATTATTGACTGCTTAATGTCTGTTAATATTTATCACTTTTATTATCACATTTGTTATTTGTTACTTATCACTTGGTACTTGCTATCCATCTCCCTTATCTATCACTTGTCACTCATTATTTACTATTGCCCATTGCCTAATCAATTTTAGGCTTTTAACTTTCCAACTTTATGTTGTTTACATTGATATAAATAGATAACTAGATCCATCTACGTACCTGTTTATTTATATCTCTGATCTAGTGTGGCTAATTATATTTATCCGAGGCTGTTTTTGTCTATCTCCTCATAAGTGTCCATGAAAATAGGCAGTCTTGATTTCACTCTTTGGCTCCACTGCATTTCTGTCACTGACCCTTGACTCTTACTATCTCTATCTTTCAATTATTTACTGTCCGACACATGTCATAGGCACTGAATCATTGGCTATTTTTAGCAATACCGACTGATTGGCAGTGATGAAACTAAGCAACGCCGGTTTCTATGGTTATTTTGATTGTTTAACCAAGAGCGGTCAATTTGTTTTTTTTTTCCTGAGCCCATCTTCTCTTCTTCCCCCTTTCTCTTTCTTTGTCGTCACACACAAGCAATCATAAGCACTCATAGCACTTACGCACCTTCTCTTCTCTCTATTATTATTATTAAAAAACACCTATTCTTCTTTGGCATTTCCTACCGCCAAAAAGCAGTCGTGTGTGTTTCTTCTTGAAAGCAGTAGAAGAAAGGCCCTCTCCCTTTCTTTTTGATATATATCTCCAACCTCCACCTGTTTATCACTCTTTACTATGGTGGCTATCACATATCGCATCGATGCCTTTAGTTTTGATGGTATCTGTCAAACAATTGCACTCAGTTTATGCCCGCTGATTGGACAGGCCGACGGTATTGAGCCTGTTTGCTATTCCCGTAACGTTGATTTGGGTGGCAATCTGATCTTCCAGCCAGGTAAAGAAGCCGTCTTATGATGGAGCCTAGTTCTTTCTATTCTACTCTGGAAATGAGCTTGGAGATACGCCCATCGTTGTGAGGGTGTTGGTGCATAAAGAAGACATGAAAATTACAATAGGAATTACAATAGAAGTTACTCTTTTTTATAGCATGGATGGAAATACTAAATTGAACTGTCTACAGCCACTCTTATTATTGATGTGGTGGCTATCATCATGGCTGCTATTATGATTTATCACATTCGATCAAAATATACTGCTGTTGGTAAGCACATCTCCCTCTTTTCTAGTCCATCTTGCTACTTGTTCTCCCCCTGACGCCCATCTTCAATAGGCCGCAAGGAAATTGTTATGTTCTTCTACCTCTATATGCTGACAGTCTTCTTGGAAATGTTCCTTATCACTGGCATTATTCCTACATCTTCTCCTGTTTATCCTGTAAGATACAACAGCCTCCACCCAATGAATAAGTGACTGACTCCATCCATCCTTAGTGGTTTACTGCTGTCCATATAGGCTTAATAAGTGCCACCTTTTGGTGTCTACTGCTCAATGGCTTTGTTGGTTTCCAATTTGCAGAAGATGGCACTCCTCTTTCTCTATGGTCCATTCGCATTAGTTCTCTGCTCATCTTCCTACTTGTGGGTGCTATTTCCATCTGTACTTTCAAGAACATTGGCCCCTTCTCTTACTCCAAACCAGGTGCCTTGTGGACCTTTTATTTCATTATTAACGGTGCTGCCTTTCTGATCTATGTTGTTTCGCAAGTCGTTCTTGTTGTAAACACTCTGGACGATCGTTGGCCCTTGGGTGATATTCTGTTTGGCACCTTTTTCTTTGTCATTGGCCAGGTATTGATGTACATCTTCTCGGTGTTCATCTGTGACCAAGTCAAGCACTATGTCGATGGTCTCTTCTTTGGTACCATCTGTACTCTTCTGGCTGTGATGATGGTATACAAGTACTGGGACTCCATTACCAAGGAGGATCTTGAGTTTTCTGTGGGTAGCAAGCAGAATGTATGGGAAGTCAAGGAGCTCTTGGGAGAAGATGAATTGGCACAGAACTATGGCACTCAGTATAACCAGCAGCAACAACAACAGCAGCCACAACAGCAGCAGTATGGTCAGCAATACCAACACTATGAACAGCATCCTTACTAAGAGGATCTTCCTTCTCTGTTGTTTCTCCCCTTGTCATATATTCTTCTTTCTTTTCTTTGTTGTTGTTATCATTTCATAATACTCTCCTCTACTGTTGGTTGTTTCCTCAACACTATTTTAAAGAAGAGAGATGTTTGATTTGCAATTGCTTATCAAAATACAAAATAAAACTTCACTTTGTGATTTCTACTGTAATTTAAATGGCAGACAAGAACAGATGAAGCTGACCCATTGGATTCACTGTTAAAGAAAGAGGAGAATCAAGCCAAGCAAGGCCTTTAGTAAGGAAGGTAGAGGGGGGATGCTGTTATCAGTGCATGGACGGAGAATGAAGAGTGAGTTTTTGACTCTATGCACGATAGCAAAGCCTATGTATTTTTATTTTTATTTTCTAGAGACGACCCTAACCTAGTATCTTTGTTGACATTGGTATTGCCTATACTATTAAGCACTGACTTTATTTGAGTATGCACCATGACATGATAGTATAGTAATTCCTTAATGAGATGATGAGTAGGTACAATGACAATGACACTGACATGAACACTATAGGCAGAGTGTGGATTTTACGGAGGTAAAGTGACGCTTCCGTTCTCTGAATTCATAGCCATCTGTGTGACTCTGGATTTCCTCGAATGTCATTGATCATTCCGCTGCATACACTTTCTTTCTCTCTTTTTTTTTCTTCCTCTTCTTCTTGGCCTCTCGATAAGGACAACCAACTTTGCTTCTATTTATTCTGTAGTGTGAGGAGATTGAGGAAAATGCAAGGCCTTCAAGTGCTATCCATTGAGGAGGATCACGTGCATCAAGACATTTCACCCCACTACCATGCCCTTGAGAGTGGGTCAGATGGAAAGCCAGGTGGTATTCTTATGGTGAGTGTAGCCCAACAAGTCCTTCCCGGTCTATGGGTGGGAGGCTATACTGCACTAGAATCCCAAAGATTTCTGAAAAACAACAATATTACCCATATATTGACTCTGGGGAAATTCAAATGGAAGGATGATAGAGGTGACTATTGCAACAAGGTAAGCAGGGAGGGAGGAAGAGGCTCCAAGACAGAGAAGAGATCATAACATTGGACTTGCATTTGCACATTCTATAAGATCATTGAGATTCCCGATCATCCCGAGGCAGAGATCATTCGCTATTTTCCAGAGACCTATGCATTCATTGATGCTGCTCTTTCATGTGGACAGCGTGTTCTCGTGCACTGCCTTGGTGGTATCTCTCGCAGTCCGACCATTGCAGCTGCTTACTGGATGAAGAAGTGTAAATTAAGACACAAAGAAGCCCTTGCATTGATAGCCCAGAACAGACCCTTTATCCATCCCAACCAAGGGTTCCTGGATCAGCTGAGACTGTACCGAGAGATGGACTATGACTATCATCCTCTTCATCCTGCCTATCTTACTTACAAAGAGACTCACCCAATGGATGCTATTCTTGATGAGCAGGCAGAAGAGGGTCCAAGTTCATAGCACAAAGACACTTGTTTTCTTAATTCAGTCAATTGGATGCTTAAGATATAGAATAACATGTCATTCCTTTTCTTTTCTTGTTTCTTTTCTTTGTCACTGTTGAGATGTTGTTGCTATGCTTCAAGAACTGTATCACCCATGGACTCGCACAGTTGCTATGGCAAAAGAAAGCAGAAACAAATGGAACTCAGATATTTCATTTTATTTTCTTTCTTTCAATCTCCTACCAACATCCTTTTTGTAAATGTTAGAGTGGATTGACTGAATTCAAGCCGTCTTTTATTAAGAGTGAAAGGCTAAAGAACACCCACCGCTGTAGATATGCCCCGCGCCCCTTCCTCTTTTCTTATATATATATATATAATAAAAATAAACAAAAGTAAGAATGAACAGAAAGAATGAAGCCCGAGAAAAGACAAGAGTGAGGATACTCTATCAATTGAATCACAAGTCAGCAATGACTGGGTTTACATACATCATCCTTACAAACCCAAGCTTATTTGTTCTTCTTTAGCATGAAAAAGGAGCTTATTGCCCTGTATGCCACTCTGCTACTTGCAAGATGGATAGTAGCCAACTTACCAGGCTATGTTCATCCTGATGAATTCTTCCAATCACCAGAAATATCTGCTGGTCTGCTATTAGGAGTAGATACGTGGATACCTTGGGAGTTTACACCTGCTCATGCTGCTCGGTCGATTGTCATTCCGTAAGACAACCTACCCAGTGTAGATGCTAAGGCAGTACTTAGGCTATTAACAACTGGTGTTCCATTCTGGATCATGCGTCAATATGCACTGTGGACGGGTCAGAGTGAACAGGGTAAGAGGAGTTATCAAGGACACAAGGAGTGACTCACTAAAGATATGGCAGTAGTGATGAGTACTTTTACTCTTTTTATGGTAGAGAGAACAGCCTGCTTTGTTCTTTCGTTGGTCATTGGTAAGATACAGACACTGGTGGTTATGCATTGAATCCCAAGAATAAATGAATCTATAGACTTCAGTGTTATTCGCCTGTACACAGCCATGAAGAAGGATTACTCGATGCCTTTGCTTGTGTTGGCCACGAGTCAAGTGATGCTAGTGTACTATACAAGACCCTTTTCTAATTCTGTGGAGGCTGTTGTTTTATGCCTAAGTCTATGTGCCTATGTTACATTCAGTGTAAATGTAAGAGAAACAGAGAAACAGAGAAACAGAGAAACAGAGAAACAGAGAAACAGAGAAACAGAGAAACAGAGAAACAGAGAAACAGAGAAAGAATTAACTGCAATAAGGGTAGGCCTCTTTGTTGGCTGCATTTACTCTTGGATCTTTACTGTGTTTGGGTGTATTTACACGTATTACTTTTGTTCTTTATGGCTTCCCATTGGGAGTTGCATTTCTATGGAGTGCTTCTAAAAGGTAAAGCGGATAAGTACAATGCTGCCTTTGTATTCATCATTCATGTAGACCCTTGACTGCGTCCTTGGTCACATTTCTACTGGGGGCTAGTGTCGTTGGTCTGGGATGTTCTTTTGCTGATTCAGTTTATTATGGTGCACTCCAAATGACAGTAGACAACCAGCCTCTGGTGTCCATGTCACAGTGGATGGATCTTCTACTGAACCCCAGTTTTCTGCTTTCGATGAAGATGAAGGTAGGATGATGTTGTGTGTAGAATCAGTATACTTATAAAAGGATAGGGAAACCTGCTACTCACTCCCCTTAATAACATGCTATACAATGTGAACATTGATAATCTGGAATTGCATGGCTTACATCCTCGCTATCTTCATTTGCTTGTTAATTTCCCTATGCTCTTTGGACCCTTGGCTATTGCCAGCGTATTTAGTGTTGTTGACCATGTCACTGTAGCCTACAAGGATGCATTCAGCCGAGTGTATTATGGTAAGCACTGTAGAATAAGCACTGCACTGTAGATTAACTACAGACACACCTCCATGTCTATTCCAGTGGCCCTGTTGACAGTAGCAACCTCCATGGCAGGATTATCCATCTTCCCTCATCAAGAGGCACGCTTCCTGGCACCTATGCTTGTTTCTCTGATCATTCTCTACACCTGGAACCGTACTCGTCTTCCTGTGATGTTCTGGGTAAGCTCAAGACACACCTCATTCAATAGAGATAGTTCATCAATGCCACGTATGTACAGATCACCTGGATTATGTTTAATATCATTACAACCTTTGTTTTTGGTGTCTTGCATCAAGTAAGTTTATTTATTTTATTGCTCATAACATAAGAAATTCAAACAATTACACTTGTATTAGGGAGGTCTTGTTCCTACACTCAGCTACCTTCAACAACAGTACACGGGCATCCAAGGCTGTGAACAAACACCAGTGGGTGGACTCACTTGTCATCTTGATTTCAAGGGTAATATAGATTAGATGATTAGCGGTAGCTATTGATTACACTAACACAATGTCTTTCTTTTTTCTTTTTTCTTTTTTCTTTTTAGCCAAGAAACCTCGGAGCGATTATAATGTCACTACTCATTTTGTGTTTTATAAGACATATATGCCACCAAGACATCTTCTAGCCTACCCAACACTATGGAAAGGTAGACCCGGATATGCATTGCGTAAAATAATGTTACTCAAGCATCATAGATACAAGTAATATTCTTATAAAAGTAACTGATGTTGCTGGAGACACTGAGCTAGTTGAAAAAGTACTGAATCTCCGAGGTGGTGTTCCATTGAACCAATACCATCGCCATCGTAACATTATTGATTTTGTACCTTCTGATGAAATCAATACATTTGAGAGGTAAGAAGAAATAAATAAATAAATAAAAAGGAGAAAGATCCTCTAATAGATAAAGAAAGAAGCTAAATATATATATATATGTATATGTGGAATAGAACTCTTCTGATTGCACCAGAGCTGGCTGATTTACCAGTACTTGAGGGTCGTCGTTACTACTTATTAACACGCTATAACCCTCATATTAACTTTGATCATATTGATCTCTTAATGAAAAGAACATCAGAAGAAAGCTCAGAGCCTGCTAATCTAATGACATTGAATGTTTGGCTAATTGTTCGTAATGACTAGATAGAGAGATTTCTCCAAGACAATAAATAGAGAACTCAACATATTTGCTTGGCATATTTTATCCACAGGGTCGGTTGATCTTTATTTGCTAACATAACAAGAACAAATACAACACATTGACCAGGAAAAAATAAAAATAAAAAAGTGATTCTATTTTCTTCTTTTTCTTCTTCCTCTGTATTAATAGACACCTTGCTTTAATAATTGGTTGACCAGTAAACAAAAGAATAATACAAGTCAATTGGATGAGGACACATTCTAATTTACATATCAAGAATACATCAAATGTATTAGGGATTCATTTGAGTAATTTTACAAATACGGTAAATCCTCTTATATTTGGGTAGACTTGTAAGCACTGTTCATCATGAATTATACCAAGAATTCGTACTCATCACTTGACCCGTGAGCTTGGCATTAGAGAGTCAAGTACATGAAAGAGATGAAAGGAGGGGGGGACTAGAATACTACACTGAGAAATATCACATATTACCATGTAGGTACAGTGGTTTGTGATGATGATAATAATAATAATAATAATAATAATAATAATAATATTCATGGGTTTAGAATATGATATTAGGCCATGATGGGACTATAACTTGGATTCATCAATACTACTATGAATAGAAGAGCATTCACTCTTGAATGACATTATTGTATCTTGACTGATAGAGTGTATTGTAAGTGATATATGTTAATACAAAATAAAACAAACAAAAAAAACATACATTTAAGTCTACTTGTATAGCCTACCCTGTCTTATTTTGAGTTGAAAATTGACATTTCTCTACGTATGATATTTATGTTATTAATTATATTAATTAATACAATTAATAACAGTTTATTAGTTAAAATGATGGATAATAAAGTAGTATCTCTTGTGATAGATACTCGCCCTCCAACACTTGTAAATATTAAAAAGTAAGTACCTGCCTATGCCTTATACTACCACCACCACTAATGAAACTCATTCTTTTGTATTCCGTAAAGTATTTACTTTTATTACCCCTTCATTGGCAGTCTTTATTCCTGTCCATGGCCTGATAAGTACTTCAGAACAGAGTCATCCTCAACCAATTGGTCTCTTATGTCTACCAATAAGCCACTTGCATGCTCCAAGCCATCTGCTTCTTCTTGTCTATACTTTGCAATTGATGTGGATAGCAAGGCAGCCGACTCACCGTAGTTAGACCAAAGAGCGTCCAGATGATAGGCCAATGCATCTAACAGCAACATCACCACACGTAATTGAATGACTCTACAGTGCTCCATTAAAGCAACTTGGTCCGCAATGGATGCCATCTTCTCAATAGACTGTCCCCTTATATAAACATTGAGATTTGCATGTACAGGCTGTTCTGGATCCATGGAGGCAGAGGGTTGGGGTGTGTTTTGTAGATCCCTGCTAATGACAAGGCCGTCGTCTTGATCAAGCACCACCAAGTAGATGAGGACAATAGATTGGAAACTCCAACCAGTAGAGCCAAAGATAGCATGCACACCCACAAATGCTTCTTCCTGTGCATTCTTCTTCTGTAATGTTACTACTGGATGGATCGATTTCTGGTTTAACCATTCTCCCTTTTGAGCTCCCAGTGAATCTCCCTCTTTCCTTTCATCTTCTTCTACACCTAGATCCAGAAAGGGAGCCACGGGAATCTTGACTTGGGAGGGTACAGGATTGTTCTCAAGACAAAATCCATGCAAGAAGAGCAATTCTTGGTTTGACTTTTCACCATAAGAAAGAAGAAGTTCCTGGTTGGGGAGCAGACCCGTGCCGTTCATACACACGATGGCCATGCCTTGGGATGTTAGCTCCCACCGTACATTGGGCTCCACGCCATGGTTTGCAATGTCAAAGAAGGGAATAAGAGCAACATCAGGGGAGTGTTCTTCTCTGTCTCTGCTGCTTCCAAGACTCACCACCCGCGACCAAAACACAGTGTCTGCCCACAACCATGCCTCCAGAGAAGTGTCTTTTAACCAGCCACCAGAAAGGGATTGGAGGCGACAGAACTCCTTTTCCAGTGCAGCTCTTTTTGCTTGGACAGATGCATACAACTGAGTCCCCTTTAATAGAGTGTGTCCCGAGAACACGACATGGGTCTCTTGCAGCGACTCAATACTAGGCAGCATCTCCCTGTAAGCCTGCCAGAAGGGTGTCCTGTGGTGGTTTTCATACAGAAGAAACAGACGCAGACACAGCTTTTCATTCTTAGGCAACATTAACGCTGCTTCCAACTGTGCTTCCTTCTGCACTAACAGACACTCCTTGAGTGTTTGGGAAAAGACAGCACTGCCCTGGGATAGTACACGAGGAGCAGTGAGTATTAATGAGTTGGGTATCTGCACAAGCGGCTGTTGGGGAGAACATGACTGGGTAGTGATAAGTCCGTTGCCTGCATACGCTGTCTTTTCAATCTTCACATGAGGCGCATGAATGCCCTGTTCTTTGCACCAGTGGATAAAATGAGAAGCTGCCATGGGTCAACACGCGTGCTCAAGAAGTGTCACGTGCATCTTCCGTTTTTGTTTGTTGTTCCGCCGTGTTGTTTTGATCCCTCTCTTTTTCTTTTTCTTTCTTTCTCTTCTCTTCTCTTCTCTTCTCTTCTTTTTCTTTTTCTTTTTTTCCACCATGAGCAGCCATCTGACGCCAGGTGTCCGATTAGACACATGGGGCAATGAGTCTACTATGAACTTAAACGCCATCATCTACCAGAACATATTGGCTTCTCCTTACTTCAAGTCTCTCTAGTAAGTTACTGTGTTTGAATACCACACATGCTTATCCATTGCAGTGAAAAAAAGACGTTTCATGAAATTGTGGATGAGATATACAACGAAGGTATAATCGTCTGCTTCCTTTTTTCTCCTTTTACTTGAAAGGTTTGTCGATGGGGAGAAATACAAGCATAGTACTTGAAGAGAAAGAAAAAGAAAGAGAAAGAAGAGACTGACCCTTTGTCGCTTCTTATGGGACGCGGCTTCTAGTCTATAACCTCTGTAAGTAGCACTGTGACATCAGCAGTAGATTTATTCCTCCTTCATTCTATACAGCACCCTTTCTCAAGGGCACCAATCCATCCACAGCCTACTGCTGTCTTTACAAACTATGGACTCTGCGTCTTACTGTGAAGCAGATTGAGAACCTGATTGATCATGTAGATTCACCGTACGTACACCTCTTTCTATCTATCTATAGATCGATCGATCAATAGTGCTTCTACAGCTGCTCTACCGCCATGGACAGCCATTGACAGTAGATCACTCACACTTCTTGCCAATGTAGATACATTCGTGCAGTTGGATTTCTCTACTTGCGTTATGTGTGTCTTCCTGCTCAATTGTGGGATTGGTTCCAATACTATCTGGAGGATGAGGAAGAAATTGATCTAACAAGTGGACCCAAACCCCAAAAGTCGTATGTATGGACTTTTTTTCTTTTTTTCTCTCTTTCTTTCTTTCTTCTTCTAAACATACCATGTCTCTTGCTGAATCATTCTTTATGACTACTAGTACAATTGGGAAGCTCATTCGAATGTTGATTGTCGAGCAAAAGTTCCAAGGCACGATGCTTCCACGCATTCCAGTCCCAATTGCAAGGGATTTAGCCCAGAAGCTAGAAGAGCACGATAGAGAAACGCGTCAATATGAACTTACGTAAGAGAGTGGAGAACAAAAAAAAGAAAAGAAAAGAGAGAGAGAGAGATGTGATTTGCCTCAGTTTCACCTACAGCACAGACTCATCTATCTACCTTTATAACTCTACAGTGAACAGAAACAAGAACCTGCCAAAGACAGTCGCCGCGAGAGAGAACCTGGTCGTCGGGACTACCGAGACCGTTCTCACAGTGCAAGTCCCCGGGATGACAAACGCAGAGAGGGCGGGCGAAGGCGACGCAATGAGTTTGGTGAATACGAGTCCTACAAACCAAGTCGTCGTGAAGAAGAGGGTCGTCACGAGGACTCCAAGCACAGTCATAGTTCACGGCACACCAGTCGCTACCGTTCTCGCTCTCGCTCTCGTTCTCCTGAGCGTCGTCATTATTCTGATAGATCGAGAAGTTCACGTTCTTATTCGAGAGAGCCTTCTCGTTATTAAACTATAAGGTAGTTCATGCTTCTGTTGGCTTTATAAAGACACAATGCAAGTGATATCAGAGCATGCATCCACATCGATATCCACCTCTACATTTCTATGTATTTATATCTATGTATCTACAATAAGAGAGAGAAAAAGAGAAAGAGAGAGAGACTTTATTTATTATTAGTGATGCTGTAGTCTCCAATAGAGAAAAGAAAAAAAAGAAAAAGAGAGAAGGGGGTGGGGTGTACAGACGATTCACTTCCAGAGTGACACCTATAAGCTATTCATAGTAGAATCCAGAGCCAAGGCCTACAGGCACAGGAGGTACTTCCAGCGTACCATGAGGCACCTCCACACGATCCCCTGCAATCTGCAGCAACTTGACCTTCACACCAATCTCAGTAAGGGCATGCAGGTAGGCTGCAGTATCTTTGCAGGTGATTCCCTTGTCAAGCAGCATACTAAATCCATCTTTCCATTCTGACAATTGAGCAGAGGAAGTGCAAGAAAACTCGGCAACAAGAAGATTCTTGTTGGAATAAAGACTAAAGGATAGATTAGAAGATTCTGTGGAGGGAGGATGTGTCATTGTCATTGAGGATCCCAGTGTAGGAACCCCTGGAGTCGTCGTTGTCGTCGCCGTTGTCGTTGTCGTCGTAGAAAAAGAAGGCACAGTAGAGGGTCTCTGCCAAGACTTGATCTCAGCCACCATTCCCAAGTCTATTTTGTTATTGAGGTGTTCGTAGCTCTTGAGCACAGGCGCCACCTTGTCTGTGAAGTCACCATATTGAAGTGCTTTCTTGGAGGGACTGAGCTTATAGTATCGCCATCGTTTGGTATTCGACATGGAGCCAGAGCCTAGGGTGGGTGTCATAATATTGAGAGGAGATCCGGCTGTTGAAGGAGTAGGGTGGTTGCTGGTACTCCCAGTGCCTGTGGTGAGGTAGGCTGTGTTTCTGTAGGCATTGGGAGCAGGAAACCACGCGCCTTGCAATAGACAGCTAATGCGCTGCTTCTTTATGAATTCATACGATTGCTTATTAAGACGCGCACGCAAATTGCTATTCTTGTATAAGAGAAGATGCATAACAAGGCAAAAAAGAACACCTACCGAATGGCTTCTCTTCCTAGGAGGTCATCCGCCCACTCCAATTCCTTCAGACGTCTGTCTCGAATGACCTGGTAGGGGGTACCTAGCATGACATGATCGAATTCAGACACATCTTTAATGCCTTCACTCTTGAGCACTGATCGCAGTTGACTCCGCACAAGAGCAGACACTTTGGAGAAGTCAGCAGCTGTAGCTTCCATGTCAGCAAAGATGCGGTAGAAGCACTGTAATGTAGTTGCTTGGATATGATCAAAATGCAGTAGCAGCTGTTCGAATTCTGCAGCAATATCTAATGTCATCGCATTGTAAGAAGCCATTCCCCTCCTTTGTGTATAGATTCCAGATCTATTGGCTGTATACTAATAATGAAAAGACGTAACTTACATCCTGCATTGATATTCCAGTGGCTGCAGAGAAGATCTGTCACTTCAATGCTTGCTTTGGCAAAAGGACATCGTTTGCTTTCAGGACGGTGGATCTGTTCCAATACCATCTACAAGACCCTATCAACACCTGTTTTTCTTTTTCTTTCTTTCTTTCTTGGTCTACCTTTGAGAACGTGTCCTTATTCCTCATGACAAAGGCGTGCATCTTCTCCAGTCCAAACACGCCCATACGAGTCAAATCTCGCTGAGGGATCTCTGTCTAGTGGAATGAGCGAGTGACACCCGAGAATAACCTACCTACACTAAAGCCTATTTTCTTCCATTTACGAGTGCCTGGCATCTGTATGTCCTTTACACCTGCTACATCCCAAATGGCCACCAGCAGTCTGGCATGACGGGGATTGCTCATGGATACAGACACGGTGCGTCTCTGGCTCACATTCTGAATAATGGCAGATTGGTAGTGAAACAGCTGTTCCTTGAGTTCTTCAGAGGGATGGTTGTTCATCAAGGACTATAGAGAAGAAAGAGAGCCATGGGTATGTTGTTGTTATTGTTGTTGTTGTTGTTGTTGTTGTTGTGGGGAATGTTGCTATGCTGCTGGGGAGAGGGGGAATGTTGCTTACCACGATATGCTTCTGTGCATTCAGTTGTTCCAGTAGAATAGGTAGGTCGCTCTGGTTTTCCCCAGAGGCATGTTTGATCATTGTGGTGATGAGAGCGAGACTGTTGAGACTGAGGGCATAGTCTGGGCTCTGGAGGCGTTTGACAAGTACAGCCAAGAGATCAGGTTCTGCTTCAAGGACTCTGTGGAGTACACTGTAAGAGGTGTCTGGTGTAGTGTTGATAGGTGTAGTGTTGATAGGTGTAGTGTTGATAGGTGCAGTGTTGGCTGTAGTGTTTGTTGCAGTTTTAGTTGTTTTAATGTTGGCTGTAATGTTGGCTGTAGTCGTAGCAGCATTATTATTATTCGTTGTAGTTGTAGTAGTATTCGTATTCGTATTCGTATTCGTATTCGTATTCGTATTCACATTCGTATTCGCACTCGCACTCGCACTCGCATTCGCATTCGCATTTGCTGTGGTTGCAGTTGCAGTTGCAGTTGCAGTTGCAGTTGCAGTGGTGTCGGTATTCGTATCAGCAGAAGACTCAGACGCTACGACTTTAATAAGAATGGCTGTTGCAGGACGGCATATCGTTACAAGTGTCTCTTTGACAATGAGATGAGCGATATTAGTGACAAACTTGTCAGGCAGAGTCACCCAAGTGGTGTTGTGGCTCATAAGAGAGGTCAATGAGTTGAGGGCATAGGCAAGTGTATTGCCACTGGCCTTGTTGATAATCTCACAGAGAGACTCAAGACCACCTCTCTCCAAGAACTCTGTGGCAAAATCAGGTTCCTACAGGATAAGCAGCTTTCTCAGCAGTCGTCTTTATTTACCTTTAAGTAGTTTTGTAGTGAGAAGGTGGCAATCTTGAGGACTTTATCATCCTTTGTCTCCAGTCCAACAGAAGAATCTGAGTGGTGATAGCCACTGGACATACGTTTGACAAGTGTCTCTGCTTCTGTAGGAGTGGGTGTGGGGGTGGGTGTATCAAATTCATACGGTTGGGCCATGGTGTATATATATATATATATATAAATATAAACAAAATAGCAGAGAAAGAGAAAGATGAAAAACAAAACAAAACAAAAATTATAAGAGAAATCCCGAGGGAGAATATAAAGAATGAAATTTACTTTGACGCTTGACGCTTCTAATATTTCTATTCCAGGCTGTAGGTGATAATAGATAATAGATAATAGATAACAATAGATAACAAGTAATAACAATAGATAACAAGTAATAATAATAGATAACAAGAGTGGTAGCAAATAACAATCAACAGAGAATAGACTGTAGTCACTGCATG
This sequence comes from Spinellus fusiger, assembly GCA_025094145.1. NCBI lineage: Eukaryota > Fungi > Mucoromycota > Mucoromycetes > Mucorales > Phycomycetaceae > Spinellus > Spinellus fusiger. Next base: position 290,878 of record JALLLS010000012.1, on the reverse strand, counting down.
CTGTCAAACCATCTTTTTTTTTTCATTTTTTTTTCATCTTAGTCTATTTTTGGTCTATTTCCTCGAAAGGCATGCACCCACGACATCCCAAACAGCAGCCGCTATAAACAGAGCAAAGGAAAGGAAGCCCCAGAAGATACTGACATTGTAAAAGTCACACCAGTGGTTGAATCCACCAGGAGGGCAAGGGTACTTTGTCACTTCAACAATGACGCCTACACCCCACAGAATAGCCAGAAGAGTGTCCAAACCGGTCATGGCAGGTCGGTTCATTTTGGCACCATGGGCCAATCGACGGTAGACATAGTGGCCTAGGTGGAATCCAGCCCAGAGGAAAGAGACAATGGCCTAGTCTGTAAGACAAGGAAGAGAGCACAGCATGGACTTACCACTGCAAACAGGAAATAGAAGCAGGCGACACTAGCCAAGGGAGGGGAGATGCCTGCAAACTGAGCAGACACTGTGTAAGAAGAAGGAGGAGAAGATGGAGAAGAAGAGAAACAACTTACTGGAGAGGCACCTGCTGCAAATCCCAGACTGCCCACAGCCCCCAGGAACTGTAGGAAGCGCAACAAGAGTCTTGCCTTGGAGGGCTTTCTTTTCTCTTCCCACTTGGGAGGGAGAGCTGCTTCTGTTGCTGCTGCTGTTGTTGCTGCTGTTTCTGCTGCTGCTGTTTCTGCTACCTGAGGAGTGGGTGTATGGGTGGGTGCATAGGCGTTGTAGGGAGTGGGGTCCTGGTTTCCTAAGCGAGTCCCAGCATATTGGTAGGCGTTGCTTGTCTCGTAGCTGGTGTGGACAGTCTCCTGGTGGTGGACAGTGTCTGGACCTGACTCAGTCTTGTTGGACTCATTCCAGACAATAGGTGGTCTGTAGTCACCAGGAGAAGGCATACGCTGAGGATGGCTGTCTGTCTGTGTCGAATGCTGCTCAGTGACAAGACTGGTGGAGGTGTTGTCTTCATAGGCATTGCCATAGCGAGGACCAGAAGTGGGTCCTGACCATGCGTTGGTGTCGATAGGAGTATTCATTATTAGTACAGGGAAGAAAAGAAATCAAATCAGCCACCCGCCCTCTTTCTTCTTTCTTAGATTCCTCTTGCACCTGCACCTGTACTTGCACCTGTACTTGCACCTGCCTGCACCTGCACCTGTACTTGCACCACCAGCAGCAGCACCGCCCCCGTCCCCGCCTCTCTCCACGCTCTACACTCCAGTGGGTATGACGTACATTCCTACTGTCAGTCCAGTAGAATGGAGTCTCTTTTTGACAAGTCATAAAAAGAATTTTAATAATTTTAATAAAATAAAAAAAGAACCTACGTCACTCACTCAATTCACACACCATGAGAGGTTCTTGTAAGTTTATGAGCCCATTCTACAAAGAAGTTCCGGAATATACAAAGGATGCTCTATAACAAATCATGCTACTGCTGCTGCTAGTACATATACCAGCACAGATAAGAAGAAATAATAAAATAATAATGAAATAATAATAATAATAATAATAATATAAAATAATAAAATAATAATAAAAACACCAAGAAAAAGAAAGGAAAAAGAAAGGAAAAAAAAGAAAAAAAACAATAGAAAATAACAATAAGAAAATAACAATAAGAAATGAATTGGATATGGGTTTTCTCTGTCTCGTGCTCCTCCTCTCCTGCTTCAATAGAAATAGAAACAGACCCCACTCTCTATGGGGAAGTGGTCACAGAGAAGTGGTCACAGCGGAGGATCACAGAGCCTGTGAGAGGAGCAGGTGGCCACAGAGGAGGATCACAGAGGAGTGGCCTTTGATTTGCCTAGCCGATGGACCTTCAAATGTCGTCGCATGTTGCTCTGTACGCTGAACTTACGGCCACAGCTCTCTTCAGGACACACAAAGGGCTTTTCGCCAGTGTGTGAGTACGTGTGGATGCGGAGGGACGAGGGACGGGAGAACTTCTTACTGCAGAACTGGCAGCCATACCGCCCTGTCAATTCATCCTCTGCAATGTCGGTCTTCTTCTCTTGCATGTTCAGGGCATCAAACAGGCCCTGGTGAGGGGAGGGTGTGTGCTGTGACGGTGGGCTGTTGGAGTAGGGCCGGATAGGGTATGGCTTCTGATACACATCTGCACTGGTGGCCGAGGCTGTTCTGCGGTGGGTTTGGTGGAGGGGGCGTGTGGTGGGGAGCAGTGACAAATCTGAAGACGACCTTCCGTGGGTCGCTCCAGGCGGTCGACGGTGGGTCGATGCGTAGATGGGATGGCTCTTTTGTGGGACAGGTGGAAGCACAGGAAGAGCGGAGGGCAAACCAGGTCCTTGCAGCCAAGAGGCATCGGCTGTGTAAGGGTGGGGGGAGTTGAGGGATAGATTCTGTAGCTCACTAGGAAGACTGCTCAGACTACGAGTGCTCTGGTGACGAACAACAGTGCGCTTTTCTATCAGAGAAATGTAAATCCACTGACACCCAAAGAGAGTGGCTTACCATGACTGTCTTGCAGCAGAAACTGGATAGAAGGCAGCGATGGCTTATATGAAAAAGACATTTGGGGGAGGAAAGAAGGAAAGAAGGAAAGAAGGAAAAGAAAGAGAGAAAAAGAAAGAGAAAAAATTAAACAAAATTAAGGTGGTCTCTAACACACCAGGCCACAAAAGAGAGAAAGTGGGGCGGGTCTTCAATGAATAAGTTTGACCCCTAAAACTGATCGCCGAGTATTTTTATACGGTAAGAAATGCTTGGGGGATTGCTGGGGAATCCCGTAGTAGCATTCGGTGGTGGCATTCTGAGGCAGCATCCGCCTCTGCTATTTCTATTGGCCAGGGCCGTGGGTGTGGATCTCCTGTGCTGCAGATACACTTTATGCTTGTTCTTTTTTAGAGACGTATTAGCAGAAGAATGACAAGAGAACGACTGTTGGCCATGCCATGTGCTGTAAGTGCAATGATCGGCATTGAATCATGTGTCCTATGCTCAAGCTTCCATCATGAATGACCCTCCCCTTGTCTCATCCCTCTGTATCTTTTTTTATTTTTTATTTTTTATTTTTTATTATTGTTCAGCGCCTCCTTTGGCCTGATTCTCTCCTCTCCTCCCCCCCCTTTTTTTTTTGTTTTTGTTTCCCAACAATAGCTTCAGCCATTCCGCCCATGACCTCTCCACCAGGATCTCTTGGGGTCTTTAAGGATCTCTTCTGTTTTGGTAGGGGAGCCTTCCTGAGGCAGTAGGTTAGATCCCCTGGAGAAGACCATGTGCCCATCCGCCTACATCAGTTTCAGGCATGAGGAATCCTGTGACAAGATGGAAATTCATGGGTCCTACTTAAGAAACCTGTGAATACTAAGTGCAATGCAGTGAGTCTTTGGTACCCCGCTGTTTCATCGTAGACGACATCATTCGAACGGACCTATCACGGATTTAAATAGGGTGACAAATCTGTGTCACAAGATCCACGCTTTTGACGATCTTCCTCCAAATTACTCAGGATTCCCTAGCTGTATTTTATAGAGGGGGTCATTGGGTGGGGGTTTCCTGAGCATGGAATGAATACCATAATAATAGGTCATTGTACTTTATTCATCACCATGGCAACCAGTGCAGATGGGTGCATTTGTACAGCATCATTTCTTTGTTCATAAAGAGATGAGATTTGAATCCCAGCCAAAAACCCGATGGGAACATGTCAGACCAACGTTACTAGGCATTGCTGTTTTGTTGCTATGCCAGTCTCCATTGGTTGTAATTTTAAGTAGTGAGAGCACTTATAGCACTTTACGCAACTATAATAGTTATAACAAGTATAGTAATTATGACAATTATGATAATTATAGTAACTATAGAATCCATACGATGTGTACTGTGTTCTGTGTGTTCTGTGTGTTCTGTGTGTTCTGTGTGTTCTGTGTGTTCTGTGTGTACTTTATAGAGTGTGTGTACTATGTGCAACATGTTTAGTCTACAAAGTATATTAGATATTTAAGTTATTCAAAAGGGGTGTTGCCCTAGAGTAGCACAAGTGAGCGCCATGGCTTACTGTTGGCGTGCTATTTTATTATCTTATGATTTGTCATTTATTATCTTATGATTTGTTGATCTGTCATTTATTACTTGGGCTATACTACTTGCTGCTGATTACTTAAAAATTGCCATCTTAATTTAGATTCTTATTGAGATTCTTATTGAGATTCTTATTGAGATTTTATATTATTTATTTCCTACTTTGTTCTTTTCAAGACAAAGAAATCTATTTTAGCAGTCATAGATCAATACTTCTTTCAGTAAGTATAGAAAATCTTGATCCTTTGTTTCTAAAAGAAAGAAGAGAGAGAAAGAAGAAAGAAGAGAGAGAGACAAGCAAGAGGGGCTAGGATCAAGAAGTATTAGATGACTTGGACTATAGGCTTAGATTCTTACAAAAGAGGGTCTTTCTATCTCTCTCAATTTTAGGGGTCCTAGTAGACCCAACCTAAGCACTCATATGAGCCCTTGGTGCAGAACAGTCATTCAAGAGTGATGTATTGACTACAGCAGCACCTACAACCCCATTCATTTCTGATCTAGTCTAAAAATGCGAATGGTATAGGTCTTCTATTGTAGCAAATAGAGATTGACAATCAGGCATCCTGTATTGACCAGGATAAAAATAAGTGTTGCCTGCTTGATCCTAACCAGTTGTCTTGTTGAATATTGATCCCTTCTCATTAACTCTAATGTGTGACTCATCTTTGAGATAGATCAATGGTAATAGGATCAATTGCAGTAACAAATATCACTCTACTTACAGCTATTTCTCAAAAGAGAGTCAATTGAAAAATGTTTGTCATAACCTTCGGCACAAAGGAGTAAGGTTGGAGTCCAATGTATCTGGGTTTCTATTTAGCTTGTGCTGTATGCTCTACTTAGAAAGTGGGTTGCAGAAAAAGTCATGCAATCTTCGGGCTTTTTAAGTTTGAGCTTGTGTGGAGTGTCAGAACAGGATATTTGGTATCAAAAGCAGTCAGTAACAAACAAAAGAAGAAGTGATGTCATAAACATTAGATCTTTTTTTTTATTAAAGAAATAGAATAAAGTAAGAATGATTCATCTATTGGATAGAGACAGTAGAGAGGAATATATTACTTTGATTGGCTCAACGCATCATACTGTCTTGTAATACTATGACCCTCTTTGTGGCTACCATGGAATTAGATGCAGCACACTTCTTTATTTACTATGACTTACTATTATTTACTATGACTTACTATTATTTAATATTATTCAAATAGACTATCTCAATCTTTAGCTTACACTTCCTAAAAAGAGTTTTGAGGAAGAAATGAATCCACTCTTGGAAAACAGAAAGAAAGAAAAAGAAAAGGACTTGTACACAAAAGACAATGTTTTTCATGGAATAAAGAAATAGATTATATTCCATAGATAGACAAACTGTTAAATAATAAGCATATGCTCATATAATAAAAGAGATGTGTAAGGTCCTTTATGGAACATTCATATATTACAATGGACATCCTTGATCTGTGGTATTGTACTCTCAATTTGAATTCATGACTAAAACTTTATTCTATCTATAATAAATAAAACAAAAGGTGCTATTGGGAAGGAATCTTTATGTGAGTTCGGAATGTATTAAGGTTTTCTTTTTCTTATTTCAGTTGAATTTTTAAATGGACAAAGAATCTGTTGATTGAGAATTGTTTGTATTCAAAAGTGGCTATTTTTAAGATAATGAGTGCCATGTGGAAGTTTCAAAGGTGAGTTATTATCATTGATGATAAACGCTTATAGGTTTAGGAGCCTCTATCTGTGGGCTTAGTTAGTTTGAGATGAGATATATTTTTTCATTGGAAAAACGGCTAGTTTGACTCATACTCATGTCATTCAATAGTGTAAAAGTGTGTTAGGTTTCTGCGTAATTTGTTTGGAGTCCAGATCCCAGTCGAATAAGGTATTTTGTGATATCGGGTGACATTGTGTAAACATGACATTGTGCTGAACAATATCCAATCTTCTATTTAATCTTCATCGTTTTCTGCATGAATATCATGAATATCATGACAGTGAGATGTCAGCCTATAGAGTATGAAGAACAATAGCATTGAACATCTTTAACTCTACTTGAAATTAATACTTTAAACTATAGAACAAAAGAGGGCCTATAAACAATTATCCGTAGTGCTAGACATTGAGACACCCTTCATGGTTACACGTCTTGAATAGTGTTTAGTGTTTTAACAAGACCCTACTTGTGCTCTTCATTATCAACACCTTGAATTACAAATAGAACACTCTATTTCCTTTGACTATTATGAATTGACTCTTTCTGGTCTTTTATTGATTTTCATCTTTTTCATCGTAAAGACCCTTATTACAAGAATACCACTTATCACTTTCATTACTCCAACTGTTTCATCTGTTTTACCTTTAAATTTGCCTATTACTCTTTTCACAACCAAAACAGTACTTGTGCTCACTAGTACTACATCTATTTTAACCAGTAGAGTTCTTTTTACCTCTTGCGTTTATGGACTCTGTTCCATTTTGTCAATCTACCTTCCGCTATGCTATCATTGACCCTTTTAATTCTTCTGATTATCTTCAATGCCTAGCTTATTATATACTTTACTTCATCTTTTGCTGTTAAATGAGTAGTACTAGCTGTCAGATGCAATGAAGAATCTGGCTGACTACTTATCTATACATGCCTACTTATCTGCTATTTAGGGAAACAAAAAATACCCTTTCATTGCGTGATTTAGGTTCATCTAACATCTCAATCTACATTATTTTTATACCAGCAGATCATTGATAATAGAATTTTAAACACTCAGCTCGGTTAAAGGATCATCCTACAGATCATAGTGGGGTGGTTGCTAAGATATTCCTGCAGGGTTGATTTATATTCTTGAATATAGATGCATATACAATTTATTGATTTTTATGATATACTCCTAGGGTTGTTTTGTGTGTGATAAAAAGGATAGGCAGTATAACACTATGTTTTTGTTTTATTGTATTAGACCCCTCTTTTGTGTTTTATGTCTATGAAAGACCCTTTTGTCAATGTGTCTTTTTAGTCAAATTACGTTTACCTTTTTTACACAAATAAAAATATAAAACCATGCTAGTACAAAAGACTAAGATAAATTTATTTTCTTTCAATACATAGTTCTCTATTGACTCATCATCTTGATAAAGGTTGATTAATATATATATATATAAATATATAATTATATCAGTGTATTCAGTATTTTCTTTTCTTTAAATAAATATAAAATATAAAATATAAAATATAAAATAAGGTCCATACAGTATGATCTCAGTCTCTCAGTCAAAGCATTGTCAGTTAAAGTTTGTTCTAAAATAATAATGTCCTCTGAAGAATCTTCCATATAGAATTATAAAGCCTTTCTAGACTATGGATCCATAAAATAATAATGTGATTCCACATGAATATCTATGAATCTATATGAATAAATGTGATTTTAGATGAATAAGCATGAGTCTATAGAAACAATTATGCAAATAATAATAATAGGATAATGCAAATGCTCTTGATCTAAAACCCATCTTACTATTCCCCACTTCTTTATCTTCCCTTTTAAGGAGGAACTAGAAGATCTCTGTGCTGCCAGTTACTTGGGCATTAAGACAAAATAATAGCAAAATGACAAAACAATGGACATTTATGGATAGCTTGAAATCATTTGCTCATTGTTTATTCTCCCTGTTTCATTATGTCTCTTTTTATTCTCTCACTTGTCAATGGTAAGCAATTTGTTCAGCAGTATTGTTCAGCAACTGGCCAATACATCACAACAACCACCGTCTGGTCAAGGAGCAAGTACAGGTGATTGGCTTATCAATGCAGCTGCCTTTGCTGGAACCGAGGCTATATTGAAACATCATGAAAAGAATCACAATGAAAAACCAAATACATGGAGGGATGCTGGGATATTAGGTGCCATTGCTTATGGACTTCATAAGTACAGAGAGTACCAAGCAAATAAACAGCGACAACAGCGACAAATACAGCGGATGCAACATCAACAGCAAATACAACGAATGCAACAACAACGACAAATGCAACAACAACGACAAATGGCACAGTATCACCGACAGATGGCACAGTATCAGCAAAAGGTCCAATATACACAGCAGCAACAGCAACAGCAACAGCAACAGCAACAGCAACAGCAACAGCAACAGCAACAGCAGGTACAGAAAACTCCACAACAACCTCCACAGCCTTACTATAATGCTTATCTTTATGGGCAATACCAACAACAAGGAGTGCCTTACTATCCACACCACTCTATGCCCACATCCCAAATGTACACTCAATCACAGAGAGTGTACTCATACGTACCACTGTCCTACTCTTATGTACCAGCAACGCAAACAATACAGACAGCGACATCAACACCGTACCATTCCATGCCACAGCTGTACTCTTATGAACCACGCACCATTTATTATCCTATGAATTTATCACCACAGTCTTCACAAATATCTCCTTATTCAGCCTATTATAACTATCCATCCTACTACAGCTATCCACATCACACATCTACTTCAAAGTACACACCTTATCCTCCAATGTATCCTTACCATAGTTAAAACATTCATCATGGCGTTGATGACAGAAACAATCAATCCAAGATAGCATACAGTCAAGTAAATACACTCTACTGTACATATTACTATACACCACCTTTTAATAATAGTAATAAAAAGAACAGGCACATTTGCACTATTTTATAAAATTTAAATTGAACAATAACAAAGACAATAACATATGTAAACAGAAAGAAATCACATAATATATGTGGGTAGATGTACTCGACCCTTAAGAAAGATTAGAAGGCGATCTTCCAAACACACGACCTGATCCAATCACTAGTCGCGAGCCTTGTTGTGGAGTATTAGGAATATCCAGTGAAGCTGTTCTCTCTCTACTTGAATGATGGACAGAGTACATTGTCAGCGCATCCTCCTCTATCTCATGGGCATCCAAAGACATGCCACGAATGCCTGCTAACATTGACTGGTTGGCCCTGTCCATCCTATATCTTCTATCTCGCCAATACTCCACCAATGTCTGATTCCTCTGTTGAACATTTCTCTTTGTGAAGAATGGTTTAAGCCACTTTTCATCAAAAGACATAAACCAATGAGGAGGTCCTGGATCAGGAACAGGATCTCCCAAGGGTCCTGAGAGAAGACCTCCAATAGATACATCCGTAGAGTCATTGCGATCCATGGCACGATCCTCTGGAGTCAGCATGCTTGTAGACACACTCGTGTACAGGGGCCGTCTTACTGCAGCCTCCTCTCCTTCTTCCTCACGATCACTGGCCAGGTCTTCTGGCTCCAACACACCCGTTCTAATCTCCATGATCTGTAATATTCTTCCTGTCGTGCCACCAAAGATAAGCACAGTAAGCACTACCACAGCCAGAATAGTTGTACGCATGGCAGCAGCACTCTCACCCCCTAGATTAGAAGCAAGGGCAAAGGCAACTGCACCTCTGAGACCAGCCCAGAAAAGCATGAATTGGTGTGATTTTGGAAGGAGTTCTGGCTTGCCCAGGGCACGACACGTAGCATTGATAAGTGTAGAGAGAGGAACCACCGAGAAATAGCGTGCAATACAAATAAACAACTTATCTGCCTATGAGTTTCTTGTCCAAATAGCATACTAGAAGTTCATTACCGTTGTAAAGAGGATAAACAGAGGCTTGTAGTCAAGGTCTGTCTCTGTGAATAGATTTACCCCAAGATAAATAAAGATAAAGTTCTCTGATAGCTGAGATAGGATCTGGAATATATACTTTGTAGCACGCTTTGTGTGTAAAGACATGTTATCATAGGCATAGTGTTTCAAAGTGATGCCTGTAAAAAGAAGAGTGACAATGCCTAGAGATATGGAGTATAAGAAAGCCATTGTCTTCTTTCTTCTACTGACCTGACATATGGGCACCATTGGAGAATAAGTAGCTGCTATAAGCCATCAAACTAATAATGCAGGCTTCAATGTTAGAGAACTGATAAAGATTGGAGTGTTTAAGCATGAGTGCTACTGTAATGCCAAACAGAATGCCAATCAAAGTAGAAGCCCAAAAAACACCCAGAAAGAGACCAATTCCCTTGAAGATGTTAATGGCATGTAGTTCCTGACCTCTGAATTTACGAAGAGTACTATTTGTTTGCAGATACAATAATCAGTGTCTATAGAGTGTGCATTCTTGGACTTACTCTGAAAGAACGATGGCTACAGCATCATTCAATAGGGATTCGCCAGAGATAACAGCAAACAGTTGAGGATCCACATGCAGCTGGTGGAAAATAGCAAGGATGGTGACTGGATCTGTAGCTGATAGGATGGATCCAAATATCATACTGTCCAAGAAGCTAATATGAATGCCCTCTGGATTGAAGAATGCCCAGCAAAAGGTAAGTACACTAAAGAAGAAGAGTGAGTGCTGCCTTTCTCTATTCTTCCTACTAACTTACCCAGTAACAATAGCAGCAATAAATGTCCCCACAAGAGCAAAGGTAAGGATAGTGCCAAAGCTAAGGAAGAAGTTGCGCTATAAACAATCCCATGTTTAGTATGGGTTATGTTGAAGACACATTTACTCGTTTTAATTCATAGCCAGAGTTGAGAATAATAGGAGGCAAAAGTAGGTTGAAAAAGTAGCCTTCGTTAAACTGAACCATGCGCTGAATGATAGTGCCTGGGGCCAGTTTTATGACGAGTCCAACAATCATGCCTGTGAAGACAAGTGTCAATAATGTCAATAGAACAGAACAGAATAGAGTAGAGTAGAGTAGAGTAGGCAGGCACTCTCGCCTTCTCTTCTACCAAAAACACCTTCTCAACCCCTTGCCTACCTGCCATGATAGAGATGACTGTCTCATGAACAGCTCGTATCTTGCGCTGTTGTAGATAGTAACTCGTCCATAATGCACCCATAAGAAGTGTCATCAATATCAACAGAGCCCATGAACTGTACATTTCATCTTCTGCAGGTTCCTCAGGCACTACCTCAAAGGCCGCAGTGCTATCAAGGCTCATCACTAAAGTATGAGTGACATAACTCAAGACAACGGATTTTATAGTTCTTTCTCTCTCTCTCTCTCTCTTTCTGCACGTCACATGTTAGACTTCTTTAGCAAAGCAGTCCTTTTTTATTTTATGAATGAATGATAGTCTCTCTAAGCATTGACAATAGTACCAGGTGCCTTTGGATCCTTTCGAAGGTCAAGCATAAGATCCTTCATTCTGCTGACGTCTCTTGTAGGCAATTGTGCTTTTGAAGCAGATGTATCCACCTCACGAGACACTCTTTCCCATACATTGGCAGTGGCAGCCTCCTCACGGTCCTTTTGATAGGATTCCTCACGCTCTCTATACACAGATGGAATGTGGGCTAAGATGCACTGTTCTTTCTCTCGCACACACCCTTCTCCATCTATACCTGTTCTCTTCAATGGCCTTTTGCTTCTTGTCATTATAGTCTTCATAGAACTTATCAATGTCCTCACGCGCCTGTCGAATGGTCTCTTGCTTGATCTTTTCTGCTTCCTCATCACGTGCCGCAATCACCTCCTTCTGCTTCTCTTTCCACTGTCTATAACATACCCTTAGGCATTAGCATACACACTGCAATGGCATTTGGCCTTGTTCATATCGACTTGCCTTACAGTTTCAGGCTCTTCTTCAGGAAGCATAGCTCTGTGGAAAGCCTTTCTAGTGTGAGTTACAGCCGTGGCATGTCTTGAACTTACGTGGGATGTTTCGAGCTCCTCTGCCTTTGGGAATTCACTATCAAAGACAGAATAGTCGGTCTCTGTCTTGGCAGGAGAGGATATGGTATGAGGAGGGAAGTTTCCAGCCACTGTTCCTGACAAGGGAGTGCTCATGTAACTCTTTGCTCTGTCATCCTGCTGTGGAGACATGAGAACGGAGGGTGAGGGAAATTCTGGGAAGTCTGAGAGGGAAGTCTGGGCATCGTTGCTAAACAAGTCGGCATCTTCACCCAGAGCAGCACGTTCACGCGCAAGGAAGTCTGTAGTGGGGTCGTTGGTTGAGCCAAAATCACCAAATTCAGACATGAGTAGAGATACAAAAAAAAAGAGAAGAAAAAGGGTTTTTTATCTTTCTTTTTTTCCTCTTAAAATAAATGGTCTTTTAGAGTGACTGAGAATAAAGTCCTGGAAATTGTTAAGTGAGGGTGGAAGAATGAATGGGATGGATTTCATTGGATATGTGTAAGTATAGATGTAGTGGGTGTAGTGGGTGTGATGGGTGTATCAATGTATAGCTATATAAATATATAAATGTAGGTGGGCATTAGCTATTAGCTACACTTTCAACTCTCTACAGCCAATGAAATTAAATGGGATAATTTATTCTTATAATAAACTTGCTTATGCATGAATGAATGGTTATTAAATATCTAAGTTGCTGTCTTATCAGATCCTACTGATCCTTCTTCTTCACTATCATAGACGTGTAATTTATCCAGTGAGTCTGTTCTACAGGTACCAGCATCACTTGTAAGCTGCTGTCGTTGGAAATAGCGGTATAAGAGATGATCTCTTGACCTAGAACGCTCCAAACGATGGATGGAAGGAGAGTCAATCTCATCCATTACCCACTGAGCTACACGGGCATCGGTTTCTGCCTCATCCTCATCCCCATCCTGAGCCTCTACTTCCACAAAATCCATGGATCCTGTGGCTGAATGCCAGTCAATACTATCAACACCACTGCTAACACTCATCATATCATTGTTGCTCTCATTAGCAGATACATAGACAAGACTGCCAAAGGCACCAGAATGTTCACTCTCAGTGCCATCTTTACTAGATCCTCGAGTAGAAAGAGTGCCACGGGAAATGCGAGTGCCTTGGCCTTGTGAACTGGACTCTGAGTGTATCTGCTCACTCTCATAATCCTCACTTGTACTAACACGCGAATGGGTATGGACATAGGCCTCAATAGTCTCTCGTAGATCTCTGTCAGAAGCTGATTCAACAGTGACAGACACTTCATCCAATGTCACTCTCGGATCTTGAATAGTACGCATAAGAATATTGGAATATCCTTCATTCGATTCTTGGCTTGTGGCTCCTGTGGCTCCTGTAGCTCCTGTGGCTTCTGTAGCTTCTGTGTCCGGTATACAGGTAACAACACTGCTAATAGAATCATAGGACATGACTGACTCTCGAGATAGAGTGGACTCCATGGAGGGTAGGTTATTGATAACATTTCTTGCGGACTGGAAGCTTAATCTTCTAGAGGGTCGCTCTCTTGTGACCACTCTTTGTGTAGATGGAATGCTTTGACTTGTATTGATGGTAGAGGCACGGACACCAAGAACTGCATCTGAGTTGTCCATATCAATGGAATCCACTTGAATTGTCTCATAGATAACCTCATAGACTGTAGACGATAACTCTTCTTCTTGGTATTCTGTCTCTGTAATAACAGTAGACTCTTCATTAGAGAGTACATGAATTGGTGCTTGTTCGACTTGTGCTTGTTCAACCTGAATCTCTTCGACTTGAATAGATCTTGTAGTAGGAATATCTTGTACCTCAATCACCACAATATCCTCAATATCAATGGATTCTCTTCTCAAGATGTCTTGGGATTTGATCACCTGGATCTCCACTGCTTCCTTAGTATCAATAGATCCTACACTGGAGATGCCATAGACTTCAATCTCTTCGGTCTCCTTGATATCAGTAAACTCTTTGGTAGAAGAACACTCATCGATCATCTCAATATCTTCTATATCAATGGATATTCTTCTGGAGATGTCTTCTGTTTCAGTCACCTCAAGCACTTCAGTCTCTTGAAGAGTGATGGATATTCCTCTGGAAGTCTTTTCTGTCTCGAACACTTTAGTTTCTTCTGTTTCCTCCATCACAATCTCTTCGGTCTCTTCCATATCAATACAATCTCTGCTAGAAACATCCTCTGCTGCCATCTCTTCAACTTCAATGATATTAGCATAAGTCTTGGTAGAAACATCCTCTGCTGCCATCTCCTCAACTTCAATGATGTTAGTGGATGCCTTGGCAGAAACATCCCCAACTTCTATGACACTAGTAGGAATGCTAAAGGCTTTCTCAATCTTTGTCTCTTTGGTCTCTTTGATGTCAGTAGAAATATCGGAAATCTCTTTCACCACCTCTATTTTCTCAGTCTCTTTGATATCAATAGACTTTCTAGTAGTCTCCTCTGTTATTTCAACTTCTTCAGTCTCTTTGGTACTAATAGACCTGCTCAGGATTTCTTTCACCACTTCATTTTCCTCGTATTCCTTGGTATCAATGAAATCTCTGGAATCTTCTGTTTCAATCATTTCCATCTCTTTGGTAACTGCGAATGTAGGATTGAGTACATTATCTATTTTCATTTCTTCCAAGTCTACAGTCTGACAGTTCACAACTTCATCCACGCTATATAGAGAGGAATCAAATATTATAGTAGACTCCTCACATGGCTCTGATTTCACCAGATGATATTCAGTTGATTCAGTAATTTCTGGTTCGAGAATCTTTTGTTCAGACTTTGTATGGGAATATGAGCTGACTAGTTCCTTAACATTATCATCATGAGAGTGTAAAGAGGCAGTCAATGGAAGGTCTTGTCCAGCACCCTCATTATAAGACCCTTGTAAGAGCACTGGCGTGGCAAGTGTCATGGTTGAATGTGATTCTATAGTAGTAGAAGTCTCGGGTGCATCCATAAGAGTCCAGGGACTGGTGCTGCTATCCGGAGATCCAAAGGCTCCAAAAGAAAATCCGTTTTTCTCTTCTCTGAAAGACTTGTCTGCTCTTGTTTCGATGGTAAATCTTGTTGCGGATGCCTTTGTTCGAGAGGTATTTTCTTTCTTTCCTGGATTCAAAAGTTCTGCCATTCTCTCTTCAAACAAAGCACTGTGCTGGCCTGCATTCTCGCTACTCCACATATCAGAGTAAGATAACCCCCACTCTTTCACTGGATGCTCTACAGTAGCCTCAGTTGGCGATGTAACAGAAAACGACTTGTTGGAGGTATCAGAATTGTATGTAGCTTCTGCTGACTCATTCTCAGTTCTGGCCAAAGCTGCCATAGACACAGGTTCACATGAGAAGAAGAGAGACTCTGATATCTCTTTATCATCTTCAGCGTAGTCTTTCTTTGGCAGAGACGTCAATTCAAGTAGCTTCATCTGAGCCTCCTTCATAATGCTCTCATCAAAGTAGGCTGTAAAAGCCTCCTCAATGTAATCCTCTTCCTTTTCCTTTTCAGAATAAACACCACCAACATTATGCCATGGCTCTGTTACAGTCGATGAGGAGAAAGACGTTTCCTTGTTTACAAAAGTATTCGCTTGTAGATTTGGACTTGCTCTTCGTTTAAACAGTCTGCCCTTTGATAGATCCAATTGAGCCTCCAGTAGAGTTGCCGCTGCCATTAAGGGTTGAACGAGAGAGAGAGAAGCACGCTGTTCAGCCTTGTAATTCTCCTTGGCCAACCCAATCTCATCTGTTAAATTGTATGTCATTCCGCGAGCTACAGGAGTACGAGGAGATACATGGCCTGAGAAAAGATCTGGAGGCACTTCACGTTGAGACCACTCATAAGTATCTGGCAAGACATTATTGATGGGGGATACTGGCCCTGACATTAACATTTCTGACTCACTCACTACATCCCACGTGGATGTATTTTGTGTGTGTATTGTTCTTGTGGTCTTTTCATTGGCATGGGATTCTGCAATCTGAGCAAATAACATGCTTGCACTTTGGCCACGAAGTCTTTCGAGTGCCATCGAAGTATCCCAATCTGTCTCGTCTTCATTCTCCATTTCACTAGCAGAGAGGCTAGATCCTTGTTGTTCTGATAGAAGAGATCTGCCGAATGTGTAGTCAGTAAAAGCCAAAAAGTCATTGCGTTGTTGGTGGACACTATCACTTTCTTCAATAAAGAAAGATTTTTCATGCACAGGTGTAGCAGCGGCAGAAGTATAGGGAGTTTTCTCTCCATAAAATGTCTGACTAGAAGCAAACAGCTTTGAAGACTGGTGGCTGATAGCAGGTAGAGTGCCTGAGAAAGGAGAGTGTGGACTTCTTGGACTCTTGGGTAAAGAGATAGAAAGTCTCGATTTTAAGGAATTACGACGGGAGCTAGTACTTTCCTCAGAGTTAATGACAGGAGAATACCCTTCTGTAGAAAGACGGCTAGAGGATTTGAAGGGAATAGGAATAAGATCACGATCACTCCAGTCATCGTCTATATCTGCTGATATAAAACTAGCGTAAGGTGATCTATGAGGAGAGGGAGGCACAGAATCCATAGCATACTGTGAGCCTTGCCACTCGGAGTTGGCCATTTCTTCATGGTGCTGCTCTTCACGGTGCTGCTCTTCATGGTGCTGCTCTTCATGGTGCTGCTCTTCATGGCAAGAATAAAATGGATATATCTCCAGACTCTTCTGAACTTCCATCTCATCTTCATAGACCTCAAGAATATTGTATTTTGTCTCTTCTGAATTGCTTTGTTCTTCAGATTCTCCAGTAGGATAACTATAGATAAGAAAATAACCATTACTCTATATTCTCTATTTGCCTTGGCGTCTTATTGACTTGCCTATAGTCAGATGCTTGGCGATACTCTTGATAATTTTCTCGGGCGGGTTCTATGTGGTGGTGCTCTTCCATCTGATTCCCTGATTCCAGGTCATCAACTATCTTTTCCATTTGAGCCTGCATGTATTCATCCATTTGATGAGTGTTATCATAGGAAACCTGTTCCTTATTTTCATTTCTTAGTATTTCGTCCAGCCAAATACGAGAGGGAGCATGATCCACATGTGTTTCCCAAGGAAATACAGGGTATTCCAGATGAGTTTCTTGGTGATGAGTCTCTTGGTGATGGTACTCCTGGTAGTACTCTTGATGAGCTTCCTGATGGTTGTCTTGGTAGTACTTATGATAGTTGTCATGATAGATCTCTTGGTGGTTGTCATGATGGATCTCTTGGTGGTTGTCATGATGGATCTCTTGGTGGTTGTCATGATGGATCTCTTGGTGGTTGTCATGATGGATCTCTTGGTGGTTGTCATGATGGATCTCTTGGTGGTTGTCATGATGAGTCTCTTGGTAGTAATCTTGGTGATACTCTTGATGGCCCTGAGAATTACTTTCATAGTTAAAATATCCCTCATGCTCTTCTTTGGCACTCTCATTCTTTTCCTCACAACTATACTCTTGATCTGATACTTCCAAAGGCTCAAAATTATACTGTGAATAGTCATAGCCTAGCAGTGTTTCTGGTTGAGGATAAGAGTGTTTAGGAGCAACCCAGACGGGCTGTTCATGTCTGGGTCTATCCCATGCATTGATGAATGTATGTAGATCAGGAAGAGCATTCTCATTGGGATGATAAATGTCTGGCAACCCATGATAAGGAGTGTCTGTAGGAGAGTGATTCTATACAGTAGATATATTAGCATGGGATATTCTCTCCAAACACAACTCACTCGAATTGGCTCATATACTTGTGTCAGTTGAGCTTCTTCTGGCATCCACAAAGGAGTACTAAGAGTGACATGAAGAGGAGGAAGAGGAGCAATGTGGCGTTTTTCTTCATAGACTCGCATATCATCCTTGATACGTGCAGTATCCCAAGCATTGGCTAGTGTAGTCTCAAACAATGCAACAGGTTGTGTGTGTAGCTCACCAAGGACAGGAGAAGCAAATCCAGAACACAACTCATGAGGAAGAGTCTAATTCATTTACATTGAGTAACATCACCCAAGTCTTATAGTTACCTTTCCGTAGTGCTTTGTCCAAGTGTCCCACCAACATTGTACGAGTTCACACAAACCAGGCCAGGCATTTCCACGTGGAAATACTGTCCCATCAGCAAATCTCTGCCACTTCCATGGTTTATCATAGCCAATAAAGTGAGAGATGGCAATACTGCTCCGGTATTCTATGTGGGCAGGAGCATAACTATTGGACTGGTTTTAGTGTTTGTCTAGTGTCTGTTTCTACCTGTATTGTGCTGTGGGGGTTGTGTTGTAGATAAATGGCAATCTGTGGTCCTTGGAAGTAGACCACTGACTGAAGTAGGTGTTGAGAAGTCCCTGATCACCCCCTATGTAACATTGTTAATAGACGAGTCTGTGCCTATCCATTCTATGCACTTACCATCAAAGGAGCCTCTCTGTGCTGCCAGTGCCACTAGTTCATCATAGATGGCCTCGGAGGGTTCAGCCACAAACACACCCGAATTAAAACAGTCGGGCCAGCCAGCGTCGGGGGCAGCAGAAAAGGCAGGCCAGTCAAAAAGCTCATCAACATTACGCAGAGGCAGTGTGTCAGCATCAAGAAAGACTATCTTTGTGTAATCTGTCAATCTCCATGCATGCAGTTTAGTGTAGGTAATGTCCAGCTCAGGTCGACCCAGTAGACTGAGATTGGCTTTATTATGGGATCGCAGTGTATTCACTCGAATCACTTTGCAGACCTTCTCCAGAGAAGCACAGGCTTCTTGGGATACTTCGGGAGTGACAAGACATACAATAGGACGAGTGGTGTGCAAGTCCCATAGACGATGTGCAAGTACCAATGCACCCTGACAATAGGAATCAGTAGCTACAAGCGTAACAAATGCTTCCATTCAAAACAATAACAATCAACACTAACAAAGAACAGCTAAAAGACAACAGAGAAAAGAAGAAATAAATAGGCAAGTGCGTTACACACTATTTTAAGTTTTATCGCCCCAAGATTCCTCAAGGATAAGAGAATACAGTCCAGCTTGTCGCTTGGACCAGCTAGATTGCTACTTTTGGTAATAACAGCTAAAGCAGTTTTAAATGGCCTGTTACCTCATTGATGAGTTCGATAGGACCTATCCGAGGGAGAGAAATGAAAAAGAGAAACAAAAAAAAACAAAAACACATACACACACACCACACACAAACTCACCAGGTCCAATGCCAAGGACTGTCTTGGAACCAGCAGCAATCTGTGTTCTGCCTGCATCCCGAATGCTCTGGGCTGTCAGTTGGTGGCTCAAGGCAATGGCTTGGAGCATATCCCTAAATCCATTCTATTAGAGTGCACTCTCTCCATTGTCATTTCTTACAGTTCATCCTCACTGGAGGCTTTGAGGGCGATTTTTGCTTGTCCAGAACACTCCCAGGCACGCAGAATCTGCAGAAATGAATAAAGAGGTGCAGAGCCTTACTAAACTTACCTCTGGGTTGGACTGCTTTACTGATTTGTAACAAGCCAATGTCGCATGTCCGCACTATCTTTTCTGCTCAATCATCCTCCATCATCATCATAAATGAAACTTACCTGAGCAGCAATTTTTCCCTTGGTCATTCCCAAGTCAGACCGAACAACAAAGACCTACCCAAGCTCAGTAACAAAATATCTCCTCCTTCTCCCATAACCCTACCATTTTATAGTCTTTGTATTTAGACGCGTCCAGTTTACCAGTAGGAAAAGCATCGAGAGAATCGCTGTCTTCTTCACTGTCTTCTTCGCTGTCCTTTTCACTGTCCTTTTCACTGTCTGTGTCTTGACGGGAACGTGGCTGATCTCCTACAGACTAGTGCCATGGGTTGAATGAGTGCAAGAGGCGAGTGCTGCTTACCTTTTCACCCAGCTTCTTTCCTATCCATATTCCTGTCACAAAAACAGCTGCTGTTGTAGCTACAATCCCAAACAGAGAATAAACACCTGTAGTCTTTGGTAGGCTGCAAGACATGGCTTTAGTAAACACACTCAGGAGCTGTTGTGGCTGTGACTGCATCCATGGACCGGTGAATATCACGGGCATTGAAATATTCTCGTAGTAAGTGGTACACATGGACTAAGGTTGAGTGATCTGTGCCGTGCTATTTGTTTCGTTTTTTATTTTGATTTGGCTTGAGTCACTACTACATAAGAACCGACTCAGCTGCCTTGCATTTTTACTAGAGCATAAAAGGAAGGTGGACACAATAGAGAATATAGACATTTATAGACATTGATACACCTACATGTACAAATATAGATATATATTGGCACACACACACACACACACACAGATAAATAGATAGACAGACATGGACATTGATAGATAGATGGACAGATAAATAGATAGTCATATAGATAGACATATAAATAGACAAATACATATATAAATACACATATAAATATATAAATACACACCCACCCACCCATTCACACATAGATGGATAAATAGATATACTCTCACATCTACATCAATAAATAAATACTATTTCCCATGTTGGGGTTGAATAAAAAGAATGTTTGTGGATATAAAAAAAAACATGATAAACTGTTTTTATTATTATTAAATAAAGAGCAAATTTTCTTTTTTCTTTTTCCAAGCTGTGTTCAACCACTATGAGAAACTCAACTCACAGATGGCATTGAATAGAAAACAGGGGTTGTGACATCTGATACAACTATCGAATAAGTTGGCCTGGAGATAGTAAATAATGACTCCCTTAAAATGACTAAACATGCATTCATTAAAAGAAAAGAGTCATATAAGCTAGTCTTCTCCTATCCAGAAACTCAATAGAGCTCAATGTCTAATCTTTAAAGAATGATTAGATTGTGAACTTTGTCAAGGGACACTTCTTCAAAGAAGAGTCCAAGAAATACAATAAGAGCGGAACTATTTCTACGGGGCTTCAACTAAAACAATGGTTCATCTCACTCCACTTATCAACATTACACGACGGCACTATGTACATAAATACCACAATATACTAAAGACTATCCTTTAAGTGTCTGCAGAGAAAATGAAATCTACTGTTACAAGATGGTGTCTAAGAAGAAGAATGGAAAAGATGCAATATCACATTAGATGACGTGATATTGCGTTGTAGTGATAAGAAGAGATAGAATTTCACTTTCTTTTTCTTTTTCTTGCTGTCATCTGTCAGCTCCTATGCTTACAGTATGATAGATATGAAAATATCAGCATGGTATATAAACCAAGATAATTAGTATTGATACTTTGGTAAAAATAGCAGAGTATTGTTTTTCACCACTGTCTATACTCTATAGCTTGGTTATTGTTTATTCTAATGATATATATGCTGTCTTTGTGATAATAAACACACATCAATAAAATGAAATTCTAATAGAGAAATAATACTTACTTGAAAGATAGCATAATAGACCACTTCTACTATTACTTTTGTATCTTTCTAATACTAAATAAAAACAAAAATAAATCCTATCTTTGTTTCGTTGATTAAGACACAGTAAGATGTATTCACACTTTATGAATTCCTTGTTCATTGTCTAATCATACTGCCCAAGAATTAAGGATAAAACAAGTTTATTATTATTACTATTATGATATCAAAAACAAAGATGTTTACTGAATGATAGATATTAATTGGTTAACACTATATATTTGATGTTTTATTCATATGATATGGGAATATTCTTTTAATAATTTAACTGCCATAAATCTATTAGAATTGTTTTGTGATTCCACATTTATCTTTAAAGCTGTATTTACGCTATATTTCTAGTTAGGGTAACCATCTGTTTATTTTAATCTATTCAATAAAAAGGTCTATCAGTTGGTAATACTTTTCAGAGACCTGTATCCTTGATACGTTTCCCAAGCTATAGTCTTAGCAAATAAATCTGGCTGTATGTGCGTGCGTGCGTGTTTGTGTGTTTATCTAACCATAACAACCTATAGGATAGTAGTAAAGACAATGCCTTGAAATCATTAGTGTTCACTTCTTGGCCAGTTTTTTATTCTCTTAACTATGACTGGTAAGTAGCATGAGATTATTATCAAATTGATATTTTGTAAACACTATGGCTTAATACCTTGTCAATGGCCTTTACTGTATGTCTCTTTATGTATCTAACCATATTTACCATAGATAAAACATAGAACCACTAAATAAAGTTTATAAAAAATAAATAGTATTCAAATATCTTAATGATAAAGGATCCAGTAAACCAACTACTAATATGGTTTTTATTCCGCGATGTGATTTTACTACTATCTTGTGACAAAATTAATTTTATAATGAGACTTGTGATGTCCAAAATCTTTAGTGATAGGCTAAACATACTTATGATTGCATGAAAGACTCAATAATATATAAATTATACTATCACAAAAGTTAACAGATCTCACGAAAAATTATAATAGTATTGTATTCTCAAAACATTCAATGTCTAATAGATTCTGCTAACTTGGGATATGTAATCATGGTGTAGTAGCATGAGGAATGTATCAGAGACTTTTCCATAAGACGTTATTTTACTTTAATTTTATCTTTCTCTGTTGCTGATCTACTAATAGCGTCTCATATTTGATATCTACCTTGTACACTGTGTGAAGTTTTACTAATGAGCATCTTTTGTTTTAAACCATAAATTGATGCTCCAAGCTCCATAGGTAGATCTCACATTGAGTTACTTTGAATATATCGAGTAGTTAACTTGCCGAGTTTATTCATTTGTAGATAGATATAGTGAGTATATAAAATAGTTTTAAAAGGATATAAAACTAAAAAAATACCATTAAGAAGTTATTGAGCTTAAAGATTTCTATTTCAGTGTCTTTCTCTAAAGACACCGAGGTTAAATAGTTTACAATCTCTAATGTTTAGAACAAAGTATCATTGCTATATATCATTGAAGAATAAAAAGAGCCATCCACTCAATAGATAATGATTAATATGGCACATTGAACGATATACCAAGCGAAAATAGATATATATTTAATAATTTCAATGACTGTAAAATAGTCAAAATCATAATAAGTACAAAATAAAGTTATGTCAATTCAGTATGCATAAAATACATGGAAAAAGTATACATCTATTGATTAATTGAAGGAATATGAATATAGTATGAATTAGTAGTATCCAAATTAGGAAATATTGTCAAATTATAATAGACATTATTAACACTAACTACACCTTTTAAAATTTTCCTACTCCTTAGGCTGTTTTATCGGTAGATTTAAAAGCTCAAGTCTATTCACTCGGATAAAAAATAACACTATTCTTTTTTCTATTTATAACGAACTGAATAGATTCACGCACATAGTATTAAAGACTGTGTTGTTAAAGTAGAAATTCCTAAAATAGACAACTTGTTTATAAATCTCCTATTCTTAATGCTACTAACTCTACTACACACCAGGAGATCTTTAGGATATAGAGACGAATTATAATTGTTTAAAAATAGCAAATCTATTTGAAAAGAAACAAAAATAAATTAATATGTATTCATGTTAGTTTTTAAATAAAGATTATTATGTAGATTTACCTGTAGATATCTGAATCCCGGAAGAAACCACCTTTGATGTGGTGATGTAATACAGTGTCAGGCAAAAAAATAATAAAGGTTTTATTTTTCGACATGAATTCTTGTTTGGGGAAATACTTATTACTTTTAATAAAAATACACATTAAACACACAGTAGAGACTTGAAAATTGGATGAAGTATAAAGAAGGTCAACAGGATAATATATACAAATTTATTGGGTGGAAGCCCTTAATATTTGGCGCTTCCACCCTTGGCATCTATTATAACAGCCCTACATTTCCAATGTATGCTGCTGATGAGGTTGTTGGTAACCTCCTTGGGAATCTTGTCCCATTCCTGGACCAGGAGAGCTTTCAGATCCTGGAGGGTGCTTGCTGGGGTCATCCTCTTCCGAACTGCTCTGTCCAGTTCCTCCCAAAGATGCTCAATTGGGTTCAAGTCAGAGCTTTGTGTGGGCTAGTACTCAGAGTCCCTAATTTTATTGACCTTTTCCCACCAACTGGTATAGGCCCCAGTATGACAGCTAGCACCCTCTTATTGTAACAGAAACTTACTGTTCTACTTTCTGATGCAATTCCATATATCAAGGATAGAACTCAACAACTAAAACAGTGATATATTTGTCTTGGCTTATAGTGCCATCAACAAAGACTCGTGGGCCAAATTCATCAACCTAAAAATAGCTCCAAGGCATGACACTTCTCCACTGGTCGCTCGTCCAATTGACATGTTCCTTAGCCCAACAAAGCCATTTCTCTTTGTGTTTTTCAGTCAAGGCCAGAGTGCGATATACATAAAAAGATCCAAACCCTAACTGATTTCAATAACTGATCATGGTGTTTCTACATACATCCACCTGAATCTTTAACATTTCTAATTTCAGTTGATTGTATGGGGCAAATAGATCCCTTCTAATGACCTTTTCCAGATGCCTGAGGTCCCTCTCATTCAATTTTTTATGTTTTACATGACTCTTTAAACGCAATGGTGATATGTGTTTATGGATATTTTTAATACTATTTTGAACTGTGGGCTTTTTCATCTCAACTATGTTTGCAGTGACAGTCATTTTTAATCCAGCCTTAAACTGGTAATAAATGCTCCATAGCTTTTTATCTTCTGCTTTATCATATTCTCCACAGGTATTAGTTTCTGAAAATGTGTCTGACATAGTGTGCTGGTTTAATCATATTAGGAAAGAGTAAAAGTTTTATGCAAAAACAAGTATCTTTTTTTTTATATATTAAAATTTAGGCAAGTATTAAATTCAATTGGGTGTGATTGTATATAGTTTGTGTAAAGTTTAATAGTGTTATCTATTCATTTTGGTTGTATAGTGCACACGCTCAAATAAGACACTACTTGAACAAGATAAAATGATCTTTAGATTAAACAAAGTTGACAATGTAACAAAAAGGTAATAACAAAAATACACTAAGTGGAAGGTGGGTATGGCTTTCAACTTTTTACTGAAAAGATACTCAGCTCAGAGAATAGATGTTATCCAAAGGATAGACTCAAAACATAATAGTAACAATAGAAAAATATCAGATTAAGGTTTATTGTTCAGCAATTTTCCAACTTATATACTTTGCTCTGAAATAAAGTTATAAGAACTATATAACGCTTAGTAACATTGATCAATCAAAGAAAAATGGTAAAGATAAAGAAATACTAATTTCAATATAAACACTATCATGTATCTTATTCCAATTGATATTGAGGTTATTGACTACTGTTGTGATTTGATTCTAAGCTTCTGCAACAATCATATCAATACTATGAATGGTATGAATCTCCAGCTTATTCTATGACCCATCATGATAGACCATGTATTTTTGCTTAAAGCTTTTTTGTATTCATTATTGAATAGGCCGACACGGTATAGCATATGGAATTGTCTTTGCGTAAAACGTAACAATGGTTAAGAATACAGTATAGTAACAACAACAACAACAACAACAACAACAACCTATAATTGAAGGTGATTGTAGAACATAACTACTATCGCTTAGCATACGCATTATAACATTTTATTGAATAAATCATTAATCTAATATATTATTTTCTCTATTTAATATATTCAATCCAACATTTCTTTAATTTTTTACCTGATACACAACACCTTGTATCATCTATCTGTCCTGATGTATGATTGGCTTTAACATACTAAAGTGGTGGAGCGAAAAAAGCCAGTTGTCTTAAATTCCACACTATTTTATTCTTTTGATAAGAAAAGAATTTATTTATAATGTCTATACCATCCAACACCGTGAATATCTTCCACACAGTTCTTGAGATGTATAAAAAAGATACTGGCATCAATATCCATTCAGTCGTCTTCCACTAGGTGTTGAACTTGAACTCTACTCTGTCTGAGACACCTCATATGCTCACTATGCATCCTAAAGGGATAGAAGGCATAGCAAGGTATCACAAAAAGACAAACTCGGTGGCACCTTTACTCATGCATAATCAAAGGAGTAGGCTTAATGACTGAGTCCATGGACGGTTATATTGAACAGTTGTGAGTGATTTTTGACAAAAAAAAAGTCATTGTGGTGAACATGGCCAGCAAGATCTCAAGAGTAATTACAAAGGGATACTTTGATAAAGTAGAATTTCATTCGTACAGTCTGTTAGAATTTTTTTTTGATAAAAAAGAGCGTAGAAACAAGGCTTCAGTGGGCCCATGAGTATGTTCACTAGATGTATGGGCAATAGCAGAAAATAGTCTTTTTTTTTTAGAATAATCTAGAGTAAAGCTGATTATCCATGGTAGGGGCGTCAAATTCGACAGACAACATGGTACGGCCTTTAAGCCCGAGAATGTCCTGGAAACAAGGAAGTTTGGTGGTGGTGAAGTGACGGTATGATAAACTCCGATAACTCCATGGATGTCTTGAGAAAAACCTGCTGCCATAAACTTGATTCTCTCCCCCCTCCCCCTCCCTACAAATACCTACTCTTAATGAACTCCTAAAAGATAACAATGCTAGGTCCCATACGAGTAAATTAACTCAATTGGAAGGCTGCCATTGAGATAGTGATGACTCTTTACTGGCCCTCGCAAAGCCCCAATCTCAGTCCAATTGAGCATCTGTGAGCCCAACTCAAGAAGTTTTTTTTCTTTTTTCTTTTTAGGAAATAAAATAGAATATATTCCACCAAACAGCAATTGGAGGCTGCCATGACGCTGAAATGGGGTAGAATATTGAAGGAAGTAGCAGACACCTTTATTGCCAGCATGGGGCGGAGATGCCAGGCTGTCATTGATACTAAAGACTGATAGTGATTATTAATCAACCTGCGATTAAAACTATTGTTTTATATTATCGACACCTCTCTATTTATTTATTGAAAGTATTAGGTCTCTATCTATTGATCTCATAAAGCTATAGCACTATAAAGATAAATTAAATTCATATTAATAAATAAATTAGGGGTTCAAAACAACCATTTCTTTTCGTTAGTTACTTTATTGTGTTATTGATGGATATTACAAGCGTAGTTTTTAAATACTGGTAGTCGATGTAGTATATTGGACCAAGACTATTCTAAACAACTTGATAAAAAAAGCTATATTGATTCAATGACTTACCATTCTCTTTCTCATCCGAGAAATAAAATAGAATACGATACAAAGATCTCAAGGGCTATGGCATGATTAATATCTCTAGTGACATACACTTGTTGATTTATACTACTATTATTATGATTACGAGATGCCATGTCGATCAATTACTAATAAAATAAATGTGCATTTACTATTGTTTTTGGGGATGTTTCTTTTTTATTTTATTTTCATGTGTATATAGTTTATCATAAATAATAGATCAAAATAAATCAAAGGGAGGGGAAGGGAAAGCAAGATAGGAGGAGGGGAAGAAGATAAATAAAAACCTATGAACAAATTATATTTCTCACTCTAGAGAATACATAAAAAGAAAAGATATCGGTGCTCAAAAAGATGATGAACTAAGGAAATAATAATGATCTCTATCAAATACAATAAGTTCCTCAAACAATATCCGAGAAAAAAGGACTTTTATTCATTCTTGCTATTGTATTTATATAGATATGTATAAAATGAACGGGCTATAGTAAAAGTAGCTATAAATCTATATCTATATCTAATGTATCATAGAGATAAGTAAGGAGATGAAGGAGATACAAAGTTAAGACAGGTATGGTATGAAGAGTTTGTCAATGAATCGGAAAGCTCGTTTCTGAATTCTTGTTCGGAGTAGACTGTGATAGGCGAGGTCGCTTCATAGCAGAACACTTGCGGACTTTCTGGAGAACTCCATGTGTTGTAGGTTGTATGATGTGTAAATGCGCATAAATAAAGTTGAGAAATATAAAAAAGAGACACCAGCACAATTGAATGTATACATACAAATTAGTTAGAAAGAGAGATAGAAAAGTTAAGGACATTTTTTTTGGACGGTATTCTTTCCTCAGGGGGCTCTAAAATCAACATAGGTTCATAAAAAGGATATCAGTCGAGTCTAATGTATGCTCGAATTCTGTTGGTGTAAGTGAGATGTCTTCGTTAGAAAGAGTTTCATACTCGGGAGAAACTGTGAGAAAGATAAAATAGGGTTAGTTTGGAATGCTGTATACAATAGAAGTAAGGGGAATATATTAATATTTTCAACAAAGAAAGTAGGCATATTAAGATATTAAGATAGGCTACATTTATGCCTCAATTTGTTTGCTTCATAATTCAGATCAGTGATCTTTTGTTGAACTAAATGCATTAATTCTGCTCGAGCATGAAATCGAGCACACTAACATGTAGATTAAAAACAATTGAATGTGTTTTTAGTACATAGCCTATAATGGCAGCAGATAAAAAGAGTAGAGAATCATAGCGTGGCTTCTGATTCTCTAAAGACTGATCATTGCCAGCCCCTTTTGTTTATTCACTTACATAATATTCATCCCATGCTTGCTGTTTCTGTGCTATAAACCATTCCTGCACTAGCTTTTTTTCACTGTCTCTCCATAGCTGGGCTCGTGATAGTTTCTGATGTTTCATTTTATCGAGTTGTTCTACTACACGATCATAATCTGGATCGTCATAATGGGCAGAATCGTCATTTGAATAGATGACTTCTTTTGTACTCTTATTAATGTTACTGAGGATTGTATGCCTGCATAGATAAGCCCTTGATTAGATCAAGCGAGAATGGATGTGTCCTATTCTCAATCAATATTTACCTTTCTTGATTTTCTGGTGGATTTGTGTTTCTCTTTTTGGCCTTTTTTTTGTTTGTCTGCCTTAGGTTATTACCTTGGTAGGCCGAGTTCTTTGTTTTAGATTTGTTGAGTGTTGAAGCCATAGCTAGTGCAGTAAAAGAAGAAGAGGTACTAGTGTGGGTCTTGAGTTATGAAGATATCTTGTTCATAAAGAAGAGATGGGACTTACAGAATAAAAACTAAAAAAAAAATAGCAAAAACTATTCTTTAAAGAACTATAAAAAAAAAGAGTAAGAGGAAGGAAAGAAGCAAGGAGAAAGACAAGCATAGATAAACATGGGCAAATGGTGACACATCATCATAAATTCTAACCCAACACAACTGCTTGCTATTTTACTTTTGCTATTGAATGGCTGGATATTTATAAATATGTTTAATGATAATTTTATTGACTCACTGTCTATAGTTCTTTATTGAAATGGCTCTTCAGAAACAGTCATTACCATTAGAGCTGTGAAGATTCCTGTATAGAAACAGATATCGATGAGCCAAAATGTCCTGTCTTGACTACGACCAAACCAACATCAACAAGACACGAGTTGTTCCACAAATTGGTCTTCTTGATTGAATAGTGTGTGTTTACAGCCTATAACACAGTGAAATTATTCTTTCTTTTTTATATTTTATATTATCAGTCGAAACGAAGAGATTTCCCTTATTCAATAGAGCGGGGGAATTTTTTTTTTACTATTTTGCCCATTCTGAATACTGAACATTTCTATTGTGGACTACTCAGCTGTCACTATTACTGCTTCTATGCAATGAATAGTCCCCACTTCTCCTTATAGTTTATACAGAAAGATTCAGCAGAAATACGGAAAGGAAAAGAATAAATGGTATAGAACAATAGCCAGAGATAGTTCCTCCACTCTTCTGTCTATAGTTTTACAACCTTCTTCTACAAGGAGTATTGAGGGATACTATAGTGAATTTATACAAATAGGAACCATTTAGAACCCCTCTGCCAATATAGCATGGTCTTTTGGGTAGCAGTCACTCATTGGGTAAACATAGTGCAGAAAATACAAGATAGGTACACTGTCCAAAAAAAGAAAAAAAGTCTATTGATAAGAATGGCTTCCCTCCCTCGCTTATTGTCTCGGTCCTCAGTCTTTAATGCAAAGCTCAACCAGCACCACTTTTCTCTGAGTGCTATTCAAAAAAATGCCGTTGCTGCCACTGCTGCTGAAACAAAGGCAGAGGCAGCTGCTCAACGTAAGAAAGGACTTATTGAATAAGAGCAATGAAGACTCATTACTGATACTATTTCATACTTAGGTGCTGAGAGAACAATGAAGCGTTTCTGGAAAAAAGTAGGCATTAAGAAGGAGAACGGTAAGTGTTTCTTTATATATATATATACCCATGTTAGTTTGAATGAAGTGTTCATTATGAATAGATGAGTATATGATTCTGCTCGATCAGCGTAGTCTGCGCACTCCCGGCAATAATGTGATGCGTTTTCCCGTAACCCAATACAACCTGGCTCTATTGACAGCTGCAGAGTGGGATGCACAGACTGAGAACCTCAAAGCACACACATTGCCCTTGGTAAGCCATGCCGTTTCTGTAGGCTTCTTTTCTCTATAAGAAAGAGTTACTTATCACTACCGTCTTTCTTTCTTTAGACTTCTATTATTGCACGCGCAATTGATGCCTTTGGATCTTCGAATCCTGGCCACCAAACCCTTCGTTCTGATGTGATTGACAAGCTTATGACATATTTTGATACCGACGCCACCTGCTATTTTGAAGAGGGCCCTGATGTTCTTGTTGATCTCCAAGAACAGTACTGGAGACCCATTCATAAGTGGGCTCAAGAGACTTATGGTGTCCATGTTGAATCTACCACTTCTATTTTCGCCTCTACTCAACCTAAAGACACTAAGATTAGATTAAGAAAAGAGATTGAAGCCATGGATGACCTTGAGCTGTCTGCCTTTGAAAAGGGTGTATTGAGTTCAAAGAGCTTCTTGGTAGGATTGGCACTTGTCAAGGGAGCAGTGTCAGTAGAGCATGCATCACAGGCAGCTCATGTAGAGATGAACGCACAAATGCACCGATGGGGACAAGTAGAAGATAGTAAGTGTTATTTAGAGCAACTCATTGGCTAATATAAACTATAGGCCATGATGTAGAGCATGAGTACATTCGACAAACATTGGGTTCCGTAGCATGCTCAGTAATGCACAAATATTAAAGATAATGGTTGTTGTTTTTCTTTACTGTTTTTTTATTGTTTTTTTTTCCTATTGTATGGATGAACTTCCTCATGTCCTATGTGGAGAGTGTCTGTGCCTTGTATACAGAATCACTAGTTTAGATATGCTTACTGCATATGAGACGGATAATGTCTGACATGGTGATTACACCCACAAGCGTAAGGAGATTCTCTGAGCTAACAATCCAGACTCTATGAGTATCCTGTGTGGCCATAATGTCAATCACATCCTTAAGGGAAGTTGTGGGTGTGCAGGTGGGTGTAATAAACTGGTGGCCTGCCATCATCTATAAGAGCATCTACATCAGCAGGAGAACCTCAAGTCTACTGCTTACTTTGACATAGTCTCCACAAGGCAGCACCAACTGTTCTATTCTCTCCAGATTAGCCCCCGGAAGATCCTCTAAGCAGAGATCACCCTGGAGTCTATTATCACTGTTTAGGGTTGGGTATCTATTGTATTAGTAGTGGGCCAATGCAGGACTGTTTTTATAGTGCTTTACCTGTCTACAATAGGCAGTCCTCCCAAGTTCTCTTTAGCCATCAGACGGTAAACACTTAGGGCTGATGCAGTAACAGGGACTGTCACCATTGGCTTATTCTCTAAGAATCCAAGGGCCTCTACTGTAGCATCCACAGAAACTAGATCAGCAATACAGCCAAAGTGACTGTGAATGTGGCGAATAACATCAGTTTGAGAGAATAGCCATGGAGAATAATCCTTGTCTCTAAAGTCAATAACAAGGGCTCTATGAATGCCTGAAGCAAACAGCCTCAGGGTCTATCAAGAGAGATTATCAGACGGTATAATTCATAGATCCCTTACTTCTAACAGATCATCTCGACAGTCACATTGGTGCACCCGATAACTCTCACGGTCAAAGTCAAGGCCAAGGACATTTTCGATGGGTTCTTCAAGCTTGAATTCTTCTTTGTGTACTGTCATTACCGTCAATCCCACAAGATAGAGCATAATATCAAACAGATTTACAATACTGACAATGGTAGAGTCATTGTGGGAGAAGAGAGGAAGAGAGGTAATTTTGTTCTTGTACATAAGATCCAGTGCAGTTTGGACAGAGACTGTAGGCCCAACAGCAATCAGATGTCTCTTGGCATGGTACAGACTAAGATCATTGGGCGTGATAAGCGTGATTTGAGTACTCATCTTGGAAAAGGGGTTGAGAAGGAATCAATAAGAACAAGAGACCAAGAATGAGAAAGAAAAGGTAGGCCTAATGTCGGAGATTGTGTTGGAGAAACGCATGAATGTGTGTTCACGCGGTGAAGGTTTCGTTCGGAGGAAGGGTCTGCTAATACATCTTATGTTCTGGTGAATTTATTTCAACCTCCTCCCTGTGCAGTGTTTATTTTGTATTTGATTCTACTTTAGAATGGTTTTTTTTATTGATGGTTAGAAGGGCCTCAGATAAGTGAGTAGCATGTCTGTGGTTTAAAATACACTTTCAATAGTAAGATCAGAGTGGGAATACAGTTAAAAGTATTAGAAGCATAGATCATAAAAATAGGAGACTTGTAAAAGAACATTGGTATTGGTCAGATACTCTTAATTAAATGCTGAGCACTATGGGTGTTCACTTTAATCAGTACATTTTTATCTTTGGTGTTTTTGAAGAAGACATACACAGCATGGATAGAGTGGGCAATGTTAAATAGTATACATACTATATTTATATCCGGCCAGTTGACTGGCTGATGGATGATGCCCAGTCACCCTCATTGAATTTGTTTAATATTTGTTGGGAAGCATGGTGATAAAAGGGAAAAGAGAGAATTATTTTTGTTGTATGAAGTTCTGTTCTTTCTCAATAGTGTTAGGCCAACACAGTATATCAGATGGATATTCAGAATATTACATTTGTGGAGAATAGGACAAGATAGAAAGTGGAAGATGATAGGGTATTTATTGCCAGTTTATGGCTGGATTAGAGTTGGCTGTGATTGTGAGTGTGATTGTAATAAAGCCTATAGTTCAAAATAGTATTTTAACACCATTATCAGTTATTGCAATCAGTTAGAGTTTGGATCCTTTTCTGTAGACCATAAGCCAGCCGCAACTGAAGAACACAAGGAGAAACGGCTTTGTTGGGCAAGGGTGCTAGCTGTCATACTAGGGACTATGCCAGATAGTAGAAAAAGACATTAAATCAAATTATTCGATGTACAAACTGTTGTGGATATGTTCATTTGCACAAAAGTCATCTTAACTGTCCAAATAATGACAGATACCATACAGAAAGTAATGAAATTGTGATAGTACCAAGGAATGGCAGCTTAGTACAGAGAATGAGTGAGATGAATGAGTCATGCAATCCTATGAGTTATGTACTTCTTCTTTATACAGGACAGTTAGGTTGGAGTATAAATACATTTTCAGTCAATGACTAAAATATCAAGATAGGCACAATAAAACACTACTGCTTCAGACTAATGTACAGAAATGACTCCAATGACTTCCATTTATTTAGAAGCCCTTTTATCAGTATAGAGTAGACATGTATGCTAACATTGAGCATGATTGCCTGAATTATATAGGGCATAACCAAGACACACCAAGAAGAGATATACTAAGCAGTATACATGATGCTGCTACCTTAGGTCTTATACACTAAGAACGAGAAGTTATCAGTTGGAAAATCGTTAAAGACAGCTACAAAATAAATGGTCTGGAATGAAGTATTTATGATAAGTTGTAGTGTATTTGAATGCAGCAGATAGATCTTTTAGAGATAGTATAAGTGTACAACAGCCTTTATTATAATGTGTGCCTTTTGGTGGTGATCTCCTTGAAGTTCTTCTATCTGTAATAATCATTAGAATAAGAGAATAACATACAAGTTGAATAAAAAAAGAAGGAACAGAATGAATAATACGTTAACTAAACAGATATCTTTGGACATAAGAAGCGATTGATGACACTATCACATCAATAAAGGATGAATAGTAGCTGATACTATACAATGTTATTAAAGGCTATCCATTTCCTCTTTCTGATTGTATTTCTATCTATTTTTTCTGAACTAAAGATGTTATGTAGCCAACAAGATACGAATAAAGTAAATTAAATACAATATGCCTATAGAATCAATCTAAGGTTCTTAAATGTATTTGATTTTCATAGGAGACTATAGCAAGTTATCCAGGTGCGAATCCTACCAGAGTAATGACAATAGAAGGAAAAGGCATGTGGAGGATGTTGAAGAAAGAAGGATTCAAGCTCTATCTTATCAATGAATTCAAAACATCGACCCTATGTCCTGAGTGCAAGTAATCACCTTTTGGAAACAGTTAAACATATCAAGAACCCCAGGCCCTATCAACGAACAAAAATACTCCAAGTTAAATGTCATGGTCTTCTCAGGTCATTTCTTCTTAATTTTATATCAAAAAAGAAACTCATTTCCCTCCCTTCAAATAGGTGTTCAAACCAAAATTGTATGAAAGACAAGACATTGAGGCTTTGGGAATCGTGATCTAGCTTCTACATTGAACTTTGGACATAGTCTAATGTCTCCAAGGGAAAATGGTACCCTCTCATAGTGCTTTTGTAGATAGAACAAAAGAGAACATAAAGATACACCTAGAACTAAGAAAAGGTCCAAGCCTTCTTGTTTATCCTTCTCCTTCCCCAATGATCACTGGAGCCTCGGTTGACTCACTGACGGAAACCCATGCTACAGGTAAACTATCTAAAAAGTGATAATAAAGTGTATCTTATTCGATTTTGTCATACAAAAAGACATAATAATGTACAGTAGTATATACTCTAGTACATCTCTTTATATCTATAAAGAAGAGGCCTATTGTAAGACACGTCTTGTCAATGTCAGTGAGCTGTATTCTAGGAAATGTCAGAATAAAAAATAAAATAAAAAGAATAACAAAAATGCTCTTTCTTCTCGTGCTCCATCTCTTCCACATACAGAAAAGATCCACCACTAACAACGTGTATAGGAAGCATGATGGCACTGCAAAACGAGGCATGTAGCTTATCACTCCCAGCTCATAAAATAGTATCAAATAAGGCAATACAATGACCATCTATGGACCGACCGTGCTCCTATTGGACAGGAATTCTTCAACAAGTGCTTCTTTTTTAAATAAGAATCTAAAAGAGTTCAAAGTGTCAGAATTTCAGACAAAAAAAAGGTCAGTTCCACAAGTCAAAGAAAGGTCAGCCGACCTCCTTTGCCTCCTTGTTTTGGAGAAAGATTTCCCACGCTGTGACTGAGAGAAGGAAGCACGTATAAGAATGGAATAGAATGGAGTAGCCACGGATGATCCACTGTGCTGCTTATTGAGACTTCTGCTTGCTCACATGTTTTCTGCCATCTATAAACAAACAACAAGAGTGCTTCTTGCATCCAAACCACACTCAGTAGGGACATTGGGCAAAACAGCCGCCCGTTCCCTGTCTACTTTTGACAAGCACCGGGATATTTTTGAGAGTCTTGGTATTGAAAAGACCAACAATAAGGGTGTCTTTGATGGTGAATGGACTGGATCTGGACCCATTGTTCCTTCTTTCAATCCTGTCAATAACCAGATCATTGCAGAAGTTGTTACTGTAAGTATATCCAGAACTAGGCCCATGGATCCTTATTCTCTGTGCCATAGGGTACACCCGCAGATCTCGACAGGGCTCTGGATCGTGTAGCAGAAGCACAGAAGATCTGGGTTGAGGTAGTGTAAGAGTAGCCTGGCATTGGCATGTACCAGAAGTATTCACTCCATTTGAATAAGATGCCTATTCCTAAGCGTGGCCATGTTCTGCTGGCCATGAGAGACGCTCTTGTCAAGAACCTACAGCCTCTTGGGAAACTAGTAGCCCTTGAAATGGGCAAGATTCTGCCTGAGGGTGTGGGTGAGGTACAAGAGTACATTGATATTCTTGAGTATGCTCTTGGTCTGTCGCGTATGATGCAGGGTGCCATCATCCCCTCTGAGAGACCAGGCCATGTAATGCTGGAGACATGGAATCCCCTTGGTACAGTGGGTGTCATTAGTGCCTTTAACTTCCCTGGTAAGTTGTAGACAGTGGGTATAGACATGCAGATCTATGGCTTATGGTGTGATGTCGAACAGTGGCTGTCTATGGATGGAACAGTGCCTTGGCTCTTGTCACTGGCAATGGTGTGCTTTGGAAACCTTCGCCCACAACTCCTCTCTGTGCCCTGGCTGTGACGCGTCTGTTGGAAAAAACACTGCGCGATAACAACCTCCCTCCTGCCCTCTGCTCTCTTGTCACTGGTGATGTGGATGTGGGAGTGGCACTGACACAAGACAAACGCACCCATCTGATGTCCTTTACGGGATCAACAAAGATTGGTAGAGAAGTCGGAAAAGTCGTCCAGGGTCGCTTTGGTAAATCTATTCTCGAGTTGGGCGGTAACAATGCTATCATTGTCATGGAAGACTGTGACCTTGACTTGGCAGCACGCGCTGTTCTCTTTGCTGCTGTCGGTACTGCTGGACAGAGATGCACTACAACACGCCGACTGATTGTGCAAGAGTCTATCTATGACGCATTAATGGAGCGTCTTACCAAGGCGTACAAGCAAGTAAAGGTCGGAGATCCTCTTGATGAGGGTGTTCTATGTGGACCTCTCCATACAAAAGAAGCTGTCAAAGCGTATGAGAAACTACTTGTCGATGTGAAAAAGCAGGGAGGCAAAATCCTTTGTGGAGGTGAAGTCCTGAAAAAGGCACCTTTCAAAGGTGGCAATTTCGTGGCTCCTACCATGACCAAAGTATCACCTACAATGGATGTTGTGAAGGATGAGGTGTTTGTTCCTGTTTTACATACCATGACCTTCAAGGTAAGCAGAATGTCTGTAGAGAGTGGTATTAGACTTGGTCTAACTTTACAAGACATTGGACGAGGCAATTGCTATCAACAACAGTGTGGCACAGGGTCTCTCTAGCTCTATCTTCACCACTAACCCTGCTACCATGTTCAAATGGATTGGACCCAAGGGATCTGACTGTGGTATCATTAATGTGAATATTCCTACCAATGGTGCAGAAATTGGTGGTGCATTTGGTGGTGAGAAAGAGACAGGGGGTGGACGTGAGAGTGGTAGTGACAGCTGGAAGCAATACTGTCGACGTGGCACTTGGTAAGTCCATTTGAATTCTGCCTTGAATCCCATACTCATGAGCTACTCTTCTATTATAGCACAATCAACTACTCTGGTGCACTTCCTTTGGCTCAAGGCATTAACTTTGGCTAGGATATAACTAGATTTATTATATTCATTCATTCATTCATTTAAACAAACAAACAAACAAACAAAAATGAGAATAATTCAGGCATTGAGTTGATATACATGTTTAAAAGTAAATGGTGAAATAGAGTGTTTTGATAGAAATACACATTGGAAAATGAGAGGGTTATAAAGAGTTATGAAGGTAGTGTCTTGTTGTAACTAGGAGATAATGCATTGATTGGTGTTGACAGGGGTTCCTTTTGGTGCCATTTGTCGTGGACAGTCCCAAGTAGGGTCTGCTTGAACAAGTCCAGGTTTTGTAGGTGCCTTTGGTTTCTCGGGTGCCTTTGGTTTCTCAGGTGCCTTTGGTTTCTCAGGCAGTGGATAGATATTCACAACAACACCGCCTGAAGTACATTTTTCATGCACTGATTCACCCATGGCTTGGTCAAAAGGCGTTTTGTAGCAGGAAAAGGGTAGAAAAGAATGACAAATGATATTTGATTTGTTGGTTGACTTACCTTCCAGATTTGTATGATCTTGGAGGATGCATTCACTGTCTTGGGCCTTCACATGATTTTTTTTTGCTCAGCCAAAATGCATTTAATAGGTAGAGTGAGAAAAAGAAAGTGTCTAATTCAGGTTTTATCAAAACACATAAAGATAATTGTACTCCTATTTGTACAACATTTGAAATATGGAGTAGACATAGCATAATAAAATACATAGTTTAAAGACACTCTCTAATGGAATATAGAGTCTGTTAATTGTTATAAATATATAGTAGAAATTGAAGACAATTACTGTTTAATTCATAGATGCCTTCTACAGCCAAAGAGTGTGAGTTATTCAATAAACTAAATAGCTTTGGCAATGTCTTGGCTGCTGATCTATGGCATTTAGTGTTATGGATATTAAGACAGTGTCTTGATTCAGATAAATTGATCTTACGACTTTGTTGGCTCCTCTATTTACAATGGTACTTTATTATACAACAAAAGAAAATTAGTTGATAAAAGCACTTGTTGATCAGAATATGCTCTCTCGAGAACAGAATACATAATTAAAAAGAAACACAGTTTAAATATCTGCTAGTGTAAAGGGCAATGATACTTATTATCTGATCCTCGACAAAAATGATCACTTGGGTTCGTGCGTATAGCATTTGAAATATGCTTAGGTCAGATATTTCCATGGTAATATAAATTTATAGAGTCTATAAAGTATCTTGCTAAAGTAACATTATTGAATTGAAAGGCTGTAGATCGTTTATTTAAATAAATAAAAGATGGATTTACTATAAGAATATTCGATAGTATCAACACTAGTAAAACAGAAGAATATATAGCTAGAGTGTGTATGATTTGATTATCTAAATGCTAACATAATATATGAGGCCATTGTAGATAAGGGTTTATGTTTATAAATGTGCATAAAGAATTTAATCGTCAAATCTGGAATGGGCAGATGACAAATCCCTTTGTTTATGATTTTTTTTAAAAAAAAAGGTGGACCCCTTACATCTATAGCATTAGTAATAGTGAATAATAAATGGTGAATGGTATGAAACTTGACTTTTTATTCACTTAATCTTTAGACTACTTTGGTTAAAAGATTTGTTTGATAGATGCAAAGTAACAAGAAACTAATTTATCATATCAAGACGTTATATTCATTCTATACTGCCTTTAAATATCACCAAGGCTCTATCTCAGTTATATCTTAACACATATCATTGATTGTAATTTTATTCTATACTATACTAATACTAATAACCAGATCAGAAGGTTTAATAATAAAACATATTAGTATTTTTAAAACCTTTCAATAATATTTCTTTTTTAGTTGACTGAATGTAAAGCAAAATAATAATAATAATAATAAAACTTGGAATGTATAGTGAAGTGTATATTTTCTTCAATAATATATTTTAGGCTGTATTGAATTACACTGTCCCATAATGAAATGTCTGTTTAAAAAATAAACATTAACCTCGTATCATTCTCTAATCATATTTTGTTTTTAAAACCCTATTATATCAGTGTAATCTTAAAGCTTAAGTAATTTAACCTGTACATCAAATACGGTTATTCAATCTTCAAATATACCAAAGTTACCACATTTGTGATCATAATTCTTGGGTCAATTTCCCGCCACAATCTCCTCTCATTCATCTTTAAAAATCGTCTAATTTTAGGTTAAAGCTCTGTAGTCACTATGAAACAGTAGGTAATTTTACAAATACTATACCACGTTTATAATAATGAAAATACTAATAATAAAAACAGCAACATGAAAACCTTATTCTAATGAATGTTAGAAATAATGAATCATCAAGAGTAGCATAGGACTAAACTGTGTGAGAAGAAGAATGATTATGACATAAAGTACATTTGAATCAGCTTTTGAAGTATTCTGCTACTATTCATGGGGTTTTCAGTAACAAACTATCGTCATATTTATCCCGTATCTTTTGTTCTCAAGTAATTGACAGAACATTAATAACAGGATTCATAATGAAAAACATAATCTCATAATAAAATCTGAATTCTAGGTATTCCTTATCATCCTCTATCCAGTTGTTATCTGCTCTTTACTTATTCGTGCTACAAAAAGTATGTTTTCTTTTGTACCAAGGTGCTATTTTGAAAACATTCAAATATAGAAATACTGGCTAGCTTAGATATTTATTTTTGTTCAGTCAAGAGGCACATTCAATCACCCTATTGGATAGGACTTAGGCCATGAATGAAGTTTGTCTTTTGATAATATCAAAATAAAGACATCTTTCTTTGTCTTTGAAATTAAGTCTCCAATTCAATGCAGATTAGGTTCGACAGCTACTGTAAACATATGCATTTCTTTTCATTTTATCCACAAAACTTTATTCTTGATTCTCTTATAAAATTAGAATACAGTTTGGATGTAACATGGCTTTTAATATCTAGTATCTATAAACATATACATACATGGGGGTTTCTGTGGACTATTGATGAAAAGTTTGCTTAGAGGTTATTTTTTAATCTAAAATTTCAATTTCCAAAAGATGAAGAAAAAAAGGACTACTTAATGTGTGAACTATAAAGTGTTGGACTTAGTGTAGGATAACCATCATAAGATATTCAATAAAAGTGAATCTGGATAGATTACAAGCAGAAAACAGGCCAAGACTATGTATTCCAAGATGAGGTGTCTACAGGATTCTGTTGTATTGTAATGGGGTATGTTTTCATCTATCTTTTGACGTGGATGTCAAATGTGCTTGTGACTAACTTGGTGCCTATTGCATTAACTAACTGTTAAGACTTTTGTTGCTTATGATTTTTAGATTCAGATCTATATAATTTAAGTGTATCTCAATAGTGAACACAATGATTTTTTTTTTAAAAAAAATTGCTTAAACAAAATATATAATAGAGTATTTTCAACAATGAATAGCATATCAGTGAGTACGAATATTAAAACAGTACTGTAATAGGATAGAATAAACTAACATAAACTCTCTGACTAGCTCAGAATAGTCTCGGATACATTATTGAAGGGGACACGGAATCTATCAGGTAAAAAGGCATTAATGTAAGAGGCAGCCGTCTGGGATTCTTCCAGATAATAAGAAGTAAAGAAAAACCCAAACAAAGCCAGAAAGAGAAT
This sequence comes from Spinellus fusiger, assembly GCA_025094145.1. Taxonomy (NCBI): domain Eukaryota; kingdom Fungi; phylum Mucoromycota; class Mucoromycetes; order Mucorales; family Phycomycetaceae; genus Spinellus; species Spinellus fusiger. The sequence goes on along the minus strand of JALLLS010000012.1, from coordinate 250,179 downwards.
AAAACCCGAGAATTTGATAAAATCCCAAAGTATGGGATAGTTTTCTTCTGGAAGATATATGCGCTGCGTCACTGCCGTTGTACTAGGACGAACTTTGACACCAAAGTGGTCGCACACTTGTTTGGAAGTTAGTTTGCTTCCTGCCAAAACAATGGGTACACCTGTACCAGGGTGAGTAGAGGCACCAACAAAAAAGAGATTGTCATAGCGCCCAGTAGAATCTTTTGTAGAGGGACGAAACCAAAGTACTTGGAAAATGTCATGAGAGAGACCGAGAATGGATCCACGCCAGAGATTAAACTTTTTCTGCCAGACACTGGGATCATTGACCTCTTCATGTTCAATCTCATCCACCAAGTTCTTGAGACCAAGACGACGCTCCAGCACCTCAATTACCATTTTACGTGCTTTTTTAACTATGGCAGTGTAATCCTTATCCACACCATCACCTTTTTTCATGTGTCCAATAGGCACTAGCACAATGATACTGTCTTTTCCTGGTGGTGCAGCAGTAGAATCAATGCGGGAAGGTACATTCACATAGAAAGACAGTTCTGAAGGCATGGTGAGGTCGTGGAATATCTCATCAAAGCTCTCACGATATGCCTCTGCCAAGAAGATATTGTGAACATCAAGCTCGGGTATGATTTTCTTGAATGACCAGTAGAAAGAAATAGAAGACGATGTCAACTTCTTTTCGGCCAATATATTTGTTGTCCATTTGCAGGGAGGAAGAAAGTTATGATAAGCATAAACGAGATCGGCATTACAAACTACAGCATCAGCTTCAATGACTTCTCCACTTTGAAGAGTGATGCCTGTCACTTGCTTAGTTTCATCATGTGTATTAATCTTGTCTACAGACGCATCAAATATAAACCTGGCACCAAATTTCTCCTCAGCAATACTCTGTAGTCTCTGTATAACAACATTGAAACCACCTTTAGGATACCAAATGCCTTCAGCAAATTCAGTGTATTGAAGCAGATTATAGACAGCAGGAGAATCATAGGGAGACATGCTAATAATACACGAAGAAAGTTAATAAATACAGTCCAATGCATTTTCTTTCTATAATAAAGAGAGAAATTTCAGCTTACCCCATGTACATGCTTTGAAATGTAAAAGCCATTCTCATCTTTTTGGTTTTAAAGTAGGCAGAGGCTCTTGTATATACCATGCTAAGAAGATGAAGGCGGAATATTTCAGGGATATATCTGATTTTGATAAGCTTCCAAATGTCCTCAAAGTTCTTTTTAATTGCCAAATCAACACCTTTTTCATAATGGATGTGAGCTTCCTTCATAAACTCAAGGAATCGAAAAAACCCATCAGGACCCTCAACACGCTCCATTTCAGTCTTCATACGAGAAAGATCAGAGGATAAATGAATCTTGTCGCCATCGTCAAAGTGGACCTTGTAGTTATTGTGGCAACGTAAAAGCTCAACATGATCCTCAATGTTCTCGTCCAAGGCCTCAAATGTTTCTTGGAATAGTTTAGGCATGAGATAGAGAGAAGGCCCTTGATCAAATCGGTGGCCATCACGGTAAATAAGAGAACACCTTCCACCACCAAAGCTGTTCTTCTCTACTACTGTCACTTTGAAGCCTTCTCGAGCAAGACGTGCAGCAGTTGCGGTGCCTCCTGCACCTGCACCAATGACAATAATATGTTTTTGACCTTCCATTTGAATGAATTGATGGTGAGAAATCTGATAAAGGTAGAAGAAGTGTAAAATAGCCACAGAAATGCTTTCTTGAGAAGATCTATTTAACACATTTTAAATATTTTAAGGACTCTTGCGTTTATCATCATGCTTTTCGGAGTCTATTATGACCGGTAAAGAGAAATCATTCATCCGACAACGAAAAAGAATAAGCTATAGAAGTATTGATTCTGTGTCAAACATTATTGATTCTTTATTTATGCCCCTGAACTATAGTATAAAGATAGGATAACTGGGAATTATTTTCCATATTCTTCACTGATTAAAAAAGAAAGAAAGATGGGTCCAGGACTGTTTCTCAAGAAAGACGTAGCATAAAAAGTAAATACACAAATACACATTGATTGTTTATCTATAAAGTGCTTTATAAACAAGTAGTATAAGGTAATATGCTCATTATTGTTAGTATTGTTAGTATTAGTACTATTAAAATATTAAAGTGCTTAGTATTTACATGTGTTAAATAACTATTACATCCTTACACATTATTGGACCAATGTACACTAACTGATGTTAACAAAGGGTATATCTCTTTTGCATCTAGTGCGTCTGCTGTACAAGGTTTATAAGATCTTCTATATGAGATAATAAATCAAACATCTGCTTTTAGGTAACAGACATGAAGGAATATCATTTTAGCTATTTTTAGTAAAATATAATAAACTTTAACCATCACTGATGTATACCAAACTTGTGCAAACAAAAAAGATGGGATACAAAACTCCACTGCCAACTTATATATTTGAACTTAATCGTTGTATCATAAGACAGGTAAAAATAATGACAGGCTCATGAATACTATAGAAGTTAGAGTAGTGAGAATAGTAATAAGAATGAGATAAGACGGATACATTATGCTGGTTAATAAACAATGAAAATAATGCATTCACCTTCTGTAATGTCTTTTGTTTATATATAATTATCTTTTGTTTTATCAATTAGACAAGCGTAGACACATGATTCTTATTATAGAGCAGAATGAAACAGTGCTATAGACTTATGTTCTTGTGACAAAGTAATAATATTTCACTTATAGCCAGACAAAAGGTATAATTGCATAGTATGTACCAAGTGATTAAATACACATAACAAATAGTAAATAAAGATTTATTATTTCAAAGCGTAAAAGTGGAATGTGCATGATAAATATGACTTCTTCATAAGAATAAAAATAAAAATGCCTCCAATAGTAATGACTTTGCTTAATCGGCAAAAGAGGCAATTACCAATTCCAATACAAAAAGAAATCCTGAAATGTACCTTCTACTATTTTAGAAGTATGTGTTTCTTTGAAAATATAGATTGGTTTATACAACTTACCCAAAAGACCTAAAGTTTGACATCTTTTTCTTTCTTTCTTTCTTTTTTGTAATGAAAAATGAACCGAAAAATCATGTGCTTGGAGTCTTCTCTTTATTAGAGAATATAGAATAAGGTTTATCTTGGTACAGTTTTATTAAATAACAGTAAAGACAAAAGACATGGTATATTCAATTTATGATGATACCTTACTATCCACCTATGAATACCCATTTAATAGCATATTATTTACCAGTATGGCATCATCATAGCACCGTGTTAAGCCTAATTAAGAAAGCATAAGGACAGTAACCTCAATTCACAGACAAAGAATACTTATTAATGGTTACCAAACGAGATGATCAATAGCAGCATGTTGCACCTTACAGTCTGTTATATTACTACATACGATTATAATCCTGTAGTACTCTAAGAGCCTAAATTAATTATTATTAGGACTATCAGAAGAATCCCACATTTAGTTTATTGTTACAACGAGATACCACAAAAATGAAGGCTATCAAAGTTTATATTCTTTTCTTTTCGATTTCTTTTTTGGATCTTCCTCAATTTAGACTGTTTTTATTTATTTATTTTAGATTGAATTATATGATACAGTCAGATAAAATTGATATATTTACGTATTATTGACTTCTTTGAATAAAAGTAGATATCTCGCATTGCATATTTTCTGTTGATTGAGTTGATTATCTCTGGGATTGTTTATTCACCGAGAAATAATCCATTTGTATTTGATTGTCTTAATGTTTAGTATCATGAAATAGAATAATTTCCCTTCAGTCAGCTTCAAACACCACACACTTGTCTTGTGTTTATGATACATTAGTATTTATATGTTGAAAAGTATAGGGTGGATGGCATTAATTCACTTATTTAATAGAAAAGTGCGAATAAATAAATAAGATTATAGGTTGGCTGTTGAATTATTTCAAAGAGAAAGACTCTATTACCATAGCCTATATTCCATCGTCTGTATGACATAAAGTTTGGTCTTTGGAAATGAGAGTCTCTAAAGTGTTTATACCTGTCGAGTGATTTAAACCTAAATACAAAGAATTCATCATTGAGATACAATCGAGAAGTTGATCATGTTTTATGGCTAGGGCATATCTTATTTGTTTTGTTTGTTAATCTCACCTATAGTTTGGATGCATCTTCTTGAAGTAATTCAATACCAGCTCCTTGAAGACTGTGAGTTTTTCTTATCTGCATCCTGTTTAAAATATTAATGTGATACGAGAGCTTACTGATCTTCTGCAGAGACATCTCATCATAACTTTATTGGGGAGGGTATAGAGTCTTTAAGGAGCAGATTTCAAGAACAGCTGCCAGACAACTATAAAGACATGATAAAGATGAGCTTTTTTCTATCAATATTCCACTCTCTTTTAACCATGCTGAATTACATGGAAGTACATCTGTACTTTACCCTGCCTGTTCTTGGTCTAATTCTGTTCATTTTAAAGCCATTCTATACATCAAACGACGGCTTTAAATATGCGTTCATGTCTCTAGTTGCCTTTACAACAGCCTCTCTGTGGGATAACTACATTGTCTACCATCGTGCCTGGTTCTATTGTCCCACATGTGTCGTTGCAGTCATTGGATATGTTCCTTTAGAAGAATATATGTTTTTCATTATTATGACATTAATCACTTTATCATTCTCAACACTTGTTATGCGCTGGCATTTACCGAGTTTTTATATTAAGCCAGAAACCCCTTTACTTCAATCTTTGTGCATTCGCTGTATCCCAATCATTGGCTTTATTGTTGTTGCTATTAAAGCTTGGGTAAGCAAACTAAATATCCAAACCTTATAGAACCAGCCCCACCAACTCACTGGTTTTTTATTGTAGTCCAAGGCAATTCCAGACACAGCTGCTTTCTATGGTGGGTGTATTCTGTGGTATACATTTCCAGTACTGGCTTTATTGTGGTTTGGTGGTAGTGAATATATCCTTCGTCGCTGGAAGAGTGTCCTTATTTCAATTGCTCTACCTACTCTATTTCTATGCATGGTGGATCAATATGCCATTAGTCAAAATACATGGAGTATTTCTAGACGCACAAGTACTGGCAAGATGGTCGTTCCCCATCTCCCCCTCGAGGAATTCATTTTCTTCCTGCTTATCAATGTTGTTCTTGTTTTTGCTTCTTGTGCCATTGACCGCTCACAGGCTATTCTGGATATATACTTTAAGCCTACCAGTGATAGAAAGCCAATGCCGCTGTTGACTCATTTGCGATATTTGTGCTGGGCCTTTTTTCAAATGGATCAAAGTCTAGATCTCGAGGTATTGTCTGATCTTAATAGCACTTGGAATATTCTCCGGGAAGCTTCTGCTTCTTTCTACACAGCCTCTTGTGTCTTTTCTTGTGATGTACGCCAAGACTTGGGTGCTCTTTATGCATTTTGTCGAGCTACAGATGATATTGCTGATGACAACACTGTGCCTCTTGAAGAGCGTAAAGCCCAGCTTAAACTAGTCCGAGGATTTGTGCACGACTTGTTCAGTCAAAAAGCAGGCCAGAAAAACATTGACTGGTCTTTGTATAGCTCCATAAATTCTTCCTTTGTTGCAGCATTTAGAAGAGCTCTTGGATGGGTATACATGGGATCTTGAAGGACGTCAAGTTGAAACTGAGGCAGATCTAGTGTATTACTCTGCCTGTGTGGCAAGCAGTGTTGGAGAAATGTGCACACGTATTCTTATAGAAAGTGATAAAAAACAAGATTCAACACAATACAATGGGTCATTGAACGTGCACGAGACATGGGCCTGGCTCTACAATTTACTAACATTGCCCGTGATATTGTTACCGACAGCGAGAGTCTTGGTCGCTGTTATCTACCTACTTCATGGCTTACATCCCAAGAATTGGCCTCTATCCAAGCAGGCAAAGCTCGTAGCTTGGGAGACAAACGTCTGTGTGAACTATCACAAAAACTTATCCTCACAGCAGATACTCTTAACCAAAAGTCTCTTCGGGCCATTGACCATCTTCCTTATAGTACTCGTTGTGGTGTTCGGGCTGCTTGTGCTATTTATAATGCCATTGGTGGTGTACTCTTGGGGAAAAAAATATCCTGATCGTGCTCATCTTAAAAAATCGCAGCGAATTGTCATTGCTCTAAGAAGCATTTATAATTTTCCAACTCACAGCAAAGGAATCCAAAGAAAGAATCCACAACAAGAAGGCTTTGTTGTTATTTGAGATGGAACATGAAAAGGAAAAACAATTTTTTATTTTTTTGTTTGTTTGTTTTCTTTAGACATTTCAGTTCATGTTTACTTTTCGTATAATATTCAGCATTCAATTTTTTCATATAAATTTTTTCAATAGTTTTCATTCTTTACTTAAGTATAAAAATAGAGATATCCAATAGCACAATAAATGTGTAATAAATAAGTGTAATGAAAAATGTATTGATAGTTTTTACCAATAAGACATTAGTAGTAGTAGTAGTAGTATCTAATAGTATCGACTATAGAGTGCTATCCATACTAATAAGATTGTTTATAGGTTGCTTAAGAATATAGACACCTAACATCATCTCCCAATTTTTTTTCCCATTACAATTAATAGTCTATCTTTGAGCAAATAGTAACTTAAGCCTATGTACTATAGTTTGTTCTTCCCCCCTCCTGTAAAACAGCCCTAATTCTCTGCTTTTGTATTGGCCATGTTATTCAGAGAGAAAAAAAGTTATTTCAATTGAAGCCTGCAAAACTTATTGTTTAGTATTAAGCCACTCTATCAATCTCTTCCTTTATACCTTTTCTCACTCTTTAGTCTATGTTTTTGCCTGAATGCCATATTTGTTCACGTATATAAGCTTATTTATATCATCTACTTTTGTTCACAATGAATATAGAAAGATATTATAAACTCAATAGTATGCATATTTTGATAGAGTTATTGTAAACTATACATTCACACGCAATTGAATTTAATACTTGTTATTTGCATAAAACTTTTTTTCTTTCCTAATAAAGTGACCCGACAAATGTAATCGACCATTCCAAATTCCAGGCTATTCTTATACCAAAAATAATAAACATTGTTCTTTCTTTCTTTAATAATAATTCTTTTTTTCTAATGTCTGACTCATCCAACACCGTGAACATATTCAATAAGACCCCCGAGATGCATGGGAAATAGACGAGCCTCAAGACTCGTTCAGCCATTCTCCATGAGGTGCTGAAAATGAACAACACTCTGGCCAAGACATCTCGGATGTTCAATGTTCCTCGCAACATTGTAGGGGACATTATGAAGCACTACAAGGAAACAGGATCAGTGGTGCCTTCTCCCAAGAGCGTCCGACGAAGGAAGTTGGACGACAAGGCTCTCTGATGGTTGAGAAGAACAGTAGTCAGTGATTCTCATCAGACCAAGGAGGCCATTAGGGCAAGCATGGCCATCAAGGTATCAGACAAGACTCTGAAGAGGCACCTTGATGAAATAGGGCTTCCAATCTTTCAGTCCAGTGGTGAAGCCTCTTCTCACCAAGAAACATAGGGAAGTAAGGCTCCAGTGGGCCCATGAGCACATGGGTTGGACACTTGAGCAGTGGCAAGGGGTTGTATGGTCCAATGAGTCCAAAATGGTACTAATGAGCTATGGTAAGGGAATCAGAGTCATCAGGCAGTCTGGTACTGCCTTTGAGCCTAAGAATGTCATATAAATAAGGCAGTTTGGAGGTGGTGGAGTGATGCTATAGGCTGTTTCAGTGGGAAAGGTGTTGAGAGATGGATCATAGTGGAGGGTAAGATAAACTCCGACAAGTACATCAAGGTACTTGGAGAAGTCTACTGCCCCGAGCTCACGCGTCTCTCTCTCCTAAACCCTGGAGTCGGTTACCGCCTACAGTATGACAATGATAGACCCCATACGAGCAAGGAAACTCGTGAATGGAAGGCAGCAATGAGTGTGGAAACTCTTCCTTACTGGCCCTCACAATACTGATCTCAATCCAATTGAGCATCTATGGGCCCACCTCAATAAGGTTATTAGGAAGAACAGGAGGGTATATTCCACCAAACAGAAGTTGGAGGCTGCCCTGATGCTGGAATGGGGTAAAATATCAAAGGCAATAGACACCCTCATTGCCAGCATGGGGCGGAGATGCCAGGGGTGGCCACAGTGGCTATTAGTTAACCTTATAATAAAACAACTGTTATGTATTTTAAACACTATTCTATGTATCTATTAAGACTTTTATGTCTTTACCTAATGAACTCATAAAGTTATAACACTATTAAGATAAAGTATGAATCCAAAAAAAAAAGAAATCTGCATTTTAAAAATCCCATTACATTTGTCGGGTCACTTTATTATTAAACTAACACATATCAGATACATTTTCAGAAACTCACATTCATGGAGAATAGGATAAGACAAAAGATAGATGATGGAGCATCTATTAACTGTTGAAGGCTGGATTAAATTTTATTTTCATTAAAAAGCATAGATGAGATGAATAAGCCCACAATTCAGAATAGTATTAAGAACATCAAAGAGTGTAGATCACTATTACATTCGGAGAGCCATGGAACCCCAAAAAAATTGAATGGAAAGAATCCTAAATAGCTGGAAAAGGTCATTAGAAAGGGTCCATTTGCCTCCTATAATCAACTGAAATTAGAAATGTTAAAGTTTGAGGTGAATGTGTATTTTAACACCATTATCAGCTACTGCAATCAGTTAGGGTTTGTATCTTTTTCTCCATCTCATAATCTAGCCTTCACTGCAAAACACAAAGAGAAGTAGCTTTTTTCGGTAAATGTGATAGCTGTCATACTAGGGACTATACCAGATAGTGGAAAGAGACACATCAAATTAGGGTTCTTTGAGTACTGACATGCACATATCCTTGACTTGAGCCCAATTGAACACATAGGGTGGGCATTGGAAAGACGAATTGAAAAAAAGAAGAGTATCTACTACCAATATTGAAAGTCTGAAGGCTCTACCTGTAGAAGAGTGGAAGACAGTTGGTGTTGAACTTGCACAACAATAAATTCAAAGTATGACAGATAGATGTCAGGCAGTCATTGATGCTAAAGGAGGCCATACAAAGTATTAATTTCTATTATTTTTCTATTTTCAATAATACAAGATATTAAGCTTTGTTGTGCTTAAGTATGAAGCTTCTACATCAAATGTAAAGTGTTTTATTTAATGTTGAACATGTCCTATCCATTTTGTCATAATGTTTATTCTTTTTTTTGTAAGGATTAAATTTTATTTAAATCTTTAGCAACGAACATGTCACACTCAGCGGTGATGCTGTGGGGGATCTGGTAGAAGGGGAATATCTATGTAGAACTAGGAATTAAATTATGGATACACTTAACCAACAGCGTCTCTTTCCCTGAGAAAGAGAGAATTAGCTGCAAAAAAGAAGAAATAATAGTAGAGGGAGAGAAAAGAACATCATCAAAAACCAATTGCCAATGGGCATGCCACAGTTCACCAAGTACACTGCCAATAATATGATAGCTTCTAAGATCCATTGGGTCGGGAGGGAGCTTAAGAGAGAACACATGGGATAGAAGATCGGATTGCCTGGGCAAACAGAAGGGGGAAGATGTATTTAAAGAACACACCTGATATTTATTCTCAAAAGTATTCAATTCAATTGAGTGTGAATGTAGTTCATATAAGCAATTTTATTTTTCAAGATAGTGGATGTTCTTCAACTAAGCCATGTCTTCTTTTATTTCTGTACTCCTTCCTACTATTATTTAAACTAACGATGCTTGTATTTTATATACTTTGTTTGATAACCACTTTTCATATTCTTTTGCCACCTTATTTTCTCTCAATCCGATCACCGTCTTGGTCTTGTTTGTCTGTTATTATTATCTATCAACAATTTTAGTTGATTTCTATGTTTTGCTTTTATTAAAGGATTGTTGTTGTTCTATCTATTATATTATTATAATATAGTTGTTTGGCTCAGCAAAATGAAGGCTTGACTTATTTTAGTTTGGTAAATAGTGTTCAAAAACCCAATAAACAAGAGTTGTGTTAAGTAGTTAAGTTATATTTATCAAAGACTTTATTCTATACATGAGAACTACTTGTATACATCTTCTTCCAAGGCACAACTGATATAGAACTCATTATTCAATAGCATTCTCTTCAGAAATGCATGGACAATTATCTTCCCTTAACAGACTTCCAGGGACAGACTTCCAGGGACAGAATATTTCCTGATTTGTAACAATATTTCCATGTTTATTACTCAACTTTCATCAATGTTTGTAAGCCTTAGTATACAGTGTTTTCCCTCTCCATTGATCATTCCACCGAGAACATGGATTGTTTTAATTAGATATTCTTTATTGACTTTAGCAGTTATCTATAAAGTATTTTGATGAGAAAGGCTTTTCTTTTCTAAACAGCTATTAAACTGATAGAGTGAATGCTGGATCAAGATTTGAAGAGATACAAGAGACACAGCCTCGCAGTCCTCAATAATTCTTAGGGTCAATATTTCTGTGTTATCTAGCGGATGGCGCTTAATCTTGGACTAAATAGCAGATCAGAATTGTTCAATGGGCTTTGTTTCTAGTGAGTAATAAGGGAAATAAACGAGAACATAGCCTTATTTTATGATCAACAAATCAACAACCTCAGGGACATGGATCAGTGCATTATCCCATAATTATGCAAAATCATCTCATCTATGGAAAGGTGTCCATACTATTCATCGTATCGCTGATGAAGTGCATACAAGGGGCACCTGTAGTTCTCTTGGGTATTGACAATTCATCTCTGAGAGTCTTGTGTTTAGTTGCCTCGACTACCTTTTCTCTTTCTCTCTCTCTTGATATCTCTCTTGATATCATCAAGCTGTCTTATAGTCATATTCACAACACCAGCAGAATAGATGCCCCTCTCCCCCCCTCGAATATATTATACGAGACTGTCTTTGTGGAAGGAGTAGTAGCAATAATGGCAGGTTCACCACATCTTGACCAGTTTTTTCCACAGGACATGTTGATGTTGAATCCTGATTCATCTAGGAGAATACAATTCTCAAGATAATGCATTTCCTTCCGAGTCCACTCCTCTACCCCGATAGCACGTTTCTTGAGTTGGGCTATGCTATTTGTTACAACAGAATGACAAAAGATTCTTTTTTTTTTATACAAAAGGCTGCACTTTTCTTTCATGAATTCTGCTACTCTGGACTTTTGTATTTCTATTCCTTTGAAGCTCTTCTTAAGATCATCTACGGCATCCTGGAGGGTTGCTCTCTGTTTGTCATCAAAATAGCGGATGAAATGCTTTTTATGGTTGTCATCCAATCTACTTTTTAAGTGAGCTGATATGCTGTCTGTCTTTTTTATTTATTTTATTTTGGGTGCTCATATGCATCTTGTTATACTTTGTATTGTTATTGTTATTATTTTCATCTTTGTGCAGTATTGTTGTTTAAATTTGCGGCTAAAGCGACTTTCTTGGGCCTAATGAGTTTCTGATTCAAGAAGCAGATGTTAATCTATCCTTCTTTGTGTGCAAGCAGTATTATTATTATTTTCTCTTTCTTTTTTCTTTTCTTTCTCGGACTCTGTTTCAGCTATCACAATATCGGGGATTTCAATTGACAATAACTCGATATTTGTATATAGCTATTGACAAGCATATTACGGTGTTATTTTCTTTTAATAGAATGAGAGAATATTATTTTAATTATTTGCTTCATTGTCCTATATGCTAAAGATATTCTCCGTGGCATCTTTATGATAAAATGGCTGTTTCAGTATTCATTGTTTAGATCATCTTGAAAAACTGAGTGGTCTATCTATTGTGATTTTCTTGATCTATTTATTTCAGAAAGGCGATCACTATTTTCGGTCAGAGAATCGATTGAAGGAGGCATAGTATCTTATCTTTCAAGGCCTATGTCGCCTTCCTACAAAAAAAAGTATCTTATCTTTCATCTGTAAATAGTGCTACCTGTCTTTTTGATGTGTCGCTTTTTACTGCTGGATTATAGTGTATCTGGATTTGCCTATAAAATCAGATATACTCCCATGAGTCACCGTTACATTGGACCATAACATATCTGCCTCTTTTTGTATTCTTCCTGTCTTGCCTTGTACACACACCAGCCTTTAGTGTCTTGACTCCTCCATGATAGGGAACAGAAACCCCGCACAAGAAGTACGAGAATGCATGAGGATATTTCTATCATTCTATTGGCCTATGGATCCTTCTTAGGATTCTTTTTTTTTCTTTTTCTTTTTCTTTTTCTTTTTCTTTCTTTTTCTTTTTCTTTTTCTTTTCTTTTTCTTTTTATTCCATGACCCTAGAATTTAGCCTATTTTTGAACTTACTCAGTGTCATCCTTGACTTGTTAAGTCTTCACTAGTCCTCCACTCTTTTCTCTGCTATTCATAGACTCATTATCCTGTTATGATAGAACAGAGAACCACCTTACCATCAATAGCACACCTGTTTACCTCTTTAGGTCCTTCTTCTCCACTTCTCCTACCTTCTACAGCAATATCAGTCCATGTATCTCCCACCTTAAACCTCTCACCACCCTCACCACAGCTGGAAAATGCTTCATTCGTACTATCTCCGCCCCACTCACCTTCTCTACAGGCAGACCCCTCCCTGTACATTTCCTCCAGCTCACCACTGCTGTCACCTATCCATTCACCCTTCTCTCAATTGCCCTCTCCCATATTCCTCACATCACCTCCCAAGTCTTCTTCATGGACATCTCTGTCATTTCCTCCGTTGCAGGGCTACGATCCACCTCAGCTGCTTGTCAAATGTTCATCGAATTTATCTGGTCCTCCACATCAATTATCAACATGGCCCTACCAGCGCAGAGTCAGCCATTCTGCACATTCTACCCATCTCTTCCCTCATTTCTACACTCACAAACACCCTTTTTTATATGTATCAAGACCTCTTTCAGCCCCCATGACCACAGCAAGAGAAGACACAGTAACACATGCTAGTATAAGTACAAACACGAGCACAAGAACAGAAACACCGCAGATCCATCGAAAACATTTGCGCTCACACTCATTGTCTGTTCCCGACACAACTTTAATTAACACAGTACCACTTCAACCCAGGAATACACAAACACAAACATCTTTTCATATGTCAAAAGAGCCCCCACTAAAGCGCCGTCGTGGCAGGCCTCTTAGTACAGGGAACTCAACTTGGGAGGGGGGCTGGGTATTCATGACGCCTACTGTTTGGAGTGTTGTTGCCCCGTTACAGCCTGTCACTGCATCTTCTCTTCTACCGTCCTATGGCCTTGAGGCTCAGGGAGATATGGCTACAGCATTCACCAATGCTACTATGGATACTATCTTATACATGCCGAAGAAGAAACGAGGCCGAAAACCAAAAACACAAATGGCAGGCAACTCATGTTTTGTATGGAAAGAGATAAAAGCTACTCGTACAGTAAAGCCTAAACATTCCACTTTAAAGGACAACCCAATACTAGGCACTGAACAGTTGCTAAAGTATAATACACTGTCCAAGGTTGGAGACTGAGTACCCCCTAGATACTGCGCAGTACAGAGTGTATGTATGCTGAACAGAGAAGAAGAAGAAGAAAAAAAAGCACCTCTATAGTCTGTGTGTGTGTGTGTATTTTTTCTTTGTTCCCTATGTATATCTATATTTGTACAAATGCAACTAGACATGTATGACTTATAAAGAAACTCGATTCTTCAGCCACCCTTTACACTTTGTACATATACCTCTTCTTATAAAGTGCATGGGCATATACTTAACATTCTTTTATTCCACTAACAGATATGTCTCTATGATGATACAGTAATAAAACACGTGTACCAGATAATGACAATAGCCTATGAATGGCAATTATATCAATAATTCAGTTGTTTCATCTACACTTCCTTAACTACAGCTATGTTCACTCGTGTTGTAGCTTTGGTCTAATAGACAGTCAGCCATGTGTTTACGGAAAAACTGTACATTTGATCTTTCTGATAATGATAAATAGTCGGTTTTATGTCTTGAGAAAGAAAGAAAAATTAATACATATATGTCTTATTTTCTATTCATCTATGCTTCTCTAAATACTGGATTCTATAGAGTCTATTTACATTTACATTTAAGAGAGCTCTTTTATTTGCACAGATCACATCTTAGTACGTGCCCTACACATGGGACTTTTTTTATAACAGACTCAGGGCTCTTTTGACAGTGGTTCTTCTCTGTGTTTATTCAAATATCAACATTAAGAGAGTTGTTTTTATTAATATTTTATTGGTGTTCACTAACAAGAGTGTTGTTTGAGAGAGTAGGTACCTTTCTTTTATAGTTGAACTACAAATAATTATGAAACATACATCGTGTGTGATACCATTTTAAATATTATTTTATGTTGTGTTCATGTTAATGGATATGTTTGATATGTATAACACTTTATTCTTAATATTTATCATCAGGCTAACTATTGATTTTATCAGTAGGTCAGAATTGAGCTATTATTTTAAGTGCACTCACTACTTGAGTTACCTATTCATTCACCTATCTGTAGAGCTACATATGCTAATCTAACCACAAAATGGTTTGTGTGCTTTTAAATAAATAAATAAATATTCTTTCTTATTTTCATTTTTTATTTATCAATGCTTTTATTAAACTCATTATACCTGATGTATAACTGGTAAGGATACACACTTCTTGATGCATTTACAGGACTAAACATTGAGCCATATTATATCTATCTTTACATTAAAAAGATGTCTCTACATTAAAGATAACAACAATAATTTCATTAAAAGCAAAAGAGCCCTACACAAGTATTTATCCAATAGTGTTCGTTAACACAAGGAGATTAAGGGGAAGTTGGCAATAAAGAATGAGATGAATTCATGTCAATATCAGCCATATCGGGTTTCATAAGAATAGGGCGTTGCACAGATATCTTTATATCTGGATACTGAAGATTACAATCTTTATGGACTATCAGTAGTCTCTTTAGATCCCTGACTTCTTCACTCTTGGAAAATTTGAGCAACTTGAGCTCCTTGTTTCTGGCGGATAAGTAGTCTAACTTTTGCTGTAGATCTTTTAGCAATATTTTTTTGCGCTTGCGACTTTTTGATGCGGCTGTTTCACCATCCAAACAAACAAACACCCACCCCCATACAGAGCAATAAGAACAATGGAGAAAAAACAGGATACATAGAGGCAATAGGAACAATTAAAAAAAGAAATCATACACACACACACACACACAACAGTTAATTTATGGATTGCTTATCAGTGCCATATTTACCTTGTCTGTTTCTTTCCAAGAACTCCTTAGTCTTTGGTATTTTTTCATTCATGTATTCCTTTTCATCATAAGAAGAAAAGTCTGGACTAGTGCTTTTCCTTCTTTTGGTAAAATCTGTATCTTCAAAATAAGCTGTTGAATCAGTAATACTACTCATCATGAAATCACAAGTAGTCATAGTGTGTTGGGTAGGCAGGACAAGTCCTCTGGCTAGTGTGATGAGAGGATTCTCAGGTATTGTAGTTTCATGAATGAATAGAGGATCTACTATCCCTGTGCTATCTTTAAGAGTTGTTGATGATTCATGGACGTCTAGTGTGAATAACTCGCATGTATCTATTATTATCATTTTGATTTGATTTGATTTGATTATTAAACATATTAATACACACAGCGATATACATGTACATGTTAAAAAAAAGCTAATGCCATTGCGATGAATTGAATCATGCTAATATTACTACTAATGCCAATGACTATATTACTCATACTATCCCACTATCTCCATATTTTCTTATTTCAACATTTCATTATAAACATGAGTATTGATATGTATGTATTCCTTACCATAACTCTGCTTTTCTTACTATGACTCTTTTATCCCTTTTTAAACTATTTTCTTTTTATACTAATAAATTACCTATATCTTGAAATATCTGTTCGTTATGGTACATAAAGGAGAGTTCTGTATCTTGGTCTCCCTCTAGTAGTATAGAAGAAGGTGGCTCATTATTTTCTTGGAAATTCCATTCCATTAAGTGTGTGGTATTTTCAGTGATTTGGTGATATGTTGGAGGATCTATTGTATTCTCGGAGTGAAGAGCATAGTTGCTGTTCTCATTCATTAAGTAGAGGCTTTCATTTTCTATTAAAATCAATGTATTAACAATCGTCTTTATAGGAAGCACAAAATATTCTTCAAAAAAAAAAGCTTTCAATTTCTCATTAGTGTTGTAATTGTCTTGAAGATCTTCTGGTGAGATGAAGAGACAAAGTACCAGCACCATATAAGATAGTAACATCAATAGCAATAGCAATAGTAATGAAGAGAAATAGAAATACTGACTGACTATCTTTCATGATGAACATAGACTACCTTGCCCAGTGTTAGTTATGAAAGGATCTCTATCAGAAGGATCGTCTAATGTAATATCCAATAAATAGTTCTCCAAAAGCCATCTGAGATCAGCTTTAAAAGAAGAGTCAGTCTCTGAAGCATCCATTGAAAAGAGAAGAGAAGAGAAGAGAAGAGAAGAGTATATGTATATATGTATATATATATTAGTTTATCTGTAGTTAATTATATTACAGAATAAATAAAAACATGAGGACTGATAAAGAGAGAATATGCATGATATCCAGGAAGAATTTAAGAAGAATTCAGGAAGAATTCAGGAAGAATTCAGGAAGAATTCAAGGACAAGTCTGATATTAGACAAGAGAATCCTGCCTTGTCCTAGTCTTTCTCTTCTGTTCTTTATCCACCTTCTCTGATGATAGAACAGATTCATCCCACAGGTGCACTCAACCCTACCACAGATGATTTGCTCTATTGAAGAAAGGGAGACGTCACTGCTTAAGCTTCTATTCTCTTCTTCTTTTCTCTCACCAGGAAAAAAATCATCCTTCAAGAATAGTGTGACTGCTATTGGAAGCATCAAGAGCCAAGAGCGTTGTCTACCTACGGAATCTATCATGTCTGATTCTTCACGTATGGCATCTCCTACAACAGGTTCTTATGTGCCTATGGACATAGACAAGACAAGTATGGAGGGAGTCAACCCGAAGTCTACGCACCCGATGCATCCCACGCACCCCACGCACTCTCCACATGACTATCAGCCACCTGGTGTATCTGTGAAGCAAGAAGGTCCTCCTCCACATGCACTTGAGTTGCCTGCTATGAATGACCCAACCAGACCCCATACTAAGCCTGATGGTCGTGAAAATAACCTTGCTGAGTTCCTTGCTATGATAGATAACTATACACCTATCGTAAGTCCCTAGTTCTACCACAACACTCAACTCACTATTAGATACCTGATGCAGTGACAGACTATTATTTGAGTAGAACAGGATTTGATTGTGATGATATTCGTATGTAAGTAATTCAAGTTGGAGCAAAAGTAACAGAGGTGTATTAGAAAGCGATTGTTAGCATTGGCTGCACAGAAGTTTGTAGCTGATATTGCTACAGATGCATTCCAGTACTGCAAAGTGCGTCAGTCTGGCAACCGTAGAACTGGCAAAGTAAGCAGATGTTTGAGTGTTATAAGGTCTCTTCTGGGGTGACTTTGTTGATAGGCCCCCCTTTTCTTTCTTCTTAGGAGCGCAAGACGGTATTGACAATGGAGGATTTATCAGCAGCCTTAACAGAATATGGTGTTAATATTAAGAAACCTGATTATTATTCGTGAGCTTTTAATTTTAATTTTATAAAGACGCAACACCTGTGGACCTTGTGTCTATGAATGATAATAGTATGAGTTGTTTATAGCATATTAGTTATGTATAGCATATTAGTCATGTATAGCATATTAGTCATGTATAGTCTAAGGATCTATAACATAGGCGTCCATACAATGAAAAGCTGTTTCTTATGCCCCATCACTATTATTTTCAAATATTCGTTACTGTATTTGAAAATAATAATAAAGATTCACCAATTTTTGCACTGTCTATTTTGTCCTTACCCTCCACTGCCACAGGTCCCATGAATGACAGCTCAGGTGATGAGGCCTATGCACGACAGCTCCAAAGAGAAGAAGAAAAACAGTACATAGCACAACAGACTTCCAATGAAAAAGACACACACCTAGCACAACTGCTCCAAGACCCCTGCCCAGACATTCATGCTCTGTTTCTGATATTCAACCCCATGTATTTCCATAGTAGACTGGACCCAGTAGAGGTAATATTTCAGGCAGAACAAGGTCAGACACTAATACATGTTAGGTGAAATGGTCACGCCGCCTGACTCTTTGGTAATGTCTCCCTATGACTTTGTTGCGATAGGCTTATAAAGTGGGAAAAAGTGCTGGTCTGTGTTGCTATCAACCCGGTGGTTTATGCACTATTAAACTGTCAGAGCCTCTTTTGAAGTTACGACCCGCCAAAGACTTGTTGAATACTCTACTGGTATAGCCACATAAAGGGATTTCCCTAGCTTTTCTCCCTTTTTCTTCCTCTCCCCATTTCCTCCTTGTAATTTCCTCCTATTCTCCTCACGCCCTCTTCCTTATGGGTTGTACTACTCAATTGAATCAAATGAAGATAATACTCATCTGCTTATTCTATAGCATGAGATGATCCATGCTTATTTATTCATTACCAAAGGACACAATCAGCACGGTAATAAAGATAGAAATAAGGGTACAACAATAGATTGCCCTTTATTCATATGACAGGGAGCATTCAGATGGTCACGGACCTGACTTTCTTGCAATGGCAAGTGATATTAATAAAAGAGCTGGTACTTGTATTACAGTCTATCACAAGTAAGTCTATGCGTGCTAGAAAGTACAATTGTAGGCACAATTCATAAAGAGACACATTCTAGCTTCAAGGATGAAGTAGATTACTACAGACAGCATCATTGGCAATGTCAGGTCAGTAGTATTTTGCTATAGAATATCCAATGTATTCTACCCTACATAGTCTATAGTTTACTAGCCATAGTTTATAGTTTGCCATAGACTCTACTATGCATACTATATATTCTATTATGTAGGCTCATTGTGTCATTTTATTCAATGCTATAAAGGGTCCCTGCCAATATCGACCTCCTTACTTTGGCCTTGTCAAACGCTCTATGAACAGGTAATACATACAATGGACCTTTTATATTAGTAAAGAAAAGAAAATCTTCTTTTACACTACAATAAATATGCAACAGCAACAGCAACAGCAACATCAAACAAACAAACAAACAAACAAACAAACAAACATTTAATATGGACTCTACATAATAACACATCTACATAGGCCACCACAGATGGCAGATGCATGGTTTTCTCAACACCAACAAACTTGCGGTGGATTCTACATTAAAGTGGCTGAACCACCACAACCCAAGAAGAAAAAAGCCTTCCACAAAGGACAAAAGCTTATTTCTGACGACACACCACCCCAAGACAACGCCAGCAAGGATTCTCCTATGAAAGAGGCAGCAAAGAGACGCAAACCATTTTTTCCATAAGACTTGTAGCTACTTTCGGAATGCCAATCTTGAAAAGGGAATTTCTTTTTTTTCTTCTCTCTTGTCTGCAGATATTTTGTGTGCCTTACTTCATCTGCATAAGTAGTTCTGTATGAACTTGTTCTATCCAAAAAGAAAAAGAAAAAAAAAGCAGTCTTTTTCTTTTTCTTTTCTTTTTCTTTTCTTTCTCTTTTGTGATTTGTTTTCATGAGTACCACGCCTTTAATACATCCTACCTATTCTCCTGGGGCTTATTCTACCTTTTCCTGTGCTGATACTACAAGCACAGACTCATTAACAAGGAAATTCAGCTCTCTTCATTTGGAACACTTTCTCAGCAAGTCAGAATGTCAACTCCTCAGTACTCTTCATGAAAGAGCGTGGTGGTTAGACAGGGGATTCAGATGGTGTGGTGTGGCAGTGGGATTGGACGGATTTATAGGTAAGTTAGTAGGTAAAGAGTGGATGAAGAATAAAGAATAAAACTATATATAAAGAGCAAAAGGCTCAATTGTGTTCTCATGGATGACACCACCTTATTCTATGTCTACAAGGGTTGCTACCTGTTGTGGGCGATGTTATAGGCTGTGTAATGTCCCTTTTGCTTGTTTGGACAGCCTGTCAATTTAAACTACCCGCCAGTGTTCTATGCTTGATGATTTTGAATGTTTTGTTTGATTTAATTGTAAGACCGTTATACTGAAATGCATTGAATAACTTTATAAAGATCGGACTCTTGCCTGTGATAGGTGACATTTTGGATGTTCTTTACCCATGCAACCTACGCAATGTTCAATTGCTTGAAAAACACCTGCTTTGCCTTCATACACTCCGACACAGTGAGCAAGGGATAATTGAGAACGAAAGATCAAGGGAAACCATCACAGAACCTATATCCTTTCCGGTGATACTTCCAAAGGCATCTCCCCCACCCAGTCTACCGAGTACGCTCAGTCTACCGAGTACACCCAGTATACCCAATACACCTCTTATGAGTACACTCTCCATAGTAATGGAGGAAGAAACACCGGATTCTGCCTCTTATCCTATTACTGTCTGTGTTGATAATACGGATAAATTAGAAGAAAATTTTCTTCCTCTTGAAAGTGTGTTACGGAAGACTACCCGTAAAGCGTCGCGTACAACCATTCGAGAGTTTGGCACATTTGTCTCTTGGTCCTATACAGAAAAGGTATCTTAATACTTGTCCGTGAATGTGTCTGTTTGTGCCTTTGTCAGAGGGAGAAAGAAGGGTTGTCTTTATTGAATATTGAGAGATTGACTTGTATAAAAAAAAAGCATCAAAATTAGTAAGGGCTGTTTATAGATAAAAAAAAAAAAGACAGTAGAGTGTACAAGAAGGAGGATTTCTCTTTAAAGTGTAAAAGTTGATTCTAGTCTTTTTTTTTATTATCATCATTGTTATCTTATATATATATATTAAAAAAAAGAGAGAGAGATGGTATGCTCTATTCACCTATTATTCTCTCTCTCTTCTATAGGAGTGTTTCTTATGTAACTGTCACCATGGAGATATATCTACGTTTGTTTCAGCCGTTACCACGGAAAGTATAAAAGTCAAAATATGAAGAATGACTATTTGCACCCAATGCTTTCTTTTTTCTACTGATCGTACAACCTAAAGATCAGCATGAGTAGCACAACGCTATTCTATTGTTTCACTTAAAAGGTTTCATCTCTAAGCCTATCTTACTTTCACATACAGGGCAAGTAAGTCTCTGTTACTGTGCATTCAATATAAAATAGACGGGCTTTAATAATACGTGAATATACGTGATTAAAAGGACAGTGACAAAAAAGTAAACAGTCTAAAAAGTCAATAGGCATAAGTAGTAGAGTTAGCGGCAACTGTATCTCATTTTATTATGTCTTATTATATCTTATTATGTCTTATTATATCTTATTATATCTTGTTATGTCTTATTATATCTTGTTATATCTTATTATGTCTTATTATATCTTGTTATGTCTTGTTATGTCTTATTATATCTTATTATATCTTATTATATCTTATTATGCCCTATTATACCCTATTATATATTATTCTGTCCTATGATATCCCATCGTATTCTACTGTACCCCATGCCACTCTATGCCACTCCGTGTCATGACTTGCTCTCTTTTCGTATCAATAGTACTCTCATCCAAACCAATAAGAGATGATCTCATTAAGGATAGGCTATTGACTGACTTCTAAAGATAGCTGTCATCTTATTCGTATCTGATAAACCCCAATAAAACAAGGGCTGTTATAGCCAACAGCAGACCTATTTTTATTCTGTTTCTAATTTTCTATGTACAAGCAGAGAGTAAAGTTTAGACTGTTCCAAGACCTATGACATCATAAAAGTAGAATAAGAAGGCCATGTATTTAGTTGAAGAGAGAAAGATAAGTTTGTTTCATTATCTTTTATTTATAACTCTATTTTGTATCTATTTGTCTTTTATACATCATGTCCAATCAGCAGAACCCTCATGATGCTCGCAATGTTTCCATCAACAATGGAGAAGAGGGCTCCTATCACAGAGAACAGGCCTATGCATCCTATGCACCTAATAATGCACCCAATAATCCATCGGGTGCACCCTACTATGACCCACGGATCTCCACAGAATACTCAAGTAAAAGAGATCCTTACATTGAAAAGATGACAAGCAATCTGTGGTGCAAGGCAGGCCAACTCCAGTCCATGGTGGGCTCTTGGGTAGGTCACCAGGAGTGGGAGACCTCTGGACACCATACACAGTCATGGGCACAGGATAATTACCAAGAAGCAGAATTACGATTGCAGGCCAATGAACCCAGTTGGACACATGGTGAATATGACCGCTGGATGGGGAAATTGGAAGCAGCTGTGGGACATGTCACGGGGGACCCAGAGATGGAAGCAAAGGCCTTGATGCGTACACGCCAAGGCACTGAAGAAGTGGAAAAAGCAAGTGAATTGTAGTACTCAGACTGCTTCCATTGTACTGATCGGGGCGAATCTTTTTTCTTTTTATGCCTTGAGAGAGACAATGACACGATGATTTCCTTTTATGGAAGTATAGAACCCTTTTTTATTCTTCCTAATTCTCCTCTTATTACTGACTTTTTCTGTCTTTTTCTGTCTCTTTTTTTTTTTTTTTTTCTTTCCCAATTTCCTCCCCAACAAAAATAATAAATGACAGAAAGAGTCGATTTTCTTCTTCTTTCTATTTTGTACTTTCTATTTATATAAATATAGAATACCCACCACCAACAAGTGATTACCAGTTAAATGTCTAGTGCTAAACGTGAATTCGATCCTCAGCACCCGCTCTATGAGAAGAAGGACACTAGCTCAGGTGTTCTCGAGCCACTTGTTCTGACATCCAACCAGACACTTGGAGAAGAGTGTAACTGCAGTGTGCCTCCAACTATCAACCGATTCGACCCAACAGACGATACCCTGGATGGACTACTGGTCAATAACAGTCGTTGGGTGGATTCTATTGTACACGAGGATCCTCACTTTTTCAAGAACATTGCCTTGAGACAGGAGCCCAAGTTATTATGGATAGGTAGGCTCAACAAGAACAATAAGGGGAAGGGAATGAATATTATTGGGCAGTGTGGGCAGGTGGGGTGGGTCATTGGCTTATTCAGACACACTTGTTATAAGGTTGCTCTGATTCGCGTGCACCTGCCAATCAACTTGTACAACTTGGACCTGGAGAGATCTTTGTACACCGCAACATTGCCAATGTAGTGAACCACACAGACCTCAACTGTTTATCTGTTATACAGTATGCAGTAGAAGTGCTGAAAGTAGAACATATCATTGTATGTGGCCACTACAACTGTGGTGGAGTTGCTGCTGCTCTTGGAAAAGAACAATACGGACTGATTGATAACTGGCTGAGAAACATTAAGGATGTGTACCGATGTAAATGTCTCCTTTGGATATAGATAGATAGATAGATATTTGAGGTGTTTTACTAATCTTACCTCGGACATTTTATAGTGCATCAGAGTGAATTGGAGAAAATAGAAGATGAAAAGACTCGAAGCCAGAGACTGGTGGAGCTGAATGCTATTAACTCTGCCAAGAATGTGTGCCATTCTACTATTGTTCAGAATGCCTGGAAGAATGGATCCAAGCTGACAGTGCATGCATGGGCTTATGCTATTGAGGATGGGTAAGACGTTTATTCTTTGGAAGAACATTGGAAAAGAGACTGATGGTGTTGATATAGGCTGATAAGGAAGTTGGATTGGTGTGTTAACAGTCACGAAGCCCTTCAAGATATCTATCATCATTAATGCTTGTATATTTCTACTCTTTATTAACAATAAACCTTTGTTTTCTGGTGTGAATGTGATGGTGTGATGTTGCTGTGTAGTGTCTATTGGATCAGATAATTAGTTATTAATTACTTGGCATTAATTACTTGGCATAAGTAGCTGCTATTTACTCTTTTATGCTGCCATTTGGTATGAGATGTTAACTATATTCAGCTGTATCTTGTCTGGTGTATAATGTATAGTGTCTAGTGTCTAGTGTCTAGTGTCTAGTGTCTAGTAATTATCCATTATTCACTGTTTGATATGTAATATTAAATATTACATATGAACCACTAGCAAAATAATAAAACAATACTTGTTTTTCTAAGGGTAGCTTTGTTGACTTTATGAATCTTCTAATGGCGGACTTTCATTAATTTGTTTTGTTGAAATTTCAGATCTTTTACTTTATTTATTATTGACAAAATAGTGGCATGCCATTCAGAGGTGAAATAAAAGCAGACAAGAAAAAAGGCCAAGCTTCTTCCATCACCGAACACAAACTCAAGAAAGCCAATGAAATGGATACTTTAGATAATAATTATGGTAAGAAAAAAGAGAGAGAAACAGTCCTACACTGTATTCTATAGCCTGTGAGAGGAATAGAGTAGAAGGATTGTACATTGTAAGAGCATGTCAGAACAAAAGAGTGAGGTTGTGTAAAGTAGAGTATAACCATGTATACTGTACCTTAATTCATTGAAAATAACAAATAAAAAGATCCGAGTTTAATGGAATACTCTTTGTAGATCAAGTACACTTGACAAAGAAAATGACAGCTGTGATAATACAGCAAGGAGAGTTACCTACTATTTCATATGAGGAGACACACCCATCTATAGCGACAGAAACACTATCCAAACCACCTGTTAGTGCTATTGCTGCACGTAGGGCTATTAAAGAAGCAATGTCTACATCCACAGAAGAAGAAGAGGAAGAGGATAGTGTAGCAGATAGTGGAGAATATCTTTCAGAAGTCAGTGAAGATAGTGAGCCAGAACATATACTGGTAACTGATGATGAAGAGGAAGAAGAAGAGGGAGAAGAAGAGGGAGAAGAAGAGGAAGACCAAGACCAAGAAGAGGAAGACCAAGAAGAGGAAGACCAAGACCAAGACCAAGACCAAGACCAAGACCAAGAAGAAAATGCCAATGCAGTTGAACATAAAAGAAAAAGACAGAGAGATACGATTGCTCCTATCAAGAAGCCTAGAAAGTAAGATAGCTCACAAGGACAATGTCACTCACTGTTTCTAGTGTACCTTTTGATGAAAACTCTCTTTCTAAATTCCTACCCACAAGAAACAATGTGGTTGGATTCACTTATAATGAGGAATATTATATATGTATTGGCCTCAAGGAAAAAGAGGTAGGTAGACTACACAGTTATAACCCTTGATTAATGATGAGGGATTCTATAACAGACATTAGTATTTACTGGACAAGCCATGATAGCTCCTGTTTCTGGAGCCATCTCTATTATGGGTGCTGTGTTGGCATCACACACTACAGATATTCCTACCACCCTTCATTTCTTCCCTGTATATTCTCCCAAAACACACTCTCTTATGATCATTACACCAACAAACGAACAAGTAGATACAGAGTTCTCTGGTCATGAAGTGGCAATTGACTCGTTGGGCACCTTTCTTCAACCAATGGAGGAACATTTTGCCAACTTCCAAAGCATTGTACTAATCAAAGAAATGGTTACTGGTTTTGAGGACTTTGATGAGGCTTACCCAGGTTACAAGAACATTTTTGAGCTACGAAGAGCAAAAGAACTCCACCCTATAAACTCCCTTCAAGGGTTCTATCCAGTAAGTGGGTGGCTTGTGTTAATATAGATAAAAGAAGATAGAGGAAGAAGCTGATTTTATATTACTTAGATTCTACATGCTACCCCTGGAATTAGGGCTATGAAAATCCCCTTGTCATGGGAAAGAAAGGTAGAGGACATGTTAAAGATCATGAAAAATGATCATAGACCTTGTGTCTCTGTGGTGCATGGAGAAAAGAATGTTGGCAAGTCTTCTCTTACTCGATACATTACCAATCGACTTCTCACTACGTAAGTCAATCGATTCAATCGAGTCAATCGAGTCAATCGAATAAGCTGATACAATGAGCTGATACAATGATATAACACTTAGATATCAACAAGTAGCCTACATCGAAACTGATGTTGGCCAGACTGGATTCACACCTCCAGGCCTTGTTTCTCTTCATCTTCTCTCCTTACCTATTCTTGGTCCACCTTTTACCCAGCAAAACATTCCGGCAACACGGAGCTTCTTCATAGGATCAGCCTCAGTTGATAAAGATCCTGGCTATTACTTAGAATGCATCAGGGAGCTTGTGGCAGCATGGCGCCATGCATGTCAAGAACGCATAACAGAGACTACACAACCACTACCACTTGTTATTAATACGCATGGGTGGATCAAAGGTCTTGGTCATGATCTTTTCCACAGCATTATCAAAATCACTCAGCCCACAGACATCTATACTTTCTCATCTCACCCCAACCACCAAGATACACCTCCCCCTTCTCTTGTTATAAACTATGAAGCGGAAGTCCAACCCAGGGTTCATACTGTGAAGGGCGATAATGTGAAAGGCACATGGCTTGATCGATATGATGCCTCTACGCTTCGAACATTAGCTCTTGTATCTTATTTCCATCAAACATTGTCTGTATTACCACACACTCGATGGAATTTCGAAACACGTTTAGTTGAACGCATGCCATGGACCCTCGATTGGCGGCATTTGAAGGGTGTCTGGGTGCTTTTTGAACAAGTGGCGTTACGACAAATGCTTTATTCTCTGAATGGAAGTATTGTGGGACTGATAGGAGATGTTGTAGATCATAAACCAGTAAAGGCTCATCCAAGACAGGAAGATGAAATTGCTAGTGAGGACACCAAGGACATAGTAAGCAGACATTTTCTTCTTTAGTCTAAAGCGTATTTCAACCCACCTATGTGTCTATTCATGAGGATGAATTAGTTGATTCTGACGATACATCCTTCTCTACTTTGATCATTCTAGAATCCACCCAAGTACTTTGACGCCTATCACTATTCTCCCCCACCCCCAGCAAAGACAATGTGCCATGGTTTAGCTATTATCAGAGCCATCGACCCTTCCAAGCATCAGTTTATGCTTCTTACACCCCTACCACTGGAAACACTTGAATTAGTATCAGGCATTGTTAAAGGTGATTTAGAGTTGCCTATACAATGCATATTAGATAGACCTGCCAATAAGCAAGGTGTTTGTGGTGTACCATGGAGTAAAGTGCCTTATATTACTGTAAGAGCTAAAATGGGTGCAGGTGGGGATGCCCTTCGAGTGAGACGAAATCTATTGCGAAGGTCACAATTGTAATAAAAATAAAAATAAAAATAAAAAATGAGATAATGAGATAATAGGTTTCTCAATCACTCACATCCACGCCTTTTTGCTTTTGCCTTTTCCCCCCCTTTTTATTTATTCATCTATTTAGTAGAAGAAAGCGATAATATAGTGTTGTATAATATAATGTAATACAATACAATGCAATGCAATATAATACAATATAATATAGCATAGCATAGCATAGCATAGTATAGTATAGTATAATATGACATGATATGATATGACATGACATGACATGACACCACACGACACGACACGATATAAATAGTAACTGAATAAATATAATTTTATTTTCTCATCAAGAACTAACTTGTGGAATTATTTCTATCTGCCCCTTCTTTATCTTTTTATCATTTAGAAATACATAGTTGAACACTCAAATTACATTAAGAATAAAAATCTACATATAGTATACACTGTTCCTACAGATCATTGGATAGTATACATACAATTTAAATGGACACATATAAAATAGATACATGTCGTTTATGAGATGATTATAAGCAAAAAGAACAAGAAACACATATCCACACACAACCACACACATGTATGGATGTCGCTGAGTCAGTCAAAAAGGCTGATCAGACCGCCATAGACGAACACAATGTCAGAAAGAATGAAAGTTATCTATTAAAGTGTATGAGGGGAATGTACAACATTTAATGTTAGACAAGTAACCAATTAAATGTTGTTGCATTATCTTTATGTAAAGAGGTAGATCACTCTAGTAAGAGATGAATACCATTTTGGTAATAGTGAGTTCACTGTTGCTCTGAATAGAATAATAATAATAAAGAGGTCATTCTAAATCCACTAGAGAGAGAAGAGAGGAGAAGAGAGGAGAGAAGAGGAGAGAGAGAATATGTGTGTATGTAGCCCATAAGAATAGAAATCAAAAGGACAGAGTCGATTTAACCTCTGCAGTATTGAATTTCTTCTTCCTGACGGCAAGTCGATCTAAAAGAGTAATGACTGCTTTATTATCTTTACTTTCATTTTTCCTCGCTTTATTTAAAAAAGCTTTTTGGGTGTTTTTTATTTCCTTTTTCTGTCCACGTGTCAGCACTGAAGGCCTTTAACATGTTTTCTATATTCGTTCATTGCCTTGATACGCCATGTAAGGAGAAAATCCGGAATTCGGGAACCTTTTCACTATTGAGAATGTGGATTCTTATCTGGTGAAGCCTATTTCAATGTGAATAACACTCAATTAAATTTATTTATTTATATTATCTTTCATTGGATGATTGGATGATCACGTTTTGGACTTTCTTCTTACTTGTTCACCTTTTCACCCATTCATACTTTTATACAAGTAAATAAAAATCCAAATGACTAGGAGAAGTTTCTCTTTAAATTTCAGAGAGTAACAGAAAATAGAACAACCTCGTTTGTATTGAGCTTATTTTGTTTAAACATGAGTAATTAAACACTGACAATAAAAGATTCCTGATGAGGAAGTATAAGAGCAACCTGGGAACAGGCAATCGGCGATCTAACCATAGACATGCGATACACAAATTGACACATTAAAATCTCAATTGTGCTTTGACCTTCAAGCATGTCAAGAACAGCTTAGAAGCCCTTTACTAATATTAAGGATTTTATTAGCAATAATAGGAACTATTCATTTATTAACATTAATACTATTAAGCACACCAATCCTAATAACTATAGCCACTGTAATAGCTGTAATAACTATAACACGTGTAATAATTATAACATCTAGCCATAGTAATAACCACAGTGATAAAGATATTAGTCTTATTTATTAATAACCATAACCATAGTGATAAATATACTAGTCCTATTTCTTAATAACCATAACCATAGTGATAAATATACTAGTCCTATTTCTTAATAACCATAACCATAGTGATAAATATACTAGTCCTATTTCTTAATAACCATAACCATAGTGATAAATATACTAGTCTTATTTCTTCTTTTGTTTTATTAACTATAGCCATAATAATAATAGAAATCTATAACACGGCCAGTCACCCCTTTTTGCTGTTTTTCATTCATTTCCCCAACTCTTTTGTCTGTCATTTGAACCACTCTTTTATTACCATAGATTATATTTGTTAGAAAGGATAAGTTGTTGGAAATTGATCTACAGAATGTCAGATCCGTCATTCCCTTGAAGTCACCCCTTTTCTTCCTCTTCTCTCTCTCTCTCCCCCCCTCTGCCTCCCTTTTTTGTCTATATAAATATAAATCAATAGGTGGACCACTTTCTGCCTGTGTATCCATCCGTTCCCCATACTAGATTTGAACGCTTTACTTTTTCTCTTGAGCTTATTGTCTTGAACTCCTTAACACATTGAGTAATCCCCGCCTACAAACACTTGCCATTTTCCCTTTTTGTCCCAGATGTGCTTCTTGCAACTACGTTTCATGCTGACAATTTTCTCGATGTCTATAAATATTCTTTATTTTCTACCACTTTTCTCTTCTTATCTCTTTCTTTCTTGGTTAGGTCATTCAATATAAATCACCCTTATCAAATCACCTGTACAATCAATTCATCTGTCTATTCTACTGTCTCATATCAACCCGGTGCTATTTGCTCTTTCAGCAGTTACGCATAAACTCCGACATTGTTTCTTCGGATCTTACTTTAACTAAACAACTTATTCGAACGCTCGCTATGGATATTCTCGAACTTATACATTCAGAAACTTTGCAGAATGAGCATAAGCCCCACAAATGTGATATCCTGGACTGTCAAAAGGCATTCAGTAGGTTGATAGATAAAATAACTTGTTTACTAATCTATATGTACAGAACGTCGCTCGGATCTTGCTAGACACCTGCGCATTCATACAAATGAAAGGTAGGCCGGTAGACTCCGATTATTGTTTTTACGATGGTGATCATAGTGCTTTGTCTAAAAATCTTACCTTTCCAGGCCATATGTTTGTCATGAAGAGGGGTGCGGAAAAAGCTTTATACAGGTTAGTGGGTCATTAGAAATTACTTTAATCCTCTTTTACAAGCATTCTAATTTCTTTTTATTCTAGAGATCTGCATTAAAAGTACACATGCGAACACATTCAGGTGAAAGGCCTCATATGTGTGAAGATGAAGACTGTGGAAAAACGTTTAGTGATAGTTCATCTCTTGCACGACACAGGTATATATCATTTTACAATCCCCTTTTAGCAAAAGTGAAGAAAGTGAAAAAATGAAAAGTGAGACACTGCTTGGTGGTAAAAGTACTAGCAGTATTACTACAATTACTAGTAATAGTAGTAGCAATGGTGGTGGTAGATATTTCTTTTTTGTTTTTTTGTTTTTTGGTTTTTTTTTGGTTTTTTTTTTGGCGATCCGAACTATCAGTCGAGAACATGCGTTATTGATTTGCTTTTCTTTCTTTAGGCGAATTCATGCTGGTAAACGACCTTACAAATGCCGTCATGGAACCTGTAATAAGATATTTGCTCGAAAGTCAGTCCTTACTCAGCATCAAAAGGTCGCTCATGAATCGGTCGTTAAACGTGCAGTATTGCAGTGGCGTCCACTTAATGAAATTCTTGAGGTGAATAAAAGACAAAAACAACAGCAAAAACAAAAGCAACAACAGCAGAAACACCAACCACAACCCCAGCCCCAGCCCCAACCACAACCACAACCACAACCACAATCTCGTATAGTCCTTTCCACTCAACCTCCTAAGCTCACCTCAGATACCCCAGAACCAAGCAGAGAATTCACAAAAAAAGCAGAGAAATTCTTGTCATATATGCCACCCTCACCTGTCTCTTCTGTTTCTACTGTTTGTGAAGACTTGTTGCAAAATGATATTCTACTGTCTCCTACTGTCACCTCACCCACGACCTCCACTCTCCATTCTCCGATTCTTCATCCGCAATCCCAAGAACCGGCTGCGACCACCCCATTATGGCTTTCACCTCCTCTGCAATGGCAAGATCCACCAAAACGTGGCATGGAATACTCTCCTTATGTATTTGAACATCATGATGAAGTCTATCATCTGCCAAATCCAACTCATCTTTATTCATCTTTTAATGACTATAAGGATCGCCAACTTTATCCACCTTCCTTTTCTACACACCTTTCTTGCTTCCGTCAACGCTCGCCCATCTATCCTGTGCGCTATGAACCCTATTAACTTCCGCGCCCTCTTTACTAACACTATGATTACTTTATGATTACTTTATGCCTATTTTATGTTTATTTTATGTTTATTTTCTGCTATTTTCTATTATTTTCTGCTATTTTCTGCTATTTTCTGTTTCCTTCTCTCGACAAAAACACAAAAACACACAAAAAAAGCGACCAAAAGCGACCAAGAATGTTTATTTGTATGCTCCTCTTTACTTTTTCTATTTAAATCCAGTTTTTCTTTTTTCTAGTTTATTTTCTGCTAATACATGCCAGTTGTCATCAGCCTATCATTTTTGACAAATTTCCTTTTATATTTATAGCCATTTCCTCCTTCCCAAACAAAATACAATAAAACAATACTATGATATATTCAATATGAAATGAATTTTATGCATTCTTAGTGATTGTCTGTTCATATGTTTTCTTTTCTTTTTGCTCACTTTCAAGAGTATGAAATATGCATCTATTCTTGTCACTCCTTCCTAGTCTGGAACAATGCTCAAGGCCAAAATAAGAAAAAGATGGACCTGATGTCTATAAAGGGCCAATGGGTGAGCAGATTTATCTGTGCAAAAAAGAAAAAGGTTATATATCTTTAAGGAGTAGAAAAGATAATCAAATCCATTAAATCGGGCTTGTGCGCCTATCTGTCTTTATTCTCATGTCTTATTCTCTGTCCCTTTTTTTACTGCCTTTACATTCTACTTTTTTGCTAGGGTCGAACTTCACTTTATTAGCGTATGTGCTACACTTACACCAACGTATCTCCAAACTGAGAGAGAAAAACACAAGCATAATGTAATATTCTATATCTGACCATGCTTTTAAGATATACCTATTACAGAATCCATAAAAGGCATATAAGAAAAAGGGAGAGGAGGTAGACAACCAACAGCTCGAGAAAGAAAAAGAAGCAAAGAGAAGAAGACCATATTGTCCTGGTAATTCAACTCATGTCATAAAATAAACTCAAGGGAGAAAAAAGAAAGACAACTCATCATGTCTTACATGTACAATGCTTCTTCACCTTTCTCTTTTCCTTTACTTACTCATTTCAGATTTTATGCCTATACAATACCATAGTAACGCAATCCTATTAAGTATAGTATGAAGGATAACGTGATTATTTACCAAATGGGCAGTTCTCTTAATAAAAATAGGTAGGCAAGTGTGAATATAAAACACTTTGTTAAAGTCGATGCTTTTGTCTCGTGGAAGTAAAAAGGCTCTTAGGAAACAGCAAAGAGAAATAAAAAAGGTGATTGAAAAGAAGAATGAAAGGTCTACTGGTCATTTTTCTACTTGTAAGGATTCTTGACTTTAGATGTCTCATTTGCATAACATCTAGTCAATGGTAAAAACAATCGATAGAGTCTTAGAGTGTCTACAGTTTAGTAACGTTAATCTATTTTATAGTGTTATTCATTTCTATCTTTTTATTTATTTTATTTTTACACTTTAAACAAATGTACAAAGAGGCAAAAGATACTTTAGCCTATATTCCACACTTCATGTGGCATAGATATCCCCCTTTTTTATTTTATTTATTTAAAAGAACAGTAGGTCTTCGTAAAGAGAGAGACAGAGAGACAGAGAGAAAGAGAGAAAGAGAGAAAGAGAGAAAAGTTAAAATGGTAATACATTATGTGATGAATCATAGTACTTGATGAGTGTCTATGCAGTTTTATTCTATGGACAGTCAGATAATCGATCATCAGAAGCACAGACAGGACACTAATGGGAGATGCTTGGAGTTGAAATAGTGATTCTGCCTGCTCTAGATATCTACGGAAATATCGGGATCAAATACCCTATCCGTGTAACTGAAATGCAGCCCTTGCTTATAGGATTCTCTTTCTGCAAGCATTTGGAACAGGCCTTTTCTTTTCTTTTTCTTTTGGAATATCCTAAAATCGATCATAATAAAGATCAAGGAGGATGTGTTTCTTATCGTGATGATTAATATATACTCTTTTCTATTAGGAAAAAACTCACTAAGAGTTACTTATATTAATCTGGAGCAAAGCTTATTACTATTAGAAATACATTAAGGGCTGATAAAGCAATTCTATTTTAGATACAGATTACTTGGGTAAAATCAATATACTGTAATTTGTTCTTGAAGATATTCTCGGTGTTACTGTTTTTGATCACGCTTTAATTTATAAACATCAAATTTATTTTTTAAGAACTGATGATCATCTTCACTATTGACTCAGACTATCAATAGTGTGACAGGTAGTCGTTTCTATTTGAAGTTTTTGATAGGTAATTCTTATTAAAAGCCATGCATCAGACCAAATTGATGATGAAATTTATTTAAAGAAATAAATTTTGCTGGAATGGTCTTAATTACTATGCTTTAGCTAGGAAGTAACACTGCTTTTCTAACTGAATTGGTTTTAACTGTAGATACAGATCTGAAAAAAGAATATTACTTGTAATAGACTATACACACCCAAAGATTATCTGGCCTTTAAACGGTGATATCTTCTTGTTACGTAAAATAATTCATTACTTTTTATGGAAATATGTTTAAAATCAAAATGTTTGCAAGTATCTAAATTATTATTTTCTTTTGTAGTATACCTCCCTATCAAATTGTATTATCAGTGGAATATAGTGTTGATGAATTGAATTGTTTATTATAATATTATAGCTAATAATATAGTATGACTATAGCCACTGCCTATGTGTATTCCATCATAGCAATTGAATTAATACCATAAAAGCCTTATAATTTGTTCTTGGGAGATAGATAACTATGCTTGGGAATACACTCTAAACACCGTTGACAGTATAAAAGACTACCTAATACTGACCTGAGAACAGTCTTAACTTGCCTAATAACAGAAGAGTGTATTAGTAATAATTCAATCAAGAGAGATAGTAAACTTACCTTGTACTTCATACTTGTCTTGAGAATGATGAGTCATATATTATCTATTAGTAGAAGAGTCAGTACTATGTCTTGTGGGTTGTAATGATCTCAAGCCCATATAAAGACACTGCTTACCTTTTTACTTCTAGAATAGCCTATAGCGGTGTCTATTGCTTCCTTCTATTGTTTTGCTTCATTGATAATAGCATATTATATTAAACAATAAATACAGTGGCTGAGTCATAATATCAGTTTAATTGCAAGGTCAATATCTATTGCCAAAATAGGCATGTAGAGTTTAAAATATCATATTTACACAGCGAAAACATATTTTTCAAACACATTAACCAATTAGAGAAATTAGTATTTTATTGTCCGTGAATTTACTTTTATATCCCAGAAATTTTTGGGTGTGTACTTACAAACCTTTTGATTTTAAACACAGTTCCATAAAAAGTGCGTTTTTCTTCTGATGTAAAAGGAAGGAGATATCACCGCTTAAAAGCCAGGTAATCTTTGGGTGTGTAGCAAAAACAATCTACTATGCTCTTTTTTTTTAACACTTATTTTATAAAAAGTAGTACCACTTTTTATTCCTTATAGTATATACATATTTGTAGTATAAAAATAGAGTTAAAAGAAAAGAGTTAAAAGTTATCGGGGTTAAGGATATGATATACTTAAACTAATGTGCTCCTTGAAGATATAAACTCCTGGTTAATGAGTGAAATTGAAAGATGCACATACATTAGCATAAATAAGATAGAGATTTAGATGGTAAAAGGTTATGCCTTCTCCTTTTTTTCTTCCCTCCTCTCTTGTCTTTTTTTCATTATTATTATTTTTCGATTGTCTCTCCTTTCTCATCTGTACTATCGTTTTCTCTTTTTCTTTCGTCTTCTCGATATAATATCTTTGTTTAATGAATCAGGCAGTTGTTTTAAACAATCAAGATTTAATGAAAAGTTCAATTTCCTTTCCACCTGCTATAGAATCTATGAATTCTGTGAATGAGTTTCAAGATAGCAAGAGTATGAGTGCTCTGGATATGAGTGGTCTAGATCTAGGTTTGATGTCTTGTGAAGTAAAATACTCAAACCATCCCTTGTTAGAAAAACAATGTCATACGACTACAGTTTTTCCTCTCGAGAAAAGATCAAAATCAGATGCCCAAGTTCTTATCCACACAGAAAAAAAAAGTAAGTGGATTACTTTATATAAATATATAATAAGTAGATAAAAGCTGGATTTTTGTTGCCAATTATTCCTATTATCAGGTAAACTTATCTGTTTTGTTTAATTCAATACTAGCACACCATAAAATCCAACAATACAACCCTCAATTGGAACGCTATATGGGTCTCCTGGATCGATCCAGTAGTTTAAAGAAAAATATTGACCGTCTTTCTGACCAGTACATTCGTCTCACTACATTTGAAAATATGAACATACGAGTTGGCCCTGAGCAAGAGACAAAAGAGACAAATTTTTTTCCCAAGTCAATAGAGAGTCTATCCAAGCGCAAATCAACTCATCTTGAACGTAGGCATACACACTTTCAATCTAAAGATAGTTTGAAAAAAGGTAGTTTACAACGATAAAATAAAAAGGGGATGAGGTAGATAAGAATAAGAAAACAAATAATCAGTAGAAAAGAAACTAAAGAGACTATATGTTAAAAAATAATACAGGACATTCATCCCTACCTGCTCCTAATAAACCTTCACTCCAAGACACATATAATAGCCATCTTCAACGAGCATTGTCCACTGCCACTACGGAGAACAGGTCTCCCATGTCACCTACATCTGTATTTCCTGTAGGATCACTTAGTACATCGTTTCGTGCTTCAGAAAGAAATGCCAGTATTTCTCGATCTACTCGATCTTCACTTCGATTTGTACATAAAGATAGTATGGACATATTAAATGCTCACTTGTTTAAGGATGAGAAAGGTCGATGGAGTTCAGATAGTCTGAAGGAAAAGGCTATCTTTGGGTCAAGACCTGCCCACTATCCACTGCTATCCACTGTTTTCAACAACCCATCTCCCAAGACTTTGTCAAAACAGTCTATGAATCTATCTTTTCCATTTAACCAAAATGCACCACCTTCTTCTATCCACCCACTCCGTCCATCTGCTGGTTCATATGATTACCCTATCAGCCATCTTGCAGTGTCTAACAAACCTCCTATCTCTGTAAAAACAGCTGTAGGTGGCCCTATGTCTACAGCGCTTGCGAACACTGTCTTATCAGATTCACCCCACACAGCTCCTACACAGAAAGTATGTTTCCTTTTCCTTTTCCATTTTTTTCTTTCTTTCTTTTTTCTATAGTCTTATTTTATATTTTTAGAAGGTCAAAGGTATCAAAGGATTCCTGACACGTAACCTGCCAGGCAAAAACAACAAATTATTTGGGATTCTTAATCATTCTTCTGATAGTCCACACAACTAGTAAAAGCAGCACAAGAGATTGAAAAAGATTGATCGATTGTTATTATTATTTTTGGTTTATTAAATAAAAAGTATTGAATAGAAACACTATCGATACCCATACTTTGTTTATGCAAAGTTCAATCAAGTAAGCTATAGCAGGCAAATATATATAAATATGATTTTATGGAAGTTGGGGTGTATGTTTAGACTATTTTAAAAAAGAAGAATAAAGAAGTGTATCTTTTATTGTAAGAAAATATCAATTTGAAATCTACTTGTAGATTTATAGATAAAGAGAGTATGTCTGTAGACTGTTTAGACGTGTTTCTTACAGACACTGACTCTGTTTTCTCTTTATTATTAGATTTATTCATAAATAAACCTATGCTGATGATACATCGCCTAAAGCTTTTGTGGATGACTGTGAAGATCCATATTGACTTCTTTTTCAAGTGCTTTGATAGCTTCCTCAGATCGTCCTATTTTCACCTCTATAGATGTATGGTGTAAGGAAAGGGAGAGAATAGAACTCTCAATGAATCACTTACGGATAGTTGTCATGCCAAGTTCTTTTGCTGAAGTGAGGTTCATACCAATATCATCCAAAAACACGCATGCTTTAGGGGGTACATCAATGAGTTCACATGCATACAAGAAAAACTTGGGGTCAGGTTTTCTACGTCAAAGTGAGTATTTGTGTACAGATCAGTAAAAAAAAACAGCCAGGTATAAGACAGGTGGATTACCTTAGACCCACTAATCGAGACTCTATGAAGAAGTCGAATAGATTTCTTAATCTGTCTGGAACTTTGCCACCCAACTCTTCAGTTTCCTTTATATCATTCTCAGGAAGTTCGAAATTATTGGTCAATGCGGCAATTTTGAAACGCCCACTCTCTTCAAGAAAGAAGAGAAAATATTATCCATAGTATATTAGATAGAGTACTTAGTATATTTCTCGAGTAATATTACCTTTTAGACGTTGAATAGCAAGTAATACTCTCTCATCTATGGTTGCAGCATATCGCATCATTGTCTTGAACAGATCTTTGCCATCAACAACAACATCGGGGATGTGGGCGGGAATAGCTTATCAACACAGGATGAGTATATGTCTCTTTATTAATACACTCTCTTTTCTACACTTTACACTCTGCTACCAACAACTCTTAAATTAAATACCTTTTCCATAACGGTTAAGATAGTTCACATAGTGCTGCTTGTTGGAAGGATAGGAGAGTTGCTCTCCAAATAATTTATAAAAATCATGCAACTTGATTTCTCCTCTTTCGAGTCTCTACAGAGAAATCTATCTGTGAAATTTCCTGATCTCCTTTCTCTCTTTTATAAACACATGGATTGTGTTCCTATCAACGCCATTCTCTCTTCCTTTCTTCTTTTGTTTACCTGAAAAGCACCCTGTTCGCCTTGTTGTGTACTTATTTATGGATGAATATCTTGCAGGACCGCCACCACTATCACTTACATGGCTACATTGATATAGTTATGGGGAAGATGATGCTTTTGTTCGTAAATGGCAATGCCAGCCAAGGGTGAGCCCACACAGACACCACCTAAACAAATGGAGTTGATTCACATGTCGATTGAATTAATATTTATATACTCATATCATTTACCAAGGTCAAAAATTATAGCTTGATATGACATTGGAAAACAAAAGATAGATGGCTCCACACAAAGAAACTCATTTTATCTGACAAATTCATTTTCTTTGCTGCACGTGATATGCGGAGAAAGAGAAGAGGTACACAAGTGGAGAAAGAGAAAAAGAATGCAGTTTATTAATTTATCCACTTGCAAGAACATTCAAGTGATAACTTCAAGATCCAATGGCAAGAAGAATATGCCTATTCGATGAGATTATCTTTAACCAAAAGCAGGAACAGATCTATAAGGAGAAATAAGAGAGAGAATAGTGGTGAGTTGATGATGATAGAAGAATAAATAAAGTAAATAAAGAAGTAAATAAATAAAGAGGTAAGTAAAGAAGTAAAAAGAATTACTTTTGAGACTGTGCAGGACTTCCCATAGTAACAGGACTTCCAATTGTGCTTGGACTCATAACAGTGGGGGCCATTGGACTGTTCAGCATGGTGTTTGTAGGAGTAGATGCAACAGAGGGTTGAGCACCTGTAGGATGCGTTGATTCTCGAATAGCCAGGAGCTGTTTAGCACGGAAGGCCTCATAATGAATCTGGGCTGTTGTCTCAATCAAATCTTGTAAATGAGTGCGTGTAAGGAAGTTGCGAAGATAGATGAATTCACAATGTTCTTCACTTTCCACTAGACATCAGTGTTAGTAATGATACATGAGACCAAAGTAAATGCCATCTTACCATTAATGACTCCGTATCTGTTCTTTCTTCCCCTCACTGGCTTTCCATTGATCACCACATTTCTTTCTGAGCCAACAACAGCAAATGGAAGTAATTCCTATAGGAGAATCCATGTAGGTTAGAAACACATTCTATAAGGGAGCACAGGAGACCTACACGAATGCTTTCATTCAATGCCTGCTCTTGTTCATCATCCTCATCACTCTCATAGGGATAGAGCTTGATGTTATGAAAGATAAGCTCAGCCTTGATCTGGTAGTATGGATGAGTATAGGGGCCTTTCTTTTTCTTTTTCATTTATAGTGAGTTTAATCAGCTTACTCTTTGTTTAAAGGCCTGACGTTCATCCAAAGTCAGAGAATCAGATTTGGCAATAACAGGCACAACATTCACCACTTCTGACAGTTTCTTCAGAACAACAATATCAATGGGCTTCAAACTGTAATAGTAGCATTATTATAATAGGACAAATGATCTTGAATACTATCAGATACTTACGCATGTCCAGTGGGACTAATGAAGAAGAGGCAGCAATGCACTCTACTGTCTTGAATGTATCGATCGCGTGTGGCGGTCAACTCCTTTCTGAGATAAGCTGAATGCTGATCCTTGATATATTTAATAATAGGTTCCCAACTATAAAACAGTCTGTTATGAATAACAAGGGTTGGATGGACTCTACTTGCCAATTTTCGTTGTTCACTTGGTCTCCATAACCAGGGGTGTCCACAATGTTGAGTCTCAAACGGACTCCATGCTCCTCAATCACTGCATAATATTACATTAGTAAAAAGGAGTGCCTTTCTCGAGTGATATATTCCATACAATGCGACACTGTCTGAATCTCGGTTGTTTGTCTAGGGGGCTCTTCTGCAGAGAGACGAGCTTTGCTTTCAATTAAATGAGATGCAAAGATAGTGTTGACAAGAGTGGATTTGCCCAGTCCAGATTGGCCTATAAAGCAGACATATTAAATACCCTTTCCCATCGCTTCATGTGTAGGCCAATCGACACTTACCAACGACCATGACATTAAAATGGAATCCCCTCTTTAAAAGCTTCTTCTCAATTTGTTGGGTGATGGTATCAAATCCGACATAGTTATCAAGTGTAGCCTATGGATAGTAGCCCAACAGTTTGTAAAAAAAAA
This sequence comes from Spinellus fusiger, assembly GCA_025094145.1. Classification (NCBI taxonomy): domain Eukaryota; kingdom Fungi; phylum Mucoromycota; class Mucoromycetes; order Mucorales; family Phycomycetaceae; genus Spinellus; species Spinellus fusiger. Next base: position 209,914 of record JALLLS010000012.1, on the reverse strand, counting down.
CACACATTGAGTAGAAGTGGATGAAGCAGTTAATCATTAATAAATAGATATGGACACGGTGGGCTATTTGGAGTGTATTCTATAGGAAAATGAATAATACATACAACAGCAAGTTCAGATGTGAGTAAGTTAGACGACATCTTTTGATGGATAATAAAGAGAAAAACAAAAGAATGAAGAAATGATCAGAGGAAGAAAGATAAAGATATTAGAGAACAGGAGACAAGGAGAAGTTGAATAGAAAGGGAGAGAGAAAGGAACAAAATTCAGGAGCAAGGGACTTTCTACATTCCAAGTGTAGATATAAGTAAAGATACAACACGCTGCCTACTATTTATGTATTTGTAGTGTTGAATGATTAACAGTGCATTTTATTCTTGTCTTTCTGGTATGTTTTTTGGTCAGTATCTTTAGTGTAGGATAGTTAGAATGGATCTGTAAAAGATCATCTTGAAAGTCATTCATAATCACTATTAACATTCAACAGCCTTGATCATCAACTTTGACTGTTCTTAATCATTCACAGTGATCAATAGCCTTGGAAGTAGATACAAGGTTATGGTCTAAAATGAGACACTTTTTAAATAAATAAATAAAAGATGGTAGACAAAAATACATGATTGTTCAAAGACTTATCTTAGATAAGGGTATCAATCACTGCAAAGGAGTGTTTTTTAATTGGCACAAAAGAGAAAATAGAAACAGGAACAGGGCCTTGTTCAGTAATTATATAATAGAAGGATCAACAAAACACCCATATTCCATGTATGCACCCATAGTGATAGTGATAGTCATAATAATAATAATAATAAGCCTACAAAAGCACACTCCATTGAATTGTCCTCTGTAGTATACTACTTAATAAATAACCATAGAAATACAGAGCTATTGCTAGTGACTATGGGTCCATTTTGAACTTCCAAAGTGAATACCACTAATGTCACTCATGTTAGCAGTAGTTTATACTGGTAAACTGTCCACTTGTCTTTATTTCGTATAAAACTCAATTTACAATTCGCCTCTTTTTAGAGTAAAATGCTGTACAGTTACAGAATCCACATATAAAACACCGTCACACTATTATTTTTCCCCTCTTCCTCTCTTCTTTCCATGCTTAAGGTGCACTTTCAAGTGTATGTCGGCCACTACAGACAAAATCCAACAACTGCGCCAACATCTTAATTTTAAAGCACGCATAAAGACAAGCGATGAGAGAACATTTATAGGTGTTCTTGTATGTATTGATAAACAAAAGAACACCATCTTGGCGAATACGGATGAATTCAGGGGAGGTAAAGCACAAGAGAAAGAGACAGCAACACGCACCCTATTGAGCCTCCATTCTTTCTTTTACATAGATGAACAGCGCTTTGTAGGACTTGTAATGATTCCAGGAAAGCATATAGTAAAGGTAGAAGCCGAAGACCTTAGTATCGACGACCTCTATACCTGAGACGAAAAAGAAAAAGAAAAAAAGTCCTTAAGATAAAGGCACAAGAAGATGTATTTGTTTATAAAGTGAAATTGGAATGCCTCTATGAATAAAACATTCCAAGGGTGGCTGTTTTCCACTGAGAAATATTAGCCTAGGTAATGAAGCTATGCATTGATGAAGAGGTGTTTATGGCTGATACTCAAGTTCTCTCCATGGATCTTCCACACAAGAAGAAGAATAGTACTTTGCGAAATGCTTCTCCAACTCTTCTGGAGAGAGTTCAGCAACATTGAAGTTCTTATTTCATTTTGTGTTAATCAAAGATACTTTGTATTCACTTACAATATCATTTGTGGGGTCTGCCCTTGAAGTTCTGTCACCTCCTTTCATGCCTCCCCTTCCTCTTCCTCTCATGTTATTTCTTTGGTAAGGACGTCCGTAATGAGTACGGTGTTGATTCATATTGTTATTGTTGTTGTTGTTGTTATTGTTGTTGTAACTGGTATTGTTAGTTCTGTGTTGGTTGAACTCTTGCCATTGTGTATTTGCAGTTGTGCTGCTGTCAGTACCAGTGATGTAGGACATTAGAAAGAGAAGAGTTATAGCCGAGGATGAGAATGTGAATTCCTATTTCGGTCCTTCAAATAGCCTATTTGTTTTTTCATAACAGAAAGATTAAGACAATAAAGACAAGCGTAAAGTAAGTCTTTTTTGTTTTGTTTTGTTTCTATTGTAGAATAAACAGTAAGTTTATGATTTTATTGGTCGTGGATTTGTTGTTCATACGAATCAATAGCATTCTCTCTCTTATAGACCAACAGAGAGAGTTTCTTCTGCTAAATTACCTTTTGCTCTTCCTATGAATAGACAGGAAAGAACCTTTTATAGTGTTTTAACATCTAAAAATGGAATATTTACTTTTTATTAACATTTCAAGCACTATGAGCAAATGTATGCTATAGTAAATAAGAAGAGATATCACAGAGAAAGTCAAATCTTAAGCAAATCTTAAGCAAATAAGGTTCATTATGGATTCTTAATAACATAATTGCCTCATTAGGAAATGTTTTCTTTACTCTTTAAAAGTAAGCATTTTAAGCTGTCCTTGCCTTTCTATTTTCTCCTTTTCTCTTTTTATTATTCTTTACCGTCAATAATAGCTGTTTGTTATTATTTATTACTGTTCGTCCCCCTTTCTCTTATCATCTGATTCTGTCTTGTCTGAAAACACCAGTTGAGTTCTATTTATTATCATTTCTCTTGAATCAATGGAGCAAAAATTACCAACAAAATATCATAAAGGTAAGGTCTGTTCTACTGAGCAATAACATGAATGCTCCTTAGAAATTAAGCCAGACAGCAGAGATACTTCTAGAGGCTATAGTATTGGATATAGTGGAGGTTGGTTAGGGTACTATTGTTCTTATATTAATCCAGACATTGACACCGAACACCCTCAGATACAGCATCCAAAACATGGGAGGCGATGGGATCTCTTTTGGATTTACAGCCTACGATTAGTCCAGAGAAGCCCAAAAGAGACTCTTTTATGTCAAAGATAGCCAAATCAATAGAACCAATAGACTATGATCGACCTGTACTTGTAGAATCCGACAGTGAGGAAGAAGAAGAGGAAGAGGAGGAAGAAAAGGAGGAAGAGGAGGAGGAGGAAGAAGAGGAAGAAGAGAGATATGCTCATAGGTAAGTAGTTTATTTAGCCTATATATCTGATGTCTCCGTGACATACCAAATACTGTTGTATTGACTAAGATCCCAGACGATTTCCTGCACGCCTTTCTCCAGGAACTTCTTCCCCTACTCCACGTAGTCACTCTACAGAGAAGCAGGCTTCTCAAGTGTGCTACCGATGTAAAAAAGAAGTACCTGGTATACCAAAACCCTCTAATTCTTTGGCTCCAGAGTTTGTTTGTCACGACTGTAAGAAAAGTAGTCGACGACGATCTTTAAGCGCAACGGGTTTAAAGATATTGAAATTGGCTGGAATTGTCAAACAAACACTCTTGGCACCTATAAAAACAATTGAAAGACGCAGGAGCATGCCTTCTATCAATGTTTACAGTAAGGATGGTAAAGACTTACTCCATCCACACGTTCCTCCTGCGAGAATGCCTCAACAAATATCACGGAACAGCATGCATAATCTAAATAGAGCCTATATTGATACTGTAAAGCAAGAAGAATCAGATGTACTCTATAGTGATCCAGCAGAGATGAGTCCTATATTCTACTCAGAGGGACAGAGTTTTGGAGAAGATCCATATGCTAGAACAAGAAAGGCATCCTATCATTCAAGAACAAGTGGATATCAGAGAAGTAGTAGTTCTTCAAGGGAAACTTATACGCCTACAACCCCCACCAGAGAGGGTAGAAGAACAGCTGAGCATGAACGAGGCACAGATAACTGGAGTAGTTCTATGATTGAGAATCATAGTGGAATCAATTATTCTAAAGAGATAATGAAACCCAACCATTATGAAGACCCATTAGACTATTCAAATCCATTCTCCCGCATGTCCTGCCTTACACCCAGTTATCGTACAGGAGGAGAACATGTACCACTCACAATGAGAGAACTTGGTGGAGTTAATACTCACAAAGACCGTATTACTGCTTACAGTAGGTTATATCTTTGTTTATATAATATTCACTAGATACTAATGGTAACAGATTATGCATATTATAACTGTATCAATGCAAGGACACATATTTCTACTTGGGTAAAGAGCCATCATAACATGGGTGCTTCTGATCCAGTATTCAGTAAAGTATCCAACACATATGTATATCATTCACTCATACTTTATCAAGTAGATTATACTCTACCACCGAAACAAAATCAAAACAGGCGCTTTGAACTCTTCAAGCGTAGCAACAGCAGCAAAGATTTAGGCCAAGAAGAAGATATAAAACACATTCTTTTTTAACAAAGATAAACGTCTGAATTTATTATAATTCTGATATCTTTTTCTTATATATAAATATAAATATAAAAGAAAATTTTAAAAAAAAATAATTAATAAACTTATTAATTATAAAATATAAGATATTTAAGATAAAATGATAGTTTAAAAAATACAAATAATTCCAAAAGAATGCTGTCGTTTAGAAGAAACCATATATGTATTGATGTGATTATGATGAGTGGACTCAAAGAGCCCTTATACAAAATATGTCGTGATGGCAGTAGTCAATAAGATGAGCTTGATTATTATCATTGCTATTTTGATGACTATGATGACTACTATCACTGTAAAAAGGAGAGCTGGTTGAATCCAATAGAGTTTAGAACAAGGTCTATTTTAGTGGATTCCTGTTTTGTTTATCATTCCAAGTACATTTAAGCAGATAGTATGATAATACGCTTATTTTCTACTCAGCAGATATACATCTATAAAGACATGGAGTATTTAGTATAAAGAGATCTCTTATTGCTCACCTTTCTCTTTTATATATTAACTTTATTGTCATTCACTCTCTTGTCATATTTCCTCAACCCTCGTTTTTATTTTCTGCTGTGATGTATGTTATTATCACTACTTATAGCCTTGTTGCTTGTCTTTCTCGAGACATAGGTTGAGTTCCATAGAAGATATAAAATAAACTTATTAGCTAACATATAAGGCACGGTGGGTGATAATAAGATGGCATCCTTCTTTTCTTCTATATAAATATAGATAGGAATATATAGAGACTATGACAAAGTATATCAACATATACATATATACATATATACATATATATAATCCATAAGAGAGAAAGAAAGAGAGAGAGAGAAAGAAAGAAAGAGATAATAGATATAAAAATAGTGAAAGAACACCTTTTACAGGTCAAACAGTTATACAAACGCCTTTTTTGAAGAATACATGGTCTGTGAATCGGTAGAAAGAGGGTTTGGAGAGAAATACTTGGCCGTGTCTTGTTTTCCTACTGTAGACACACTCCATGGATGTTTCAACTTGTGCAAAGCATGATAAACATCGATCAAGCAAAATGCATCTTCCGCTATAGATAGAAAAGAAAAAATAGAAAAAGAAAAAGAAAAAAGAAGACACACCACACCACGATTAATATTTGTTATTCATAATGTTTGCTGTTGTTTTCTTTTCATTTTTTCTCTCATTTTTTCATATTCTTTTTTCTTAACAGTGGTATGAATCCTACTACAACCCACCAGCATAGATAGCCTGTTCTTTTGTCAATGGTCGAAGTTCCCAATTACTCAATTGTTGTTTTTTATTCATTCCCACACCAAGAAATGCAGCCACAACACCAGCAAGTCCACCTGAAATGTGTCCTTCTGCTTTTCCATCTTTATAGGCAGGGATCTTCTTAAAGTCAATCATGTTGTTGACGACCCACTTCTTTGCTGCTGGAATACTCTCCTTTAGTAGCTGCAAATCACCCCCAAAGTCATAGGCTAAAAGGGAGGAGATGAGGTGTGTTAATCGTCACCATCCATTCACTTTTCATAAAATGAAAGTGAAAATATTACCAAGTTTAGTGATCTGTGGATTTCTGAACATGTTTCCCAGCATCTTCTCGGTCATATTTAATAAGGGAGCATGTGAAGGTGTCAGTAGAAAGGCCATATCAACAAGAAATACAATATGAGTGTCCAATGCAATCTGCATTAATGCTGTACGAGGAGCATCCCTCTTAGCAAACTGTGGCACCCATTCAGTGTCCAGCCCACACACACTGCTGTTTTCGATCCTTCTTCCCATGTTCAGGATTTGCTCTTCACTGTCCACCATTACACACACAGTTTGAGAGGACATTTTGTAATTCTCAAGTAATTGTGGTAGTGCAGTGCGTGGTTTCTTTGCTACAAGAAAGCTTTGATGCCTTGACGGTTGCTCACCCTTTATTATGCCAGTCATACGCTCATGGGGCTGTAATGTATTATAAACCTCCAGGAACCCTTGCTGATGATAATGGGAAGCAAAGTAGGCAGATGCCACTGGATCCCCAATGTCTGCAAGCTCCTTAATGACCAGTTTCACCAATGCCGGGTTGTCGTTAATGATGAGGATCAAAAGACCATTGTAGTTGTTGCTGGCATCTATGGTGTAGTCTTTCTCTTCTTCTTGCTGGAGGGCGCGTTGGGTGATGACCCACCGAAGACTCGCGTGTCGCTGTGAAAGCCATAGAAAGTAGTGCTCTTGTTCATTCAGCTTCAGGTCCTGCACAATGCCCGTGCCACAGGTAACAAGATCCTTTTGGAAGCGTCTCTCCTTGAGTCTACCCATGGGAGGAAGTGAGAGCATGTCCTGATCCACAGTGGTGAGTAGATCTATAGAGAGTTCCTCTTTCAGCATCTCCAGTCCTATCAGACCCTGTCACCCTTACCTGCAGGAACAATGCCCAATCCACCTGCGAAGTTGTACCGTAGTTGGACATTGATAATATGAAGCAATCTTCTCTGCAGTATTTCATTGTCCTTAACATAGCGTGATAAGGCACCTCCTTGACCAATTGTGAAGTATTGGTCAGCAAGTTTTTCTACTGGGAATGCATCCATCAGTTCTAGTTTGCGAATACAGGCAACAGCCTCATTGTAGTGGGCGTGAATTGTCAGCAGTCGACACAGAAGTATGCCTTCTTTCTCATAGTCACCCCCTTTGGATAACAGAGGCACAAGACAGAATACATTCATAGCATAATAGATTACAATAGGTGCACGGATTGTTTCTATTTTGGATATTAGCTTGACTTGGTGTTCCTTTGTGAGGGTGTAGCGAAGGGCGATTTCTGGAGGAACATCCAGCAGTTGGGCTAGTGTAATAACAGCCACAGTGCCTTCCTCCTCTTCCTCCTCCTCTTCCTCCTCCTCCTCTGCCCTGGTGCCTGCCCCTGTGCCTGTGCTTGTGCCTGTCTTTTGTTGGGTCGTATGTTCATCTTCTTCAAAGGATATCAAGTCAAGTTCCTTTAGCCTAAACAACTCTTCTGGGAAGGAGATCAGATCCACTTCCTGTGACCTTTGGCTGGTAGGCGGTGTAGCAAGGAATCTCTCAAGTCCACTACAAGTGGCACGGATGAGTTGCTGTCTGAACTTCTCTGTCATGTCCTTATCCCCTGCATGGTCATCAAAATAGGCGGCTATAGCATACAACACATCCTAGTGTCTGGATTAATACTCTCCCCTTCTTTCTTTTTTTTCTCTTTTCTTTTCTCTCTCTCTCTCTTAAATAAGAATAATAATGTAATGTACCTGTATAAAAGAACAAGGATCTCTGCACTGGTGAAGCTGAACACTGAGTCTACAGTCAAAGGCAAACTCTGCTGTTTCTATCTCTCTGATACATTTGTAGGTGTCTGCATTCTTATACACATTGATAAGGCGGGTGACTAATAGTGTGCTGTTCATGGCAGTGCAGAGGGTATAAAGTTCCTCGTCTGTGATATAGTTGAAGTGTTCTGTTGCTTGTAGTGGTGAATAGTCAAAAGCAGTATGTCTGTGTGTTCTGTGAGCTGTTCTTGTGTTGGTTGTTCTTGTGTTGGCTGTATGAGGTGCATGAGGTGCATGAGGTGCATGAGGTGCATGAGCTGCATGAGCTGCATGAGCTGCATGAGCTACATGAGCTACATGAGTTGCATGAGGTGCTTGGCTGTGGAAAATGGTACTGTTAGGGCGTGTCTTTGTAGGTTTATGCATCCCTCGCTTTGGTGATGGCATGACAGTGGAGGAGACAACCCACTCCTCTTCTGAAGAATCTGCGTCATCATTCATAGGGACACTAAACGCTGCCAAAGTATTTTAAAAAATAAAGGCAGTTCGTGAAAATAAACAGTGAAGCCTAAAAAATTAAGGAGAAAACACTCCCTCCAAATGATTGGTACCCCACCACAGCCCATACAGAGAGAAACAAAGCCCATTCACCCGTGGCCTATAGCCATAACTATACCTACAGCTACAACTCCATACTAGACATGCGTGCCGTTTTTTTCTTCTTCTTTTCTCTCTCTCTAGATCTCTAGATCTCTCTAGATCTCTATTCAATTTTACAACATTTTGGTTTGGAGAAGAAAAACACACTCAGCGTGTTTTATAGGTCTTTTTGTCATATTCGTCCAAACGAGTGGCTAACTTTTGGAATATACGTGTGCTAATACTGGGCTCTCCATTGCGGGTGCTTGGAAACAGGCGGGGTGGCATGCCTCGGGTGATGAAATTAGCATTGCCCATGGCACCCATCCCAAGACTCCCCTCAGCACCAAAACTATTGAAGCCTGTGAGGAAACTGGCAGGCCTCAGTGTCGCCATCCCTGAGGCTACCGACCCAGCAGTACCAGTGACAGAGGAGCTTTGAGAGGCAACAGAGGCATTGGAAAAAATGTAGTCTTCTTCATTAGGATCTCGTAGCTTAGGAAGAGGAGACATAAAGGAGGAGGTGGTAGAGGTGCTTGTGCTGGCAGAAAGACTGGTGAATCCATTATCACGCTCTGACAAGAGATATTTAAGGCCTTCCTGGGTCTTTTTTCTATCTGAGCTGATCGTGTCGTGGGTGATGATACGGTGGCGGATCTCATTGCGCAGGTTGAGGTTTCTCTCAATCTCCTTTTGCATCTCTTGTCTGAATTCTGCAGAGAACACAGGTCCCTTGTACGCATGCATAAGCCAGCCTTACACACAACCGCACTCACCCGCCCATCCTCGTCCAGTTACCTTTGTGATTTCACTCTCTTTGCCGCCTCCCTCTCCGTGAGAAGAGACAGACGCATTGGACATGATATGGCTCAGTGTGTCATCCTCTGACAGCCGTGGCTCACTCAGACGGTGGATAATGTCCTGTGCCTGCTCCAGCATAGACGCATACTCCTGTGCCTGGGCCACCATCGTCGTCAGCCTGTCCTCACACTCTAACTGCTGGTTCTCTAATTCTGCAATACGGGCTCTGAGTTGATCGTTCTCTCCCACCACCTAAGGGCAGTTAGGCACCGGAAGGGGAGAGGGTTCAGCTGCACATACCCTCGTCAAATCCATCTGTATGTTCTTTACAAGATGAGATGTCGTAGAACTGGACTGCTTCTGGTTGGTTAATGCCTTTTCAAGGACAAGTTGCAAGTTACTATTCATTCTCTTGTCGTGGCCAGTTTATGCTCCACTTCGGCTAATGGTATAGGTTGCAGCATAAGAGCCATGTCAGTCAGAAGCATGCAGGCTGTGTCCCTTTACCTAGTCTCTTTGCATACATCCCTACTCTTGCACGGGAGTCCACCTAAAAGAGATGCATTTAACACGCGTCCGGGCCATGTATTCACCATTTCAGACGCCATGTCATTCAGCTGTGCAGAGAGACCGTCCATCTCTCTTCTGAATTTTGTCAGTTCCCGTCTTGCTTGTTCGAGTTCCTGCGTCAGGTACAGCTGCTCATCCTGGAGGGAGGGGGACATGAGGCCACGTCCATCCAGTCCAAAGTCATCGTGTAGGTTCTCAAGGGACCCAGTGCTTGTCTTCCGCATCCGTAGCTCATCGTGGAGGAGTTGGTTCTCTCGTTCAAGCTGTGCAAGCTGTGTAGAGCAATGGCAGTGCCACGGTTATGCCAATGCGGCAGCTGCACATAACAGATGGGGTTGGGTTTACCTTGATCTGTATTGCTTCGTTTGTTTCTGATATGACAAGGCCTAGTCGTGCTGCTACGTCGAGATCATTGGCTATGCTTTGTCGTTCTCTCTCTTTTCTGATCACCATGTGCCTTAATGTGTCAATATCATCTATTTCATGCACTTCCTTGACAAAGGAAGGCTTGTCTATACAGCAGAGTCAGTGAGGTGTGGTGTCCATGTGTTTGTTCTTCTATACTTTTATGAGTGTGTTTGTCAAGGGATAGAAAGACAGGTGGGTCTATGAGTGGAGTGTTATACCTTCAGGCATTGTACCAAGACGAGCAAGATAAGGCTCAAGCTCTCGCTGAAGGTAGTAGGACATGTCTGTTATTTTCTGTTTGTTTTATTTGTTGGTATTGGTATTGGTGTTGTTGGTGGTGTTGGTGTTGGTGTTGGTGTTGTTGGTGGTGTTGGTGGTGGTGTTGTTGGTAGTGGTAGTGGTAAGTGCTCCTTTGTTTTATAACCAATTACAACTACAACTATCACTGTTTCTGCAGCGGGTAACTTATGAATACAAAAGTCGGCTTGTAGTTCGGCTGGGGTGTCTTTCAGGTGCAAACACTCCTTATAGGCTTATTAGGCACAAATGACTTGTTTTCTTGGGTTGGATTCAACTGCACTGTGTCGGGTGTTGATTGCAGAAAAAAGAGAAGAAAAAAGAAGAAAAAATAATAAAAAATAATAGCCAAGGAAGGGAAAAGATGAGTAAGGAAAAGACAGGTAAAGAAAAGGAACAAGCGGGCTTTACCACGAGCCAACAGTGCACTTAAAAGGAGTTGAGTGGTGGACACTAAAGAATCATTGGCTATTCTCTACAGGAGTAGTAACAATAACACACTGCACGGACTTTGGATCTTTCTATTGGGTATAGGGCCATGGCCTAAAATGAGATACTCCAGAAAATAAAGGGCAAACATATAAGAATATTCAACACAATGCCCTGTAGTTTAGTGGGTTTGTGCATGCAGACTATCCAAATTCGATTTCTTTATTTTGGATCCAAACGTATCCTCTTTATTTTCCGTGAGAGTAAGCTACTATAGACTAATGATTACATAGACATATGCCAGTGTAGAGAAAGAGAAAGAGTAATAGATCAGCAGTCAATAGGGGATTCACTGAATAAGTAAAGGATCAACGCAATAACTCATCATTTGATCCATGTATCGAAAAAAGACACTGATCCCACCCAAGAAATGGTTCCCCATGACATACACATCAAGGCACCACAGAATCAATGCACACACACACTGGAAGGATGAGTGGATTCTCATGAACTTGCTCATCCAACAAAACACCCTTGGATTCTGCATAGTAAATCAATAGAAGATATCAGATAAGAGATGTGTAGTATCAATAGTACACCTGTTTGTCTGTTTATTTATTATTCTTGGAGTCCTACTACGGAGAACTCTTTTGAACTCTTTTGAACTCTGTGCCTATAAGAAGTGGTGGATCTGTACACAGACAAAGAGGCATAAAGAAGGATATACGTACAAAAGTAATAATAAGTAATAATAAGAAAAAAATAAGAAAATAAGAAAATAAGAAAATAAGAAATAAAAAGACTTCATATTAGACACTATAAACAGTAGGAATAACAAATAAATAAACAATTATACAGAGAGTGTACTTGGTGTAGATCCAAGCAGAGGCGTGGATTCTTGGGGATGGCCTTGCATTCCACCCGTTGTGTGTTGGGACAAATCTCTTCGCTTGACCCCAAGAACAATAAAGAAAGAGGCACAAAAAAGAATAAACGAAAAAAGAGCAAGAATGCTATAATTGAGCCAAAGAATAGACACTGACACTACAGCCAATGTCCTTACGGAGGTTGGGAGTGAGTGATCGAGGTTTGCAAAGAACAAGACATGAGTGCCTATGCCATTCATTTCATGGTCAGTTTCCTTTATTATTGTTATTATTATCCTGAGGATTTCTCTCTCTTTTTCTCTGTCTCATAGCTACAAACACTTACCAAGCAAAGCCCATCCAATCTGACCCACAAAGACAAGACAGCCTATACGTCCTAGCCATACACTTGTCTGACCTTGGATTTCTGTGCCTTGACTTGCCTCTATATCTGTCCTGTCTGTCCTTGAGTGTCGTTTGTATAGGCTGTCTTGGTGGGGAGGGGCAAGAACATCTCTTGGCTGTATCTTACGCCTGCCACTCACCATCGTCAGTATCACCATGGAAACAGTCACAAGAGAAGAAATTACTGAACCAGTGAGGAACAAAAGATACACTACGGATTCTATAGGCAGCAACCACCACTGCGGTCTGTGCTGACTGTATTCATACTGTACTATGTCTTTTACTCCATTCACAGCCACGACTATGTTGTAGATATTGATAGGAATCAGTGACAAGAAAGCCAATGCTAGGCCAATAATGCCTATAGACGCCATAGCTAATCCCAGACCAGTGGATATCATTATGGAGAATAATTCAAGTAAGAATCTTTCAAGAGAAAATGATGATGAAAAAAAAAGATGAAAAAAAAAGATGAATAGGGATGAAAATGAGAAAAAAAGAAGAGAAAAGGTTGGCAGTACAGGACAAACAAAAGAACAAAAATTAGAAAGTGGCTGCTTGCATACGCTGATTTTTATTCCATCAAAAAGTATTCTATTTAAACACCGCCCAGCCTATCCCACAAGTACGGATGCTGTTCCAAGAGCCCTTGATACTTTGCCTTGATCTGGTGGATACTGTTGGTAAAGGCAGTCTCACCCATAGCAGTAGGATCCAATGCACTGATTTCTCTTATCATCTCCCTTTGAATAGCAGTCACTGCCTTTGAATCGTAGACTGAGTGAGTGAGGGAGAAAAGAGAATAACTTACCTCCATGTCTTGTCCAGTGCACTTCTTTTGTGGAGTATTTTCTAGGGAAAGGCACGTCAATAATAAGTGGCACAACACACCAACCTTCATTCTCCATTTCAACCACTTTTCGCTTGGCCAGTGTCACTACGCTGGAGGGAAAATCAGCGAGCTCCGCGACATGAATACCAAAGCTCTGGTCACAAACGCCTATCATATTCATATTCATATCCATATCAGTGCATTGCATTTCCAACAGGGTCAATACATAAGATGCATCCCACACGGAATGTAAACTCTTTTCTCTTTTTCTTGGTTTCCTTGGTTACCTTGTTCGACCTTGTACAAGAGAACAATGTCTCGTTTCTCTCCATCACTCACATCCACAGTGACATGAAGATTCTTTACATGTGGAAGCTTCTCAGACAGTTTAGTGAGTTCGTGGAAATGGGTCGCAAATAGGCAGAAGGCATTGATTTCTGTGGCAATGTGCCTTATGCAAAGTAGAATAAAAGCATCGATCAGCTGATACGGTATTTAGGAATGCTATTCTTTCTCAGTTCACTTACTCTGAAATAGCCCATGCTAATCCAAATCCATCTCCCGTACCAGTGCCTCTGCCAAGTTCATCAATAATAATCAGCGAATGGCGGGTGGAAGACTAGCAGGGATACAATAGAATGGACATGATCGATAAGTGATGTAATGGTTACAAGTGACTTACCCTGAGAATAGTAGCTGTCTCCAGCATTTCTGCCATGAAAGTAGATACACCCTTCAGTTGGCTGTCTCCTGCCCCCACACGAGCCAAGATGGAATCAAACAAGCACAGTGTTGCTTCAGCACAGGGGACAAAACACCCTGTTTGTGCCATAAGGGCAATAACTCCAATCTGACCAGACTAAGTTATCTTATCCAACAGGTTTCTCTTTTCTTTTTTCTTTTTTTTACCTGACGGATATAAGTTGATTTGCCACCCATATTTGGCCCTGTAATAATGTGAAATTCAGAGTCACCTACATAAAGTGGATGAGTACTATGCATGTGTCTATTTTCCATGCTAGTTGCCATGCTAGTTGTCATGCTAATTTCCATACCTCGAACCATAACAACATCATTGGGAATAATGAAAACATCATTCTGTACTTCTAAACAAGGATGTCTGGATTCCCGGAGTACTATATTGCCCTGTCCTATTCACATAGCAATGTCAATCTTTATTTTACTACATCTAATGAACTCTCTTGTTGCACTTACCCATAGGTGTCATGGTGGGTCTTACATAGGGAATGGTGGCAGAGATAGCCACGTGGGCAAAGCTAAGGAGTGAATGCATTGAAGATCAATCCCTCTTCTTCTCCTCCTCTTCTTTCCATCCCATCTTCCCCTTGTTTCTTATACACATATACATATTCCACTTTCTTACCTCACAAGAACATCCATGTGACCCAAGAGACTGCCAATCATTTCGTACACTGAACAGTGAAGGGCTATTACAAACAGTCATCAGTCATGGTTCTTATGGAATGTCCTAATATCTCCTTTCTTTTATATATATATATTTTAAAAAAGAAAAAGAAAAAGGCTTACCAGCTGCCTTGATGACTTCCTTGGCCAATTGACTCTGTTGGGATTGGTAGGACTTTTGCAAATCGTTGTAAGTATCATTTAAGCTTTTCAATTTTGAGGTTGTAAAGTAAGTGCCTGTCTTTTGAGTAGAGTATTCAATGTAAGCTGGTTTGTTTCTTATAGCAGAAGCATTAGTTTTCAATATTCTCAGACAATAGCCATAGGTGCTGTGGTTTTCTAGTTTGAGCTTCTTCTCAGTATCGAGAGAAAGATGGTTGCACACCTAAGAGAGAAAGAAAGAGAAAATAAAATAAAAAGTGAGGCTTAGAGTGATATTCTTGTTACATTATAAAAATAAAAAAAAGCCAGATATGTGTAGAGAGGTCTATAAGAACCCTCTTACCTTTATGTGCTCATCATCCATAAGTGATCTTGTAGTCTGAATAGAAGCATCGATTTCTACATTCAATGTTAAGCCAGTGTCATTGAACTCAATCAAAAGTCATAGTTACCCTGTAAATCCTCATTGAATTCTGGCTTGATAATAAACTCATGTCTTGCAACTGCTTCTAAATCAATCGTATTCTCCACAAGGTCTTGCACAGAAACAAGTATTTCATAACATTCCTAAGAAATTATTTCTTCTGCCAGTGTTTGCTTGTTTGTTTGTTTGTTTTTCTCCTTACTTTAATTTTGTCAATGTACATTGTTTGTATTAAATCAGCCCTGGCTTGTGTGTGGGGCATGTGCTTCTTCAAACACATCAAAAGAACTGGTAGTCGGACAATCATTTCATGAATTCGAACAACATCCTAAACCCCACCATTCCATGAAAACATGTCCTTGCCCCTACTATTCCCTGCGTGGAGCACTGCATCCCTTTAAATTACCTCTAAATTAGCAACCCCTCGATGAAAACGTCTGGAGAGACGATGCAGATCAGGTATTTTTTTCAGACTGTCTTCATGAAGCAGCTGTCGTAACTCTGTGTTTTCATAAAAGACCTCCACAATGTCCTGTCGTTGAACTCAATGTAGCCTCAATATCAGTCTTTTCCATTCCATCTGTTAATCTACCATTTAAAAATAAAATAAAAAAAGACACTCACCAATCTCCTCCAAATTCAACAGAGGCTGCTTTAGCCACTGAGCTAGTAGTCTGCTGCCGTGAGCTGTCTTGCACTGGTTAAGAATACCATAAAGATGGGTGGTCTTTCTAGCTCCTTCTTGGGCATCTGGCATCAAATTAAGAGCATTCAGGGCAGAGCCATCCAATCGCATGTAATGAGACAAGTCATGACGCCGAAGACGAAAGCAATTGAAGTTGGACTCGTCGTTCAATAGCTAAGCACAGAAAATGAGCGGACAAACAAAAGAGACGTCTCTGCCATTACCGAAAGATAGCTAATGAGACAGGCACACCCTGCCATGGCAATCTTCATGTTGAATTCAGCTATGAGAAGATATTATTATTATTTCCCTTGGTCAGAAGCTACACTTGATAACACCTA
The DNA here is from genome assembly GCA_025094145.1 of Spinellus fusiger. Lineage (NCBI taxonomy): Eukaryota > Fungi > Mucoromycota > Mucoromycetes > Mucorales > Phycomycetaceae > Spinellus > Spinellus fusiger. The sequence goes on along the minus strand of JALLLS010000012.1, from coordinate 193,945 downwards.
CGCAGGGCTGTCACTGACATATCACTGTTCAAGAGACGGTTCAGGTCCTGAACAATGTTTTTGGTATCGAATTCACCTGTTCCATTCAAGTAAGAATAAATTATCTTTGTTGGATGAGTGGATATCTACCCTTTCTTCTTTCTGTGATGACTACATTGCATCTCTCAAGGATATTTCGAAGTTTACTGAGTTCATGCATGATGCCTGCTTCTTCTATAGGCATTAAACACTCTTTAACTCCCAATTGAATAACAAGCGACTATTAAGAATGAAGTCAATTTTCTCTATTTCTCTCTCTCCCTCTCTCTATTAATATTAATATATATATATATATATATATTTATATTTTTTGACTTTAGAAATTACCTCGAAATTTGAGTAAAGCTCATTGTCTATAAATTCAGTAATGCCGATCTCCCGTACAGAAGTATCTGCAAATGAAATGCCCACCACCTAATTATTTACCATGGCACAGTGGAATTAGAGCAGCCATACTACAAGTCAGTCCACGGTGCATTCCAATGAAGAAAGAAGAAGAAAGGGCTTACCCTTTGCGCTTGTGTTGTACTCAATTTCACAGCCAGAACAACGGGCGCAGTCATTAGGCTTTTATCTAAAAAGAGAAGATCCTCCACCTCTTGAAGGTTTCCTGGAGAAGCTCTTTGTGATACTTGCCAGCTAGAAGTGCCTTTCTTTTGAACCCAGATCTCAATGCGAAGCTGTCTATTTAACAGGGCGTCTCTTAAGAAGGCCTCTGTTGCATTGCTGGAAAGACTTGTTGTTGGCAATTCCTTCCCACTACCAGCTACACACCAAACCCATGAAAAATTAGAGCGTTACTCTTCAACACAACGCACCATCCCATCCCTTGACAACAGTCGTTGTATTGTAAATGGTGTGTGCAATGAACAATGCATCTTCGTCATGAAATGTATAGTAGCGTTTTTGGTTACTGTCTCGCTCAAAGAGTCGAATGGTCTTCTCAATGGGCTAAAGTACGCTTAATACAACTGCTTTATCATCTCAAATGACAAGATACCTGACTGAGTGACCTAAAGAACTTTGCAAATTGCTGCTGTTCAGGTCTGTCTGCACATTAACAAGGAACATTAGACACTCTGTAGTAAAATACACTCGACTCCAATCAGTACCAATGTCCGGAAGAGTTTCGTTTTCAGCAGACATGATGGACAATAATACAAGTTATAAAGGAGAACTGTGTCTATTGAAAAAAATAAACATGGCATAGATAGCAGTCACTGTCTCCAAGTTCAGTCATGCAAAATAGACGCTATGCATTAGGCTCTGTGAAACACCCCTAAAGATGTGTAAAGGTGATATTTTAGAAGCATTCTTATTCTCTCTTATTCTCTCTATTTTCTTTTTTACAATAGAGTGTTATCTAAATTCTAACACAGACACGTATGGGTAAGAGTAGAAGATGAAAAATGGAATATTTGCAGCTGCTTATTATTTAAAAGTTAATGGCATTGCCGAAAGAAGCGATCAAACAGGCTTCACGGAAGGCCTCGGATAAGGTCTAGGAAGAAATAAGGTTAGACATTGATAAGGTCCTATAAGGAGTTCTATAGAAATAACACTCACAGGATGGGCGTGGCAAGTTCTGCCGACATCTTCAGCAGAGGCACCGTATTCCATAGCAAGACCAGCTTCAGCAATCATCTCACCAGCATTGGCACCAATGATATGAACACCCAAAATACGATCAGTCTCGGCATCTGTAATGACCTTGACAAGACCATCAGTGTCATCATTGGTACGCGCACGGGAGTTGGCAACGAAAGGATAGCTGCCGATCTTGTACTTGATGTTCTCGGCCTTCAACTGCTCTTCGTTCTTACCCACCCATGCAACCTCAGGGTGAGTGTAAATGACAGAGGGAATCACATCGTAGTTGACGTGGCCATGACCCGTGGCGATCATCTCAGACACAGCAAATCCTTCGTCTTCAGCCTTGTGGGCCAACATGGGGCCAAAGGTAACATCACCAATGCAGCGAATGTTGGGGATGTTGGTCTTGAATTCAGAATCAATGACGACGCGACCACGGTTGTCGAGTTCAACGCCCACATTCTCAAGACCAAGGCCGTAAGTGTAAGGACGACGACCAATAGAGACCAACACAGCATCAGCCTCAATCTAACCAGTCATAGATCAGTGATCCCGTCTCCTTTGTACTCTTTCACACTTGTACTTACAGTCTCTTCTTTGCCACCCTTGGAGGACTCGAGCTGGATAGTCACCTTGTCACCCTCTACCTTGGCACCGTTTACTTTGGTGTTCATCTTGAACTTGAGACCCTGCTTGGTCAAAAGCTTGTGGAAGCTCTTGGCAAGTTCACCATCCATACCAGCACCAATGGCACCAAGATACTCAACAACAGTGACTTCAGCACCAAGACGAGACCAGACAGATCCCAACTCAAGACCAATCACACCAGCACCAATCACGACCATCTTCTTGGGGACCTGGGCCAACTCAAGGGCACCTGTGGAAGAGACAATACGCTTCTCATCAATCTCAATACCAGCCATAGGAGTGACTTCTGAGCCAGTAGCAATGATGGTGTTCTTTGTCTTGAGAACAGACTTCTTTCCATCCAAGCCCTCGACAGCAATCTCAGTAGCAGAGTTGAACTTTCCGGTACCCTTGATATAGTCAACACCGTACTTCTTGAACAAAAACTCAACACCCTTGGTAAGACCATTGACAGCCTTCATTCTAGCCTTGTGCATAGTATCCAAGTTCAACTTTACATCGCTGACTATAGAAACAGGTGAGTCCTTTCTTTCTCTCTTCCTTGGCCCAACAGAAATACCCAATGGGATTACCTTCAATGCCACGGCTCTTTAATCCATCCTTTGTTTGGTGGTAGATGTAGGAGTTGTTCAACATGGCCTTGGAAGGAATACAACCAACATTCAAGCAGGTACCACCGAGAGTGCCACGCTTCTCAATACAGGCAACCTAATGCCATAGAATACCAAGAAAACACAAGAATCCATCAGGTGGGTTGCGACTCAACTATCTAATGATCTGTCTATCTGTCTATGGATCTATCACGTCGCTTACCTTGAGCCCTTGTTGAGCAGCCTTGACAGCAGCAGGGTAACCACCAGGACCACCACCAATAACAACAACATCGTACTCGGTGTCTTTTTATTTTATTTTCATAGATACATAGACAGACATGGACATCAATGAGTTTATTTTATTGTTTCTTATCCTTAATACTCTACTCTACTCTACTTTTGTCTTTCTTACCAGCACCAGCAGAGTAGAAACGGTAAGTCTGGGAAACAATAGGAGCACGAATAGACTTGCCAACGTTGCGAGAAGCAATCTAAAATACACAGTCCTAGAGTGAGAAAAGGGGGGCTCTTATGGGTGGTAGGTAGGTAGGTAGGCAGGTAGGCAGGCACGTACGTTGGCCAAAGGAGTCTTGGAAGCAACCAAGCGGAACATGGGTGACTGTAGAGGGTTTATAAAAAAAAAAGGGAGGGGGGTAAATAGAAATACGAGTCCACCTGGCGGGAAGCGTTTTTAAACTAGGTATCAACGTCACAAAGGTTTTTTATTTTTTTTATTTTTTTATTTTCAACCCACCTTCCCAGTCTACGTCACAAACGGAGTTTTGTACAGTGGGAAGGATGTGTCCATGCAGTAGAGCAAGATAACTAAAAAAGAAAAGGTCACCTATTCCCTAGGAAGACAGACAGACAGAGAGAGACAGAGAGAGAGGAGTCAATAGGTTGTATTGGCCTATAGATATAAAATAGACAGAATTGGACTGATTTCAAAGTATATTTCTACTTGTCACATAGTCATAGCCATAGTCATAGTCATAGTCATAGTCATAGTCATAGTCATAGTAAATTCTTACTTATCATTTCTTCTACAGAGATTGTCAGGGACCTATCAATAACTAAATAACTAAATAAAAGAGTAAGGATATTGCTATGAATTTATGCAATCATCAACGCTACACACTAACCCAGTGCAATCGGTTCATTCAAAAGATACAGCACCAACCCCATGGCTCAACAGATATAGACAAGTACATCCATTCGCGAGGATGTCTATCTCTCCTTCCTCTGTATTCTCCCGAGCTGAGATCCAATTGAACCATTTTTGATTGGGATAAATGAAAAGCATACTGTCCAGCAACATGGCTCTTCCCAATAAACATCTGGAAGGTACCCCCAGGCGACCAACAACAACACCAGGATACCACCGATATCATATGCTAGGGCTGCTCAAAGGAGTATCCCTACCACATTCACTTCTGTCCGCTCCGAGGTAGTCATTTCTGAGAAGGACCCACTTGCCCGTCCACGCGACTGGCAAACTAGATACCACTGTGCACTCTGTGTTCTACTCTGTGCCTACAAAAGACGCTGTCCTCAGGAGACAGCTCTAGAATGCTCTTCTTGACTTTTCCCCCCGAGGAACTAACAGAGGTGTTAGTTCACAGGTGAAGGATGGCAAAGAAACGGTCAAAGTCCACCTTCCCGACCAAGCTGCGTGCAAACGCGCCACCTCCTCACCCCTCCTCATCCATGGTTCCTCTGTTTCTGCCTCCCCCGCTGTGTCTGCCGAGGAAAAGCTCCTGCGGGTAAATATCAACAAGCTGCCTTTCGATGCCTATGTTGATATCGAGTCTAACCTTCGCTCCTGTCTTTCTTCTTTTGGCGTGGTCCAAGAGATTGTACTATAGGAAGAAGATGGTTTTTTCCGTGGTGCTGGCTATGTCTACATAGCTAGACCACCCAACACCGACAAGACCCTGCTCTCCCTTCAGCACCGCATCCCCTACAATGCCACCACCACTATCCTGGCCACATGGAACTGCATGGGTATCCACTGCAGATATTGCAAAGAAATGGGCCATGACGTGGATAACTACCCTGTGCATCCCAAAGAGTCTTGTACCTGCTACTCTTGTGGAGAAAAAGGACACTTACAGAGCAAGTGCACAAGAGTCCCTGCTGCCGACGCACTCCCCAACACCCACCAACATCCCTGCAGCAGTGCCCACCACTACAGCCACAGTCAAGCCTGTTAATGCAGAGAAAACACAGAAGACTCTGGTGAAGACACCACCATCAACATCCCCTAACCCACCCAACACCCACTACACCACCCCGGCCACCAACAATGTTCCTCTGCTGTCCCAACAACTTGTGTTTGAAGGATACGAGCATGTGGATACTTCGAACCAAGAAGAGTTCTATGTGGACCCTCATGCTGATAATAATGAAGAGAAAGAAGAGGACTCAGACCTTGAGATGGGAGATGAAGATGAAGAGGAGACCCCACCACTTTCTTTATGATTAGAGTAGCCTCGATGAATTGCAGAGGGCTAGTAAAAACTGGCCACCTCAACACTCGCTCCCTATTTATTCGATACCTACGCTCCATGAAACTCGACATCCTCGCCCTACAAGAAACCCACGCCTCCACCCTCCTTATGCAACACACCTTTGACCAACAATTCCGCACCAATTCCTCACTATGGTCACCTCACTGTGGCCTAGTTTCATTATCTTCCGACATTACACTCATTAACCCTCTTTTCAGCCTCTGTGGCCGCTGCATTACTGCCACAGTAGTGCATGCCAACAAGCTATTCCTTCCTTTCCGCATCTGTGTGCTGTATGCTCCGGCTACTCGCAAAGATCGCTATACTTTCCTTTCTTCTCTCCTTACCAACAGACGCCTTCTTTCTTCATCCCCTTCTAACTTTATGTTGTTGGGTGATTTCAATTACTCATACACCTCCACCACCTCTCCTTCCAGACAAGCACCCATCCCATGGTTACGGTACATAGAGTCATTCTTTAATGATTCTGTTACTGCTCATGGTGACAAACCCCTTCCTACCTTCTACCGTTCCTTTTCTTCATCCACCATCGACTACATCTTCACCACTCCCGACCTCTTCTCTTCTCGTTCCTCCTCCTCCGTCACATACATCAACCAGCTTTGGTCTGATCATTGCTTGGTATCCACATCCTTCCTTTTCCCTGCCGCTCATGCCCTTGGTAAAGGCCTCTGGCATGCCAATCCTTGTCTTGCCCATAACTCTTCCTTTACCACCAAACTCAACATGCTCATTACTAACTACTTCCTAACCCTACCACCAATGGATTCTCCACAGATCCAATGAGATAACCTCAAGAAGTCAGTCCGTCATCTCATCCAGTCCTTTAACCGCTGTCCCTCCAACAACCTTGTCTCTCAAGAGAAACTCTTGCAGAGCAAACGTGATCGCCTCATCCACAAATTCCGCCACTTTCCTTCCCAGAACTTCCAGCTGCCAGTCATTGAACGAATGCTGCAATCTGTCCAGAAAGAATGGGTAGAGAACCAGGCTCTAAGAGCGGGTCGACACTGGAGAGAGCAGGGAGAAACCTCTGCTGGGTATTTGAAGCGTACCATTACCACCCACCAATCCCGTAAGAATATGCCCAGCCTACGCCACCCTACGACCAACACCCTATGCACCGACCCCAAGGATATGACAGAAGCAGCAGCAGTATTCTATGACCAACTCTATGCTCCTGACCCTGTTTCTGACTCTCTGCCATCCACGACCTCCTATACCATATGCCCCCTGATCTCACTCTTCATCCATCTTTGTCTTCTCCTCTTTCCGCTCGTTTTTCTCTGGCTGAGATCCGTTTGGCTGCCTCTTGTGCTCCAGCTACCAGTAGTCCTGGCCCTGATGGCTTGCCCTACGAGATTTTGGTTCTCATCATCACCCACCCCTCCTGCTCCTTCCTGGTGGATAAAGTGTACAATCAGGCACTTCTTTCGGGGATTTTCCCTGCCTCATAGCAAGAGACTTGTCTCACTTTACTACCAAAGAAAGGAGACCTTGCAGACTTGAAGAACTGGCGCCTCATTGCACTCATTAACACTGACGCCAAGATCCTCGCTAGGTTGATCAGTGGCCGTATGATCCCAGCTGCAGGTACCATTGTCTCACCCTACCAAACCGGTTTTGTTCGTGGACGGTTTATTGCGGACAATGGTCTTCTTACCAAGGCCATTATGGAGCAGGCACGTATCCAGAACTCTCCAGCCACAGGACTCTTGTTGGACCAGGAGAAGGCTTACGACAGGGTTCATCCTGATTATCTATGCCAAGTCCTCCATCACTTTCGTTTTCCCCCTCCACTCATTACCTGCATCCGTAACCTCTTTTTTGCCACTAACATTAGAGTGAATGTCAATGGACATTTATCTCGACATGTCAAACACTCCAGAGGTTTGCGCCAAGGAGATCCTCTCTCACCAGTCCTTTTCAATCCTGCCTTTGAACCTCTTCTACGCAGACTACTGCATGATGACCAGTTCATTGGCTTTTCACATCCAACCATTGCTCCTTTTATTCCGCCGCCACCAGACTCCTACCTACGACAGTTTATCGCTGAAATGGATCTGGTCAATCCCTCACCAAAGGCTCCGCTCTCCTCCAAGCCCTAATCCTATAAAACAAAAAATCCATACACAAAAATAAATAATTGAAACTCATATAAACAAAAAATAAATAAATAGATAGTGATTCTCTTTTAACTTCCTAATTCAAATTTCCACAATAAATCCGAGCTCAGTCTCCTTTACAAAAAAGATATAAAAAAAAAGATAAAAAAATATATGTCTCAATACCTCCCGAAAATAGTGTATTTTATGGAAGTGTTCAGTATAGGATTCATCTCTACCTTTTCTCTGTTATCGGTAGATTCATCTCCGCTCTGTGTCTATTACACCGCGTTGTGAAGCTGGTATTTGCATGCACTGACGAGATAGGCACCCATGTCACGTCATCAATAGAGAACTCATCCCTCTACTAGGATACCTCTTCTGCTTTTCTTGGCTTAGTAGCATAAAGTAGGTAATATGTACTCCAATACACCCTCTAGTATTAGAGATAGGGAAGAAACAGTGTAGAAATGACCCTATTCTCTCTCTCTCTCTCTACAAAGTGTCGTTCACTAGACTTGTTCGTTCTTTCAGTCATTCCCACAAAAGTATCATGGAAAAGAGTCAACAGCCTGTCTTTTTCTTTGACTGTGACAATTGTCTCTATGTAAGTGAAATAGTATACGTATGGAATAAAAGGAACAGCATCACCTATTTTATTTTCTCTTACCAACAGCACAAACGCCACGGTCTTCTGGAATTGACACAGAAAAAGTGAGTTGGCAAGATACGCCAGCAAAGAAGATGAAAAAGATAAAAAGATAAAAAGATAAAAAAAAGAAAAGAAATTAAACCGAGTGAATGATATAAAGTATTACAGACTATTTCCAAAGAATGGGACTTCCTCAAGAAGAAGGTAATTTGGTCGTTCTGTCTTGATGGAGACTGACTTTCTTCATGATTTTAGCCTTGGAACTACGAAAGAGATATTACTTGGACTACGGATTGTCTGTGCGTGGTTTGATAAAGCATCATAACATTGATCCTATTGAATATGGTATGTAGAAACGACTTTTAGTTTGATTCAACAAGAGAAATCGGTATTGATCATTGGTTAATGTAAAATAAGATAAACAAATCGATGGTGCATTGCCCCTAGAGTCCATTTTAAAACCTGATCCTGAGTTGCGTGAAATGCTTAGTGGACTTAAAATCAGAAAATGGCTGTTTACAAATGCATATCTGCCAGTAAGTAGCATATACTTTGTAGGCCGCATAATAAGGAATAGAAAGAAGAGAGGCCAACTACAGAATCTATTGACTAAGCGATACTCTTGTATTCTAGCATGCTGAAAGATGTCTCAATATCATGGGGATCTCAGACCAATTTGAGGGTAAGAACAACTAAGTAGAGGCTACATGGATCAATGTTAATTATAGATTGCTATAGGAATCACTTACTGCAACTATGCTGATCCTAACTTTGACTGTAAGCCAGGTAGTGTGTTGAACTGAGATGGCACGGGAAGAATTCATATAAGATTGTCTCAGTACTCAATGGCATTTTGTACATTAGAGACATCATCCTTTGAAAGAGCAATGAAAGAGGCAGGCATCCAAGACCCTTCTCTTTGTTACCTAGTAGATGATTCAGAAGCAAATGTAAACGCTGCAAAAGTAAGGGCATCTCAGACAATGGAACATTAGAGCTAAACCATACTATTCAATAGGCTCTTGGATGGACATCTGTTCATGTAGCTGATGATGCTTCAAAGTCGAATCATGGTGACTATCAAATCAATGATATTCATGAATTGAAAGAGACACTTCCTGAGCTTTGGGAATAAGGTGAAAGTTATGGGATACACTTTTGTATTTTTGTAACTATAATCTATTATTTTGTTTTTGGAAAATAAAACTAGATGGTAGACATTAATATGAATACTTTTGGTTCTTGAATGTATTCATCTTCCTACTGAGTGAGCCTCATCAGGCATTGTAGAGGTACCAAAAAACCATAGTTTGTAAAGCGACCAAAAGAATGTAATCGATGATTTCAAATTCCAAGTTATTTCTATACCAAAATAAATAAATAACATACACTATTCTTTTTTTCATAACACTTATTTTATTATAATGTCTCACTCATCCAACATCATCAAAATCTTCACCAAAATCCCTGATATGTATGGGAAATCCACGAGCCTCGAGACTCGTTCAGCCATCCTCCATGAGGTGCTGAACATGAACACCACCCAAGCCGAGGTATCTTGTATGTTCAATGCTCAACACTGTAGGGAGCATTGTGGGACACTTCAAGAAGACAGGCTTGGTGGTGCCTTCTCACAAGAGTGGCTGACGAAGAAATTTGGACGACAGGGCCCTCGGATGGGTGAGACGAACAGTGGTCAGTGATTCCTATCAGACCAAGGAAGCCATTAAGGCAAGTATGGCTATCAAAGCTTCAAGACTAACCTCAAAGCACCTTGGCCAAATGAACTTTTCATTCATACAGTCTGGTAGTCAATCCTCTTTTGACAAAGAATAGCATAATGGTAAGACTCCAGTAGGCCTGTGAGTATGTCAAATGGATCCATGAGCAGTGGTAAGAGGTTGTCTGGTCCGATGAGTCCAGAGTGGAGCTCATGAACTATGACAGGGAAATCAAAGTCATCCATCATTATAGCACTAACATTCATCCTAAGAATGTCCTTGAAACAAAGAAGTTTGGAGTTGGTGGAGTGATGGTTTGGACTGTTTCAGTGGTTAGGGTGTTGGGAGATGAATCTTAGTAAAGGGTAAGATAAACTCTGACAAGTACATCGATGTCTTGGGAAATGTCTACTTCCATCAACTCGAATGTCTCTCTCCTAAACCCTGGAGTCAGTTATTGACTACATGCATATAATGTTAGATACCATATGAGCAAAACAACACAATTAGAGAGTAGTAAATGGTATAGTAGTAACTCATTAATGACTCTCACAATGCCCCGATATCAATCCAGTTGATCACCTGTGGTTCCATCTCAAAAAGATCATTATGAAGGACAGGAGGGTATATTTAACTAAGGAAAAGTTGGAGGCGGCTCTGATGTTGGAATGGGGTAAATTATCAAAGGCAATAGATACCTTCATTGCCAGCATGGGGCGGAGATGCCAGGTAGTAATAGATGCCAAAGAATAATAGTGGTTACTAAGCAACCTTGTAATAAAACAACTGTTATATATTATAAACACTATTCTATTTATCTATTGAAAGTTTTATGTCTTTAGCTAATGAAGAATAAAGTAATAACACTATTAAGATAAACTACAAAACTAAAAAAAAAATGGAAATCTACATTTGAAATGGTCCCATTACATTCTTTTTTGGTCACTTTAAATACAGAAAAATTCGTTCTATCAGAAACTAACTATTATTTGTAAACACGGATAAAAAATTTGTCGTAAAGACATCTATCATTGGAGCTACAACCTTTTTTTTTTTTTTTGAAAACAATAGCTCCTACTACTAAACTGAGAAGGAGATACCATGGAGGACTAAGGGATGATAATTCATAGTATTCAATAGCACAGACCTAAAGCTAAAATACTAGTAGTAGAAAAGACATGTTATAATGAAATAATAAACATCAGAGTTTAACTACCTGTTAACTGACTAGGATTTCCTTTGGACTAACAAGCCATTGACGACAAGCAGTAGACATAATGTTATGAGTTTTAATCAAAGAAACTTATCGAGACAATTGCTTCAAAGACAGACCAAGATGTGTGAAAGGAAAAATCATGTTTATTAATAGGGTCTTCTGTAATGTTGCATGGGATGAGATCGTTGAGACATGCAGGGTCCTTGCACTTGCGAGAGATAGTTGTTTGAGGGAAGCCGAGTAACAGAGTGGCCATAAAGGTCGGCCAAGAGAAACAGTGAAGATTGATAGAGCAATGGATCCAATTGAAGAGCCAAAGAGAACCAAAGAAGAAGTACAATGCAGAGAGATTACAGAACACACACAGGAAACAGTCAATTACTTAGCCTTAGAGTCTATAGTACTCGATTATCAGCTTCAAGTTATTACTTGGATCAAGATGTCTTTTATCAATCATTAGAAAAAGAGGGTTTTTATAGTTATATGGAGTGCTATACCATTACACATGCACTTCTCTATTGGTTTCCCTTCTACCCCTGGTCTTCTACTGCCATCCATGCAGATAGGCCGTCATACTGCCCTATCCTACACTTCTAACTATACCCTTGTATCAATTGTCTATTCCAGGTGCTAAAGGTATGTCTAGAAGGTTGCATACAGGATATAATAGTGGGGAGATTTATGAAAAGTTTTTTCTTGGGAAAAGTTTAATCTGGATCGAATTTCTCATCAATTAAATAAAATACCATGAGAAAGTGGAAAAATGAGTGAAAAAAAAGAAGAAAATTGACGGTGAATCCGACTGGTTACAAGAGCGAACCAGAGAAGCATGAGGAAATAGTTGTAAAGGCCGAGGTTTTCATTGAATATTTGGGTTGGTGTGATTGCTAAAATGTAATTCTATTATATAGCACGTGTTTACTATACATATTAAGATGAATGAGATGACTGCTGAATATGGGGATCTTCGGTTGTTGTCGGTACTTTGATTTCAACGGTATCTGATGGCTGTTCTTTGATTTTTCCTGCTGTTGGGATTTCTGTGATATCTTTTGGTAACCCTCTTGTCTTGTCTCCAATTCTGTGTGGTGTGATAAATAGTGTAGCAATGAATCCCAAACCAGTCATCGGTATAATGACATACCACACCAATTGAAGAGATGAAGCATATACTGATACAGTAGCATCAAATATTCAGCAGGCAATCCATTCCGAATGTATTCGGAAGAAGAAATCACCCGAGAGGTCTCTGCAGAGGGTATAAGAAGCATGAGATTCTTTTTAAGTGAAGAGTTTAATACAGCTGATGATATGGCAACACCTAATGCACCTCCGAGAATTTGAGAAAAGTTACCAAGACCTATAACAACAGCTAGCCACAAGGTAGATGAGTATCTAAACCTTATATAAACTTAAACTTAGATCCTACCAATATCCCTTTTTTCGACTGCAGCTTGCAGAGCAATGAGATTGCTAGAGAAAAGAAGTGAAAGGGCTAACAAAATGTTAATAGCCAATACATTGATACAAAATTTATACTAAAACGACTTACAAAGACCACAAATCACAGTATAGCCGTAAATATCTAATAAGCAATAGCAATAAATGGTATTCCATATGAGACAAGTCTTAAACATTAATATATATATATATACTTACTTGCAAAAGGAGTGTATCTATCTAATAAGCTCAATAAACCGATACCCAAGGTGAGCATGCCCATTCCAATGATCAGCCTACGATTACATATTAGTTCTCGAGTAGAAATCAACAATAGACTTACAAAGGTTTATAATAGCCAGTCTTGGAAATAAATATACCGGTCAATGTTGCACCAACACCAACAACCATTTGCATAGGAATAAGACGGATGCCAGACCATGTTGCAGAGTCGTTACGAACAATTTGGAAGTAAAGAGGCATATAGAAAATTAAGCTGAAAAATGCAATGCCGAAAAACCAATTCGAAATCAAAACACAGATCACTGTTCTGATTTTAAATAGTCTAGGTGGCATCAGGGGTTCTTTAGTAAGTTTTCCCTCTACATATGTTAAGATTCCGACGAGAACAACAGTCAGAACAAGAGGCACAATAACAGCTGCTGAGCTCCATGGAAAAACTTGTCCACCAAAATTCATGGCCAGCAAAAAGAGTGTCGAGGAAATCAATACAATAAGAGTGCCAATGTAATCAATTCTTTTGAGCTTCTCCTTAAAGTTTCCTTTTGGTGTAGGCAGATCCAAAAAGACAAAAAGCATAACTATGGCAACAGCCCCAATTGGCAAACTAAAAAAAAATTAGTATTGAAAGTTCCATTTCTATAGTGGCACACTTAATGTAAAAGTTCCATCTCCAACTGACATTGTCGGTGAAACTTCCCTAATATTTCAATTGAATGAGTCTCGGCAATTTTATCTATTGTTGAATCAAGCTATGAATAAAATAAAATAAAAACACTTACACCAATGAGTGGACCAAATACACTGGTAAGAGCAAATACAGCGTTGATAAGACTATAGTTTTGATAGAACAATATATAAATCAGTTAGTATTTGAACAACTATAAGCTGAGTAGGCACGACATCGTATATGAACTAAATAATAAGGAAAGTTTAAATACCCTTGGTAGCTTCCTCTTTGTTCAAGTGGTATCAAGTCAGAAATGACAATAAAAACCTATTGCAAAAGATTGGTTAATGTATTTATCTTATTTTCTGTCGTAGGAAATTAAGCTATCACTGTATTCTATTTGATGAACAAGTATATTTACCATTGAAAAAATACCGGCGGCACCAATGCCAGCAACAACACGTGAAGCAATAAGCATGGCCATAGACTAGTAGAAATATACAAGCGACTGAATTAGCAAAACATATCTCATGTGTAATTATTGAATAAAGTATCATGGCATTGCAAATGATGTAATAAAACTATCAGGTCTTTCATTCGTTATACAAAACAAGATGAAAAGTCATTTTTGTTTATACAAGATGATAGATCATCTAATGTTTTGGATTGGCCAAACCCTCATCTATCAAACTCAGCCACCAGAAAGATATTCTTGCCAAGCTAAATGACAAATTCTGGACTATAATACAAAAGAAATAAAGTTATATTTACCTGTGATGCACCACAGAGAACAGATCCAACAAGAAACAGACCGATGCCCGATATCAGAATCCATTTACGACCAAAAATATCAGAGAACTTGGCAAAGAGAGGCTCTAATAAAGTAGAGGAGTATTAACTATCCGAACAAAAATTTATTTTTTTAAAAATAAAATAAAAAAGGTACGCACGGAAGGCATCAAAAGGAAGAATGTATGCAGTGGCAATCCAAGAAATAATGTCCATTCGATTAAATTCTGATCCAATACGAGGCAGTGCAGTAACAATGATTGTACTATAGAGTATTTATTGAGTATATAAATGCACTAATGGATCTCATAGACTATTTACCTGTCCAATGCTGATAAGAACAAAGAAAGCTGAAGAGCAATAAAAACCAAAATACGACGGGTTCGAATCTTTTTTGCCAATTTCAACTCTTCGCTTGATATTGGTTTATTTTTCTCATCTTCAGGCGTATTAGCCTCGATGTTGTTTACAGGAACGTCATCCCTTCTATCATCGCCTATAGTATCCACATCGGAAATACTAGCGTGAGAGTCATTTTCTGTACTCTTTATATTTTCAGTCATACTCTTTTATACAGAGGTACTGGATAAGAGAATGATAAAAGAGAGAACAAAGATTGAATTGAATTTAAAATTCAAGGTCGAATACATTCTCTCAAGAATTGTATGAGACGATTGTGTAATGTTGGGCAAATGAGATCTTGTAGAAGCGCCTAGGTCTCTGATATGAAGGCTACTAACACACGATGAACACCACAGTGACCGGATTTGGGAGTAGGATAGGTAGCTCAGTAGGACAGAGACTCAATAAAGTCAGTAATTGACGATCACCAGCAATCCGCAGTGACAATGACAGGAAAATGTATATCGACCAGATATACACGGAAAACACAAAGAGACCAAAGAACAGAAACGAGCAGAACAGAACGAAAGAAAGAACAAAACCAGACTTGCACGATTACTTAGATAGCCGAGCTATTAAGTGCAGTACACAGCAAACAGATAGGAAGAGCTTCGATGATTTATTAAGGTCTTCAAAGGCTTTCTAACCCTTCTAAACCCCTAATTACTACGTCTCTTATTACTTTAATTCGAAACAGTGACTTCAGAGTGTCAGAGGAACCTGACTACCTCTACACATGGAAATAAAATAGGAATAGATGTGCTTTATCTTCTTTTTATTAAAGCTCAGAGTGGTTTTTTCAAAGTATAAAAGCTTTTTGAGCTATTGTTAAGTTAATCTTCTTTTTTGCTCAGTCATTAACTCATTATTTGATTCATGTACACTCTTATTATTCCAAAATGTCTACCGAAGAAAGTATCCAGGCCTTGCAACAGCAGATTGCTTCATTGTGCGAGGTGGTTTTGGCTCTTGGCCAACAGCAAGCTCCCCAGGTGTCTCCCGAGGCTGAACCTATGGTTGCCGACATGACATCACAGGCAGCAGATGGTTCTGTTGTTTTACATCCTTTCTCAGTGCGTCCTTCTTATGAATGGACTCCTTCAGAGTTCTTGAATGAACAGTTTGGTTTGGATCTTCCGTTACATAATCTTCCTCTTATGGAAAAATAATCCCGTAAATGGGTAATCGAGTCCTATCCCAGTATTGCGGGAATGGACTACAAGGCGCCTTCTACTCTACCAGAAGTTGAAGAGAGACTAAACAAAGGCCAACAGAAGGAAGATAGATCTCTCAGGAACATCCAATACATGTTCTCTGCCTCTTTCTGCCCCCTGGATATCGTCATCCATGAACTTACCTCGGCTGAACTCAATAACCCTAATATGGAACGCTATGCCAAGATGCTACGTGATCATAGGGAGTTACTCCTTCATTCATGTGCCTCCATTACACAATCTCGCAATGAGATTGCTGCTAGAGCCTTCAACCCTGCTTTCTCAGCAAAGATCAATAATCCATATAATTACACTATGCCCAGTGCAGATTTTCAGGCCATACTCTTAAGACAAACAATATCCAACAAGGTGTACCGTGAGTCCAGAACACGCAAACCCCCTAGACAATTCAATAGTTACACTGGTTATCCAGGTTTCTCTGGTTCTTCTGGCCCCCCTGAAATGCCTTTGCAATTTTTTTCCATTTGGTCCGTCCTCTCAGCAGGGCTTTTACAAACACAGCAATGCCCAAAATGGCAACAGTTGTCTCCATTACCAAAACAAGCCCAAGGACAACGCAATGGCCAACTAGCACAAAGGTCACCACAACAGCAACAATCCCTTCAGGAAGCCCCATCAAGAGTAATTACTTCAGTGGAAGGAAAAGTGGGTGGGCGACTCAGCCAATTTGCTTCATTGGATAACACTTTCTACCAATGCATGGCTACAAAACACAGTTCCTCAGGGGTTCAACATCCCCTTCCACGCTTTACCTCCTCTTTCTTAAAAACTGACTCCGATCATTGTTTACGACGCACAGCAATCTGTTCCCCTGGAGACAGAAATACAACAACTACTGGCAAAGAATGCAATACAAACAGTATCATAATAATAAGTACAGAACATACCAGGCTTCTACAGCTCAATTTTTGTCATCCCCATGAAGAACAAAGGCTCTAGGCCAGTGTTCAACCTCAAGAAGTTGAACCAGTATGTCAACGCCCTTCACTTCAAGATGGAGACACTCAAAGGTCTCACTCATGCTCCGCCCCAAACACTACTTAACATCCATCGATCTCACAGATGCTTTTCTCCACATTTCTGTGCACCCAGACTCCCGCCCATACTTATGCTTCCAATGGAAATTTCAGGTGTACAGTTCAAAGTATTTTTATTTTTGGGTGTTGGTTGCTATTCGCACATTGGGCATGTTAACCACCCTATGAAAACTTTTGAACAATTAAGATATACATAGAAACACTTCAAATACAAAAGTGAAAAAAATATGCAAGGAAAAAAAAACAGAAAGATAAGAGTAGATAAAACCTCGAAATGAGGAAATAAATGAAAAAAAAAATATGAGAGATGAGAGAAAATGACAATGCAGACATAGACATTAGTTTGAGCCTAATCCCACAATCTTTCAATAGACCAAAGATTGGTCTATTTATAAGTCTTGTTGGGTGTGGCAATGCTTGAGCCAAAGTGGCGAGCAATGCTGTACCCTACATGAGTGGGGGCACGAAGATAAGTGTTGAACACTCTTTGCTCAAAGAGTTCTCGGGGCATTATAGCCTTGGTACTATCTGACTCCTGCTGGAGCTTAGGGTCTGCAATCACCGTTGCAGCTACTGGATCAAAGTTTGCCTGTGGCTTGATCTTTGATTTCTCGAGTTTCTCCTTGAAGCTACCGTATACAAGCAGTGCAATTGTGCCCCTTGCTGGGAAGTGGATGTCTATGATCCGTGACTGTTGGATCTTCAGTGATCCTAACATCTTGTGGATCTGGCCGTACTTGAGGTAGTGGCGACAAGGGACATATACAAAGTCTTATACTGAGGTCCCAGTAGGCTCTTGTAAGGCCCAAACTGTTTGTGCTCTAAGCACTGCTCTGGCCTTTGCTGTCTTCTTTAGTGGGAAGGCGTTCTTTTTAGCCATGTTGGCATAAGTGGCAATAGCCTTTTCTATGGCATCTGTGGGTTTCACTGTGGGGATGGGGGCGGTAGTAGGGGCAGGAGGTGATTTGGGTGCATTTTCTGCACTCTTGGCATTGATCTGAGCCTGGAGAGATGTAATAAGGTCATCTTTGACCTTGACTTGTGCTTCCAATTCCTGGATGCGGAGTCCGGTTTTTGTCATTTGTCTCTGAATATCTGACAGAAATACCAGCATCTGCTGGGTGAAGGTATCAGCTTTTCTACCTCAGTCATTTGATACTCGGAACGACGTTATTTATCTAAAAATAAGCAGCCACAATTATTTTACAGTGCAAAATAAATCTCCAAAAAGCCCAAAAATATATAACTTCTGTTATCTACTGAGACTTCTATGTCTTTATCTAATGAACTCATGAAGTTATAGCACTATTAAGATAGAAAATGAATCTAAAAAAGAAAATCTACATTGGAAAAAATTCTATTACTTTTGTCGGATCACTTTTTTTTTATTTATTGTTGTTTCAATTATTCAATATAATTTTTTTTTAAAAAATTATTTTCTAAGTCTTTTTGTCTAAATTTTATATATTTTTGGGCTTTTTGGAGATTTATTTTGCACTGTAAAATAATTGTGGCTGCTTATTTTTAGATAAATAACGTCGTTCCGAGTATCAAATGACTGAGGTAGAAAAGCTGATACCTTCACCCAGCAGATGCTGGTATTTCTGTCAGATATTCAGAGACAAATGACAAAAACCGGACTCCGCATCCAGGAATTGGAAGCACAAGTCAAGGTCAAAGATGACCTTATTACATCTCTCCAGGCTCAGATCAATGCCAAGAGTGCAGAAAATGCACCCAAATCACCTCCTGCCCCTACTACCGCCCCCATCCCCACAGTGAAACCCACAGATGCCATAGAAAAGGCTATTGCCACTTATGCCAACATGGCTAAAAAGAACGCCTTCCCACTAAAGAAGACAGCAAAGGCCAGAGCAGTGCTTAGAGCACAAACAGTTTGGGCCTTACAAGAGCCTACTGGGACCTCAGTATAAGACTTTGTATATGTCCCTTGTCGCCACTACCTCAAGTACGGCCAGATCCACAAGATGTTAGGATCACTGAAGATCCAACAGTCACGGATCATAGACATCCACTTCCCAGCAAGGGGCACAATTGCACTGCTTGTATACGGTAGCTTCAAGGAGAAACTCGAGAAATCAAAGATCAAGCCACAGGCAAACTTTGATCCAGTAGCTGCAACGGTGATTGCAGACCCTAAGCTCCAGCAGGAGTCAGATAGTACCAAGGCTATAATGCCCCGAGAACTCTTTGAGCAAAGAGTGTTCAACACTTATCTTCGTGCCCCCACTCATGTAGGGTACAGCATTGCTCGCCACTTTGGCTCAAGCATTGCCACACCCAACAAGACTTATAAATAGACCAATCTTTGGTCTATTGAAAGATTGTGGGATTAGGCTCAAACTAATGTCTATGTCTGCATTGTCATTTTCTCTCATCTCTCATATTTTTTTTCATTTATTTCCTCATTTCGAGGTTTTATCTACTCTTATCTTTCTGTTTTTTTTTCCTTGCATATTTTTTTCACTTTTGTATTTGAAGTGTTTCTATGTATATCTTAATTGTTCAAAAGTTTTCATAGGGTGGTTAACATGCCCAATGTGCGAATAGCAACCAACACCCAAAAATAAAAATATTTTGAACTGTAGTTAATCATATGATTTGAGAATTGCTCTATACCTTATGTGTTTACTTTTGGAGAGCCTTGCATTTTCAATATACAGTGACTCGTGGAAATCTTACGTAGATTTTTCATTTTCCGATATACTTCTGTAATAGGAAATACTCATTCTTTGTCATAAAAACACACATTAAACACACAGTAGAGACTTCAAAATCGGATGAAGTATAAAGAAGGTCAATAGAATAATAAAAATAATTTTATTGGGCAGAAACCATTAATATTTGGTGTTTCCACCATTGGCCTCAATGACGGCCCTACATCTCCAATGCATACTGGAAATGAGGGCGTCTGTGGTGTCCTTGGGGATTTTCTCCCATTCTTCCAACAGAAGCACCTCCCAAAGATGCTCTATGGGGTTGAGATCGGGGCTCTGGGAAGGCCTCCCATCCATGGTGGCAATGGTCTCTTTTGCCTTCCACAACCTGGACTCTCTGCTCTTGTGGCAGGTGGCGTTGTCCTCTTGAAGAACATAATCCACATCTGGATTCATTGCCTTGAGTCGGGCCAGCTCATGGCAGCATTCCTTCTTCAAGATCTCAATGTATCTTGCACTATCAATACTGCCCTTCACAGGCGCCAATCTCCCAACACCTTCACTGGAGAAAGATCCCCACACCATTACGCTGCCACCTCCAAACTTCACAGTGGGCTTGAAGTTCTTCGGGGGCAGTCCTTCATTCACTTTTCGTACTACTCTGGTACGGTTGTTGGTGGTGACCAACTGGTATCTGGACTCATCGGTCCAGATGACCGTCTTCCAGTCGTCCTCGGTTCAGTGGAGGTGGGCCTTAGCCCAAGCAAGCCTCAGCTTCTTGTGCTTCTTGGTCAAAGAAGGCTTCTTGACCACCCTGCAAGATAACAGGCCAAGCTTCTTCATCATCTTTGAGAAAGTGGTCATGGACACTTTGGTGGTCATCTAGCTGCGAAGCTGATTCATTGTCTGGAATGAATCTCTTGCTACTTCGTGGGCAACTTCTCTCTCATCTTTCTCTGTCAGAATGGGCTTGCACCCAGTGCTCTTCTTGGCCTTGAAGTAGCCAGTTTCCTTATATCTCTTTAAGATAAAGGAAACCGACTGCGCACTGACTCCAAACCTAGCAGCAATGGCAACCTGCCTGGTCCCATTTACGGTGGCCTCGTGAGCAATGAGGCATCGAGTGAAGTCATCGATATTTTTCTTCTTGTTTCCACGAGGTCTCATGGATTGGTTGGTGGTGTTAGATGAGGTAGACATTATGGTGGAAAAGCAATAAATGAGGAATGTTTAATAAAAAAAAATTTAAGGAAGAAATTAGGGTCTGAATTTGAAATCTACGTATATTTTCCACGAGCCACTGTATTATAGCAATTAAGGGCTCTTTTGCATAATAAATATTACCCCAAAGAGTTATAATAAAATCTACAGCAAACATTACAATCACCCATCCGTCAACACCAACACCACCCGCCACCTATATCACACTGGATCCATTAACCACGGACCCCACCTCAGCACCACCCGCCAAACCCTTCGAGTTTGGCCTTACCAACGTCCCCACCACCTACGACGTCCCTAAAAGCAGAAAAGAAAAACTGCTTGCCAAACGCACCCGAGCAAGAACCAACGAGGAGAACAAAATGTCCGAGGTGGAAAAGGCCGACACCCACGCCCAACAAATGCTGCAGATGATGGCGGCAATCCAAAAACAGATGGAGATCTTTGGACTCCGTATCCAGGAATTGGAGGCCCAATTGAAGGCCAAGGATGCAATGATTGCATCCCTCCAGGCTCAGGCCACTACCAATACCACCAACACCACCACCACTGCCACCCCTGCCAAGCAGGGCAACTCGACTGCTGCTTCAAAGCATGCCCCAACCTCCACACCCAAACCCAAACCCACACCCACACCCACACCCACCACCTACGCCAGCATGGCAAAGAAGAACCCCCAGGCCAAGAAGCCTACAAAGGCCAAAGCAGTGCTTAAGGCACAAGCAGTATGTGCCTTGCAGGAGCCCACTGGACCCTCAGTGTACGAATTCGTATACGTCCCTTGCCGCCAATACCTTAAGTATGGCCAGGTCCGCAAGATGTTGGGATCGTTGAAGATCCAACAGTCATGGATCATTGACATCCACTTCCCAGCAAGGGGAACAGTTGCGCTGCTGGTCCACAGCAGCTACAAGAAGGAACTCGAGGAGCACCTCGAGAAGCTTAAGATCAGTCCAGTGAAGGACTTCAACCCTGTGTCCGCTGCAGTCATTGCAGACCCAAAGCTCCAAGGGGAAACCAACAGTACCAAGGCTGCAAAGGCCCAGGAACTCTTTGACCAGAGAGTGTCAAACACCTGTCTTCGTTCCCCCACCCACTTAGGGTACAGCATTGCTTGCCACTTTGGCTCTGGTAATGCCACTCCCCGCCTCTCTGCCACTGCCTTTGAGAAGCTCTTGGCGGATCTCAAGGCCAAGACCCCAGTTGCCAGCCGCCCCGCCACCCTTGAAGAAGAGGCCATCCAGGCATTTGGATTAGGCTCAGCTATGGAAGAAGATGAGGGAGACGCCCAAAACATCCACCGAGAAGAATTATGAATAGACTGAAGATTGGTCTATTGAATGCTTGTGGAATCAGGCCCAAACTGGTGAACGTTCTGAATGTGTGTGTGCAGAATGATATTGATATACTTTTAGTGACAGAGACTTTCCTGACCAAAGACATGCAAATGTTGAGGTGCCCCTGGATACAAATACACAACTATGCTACAGCCCATGGTGATGCTGGACAGGTTTTGATGAAGTTTTGTTCTTTATTCGTCCTGACGTTCCTTACCATGTACATTCCTTACCAATTACTAATCCTTTTGTGGTCTCCTGTAGGATTGGCCCATATACACTCCATGGTCTGTACCTACCTCCGAGGCTGTCGTCTAGTGAGGCTGCGGAAAGGTTGAATTCACTACCCATAGACGACTTCACACTCGTCCTTGGTGACCTGAATACACGTTTAGGCCGCCTGACTGGAGATCATGGCATAAACGACAGACATGTGGGATTTGAAGACTGGATCTGCCGTCAGGATCTAACCTTGTGGAACTCAGAGTTGGCATTTGGCTTGCCTACATATGAGCAAATTCTAGCAGATGGTCGTCGGTTTGCTAGCATTATTGACCTGTTCCTGTCAAGAAGCTACAACTTCTCCGAAGTGTGCTTGCACATTAGGGACGATCTGACGTTAGGTTCAGACCACCACTTGTGTGAGCTATCCTTTCAGCTGGTGCTCATGCCACCGCTCATGACAGAAACAGCTGTCCGTTGCCTCTGGAGACTGCAACGTTTAAACAAACAAACAGTCTGTGACCAGTACAAGCAATGTTTTGCAGAGAACACAGGTGAACTGCAAAGAGAGATCCAAAAAATATTGGAAGACAAAACCCCGTTGTGCTCTGTTAAGATGGAGGACTTTGCTGAGAGACTCAATGAGTCAATCTACAAGGCCCTGGATGATAGCGTAGGGCGCACACAATCCCATCCAAAAGCTTGGAAAGGCTACTGGAATGCTGATCTACAACAGTTAGCTGACCGTCGTCAAGAACTTTATCTTTTAGACAATGGGTAGGCAATGATATTGAATGCATTGAAGCCCACCGCTTGTATGAGGAAGCGTGTTTAGCTTTGAAAAAGGCTATAAGGCAAGCACAACGACAAACCTGGCATGTATTTTGTGATAAAGTCCGTAAGGGCTTAACAGAGATGACAAGTGCTGTGAAAGGAATGAGGCTGCGGAGACGTTTGCCAATTTCCCTGTCATCTCCAGAGGGCCCTCGGCATGCTGCCAATCGCATGATTGACCACCTAGAGAGTGTGTTTGGCGGATCTACGGAAAGACAGGAGCGTCAGGAGTTTATTCCCAAGACAATCCAGTCCCATGGGACGTAGACTTTATTCACTCTGCTATTCGAAAGATGCCAAATCGAAAAGCACCAGGCATTGATCATATTAGAGCAGAAATGCTCAAACCCCTAGTTCGAGTGCTAGTGCCTCTGTTACATCAGATCTTCACATTGTGTTGGAGATGTTCGTGGACGCCTGTGGCCTGGAGAACAGCACAGGTGGTACCTATTTACAAAAACAAAGGAGAGCAGGATGACCCTAGTAACTATCGGCCTATTAGTTGAGATCGGTGTTTCGTAAGCTCTTAGAAAGATGTATAGCTGGGGAGCTCCTTTCGACCATGCCTGCATTGGACATGGCTCAAGGTGGATTTCGCGCTCGTCGTGGAACTCTAGACCAGGCCCTCTGTCTCCACGAACTTATGGGGTTGTACGCTGCCCAAGGATCAGGAGAGCAAGATCCAAAACCTCCAGTCGTCGTCTTCCTAGATATTAAAGCTGCATATGATAGTGTGGAACGCTCTGTCATATGGGAGTCACTGATGCCCTTCGTGTCTCAGCCGTTGCTCTTGCTATTACAGAATTTGTTTGATGACATTGTGGTGAATGTGATTCTGAAAAATGTAGCATCCCGGGACATTTTGCCTAAACGAGGAGTCTTACAGGGTAGTATTCTTTCTCCATTCCTTTATTCTATTTTCATTGATACTCTTCCACGTTTCTTGAGGTTTGCTTCGGTATCCCCAATACTGGTTGGTATGCACCCACCTACCATGGGACGGTCCATTAATCTCTGTGCTCGAAATCCTTTCTCTTTTGCTTCCCCACAGGCAACTGTTCACGCATTGCTTGACGAGTTACAGAATTCCCTTCACAATCCTTTTCCTACTTCTACAGTTTCGGATGACTCTTCTGAGTCGTCAGATTCCTCTTACAGTCCGTCTCATGTCACTGTTACTTGGGCTCCTGTGAATTGTTTGTTGTATGCTGATGATGTGGCTCTTATGGGCTGCCCAGAAGATATACATCGAATGCTGGCACTTGCCGAAATTCACTCGACCCTCCTTGGTTACAAATGGAGTCCCTCCAAATGTGAAGTACTCAATGCCCCGGCCAATATGCCGTTTTACCTCTATGGCAACGAGCTTCCAACCTGTGATACTTTCAAGTACCTTGGTATCCCCTTTTCACGTCAAGGTATTAACCAAGACGCACTTTTCTCACACTCACAAGTCAAGGCAATTGCAGTAATGCAAAAGCTGAGAGGAATGGGTGTAAACATGTATGGCTTTGGGATTACAGCAGCCCTAAGAGCGTATACTGTTTTTGTTTGGCCTATCCTTGAGTATGGGTTGGCTATTTGTAACGTCAATAGACTAGGCATCCGCCCGCTACAAATCTGTCAGTCTGCTTGTCTGAGACTTTGTCTTGCTAGATCTGCTACTGCTAGGTTTGGAACGATCCAGGTTGCCCAATTAGCTGCCCTCCCTAACATATACTCTCGTTTTCTTTATCTGCAAGCCAAATTTGTTGAGCGCGCAGCTACCTTTCCTGAAGACACCCTCCTCTGGTGCCTTGTCCCGCAGCTTGAAGCACCCCAGAGTAAAGCCAGATGGATTAAGCTACGTGGCAATGTACTCTGGCAAAATGCTCAAAGAATAGGACGGGCTCACAACCCTCCTAAATATCCATTAAAAGTAGCTTATCTTGAACGTCTTCAAAGTGAAATTACTAGTCTAGTACGTGGCAAGAATCCGCTGGTGATGGTAGCCCGTGGACTATGTAGACCTGTTTGGGATCCAATTCTTCTACTACCGTGCACACGCAAAGAAAGACATCGTCTACTAAAATGGAGGATTGCTTGGTTACCACCAACACCTTCAGTTCCTTGCCAATGTGGCCACCCATCTGCCAATCGGGACCACTTTCTCACTTGCACATTCGTTGACCATGAACGCTCCACGTTCTTGTTCTTCTTAGTTCCTGCACCACCACAAGACGTTCATCCAATTGACTATTGTCTAAATCTTCTGCCGCGCACGGTTAAGTCTTTTGTTAAATGGCGAGATCTTTGGCCCAGTTTGTTAATACTACTGCAAGCCATTGATCGAGCCACGTCTACTCGAGACTTTAAGGTAAAGCCATCAGCTAGTAGCTTGCTCATTGAGGCTGCTGATGGGTGTGTTGAGCGGGAACGCCAACGCCGCCATAGAGTGCAAAGACTCCTGCAGCAACAGACGCTGTATCCTCACTTCTCCTCCGATCTCTCCTCTACCACCCATTCTTAACCCGTTTAGCAAAGCCAGAAGCTGCTAGTGTAGTTGCTGTATTTGTGTCCTCAGGATTGTCCGAGTTGCTCTAAGTATCCCTCGTTGGATTTCGAATCGCCACAGGATGACGGTTATCTTTTTGGTGTCCTGGTTTCCTTGCTGACTTTATGGCCTTTTGGATGTCTATTCATAATTCTCATTTTACCATCATTTCCACTCATTTTCCATCATTTTTCCCTCATTGAGGTTTTATATTCTCTTTTCTTTCCGTCTCCTCTCTTTGCATTATTTTTTCACTTATGTATTTGAAGTGTTTCAATGTTTATTCTTTTTTTTCAAACGATCTCATAGGGTGGCTAAAATGCCCAATGCGCGAATAGCAATCAACACCCATAAATAAAAATACTTTGAACTGTATTATAGCAATGATATTGACTGTATATTCATTGTGTACTGTATCAAGTTATTGAGTGATGACGACATTTAGGTCTCTATTAGAGATTTATTAAATCCTTCTATTATGCATATTATTTCTTATTTAACCCAAAAATTAGTTTTCTTGAGTTAAGATAAGAACTATAAAGAGACCAATAGAAAAGTTTATCTATAATTCTCCGGAATTAAACATATGCTCTAGTCTATTGGTATGTGTTTTGAAACTTCTTTTTTTATGTGGTAGCTATCTAAAAGATTTTTGTATGTACTAGTGAAAAGATCATGAAGATTCATTTTAAAAGCATTCACTTTGAAGGTCTAAGTAGATGCAGATAATAAGTACACAAGATTTTTTAAGAAAGTAATAACAATCACGGATATAAGTTTATTCAATTTTATAACGCTATATAACTTGAATTTTTTGAATTTTTTCTGTCTTGTTAGACTGGATAATTTGTGTTAATCAATTGTTTGCTGGAGACTGTTTTGATCATAAATATTTGTATTATAGAATAGAACAGTGTGACTGCCTACCTGCATGGAAGAATATAGAAGACTATGTGTAATGTTCGTGATATAATAAGATATAAGAGGCTATAGGCACAGCCTTAGAATATGATAAAAAAAATTAATACTTTTCATTATGTTTGTATCTTCTATTATTTATACTAGCTACTAGTCATGGAACTACTATTAGTTTCTCTTCTATGAACTGTTTGCTTTCTATCTGTCATAGTCTACTTTTCAACACTCTTTGTCTTAGTCTATATGCCAGTCCCGTGATCCAATGGATTAACACTTGAATTATTTGAAGTCCAGAATGGATAAGCCATTGCACTAGAAGTAGAAGGGAAACCAATAGAGAAGCGTGTATGCAATAGCATAGCCCTCCAAACAACTATAAAAACCATATTGATCCGAGTAATAACTTGAGTCTAATAATCGAGTACTATAGACTCTAAGGCTAAGTAATTGACTGTTTCTTGTGTGTATCCGGTAATCTCTCTGCATTGTTCTTCTTCTTTGATTCACTTTGGCTCTTTATTTCTGTCCATTGCTCATCCCATCTTCTCTGCTTCTCTTGGCCGACCTTTCTGGTCACTCTGTTACTAGGCTTCTATCTATTATCTATCTCTCGCAATCGCAAGGACCCTGCATGTCTCAACGATCTCATCCCGTGCAACATTACAGTATAACTTATCGTATTTTTGATAGTGATAGAACTACAGTATCGGCACATGAGAGAATAGTCTTCCAGCAACACACTAAATCACTATCACATATCTTCTGTTACGGATAATTTTCCTTATTTAGACACCTTTTTGTCTTTCTACCTTTCTACCTGGTAATCTGACTCAGACAAATTACCATTATTATTGTTCACTTTTTCATTTCCCTTTCTCCGTCAAACTCCTTATCGTCGACTATTTTCCTTTTACATCTTTTTATTATTATTAATCTTTTTTGTCAGCAGCACTATCTTCATTTTATCTTTCTTTTTTTTCTTCGGTTTTCTTGGGAATAATTGTTTGGACCGATTATCCTTAACAATTATTAGTCATTCAGTTGATAAGAGAAATATATAAATATCTAAGATAATTTAATGAAATAAACATCTTTCTTTTATTCTTATTCTATTTGTATTTTGGTCTGTCTTCGAGTTCTGTGTTCTGTGATATTTTCTTGAGTGAGATATCAAACCTACTGATTGCTGTCATTAATCATTCATTGTTCCCCTTATTCATATTTTTGTTACTTAGTTTGATCATTTGATCAAGCTGCTTCTTTTGTTGTATCTTTATTCCTTTCTCTATAGTCTTTGATCATATTTTATTCTTATAAATTTAACTAGATTAATAGATCAAGTAATTTTTATTATTCTATTTATTCTTTTCTATTCTTATTCTTTTCTGAATGTGAGCGCTATACAGCCAATCTCATCACGTATCAATATCAAGCACTCCCAGTCTAATCAATATCACTATTTCTATAATTTAACACTAAAAAATAAGACTATCTATTATATTCAAATACTATTGTATAGAATAATAAGCAACCATTGAATTTGAATGGCTTTGCAAGAGAAGCGACAAAAGAACTATATCGACCTTGTAGCCTTGTATTAATGCAGTTGATTCTTTCGCCGACTGTTTACTATTGCTATGTATTTACTGTCTTTATATCAATGATAAGTCTTATTCCTTTGCTTTCTGTGAACTTATTACTAAAAAAAATGAAAAAAAAATGCATAAATTACACAAATATTACCAAAAAGAAAAAAGAAAAGGCATATAATGTATAGTGCTATTGATCGTATCCACCGTTAGTACTCTGTAAGTAATTACAAGCATCACTCCGACTATATGCTTGGAATCTCCTTTTGAACTAATGTCATGGCATGATCTCTCCTGTCTGTTAAATACACCCCATGGATATACATAGATATTCTAAAAGTTATCTTATCATTTAATTATTTATAAAGTATATCTATTCAATTAAATCAGTCACTCACTCACTAAAGAAAAGGCAATCACAGAGACTCTTTTTTTTACAATCAGCTGAAGTGAAAAAAAAATATCGGAAGAGTAAGAGTCACATATTTAAGAGTCAGATTCTTTTTCAAAAAACTATAAATAGGCGACCAATATTCACCTTTCCTCTTTTTTTTTCTTTCTCTTTACAAATTCCTTTGCGCTCTATATGAGACTTATATAGATTGATAGATGCAGTGAAAATTAATTGAATTTATTATTGTCAGAGGTTTTTTAAGGTCTTGCCCTTTTTCCAGTCCATTACCTACATTTTGGGATGGCAAAAAAATAAAATAAAAAAATAAAATTATTATTAACAGTAACATAATAGACACACCAATCAAAAGTGAACCTCACATTGAGTCTATCCTTTGACGGAGTTTTAAATATGGTTTATCATGCGTGATTCCGATATGGGTTGCATGGTGTAACTCTGATTTGTATGGTTCAAATCGAGAAATGTGTGTGAGTAAATCAGTTAGATGCACTCGATAGTGTGTTATGTATACTGTGTTTACTGATTGAGAATGATATCGACAATCAAATACGTAAGATATTTACTTTATATTGAGTCTCTTATTGTTTTGTCGCTGCCTAACAGAGGTGATTGACCACACAAAATACAATTGCCCTTGAAAAACACTTGACTACAGCTATGCCGCCAACTGTCAACTACTGGTTTTATATGCCTATATCCACTCTTCTTATGCTGCTAAATAATACTAGTGTACTTCTATTTACTTTCAACTCATAAAATATTTGTATAAGGAGATATTCATAGTGTTAGCCTTTAATAAGTATTAATCGAGTATCAAAGGCATTTGAGTCTACACTTGAATAAAGTCAAATACATTTAGGCAAATTATTATCAATTATTGACTATATCTTCTCCGCTTTGAATATTTTTTTTACACATTGACTTTATACCATAAAAAACGGCTCACTTTAAATTTTACTGTTCATTATAAATCAGTTTGAACAAATCTTACAATGGCAAGTCTGATGTCCGTGTATTCTTTAACAACCAGTCTCAATGATGATGAACATCTACCCTCTTAAACATCAATGCCTTTAGGATAAAATATAATAGCATAATCATATCAAATTATACATAACCTTGAGTTTATAATATGTTTCTGTATTTATTGTGGACAAAAGTAAATTATATAAAGCGTGGCATGTGTAAAGAAAGATGTTTATAATAAATATTATATTTTACATAATATTGTTGTCTATCATAAACAATAGTATCGTCCTTAAACAGAAGTCTGGTGCTCCTTGAAAACATCATTGGAGATACCAAACATGTACACAGGATCACATGTACGGACTGTCTTCTTACGGCCAAATTCAATCAATGTCTCAATGTCTTCAGCATCCATTTTAAAGTGTTCAAGATTAGCCTTGATACGATCTGGTTTCACTGACTTGGGAATCACAGCATAACCACGGTTCAGACCCCAGTTCAACAACACCTGGACAGGTGATTTGTTGTATTTCTTGGCCATTTCCAAGACAGTAGGTTCTTCTAGGATACTGAGTGAATTATAACCAATACGGAATCCAGGATTACCAAGAGGAGAATAGGCAGTCAAGGTGATATTCTTGCTGTTACAGTAGGCCAACAGCTCTTCTTGAGGCATAAAAGGATGAATTTCAACCTGGTTTATTGCAGGAGGAATCTCACACTGGCTTAACAAGTCTTCCAACATGGGAATGGAGAAATTGGAAACACCAATTGTACGCACTAAACCATCCTTAACCAACTGCTCCATAGCACGCCAGGTATCAATGACAGGAACATCGATACATTTGATATCGTTGTCTTCATCTTTTATATAGATCTTGTCGTGATCATATCCACCGAATTCCCAAGCCATGGGCCAATGCATCAAGTATTGGTCGAGGTAATCAAGACCCAATTCTTTGATAGAGCGCTCACATGCTGGACGAACATGCTCAGGTTTGTGAAATGTCTGCCACAGTTTGGTAGTGAGTTGAATCTCTTCACGGGGAACTTTGCTTTCTCTTATGGCTTTTCCAATGGACTCCTCTGTCTCATCTATAGACAAAATATTTGGTTAATGGAGAATATCCAAGATATTCATTCTGACAACTAACTAAAGAGATACTTACAAAAATAAGCAGTATCTATATGACGGTAGCCCATCTCCAAGGCAGACTTGGTAGCATGATATACAGCTTCAGGAGCATCAGGACCGCCAAAAGTACCAAATCCAATCAATGGAAAATCAGTGCCATTGTTGAGCTATTTGAGTTGTGATAAGTTCAGCGTCTTCTTTTTGTTTTACCTTTTTAATAGGAATGTTAAGTGCCATGATTTTTATTGTTTAATATTGATATATAAAAACTATCTGGAAAACACTGATCTTAATATTTATATACATTTTTATATTGAAAGAAATAGTAAGCTTTATTTTACACATACATTAGGACGCACATACATTACTAAGGTGCATGATGACAAAATTATACTAACTGTGCCACAAGATGTATGGTGTCATTCTTTCTCGTTGGTATTCTCTATTCTCTCCAGAGGTTCGAATTTTTTGTGTATTGTCTCTTGTTTCCAGACAACAATCTTGGAGTTTTGTTATTCACTGCTACAGTGCAGAAGATTGCGTCTCTGTAGGTAATAGCGACTTTATATGTGTTTTGCTATTTTATTCTTTTCCTCTATTATTTCTTTTCCTCTTAAATGTATTATTCTAATTATCTTAGTTTTTTTTCTTGATTTGTCTATGTGAATTCTCCACGTGCCAACTGTTATAAAGTGTCTGCCTATTCTTTATTGAATACAAAGAACTACCTGTGTCACAACATTGAGAGATCGAATTTTCTAAAATATACAAGGATTTATAAGCAAGTAGAAAAAAGGAACGAGAACCTTCCATAACAATAAGCTATCAATAAGCTATCAAAATTATGCAAGATCAGTAAATCAAAACAAATCAATCGATGAGGCTAGTATCTTTTTACATATTAGAAATATTAAATAGAGAAGAAAATACTATGTTGTATTGCAAAGGCTAAATTCTTATGTTATGTTTGTGGTCTGAGTAATTTTGTCTATTTTAACAATCACTGTGACTTCTAATAGTCCCATGCAGTAAATGAGTTGACAGTAAATCAATTTTTTATTTTATTTTTGAAGAATAAAGGTATATCTATCAGTCTAAGATGTTCATAATAAAAGGTTTATGGAATAACACAATATTTGAAAAATTCATTTTCTTGATGATTATTTACATTCTTATTATAAAAAATATTGTTTAGTACTTTGTAGTAAAGTCTTCATTTTTAACCACAGTGGAGAACCTTCTTGGTATGCTATCTACTAAAGTAATCACGAATGCAATCGACGATTTCAAATGCAGATTTCCTTTTTTAGATTCATACTTTTCTTAATAGTGTTATAACTTCATGAATTCATTAAAGACGTGAAACTTTCAGTTGATACATAAAAAAGTGCTTATATTATCACACCCAATTGAATATAATAACTGCCTAAAATTTAATTAAAAAACTTTTTTTTGCATAAAACTCTTATTCTTTCTAAATATTATTAAACCAACACAATATGTCAGATGAATTTTCAGAAACTCACACTCGTGGAGAATATAATAAAGCAGAAAATAAAAAGCTATAGGGCATTTATTACATGTTTAGGGCTGGATTAAAATTGACTGTCATTGAAAGAATAGTTGAGATGAAAAAGCCCACAGTTCAAAATAGTATCAGAAACATCAAAGAATGTGAGTCACCATTGCGTTTAAAGAGTCATGGAAGATATAATAAAAAATTCAGTGAGAGGGACCTTAGACACCTGGAAAAGGTCATTAGAAAGGACCCATTTGCCTCATACAATCAGCTGAAATTGGAAATCTTGAAGATTCAGGTTGATGTATCTAGAAACACCATTATCAGCTACTGTAATCAGTTAAGGTTTGGATCTTTTTATGTAGACCACAAGCTAGCCTAAACTGAAAAACACAAGGAGAAACGGCTTTGTTGGGCTAAGGAACATGTCAATTGGACAAACGACCAGTGGAAAGGCGTCATCTGGTCCGATGAGTCCAGGTACACCGTGAAAGGAAACGATGGAGGTGCCTGTGTCATCAGAAAAGTTGGAGAACGTTATGATCCTAATCATATTGTTCCAACAACAAAGTTTGGTGGCGGAGGGGTCATGCTTTAGAGCTGTTTTTGGGAAGGTGAATTTGACCCGTGAGTCTTTGTTGATGGCACTGTAAGCCAAGACGAATATATCAAAATTTTGGCTGGATATTTCCATCATTGGTTCATGGAATTGCATAAGAAAAAAAATATATAATTTCTGTTACAAGAAGAGGGTGCTAGCTGTCATACTAGGGCCTATGCCAGATGGTAGAATGAGACCCATCAGATTCGAGGCTTTGAGTGTTGATCTGTAAAAAGTCCTGACTTGAGCCCAATTGAACATGTCTGGTAGGCTTTGGAAAGAGAATTGAATAAAGAAGAGTATCTATTACTAATGCTGAATGTTTGAAGGCTCTACTTGCAAAGGAGTGGGAGCGGGTTGGTGTTGAACTTACACAACGATAAGTTCTGAGTATGACAGATAGATACTATACAGTCATTGATGCCAAAGAAGGCCATACAGAATATTAACTGTATTATTATTATTTTATTTTCGATAAATAAAGATGTTGAGCTTTGGTATGCTTAAGTTTGAAGCTTCTAGATCAGATATAAAGTGTTTCATTTGATGTTGAACATATTATAAATACTTCGTCCTGAAATTGATTTTCAAAATTATTAAATTCAATTGGGTGTGGCTATAATACATAACAGTGGTTTTTATTACGAGGTTGCTTAGTAACCACTATTATTCTTTGGCATCTCCGCCCCATGCTGGCAATGAGGGTATCTATTGCCTTTGATAATCTACCCCATTCCAACATCAGTGCTGCCTTCTTCTGTTTGGTGGAATAAACCCTTCTGTCCTTCATAATGACTTTCTTGAGGTGGGCCCACAGATGCTCAATTAGATTGAGACTAGGACTTTGCAGGAACCAGTAAGGAAGAGTTTTCATCCTCTTTGCTGCCTTCCATTCACAAGTTTCTTTGCTTGTATGGAGTCTAGAATTTTCCTCCTGTAGGAGGAAACTGGATTTAGGTTTTATGAGTGAGAGACATTCGAGTTCATGGCAGTAGGCTTCTCCCAAGGCATTGATGTACTTGGCGGAGTTTATTCTACCCTCCACCATAGCAAGTCTACCAACACCATCACCAGAAAAGGAACCCTAAACCATCACCACACTATCACCAAACTTCATCGTTGGCTTCACATTCTT
The DNA here is from genome assembly GCA_025094145.1 of Spinellus fusiger. Taxonomy (NCBI): domain Eukaryota; kingdom Fungi; phylum Mucoromycota; class Mucoromycetes; order Mucorales; family Phycomycetaceae; genus Spinellus; species Spinellus fusiger. Next base: position 159,928 of record JALLLS010000012.1, on the reverse strand, counting down.
TGGTAGAAGACTCTCTATCTTTCTGAGTACCACCTTGTTGGGGTGGTTGTTGGAGATGAGATGGAACTTGGACTCATCAAATCAAATAATTGTCTTCCAGTCTTTTTCTTTCCCGTGAAGGTGAACTTTGGTCCAAGCAAGCCTCAAGTTTTTGTGCTAGTCGGTGAGAGCAGGCTTTCTAATCATCCTGTAAGACAGGCCAAGTTTCTTCATCAATTTTTGGAAGGTGGTCATGGTCACCTGGGTGGCCATTCCCTGGTGAAGCTCGTTTATGCTCTGGAAGGAGTCTCTTGCCACGTCGCAAGAAACTTCCCTCTCGTCCCTCTATGTCAGAATAGGCTTGCACCCAGAGCCCTTTCCTGCTTTGAAGCTGCCAGTCTTCCTGTATCTCTTCATAATGAGGATGACAGTGGAATTACTGACGCCAAACATGGCTTTAATTTCCACTTGTCTGGTGCCATGTTGGGTGGCCTCGTGAACAATGGATTGACAAGTGAAGTTGTCGATATTTTTCTTCTTTTTTCCAATAGGCTTGGTGGATTTTTCAGTGGTGTTATACATATTAGATGATATAGCGGAAAAAGAAGAAATGAGGAATAAGTAAAAAAGAATTTCTTTTGAGCAAAATAAAGGCTGGAAAATGAAAAATTTGACATGTCTTCCACTGAACACTGTACAAGAAGCCTACGTCGACGCCGCCATAGAGTGCAAAGACTCTTTCAGCAACAGACGCTGTATCCTCACTTCTCCTCCGATCTCTCCTCTACCACCCATTCTTAACCCGTTTAGCAAAGCCAGAAGCTGCTAGTGTAATTGCTACATATATTCTCAGGATTGTCCGAGTTGCTCTAAGTATCCCTCGTTGGATTTCGAATCACCACAGGATGACGGTTATCTTTTTTGGTGTCCTGGTTTCCTTGCTGACTTTATGGCCTTTTTGGATGTCTATTCATAATTATCATTTTACCATCATTTTCCATCATTTTTCCCTCATTGAGGTTTTATATTCTCTTTTCTTTCCGTCTCCTCTCTTTGCATTATTTTTTCACTTATGTATTTGAAGTGTTTCAATGTTTATTCTTTTTTTTCAAACGATCTCATAGGGTGGCTAATATTCCCAATGCGCGAATAGCAACCAACACTCAAAAATAAAAAATACTTTGAACTTTACAAGAAGCCTAGGATTCTTTTGAGCCAAAAACATGGAATTCTTTGATTGAAACAACACTGTATTAATGATATGAAATCAATTGCCAATTTTTTTGTTCCCCACTGTACACTTTTGGAGATTTTAGGTAAAAAACCAGTAGATGAATGGTCTCATTAAAAGCATAAAGTGAGGATATCAACTCCTGACTTGTGCCTAGAATTTTCCCAGCAGTAATTTATCTACTGTGTAATTGAACTGTATCTATTATTATAGAAAAATACACTTTCTTTACTTGATGAAAGTTTTAAATCGATATCATCTGTAATAATTTATTTGTTACAATATGAGAGTGGGATATACTGTCTGAAGAAAAGCAGCTGGATTCAAACCACTCGCATTCCCTACCCTTTCGCACATTATATCCTGTTTGTTATTTAAGCTTAATAAAACATTTATTTAACTGTCGAATTAAGTAAAAACAAGATATAGATATTGTGAGTAATGTCCGCTCTCCCTGACAGTACTTTGTGGCAGAAGATATACAGTCATACAACATTAGAAAGTATACGATTTTCATTTTTTGAAATCCTGAAAAAAAAACATGCTTCACGGATATAAATGTTACGACCTCAAAACACATACTAATGACTTCAAATTCAACACAAATTTAGTTTAACATATTGTCTATAGTAATATATATATAAAAAAAATTATTTAATATTTTTTGGGGCACCTTTGGCATCAATAACTGCCTGGCAGTGGTCCTTCATTGAGTCAACTAAACGTTCGGCAAGATCAACGTAGATATTTCTCCAAGCCTTTTCTAAAGCTGTCTTGAGCTCATCGATATTTTTGATATCGGTCCTCTTGTTATCAATAAGCTTATCAAGACAGCTCCAGAGATGTTCGATGGGGTTGAGATCAGGACTTTGGGCAGGCCAGTAATCAAAGCGCCTGATTTGATGTGTGTTTTTCCACCATGTTGTATAGCCACCTGTATGGCAGCTAGCCCCATCTTCTTGGAATATGAAGTCCTTATCCTCCTTCTCATTCAATTCAATGAACCACGGCAGAAATTTTTCTGCCAAAATGTTGACATATACGTCCTGATTCACAGTGCCATCAATAAAGACCAAAAGCCTAAATCCACCAGTCCAGAAACAGATCTAGATCAGCATGCCATCTTTTCCACATTTGGTTGTAGGTATGATATGAGCAGCCTTATCTCTCTCCGATTTTTCGAATAACTCTGGCTCCTCTCTGGTAACCCTCTACTTCAAACCATGACTCATCAAACCATACAACGCGTCTCCAGTCCTCAGGAGTCCAATTGACCCGTTCCTTCGCCCGACAAAGCCTTCTTCTTCATGTTTTCTTCAGACAGCCTTAGATTGTGTGGTGCGAAGTAGGAACCAAACCCAATCTAATGTATATATCTGTTGAATGTTGCTCTACAGATGATTATCTCATGTGCCTTAAGTTCAAAATTTATGTAGTTATAGGAGGCAAATGGGTTGCCTCTTAGAATGGTCTCAAGTCGTCTGAGGTCTCTCTCGTTTAGTTTTTTTGGTGAAACAAAACTAGGTCTTGGTAGAGGTGTACCATTAGTCATGATTCTACTAATAATATTCTGGACAGTGGACTTGCTAATGCCAATGACCTTTGAAATGGCACCCATGGAGTATTTTTCTTTTTAAAGCCAGTAAACACCCCAGTACTCTCTTTCTTCAAGCCTATTATAAACTCTAGAGTTTTTAGTTGAGGATTCTGCGTTTGACATTTGAGATTGCTTAATGGAATGTGATTCTGTGGTAAAAACAAGAAGAATCATGTTTAAAAATGTATAAATTATGGACTCGTATACTTTCTAATGTTGTGTGACTGTATCTAGACAGCCTTTGCTTCTACGAATGGTACACAGTAACTATTTGAAAATTTCGATATTTTATTCAAAAGAAAAGAATATGGTTTATATTGTCGGAAATGTAGTGGTGCTTCCCTTGAAGCATGAGGACCCGCTGTGTTTTTACTGTCACCAAGATTTGTTCCTCACCCATGAAGCCTAAACTAACTACCACACCCTTTGCCTCTGCCTTCTGAACAATATAGTTATGAATTCTAGGTGGCTGTAACTATTTGTCCTGGTATCTATGTATCTAGCATTTATGTTTTCTTCTAGTCACACAACATTAGAAAGTATACGAGTCCATAATTTATACATTTTTAAACATGATTCTTCTTGTTTTTACCACAGAATCACATTCCATTAAGCAATCTCAAATGTCAAACGCAGAATCCTCAACTAAAAACTCTAGAGTTTATAATAGGCTTGAAGAAAGAGAGTACTGGGGTGTTTACTGGCTTTAAAAAGAAAAATACTCCATGGGTGCCATTTCAAAGGTCATTGGCATTAGCAAGTCCACTGTCCAGAATATTATTAGTAGAATCATGACTAATGGTACACCTCTACCAAGACCTAGTTTTGTTTCACCAAAAAAACTAAACGAGAGAGACCTCAGACGACTTGAGACCATTCTAAGAGGCAACCCATTTGCCTCCTATAACTACATAAATTTTGAACTTAAGGCACATGAGATAATCATCTGTAGAGCAACATTCAACAGATATATACATTAGATTGGGTTTGGTTCCTACTTCGCACCACACAATCTAAGGCTGTCTGAAGAAAACATGAAGAAGAAGGCTTTGTCGGGCGAAGGAACGGGTCAATTGGACTCCTGAGGACTGGAGACGCGTTGTATGGTTTGATGAGTCATGGTTTGAAGTAGAGGGTTACCAGAGAGGAGCCAGAGTTATTCGAAAAATCGGAGAGAGATAAGGCTGCTCATATCATACCTACAACCAAATGTGGAAAAGATGGCATGCTGATCTAGATCTGTTTCTGGACTGGTGGATTTAGGCTTTTGGTCTTTATTGATGGCACTGTGAATCAGGACGTATATGTCAACATTTTGGCAGAAAAATTTCTGCCGTGGTTCATTGAATTGAATGAGAAGGAGGATAAGGACTTCATATTCCAAGAAGATGGGGCTAGCTGCCATACAGGTGGCTATACAACATGGTGGAAAAACACACATCAAATCAGGCGCTTTGATTACTGGCCTGCCCAAAGTCCTGATCTCAACCCCATCGAACATCTCTGGAGCTGTCTTGATAAGCTTATTGATAACAAGAGGACCGATATCAAAAATATCGATGAGCTCAAGACAGCTTTAGAAAAGGCTTGGAGAAATATCTACGTTGATCTTGCCGAACGTTTAGTTGACTCAATGAAGGACCACTGCCAGGCAGTTATTGATGCCAAAGGTGCCCCAAAAAATATTAAATAATTTTTTTTATATATATATTACTATAGACAATATGTTAAACTAAATTTGTGTTGAATTTGAAGTCATTAGTATGTGTTTTGAGGTCGTAACATTTATATCCGTGAAGCATGTTTTTTTTTCAGGATTTCAAAAAATGAAAATCGTATACTTTCTAATGTTGTGTGACTGTATAGTGCAAGTCTGATTTTGTTTACTAAGATACTCTTTTCTATTATTTTGCGATCCACTACCGTCGCTCTGTTTCTTTGGTCAGTCCAATCCGTTGCAGGCACTCTACCCTATTTGGCAGTATATTTCTCCCGCCAAATAGCTCTATTGTTCAGACCGTTCTGAAGACTACCTACCTTGGTATATCCCCAAGCGTACTCTGAAGTGGTAATAATCTGTGTCCGTAACAACCTCATCCTGAGACCTACATACACTATTTTCACTTATTATGGTCTCACTTTTAGAGAAAAATATGTTACATTAATTAATTAAAATTTGGCATAGTAAAAGATTTAAAACTGACGTATTCTAAGTACTTGAGGTTTTCTTACATTTTACTTTTCTTAAAAAAAAAGAAATAATAATAATAATAACATTGTGCACGAAGACGGCCAAGGAAATATATATAATGATGAAGGAATGGCCGTTACAATAGTGGAGATGGAGGTAGATGAGAAGACGTACCTCATTGAGACAGTTACAAATTTCGGGATGTACCTTGACCTCAAACCACCTGAGAAGCCAGAAAGAAAAACTGTACAACAATCTGTGGACAGAGATGTCAATACGGAAGAGAATAACAGAGTTCCTGGCATCCACAGGCACTACAAAGATTTCGAGAAAGAGCAGTTGTTTGTGTTGATTTATGAAAGGGGCATGAGCGTCAGAGCTGCTGCACTGAAACTTTAAATCAACCCACGCACTGCTCAGCGATGGTATTCAAACGATCAGCAGAATCCTCAGACATTCATTGCCAGAAAAGAAGATAGTGTAAGGCCAGTTGGTAGACCAGCACTACTGGATGATAGCCACAAAAGATTCTTAGTCGATTTATTGGACGATCAGCCCTCTTTAGTCTTGGATCAAATGATAGAGAGTTTGAGAACGTCTTTTAATGATTTAAAGATATCGAAAACAGCTCTACAATTTTGTCACCAAAAATTGTAAGATCTGTCTAAAAAGAGCCCATTTTCATTCAGTTGATCGTAATAGTCCTGAAAAGATCAAGGATTGAAAGGAGTGGGTACAAAAATGGATGAAGACAGATATGGACTACATGAGCAACTGTGTCTTCATAGATGAGGCGGCATTCCACATCAACATGAAGCGTACTTTTGCTTGGTCAAAAGTAGGTACTCGTGCAGTAGTAAAAGTACCAAGAACGAGGGCCAAAATAACAACTATCATGGGAGCAACATCTGCTCAAGGCCTTGTCAACATAAAAGTAAGACGGCCTCGAATATTGCCTGTTTCAAAGAAGAGAAGAACTACTGGATCTAGTGGGCGTTCTCAAAAACAAAGCAAAGGCACTGTTACTGGCCACTATCTTAACTTCTTGGGCGATACAATGGATGTCATGGATAATTTTCCAGATGTTTTCAAGGACAATTACTTGATTATGGACAACGCTCCTATTCACATGAATGAAGACATTAAAAGCTTCATTGAAGGCCATGAGTATAGATGTGTCCATCTTCCTCTTTACTCACTAGAGTTGAATCCCATCGAGCAATTCTGGTCTGTTTGCAAAAGCAAGTTGAAAAGAGAAAGACTCTTGGAAGAAGAAACGCTGTCATATAGAATCGTCGATGCATCTAACCAAGTTCTTCTCGGTGATCTCAGCGGATTTTGCAAATACTCTGTCGATAGATTTGAGGATTGCTTACAAGAGAAGCCTCTTTAACAATAAAACATTTATGTCGCATTTGTCGCATCCAACTTATACGCTATCTTTTAATTTATTAATGCGACAATTTTTTTTCAACTTGTGTGCTAATTTTTTTCCCAAAAGTGCGACAATAATAAGTGAAAATAATGTATCCCAAAGATATTTGGGTGTGTACAAATCTCCCACGATCTAAAATTGCCCAAAATTACAATATGCTTAATTTACGGAGTCATAGTTTTTTTTTCTTATCAGATCTCAATATCACTATACAAACACACCATTTTATTGTCATCTTTCTTACAGACAGTCTTTGTGATTTTATAATTCTGAATAATTTTTTTTAAAAAAAAAAAAAAAAGAAAAAAAAAGAAAAGAAACTTAACAGTAATTCGACAAGAAAATATTCTCTATTCAGAAAGAGAATAGCGCGCTAATTCGCACTACTGGAGTTGGATGTTTGGTCTCGGGACCTGTAGCCTAAGAAGCTAATGATTTTCCGTGATTGACTCTAAACAACAGTAGCCAAAATAAGAGGCATTATTAGCCAATGATCTATTGAATAATATTTTTCTTCTTGAACAACATAGTTATTTAAGCAGTCAAGCGTTTTCAAGACTTTTCTACTCCACTAAACACCCTGTAATGATAGGTAAGAATGTCTATCTGTTGGCTCGGAAGTTACTGAGACGTTGTTTAATATATATCGAAATAGCTAAATACATAGGACTAGCATTCCACTGACGATATTGTGTATATATAGCGTACCATAGACTTCTCTAATAAATATCGAATTTCCTTAGTATCTTTTGAATCGTATTATAGAGGCTAAGCTCGCTCTAAATATCGAAACGAACAGTGCTTCCTATTCTTTCACCCCTTCTCTGTTTTGTCACAATCTCCTTTCCTGTCCCTGTAACACTGTAGATTACATACTCTTTTTGGTCTTCTGTCACTATTGTTGGTGAACACTCTTTGGTCCCTATTATCACTCTTTCTGAATTAGCAGAAGGACTACTCAATTAAGTACATCCCCCAATTCCCTCTTTTGTGTGCGGTCTTTGTGTTAGTAGTCAATCTCTCTCGAGACCTACGTACCTCTTAGATCTTACACTGCCTTTAATTATAACCCATATTGTTGGTTATTTTTATCTTATATAGAACTATAGCTATAAATACACAATATGTCTTATTTGGGGTAGATATTTAGAACATTTCTCTACACACCTACACACCAGGAGATTTTTCTGGCCTTTAAGCGGCGATAGACCCTTCCTTTTATGTATCTGTGTTTAAAATCAAAGGTTTGTAAGTATCTGTAATAAAAGGCACTAAGGTTATCAACAGGACTACTAGAGAGATGAATTGGTAGTAGTTAGGTCTCTAGCAGGGACGACGAAATAGAGTTTTGACACAAAGTCTGGCAAAAGGGAATCCAAGGGGTACGGGAGCGGGGACACAACACACATCTTGAGCACAACAAGTAACTAGGCAACTATTCTTTAAGCAATCCTTGCTTCTCTCAATAGTTCCAACGATACTTAACGTTAACAAAAAGGTTGATATTTTATTGAATGTTCAAATAATGTGGTTTTTATACACTTTTTTCCTTGTGTTGTTAGATACATCTACTTTTATCTCATGCACCTCCAACACCGTGCATGCATGGCAAAACGTCGACTATCCATACTATAGCTGAAGCTATATCACATATCTAAATAATTGTTTCCTTTTGTGGATACCTCAATATTAAATTGTATGTCTTTACGACATTTTCTATATTTGTAATTACCTCTCCTTTTGGAAATATCAACTACGACTACTAAACTGAGAAGGGGATGCTATCGAATACTAAGGGATGATGATAGTTTGTAGTAGTCAATAACATACCCCTGAAGCTAAATACTAGTAGTAGAAAAGTATAAAAGACGTGTTGTTATGAATGAATAAACATCAGAGTTTAACTACCTGTTAACTGACCGGATTCTCTTTGGATTAACAACCCATTGACGACATGTATTATCAATAGAATATATTGTTTATGGATAAAACTGTTTATTGTAATAGTATAGATAATACTATATTATGACTATAGCTACTGCCCAAGTGCATTTCCTCATAGCAATAGAATCTGTGATTATTCAGACAAGTAGAAAATAACAAGACTGAACAAAGATATTTTTTATTAAGTGAAGAGTGGTTCCTTATTTATACTTTTTGTGGGTGCCTATCCTTCAATGGCATTCTACCTTTTGGTAGTTAATTATTAGTCCATGGCATAGCTTATTGATAGATGCAACTTTATGGTTGTTGTAGGTGTTCTACCTAATGGTAGACTACATGTTGGATCGTTATGGTTGGTTCATTGAATAAGCACACCATTATAGAGCCTGTCGTCAATGGCTTGTTAGTCCAAAGGAAATCCGGTCAGTTAACAGGTAGTTAAACTCTGATGTTTATTCATTCATAACAACACGTCTTTTATACTTTTCTACTACTAGTATTTAGCTTCAGGGGTATGTTATTGACTACTACAAACTATCATCATCCCTTAGTATTCAATGGCATCCCCTTCTCAGTTTAGTAGTAGGAGTTGGTATTTCCAAAAAGGGTTGTAGTTCCAATTATAGAAAATGTCTTTACGACAAGCCATCTATTATGTGTCTTCACTTTGATTGTCTTTGATAGGTCTTATTTAATCCACTAAGGATTTATAGATGAAGGCAGCTCATTAAGTGTCCAATAGTAAATTGAGCTTAGAAGGTTGATTTGTAGTTACAACCGATCAGTGAGATAATACAGAGATGTACGATGGTACTTATGTGCACTCTATCTTTCATAGAGTATTCTGAATGTCACAGCATACTACTCATGTTGACCAATTCATAGAGAATCTTTGGATTGAAGTCGGAACACGACAGAATCTATACTCTAAAAGCTTTGTGCTTTATCCTTGGGAGATAGATAACTATGCTCAGGAGTATATCTTAGACACCCTAGACACTATAGAAGACCACCTAAGATTAACTTGAGAAGAGTCTTTACTTGCCTAATAACAATACATTGAGTGCCTTGTGGATTACAATGAGCTCAAGCCCAGATGAAGACATTGCTTACCTTTTTATCACTAGAATAGTCCTTGGTGGTGTCTATCACCTCCTTCTATTGTTTCTCTTTGTTAATAATAGCACATTACCTTGCTCAGTTATGCTCATCTTGACAAGTACTTGGGTGTTAAGTTATATGTGCAGTGTGGGAAATAACAAAAAGAGAGGATTATCATAACAAATCATAATATTTCTTTCTATTCTGGTAATGTATACACTAGCCTCCACTCATAAAACTCACAAGTCAAACAATTCACACTCTATTTGCCTTGGACCTAAAAAACAGTATTACAAACAATACCTTGTTATCATTAAGTACTATTGTTAATACCAGTTACAATGAGATAGTTGAGGTGATTATAGATATTGAGTCAATAAATGAATACACTGTTCTCAATGTAAGTAAGTTTGGTTCTATTTTATGGACAATGGCCACTAGAGTTGATTCCGTGTCCTACAATAAATCTTTCTTAAACATTGTTACGCTGCAAATACTGTGGGCCTAAGGATAACACATTATGTTAAACATTAAATTCAGTGACTGAGTTGTAATTATGGGGTGATTTTTGTTCTATTTCTTGTCTTTACTGTCGTCAATGGCTTGTTAGTCCAAAGGAAATCCGGTCAGTTAACAGGTAGTTAAACTCTGCTATTTATCACTTTGTATTGATACGTCTTTTACACCTTTCTACTACTAGTATTTTAGCTTCAGGTGTATGTTATTGACTACTACAAACTATCATCATCCCTTAGTATTCGATAGCATCCCCTTCTCAGTTTAGTAGTCGTAGTTGATATTTCCAAAAAGGGTTCCAGTTCCAGCTATAGAAAATGTCTTTACGACATTACAGCCAATTCTATACTTTTTAATTACAAAGTCAGTAGCTATTGCTTAAACAGGCAGGCAGAGTTTGAAATAGCCCATTTAGACAGCGAAAAAGCATTTTAAAACACATTAGCCAATCATAAGAAAATTGAAATTTTATTCTCAGTATATTTCCTTATATATCCCAATAATCTCCTGGTGTGTATGGATATGGATTATAGTTCGCATTAAATAAAGGTAAATAGGGTGGATTTTTCATACATAATGTATTGGCAACATTGAAAGTGTTTCTATCTATTATATAAACAATTATAAATGCTATTAATATTAATGAATTTAATCAAAATGAAAATATCTATAGTATTTCTTATACATATGTATTAATTATTTTTGTAAAAGCTAATGACAATATTTATTATTACGAGGAAGAATGTTATAATTATTTGAAAAAACTCTTTTACTGAATTATGTTAAAGATGAAGGTCAGTAGAAGACTTACAATACTGAATAAGGTAATTGTTCTATAATTGTCTTTTATATTTAACATTGCATTTTCCCAGTGCTGAAACATAAACGAAATCTTTGAGAAAATGTAGATATTAGTTTGTTACTTAATTAGGCTATAAAATGTTGTATTCATTTGAACTGACAAAAATCATTCTAAACTAAAGATAAAGAGAAAAAATATATACATGACAAATCTCCCCTTGTGTGTATGATATTTTGTTGTTTGGTATATAAAGATGAGATCAAAATATATCTTGAATGTTTGACATCATTATAGTAACATATACCTTGCTATTTTCTATTGATTACTAACAGAGAGATAGAGAAACAGATAACATACTTAAAAGAGAAACACAAACAGCTATGAACTAATAGCTGTTTAAAGGTCTTTCCTTGGATTTATCTAATTGATTTGACAAGGTATACCTGATATAGCTTAATTTAATTAAAAAGAATTAGACGTACTGTCAGTGATAATAATAAATTAATAAAACATAATACAACTTATTGGTTGGGTGGTCAGAAATGGTATATGAGAAGAGAAAGAAAGAGTGAAGAGAGTACAGGTTTAAATGTTCTACAGAATGAATACAAATCCTAAAAAGGAAGACATATGTACTCAGCTGTTTCTTTATTGTAAGTGGATCCACAATAAAATAAACCTTCACCCGTTTTTCGCTTGTAAGTTTATTGCTATACAGTATAAGTGAACTGATAGAAAATTATTTGCCACTCCTAACTTAAATAGTGAAAAGTTAAATTTTATATAAATTGTGTTTAATTTCAAATTCAATTCAATCTTTGTTCTCTCTTTTATCATTCTCTTATCCAGTACCTCTGTATAAAAGAGTATGACTGCAAATATAAAGAGTACAGAAAATGACTCTCACGCTAGTATTTCCGATGTGGATACTATAGGCGATGATAGAAAGGATGACGTTCCTGTAAACAACATCGAGGCTAATACGCCTGAAGATGAGAAAAATAAACCAATATCAAGCGAAGAGTTGAAATTGGCAAAAAAGATTCGAACCCGTCGTATTTTGGTTTTTATTGCTCTTCAGCTTTCTTTGTTCTTATCAGCATTGGACAGGTAAATAGTCTATGAGATCCATTAGTGCATTTATATACTCAATAAATACTCTATAGTACAATTATTGTTACTGCGCTGCCTCGTATTGGATCAGAATTTAATCGAATGGACATTGCTTCTTGGATTGCCACTGCATACATTCTTCCTTTTGATGCCTTCCGTGCGTACCTTTTTTATTTTATTTTTAAAAAAAATATTTTGTTCGGATAGTTAATACTCCTCTACTTTATTAGAGCCTCTCTTTGCCAAGTTCTCTGATATTTTTGGTCGTAAATGGATTCTGATATCGGGCATCGGTCTGTTTCTTGTTGGATCTGTTCTCTGTGGTGCATCACAGGTAAATATAACTTTTTCTTTTGTATTATAGTCCAGAATTTGTCATTTAGCTTGGCAAGAATATCTTTCTGGTGGCTGAGTTTGATAGATGAGGGTTTGGCCAATCCAAAACATTAGATGATCTATCATCTTGTATAAACAAAAATGACTTTTCATCTTGTTTTGTATAACGAATGAAAGACCTGATAGTTTTATTACATCATTTGCAATGCCATGATACTTTATTCAATAATTACACATGAGATATGTTTTGCTAATTCAGTCGCTTGTATATTTCTACTAGTCTATGGCCATGCTTATTGCTTCACGTGTTGTTGCTGGCATTGGTGCCGCCGGTATTTTTTCAATGGTAAATATACTTGTTCATCAAATAGAATACAGTGATAGCTTAATTTCCTACGACAGAAAATAAGATAAATACATTAACCAATCTTTTGCAATAGGTTTTTATTGTCATTTCTGACTTGATACCACTTGAACAAAGAGGAAGCTACCAAGGGTATTTAAACTTTCCTTATTATTTAGTTCATATACGATGTCGTGCCTACTCAGCTTATAGTTGTTCAAATACTAACTGATTTATATATTGTTCTATCAAAACTATAGTCTTATCAACGCTGTATTTGCTCTTGCCAGTGTATTTGGTCCACTCATTGGTGTAAGTGTTTTTATTTTATTTTATTCATAGCTTGATTCAACAATAGATAAAATTGTCGAGACTCATTCAATTGAAATATTAGGGAAGTTTCACCGACAATCTCAGTTGGAGATGGAACTTTTATATTAAGTAAGTGTGCCACTATAGAAATGGAACTTTCAATACTAATTTTTTTTTAGTTTGCCAATTGGGGCTGTCGCCATAATTATGCTTTTTGTCTTTTTGGATCTGCCTACACCAAAAGGAAACTTTAAGGAGAAGCTCAAAAGAATTGATTACATTGGCACTCTTATTGTATTGATTTCCTCGACACTCTTTTTGCTGGCCATGAATTTTGGTGGACAGGTTTTTCCATGGAGCTCAGCAGCTGTTATTGTACCTCTTGTTCTGACTGTTGTTCTCGTCGGAATCTTAACATATGTAGAGGGAAAACTTGCTAAAGAACCCCTGATGCCACCTAGACTATTTAAAATCAGAACAGTGATCTGTGTTTTGATTTCGAATTGGTTTTTCGGCATTGCATTTTTCAGCTTAATTTTCTATATGCCTCTTTACTTCCAAATTGTTCGTAACGACTCTGCAACATGGTCTGGCATCCGTCTTATTCCTATGCAAATGGTTGTTGGTGTTGGTGCAACATTGACCGGTATATTTATTTCCAAGACTGGCTATTATAAACCTTTGTAAGTCTATTGTTGATTTCTACTCGAGAACTAATATGTAATCGTAGGCTGATCATTGGAATGGGCATGCTCACCTTGGGTATCGGTTTATTGAGCTTATTAGATAGATACACTCCTTTTGCAAGTAAGTATATATATATATATATTAATGTTTAAGACTTGTCTCATATGGAATACTATTTATTGCTATTGCTTATTAGATATTTACGGTTATACTGTGATTTGTGGTCTTTGTAAGTCGTTTTAGTATAAATTTTGTATCAATGTATTGGCTATTAACATTTTGTTAGCCCTTTCACTTCTTTTCTCTAGCAATCTCATTGCTCTGCAAGCTGCAGTCGAAAAAAGGGATATTGGTAGGATCTAAGTTTAAGTTTATATAAGGTTTAGATACTCATCTACCTTGTGGCTAGCTGTTGTTATAGGTCTTGGTAACTTTTCTCGAATTCTCGGAGGTGCATTAGGTGTTGCCATATCATCAGCTGTATTAAACTCTTCACTTAAAAAGAATCTCATGCTTCTTATACCCTCTGCAGAGACCTCTCGGGTGATTTCTTCTTCCGAATACATTCGGAATGGATTGCCTGCTGAATATTTTGATGCTACTGTATCAGTATATGCTTCATCTCTTCAATTGGTGTGGTATGTCATTATACCGATGACTGGTTTGGGATTCATTGCTACACTATTTATCACACCACACAGAATTGGAGACAAGACAAGAGGGTTACCAAAAGATATCACAGAAATCCCAACAGCAGGAAAAATCAAAGAACAGCCATCAGATACCGTCGAAATCAAAGTACCGACAACAACCGAAGATCCCCATATTCAGCAGTCATCTCATTCATCTTAATATGTATAGTAAACACGTGCTATGTAATAGAATTACATTTTAGCAATCACACCAACCCAAATATTCAATGAAAACCTCGGCCTTTACAACTATTTCCTCATGCTTCTCTGGTTCGCTCTTGTAACCAGTCGGATTCACCGTCAATTTTCTTCTTTTTTTTTCACTCATTTTTCCACTTTCTCATGGTATTTTATTTAATTGATGAGAAATTCGATCCAGATTAAACTTTTCCCAAGAAAAAACTTTTCATAAATCTCCCCACTATTATATCCTGTATGCAACCTTCTAGACATACCTTTAGCACCTGGAATAGACAATTGATACAAGGGTATAGTTAGAAGTGTAGGATAGGGCAGTATGACGGTCTATCTGCATGGATGGCAGTAGAAGACCAGGGGTAGAAGGGAAACCAATAGAGAAGTGCATGTGTAATGGTATAGCACTCCATATAACTATAAAAACCCTCTTTTTCTAATGATTGATAAAAGACATCTTGATCCAAGTAATAACTTGAAGCTGATAATCGAGTACTATAGACTCTAAGGCTAAGTAATTGACTGTTTCCTGTGTGTGTTCTGTAATCTCTCTGCATTGTACTTCTTCTTTGGTTCTCTTTGGCTCTTCAATTGGATCCATTGCTCTATCAATCTTCACTGTTTCTCTTGGCCGACCTTTATGGCCACTCTGTTACTCGGCTTCCCTCAAACAACTATCTCTCGCAAGTGCAAGGACCCTGCATGTCTCAACGATCTCATCCCATGCAACATTACAGAAGACCCTATTAATAAACATGATTTTTCCTTTCACACATCTTGGTCTGTCTTTGAAGCAATTGTCTCGATAAGTTTCTTTGATTAAAACTCATAACATTATGTCTACTGCTTGTCGTCAATGGCTTGTTAGTCCAAAGGAAATCCTAGTCAGTTAACAGGTAGTTAAACTCTGATGTTTATTATTTCATTATAACATGTCTTTTCTACTACTAGTATTTTAGCTTTAGGTCTGTGCTATTGAATACTATGAATTATCATCCCTTAGTCCTCCATGGTATCTCCTTCTCAGTTTAGTAGTAGGAGCTATTGTTTTCAAAAAAAAAAAAAAAAAAAGGTTGTAGCTCCAATGATAGATGTCTTTACGACAAATTTTTTATCCGTGTTTACAAATAATAGTTAGTTTCTGATAGAACGAATTTTTCTGTATTTAAAGTGACCAAAAAAGAATGTAATGGGACCATTTCAAATGTAGATTTCCATTTTTTTTTTAGTTTTGTAGTTTATCTTAATACAATCACACCCGATTGAATTTAATACTTGCCTAAATTAATAAAAAAAAACTTTTTTTTTTACATAAAACTCTTATTCTTTCTAAATATTATTAAACCAACATACTATGTCAGATGAATTTTCAGAAACTCACACTCGTGGAGAATATAACAAAGCAGAAAATAAAAAGCTATAGGGCATTTATTACATGTTTAGGGCTGGATTAAAATTGACTGTCATTGAAAGAATAGTTGAGATGAAAAAGCCCACAGTTCAAAATAGTATCAGAAACATCAAAGAACGTGAGTCACCATTGCGTTTAAAGAGTCATGGAAGATATAATAAAAAATCCAGTGAGAGGGACCTTAGACACCTGGAAAAGGTCATTAGAAAGGACCCATTTGCCTCATACAATCAGCTGAAATTGGAAATCTTGAAGATTCAGGTTGATGTATCTAGAAACACCATTATCAGCTACTGTAATCAGTTAAGGTTTGGATCTTTTATATATTTATATATATCTCACAAGCCATCCTTAACTCAAGAACACAAGGAGAAACGGCTTTGTTGGGCAAGGGTGCTAGCTGTCATACTAGGGACTATGCCAGATAGTAGAAAAAGACATATTAAATCAAATTATTCGATGTACAAACTGTTGTGGATATGTTCATTTGCACGAGTCATCTTAACTGTCCAAATAATGACAGATACCATACAGAAAGTAATGGAATTGTGATAGTACCAAGGAATGGCAGCTTAGTACAGAGAATGAGTGAGGTGAATGAGTCATGCAATCCTATGAGTTATGTACTTCTTTATACAGGACAGTTAGGTTGGAGTATAAATACATTTTCAGTCAATGACTAAAATATCAAGATAGGCACAATAAAACACTACTGCTTCAGACTAATGTACAGAAATGACTCCAATGACTTCCATTTATTTAGAAGCCCTTTTATCAGTATAGAGTAGACATGTATGCTAACATTGAGCATGATTGCCTGAATTATATAGGGCATAACCAAGACACCAAAAAGAGATATACTAAGCAGTATACATGATGCTGCTACCTTAGGTCTTATACACTAAGAACGAGAATTTATCAGTTGGAAAATCGTTAAAGACAGCTACAAAATAAATGGTCTGGAATGAAGTATTTATGATAAGTTGTAGTGTATTTGAATGCAGCAGATAGATCTTTTAGAGATAGTATAAGTGTACAACAGCCTTTATTATAATGTGTGCCTTTTGGTGGTGATCTCCTTGAAGTTCTTCTATCTGTAATAATCATTAGAATAAAAGAATAACATACAAGTTGAATAAAAAAGAAGGAACAGAATGAATAATACGTTAACTAAACAGATATCTTTGGACATAAGAAGCGATTGATGACACTATCACATCAATAAAGGATGAATAGTAGCTGATACTATACAATGTTATTAAAGGCTATCCATTTCCTCTTTCTGATTGTATTTCTATCTATTTTTTCTGAACTAAAGATGTTATGTAGCCAACAAGATACGAATAAAGTAAATTAAATACAATATGCCTATAGAATCAATCTAAGGTTCTTAAATGTATTTGATTTTCATAGGAGACTATAGCAAGTTATCCAGGTGCGAATCCTACCAGAGTAATGACAATAGAAGGAAAAGGCATGTGGAGGATGTTGAAGAAAGAAGGATTCAAGCTCTATCTTATCAATGAATTCAAAACATCAACCCTATGTCCTGAGTGCAAGTAATCACCTTTGGAAACAGTTAAACATATCAAGAACCCCAGGCCCTATCAACGAACAAAAATACTCCAAGTTAAATGTCATGGTCTTCTCAGGTCATTTCTTCTTAATTTTATATCAAAAAAGAAACTCATTTCCCTCCCTTCAAATAGGTGTTCAAACCAAAATTGTATGAAAGACAAGACATTGAGGCTTTGGGAATCGTGATCTAGCTTCTACATTGAACTTTGGACATAGTCTAATGTCTCCAAGGGAAAATGGTACCCTCTTATAGTGCTTTTGTAGATAGAACAAAAGAGAACATAAAGATACACCTAGAACTAAGAAAAGGTCCAAGCCTTCTTGTTTATCCTTTTCCTTCCCCAATGATCACTGGAGCCTCGGTTGACTCACTGACGGAAACCCATGCTACAGATAAACTATCTAAAAACATAACTAAGTGTATCTTATTGAATTTTGTCATGCAAAAAGACATAATAATGTACAGTAGTTACTGTACTACCCTATAGAAGATGTCCCCTTTTTAACTTTAGATATTTAATACAGCCTTTTCACTCTCAATTAAGAGTGGAAAGACTGTATTTATGTGAATTGCCCCTTTGAATTTAATTTCACGTAACTCTATATCCTTTTTAATATTCATAAAACAAAAAGGGGCCAATGCCAAAAGTTTTTCTTCTACTGTATAGAGCTAAGACTATGTATTGATGTGATTCTACTTTATTTTCTTATCTTTAAATGATCAATTCTGAATACAGGTAATGAAGCTGTGTTTTCTATTCAAGTGTAAAATCTTTTGATAAGCTGCATCAATTGAGTGTTGTTTTTACCTTATGCATAGTAAACCATATATTAATCTTACTCTCGATACAGTGAATTTAATTTGATTCTAGTTGTATGAAAAGATCATGTCAAGTTTATTCACAAATAATGACCCATACATATGTTGAGTGATGTTTACTATGATATATCATTCATTGCCATTTTTGCTTACTAACATAGAATATCCTATTTATTATTGTATAAAGACATTATTGGTGACTCATAATCATAAAATAATGAGGCTATAACTTGCAGTAATGATGAAAGAACGCTCAGAATAGTAAACAAGTGCTACTTACAAGTCAATCGGTTGAGTTTGCCCAGTTGTATCTGATGCGCTGTTTTTGCCCCCTTTTTATCAATGATTGGCTTGATGATAAAAACCTATTTTAGCCCACACGATTTCCCCATACTTCCAAGCCTATAAAAAATCCTGCACTGTACTTTCTCTCCTAATCCAAGCGCCTACTTTACACCCTCACTATGGATGGAATGGATATGTCTATGGCCTCAGAGGCTACACCGTGGAATCAGAATCTATTCTACTCCAATATAGTGGCTGGCATTCTTGCAGGCTTCTTGTGTCTTCTTACTCTTCGACATGGACTGCTGTCATTACACGACTTTCGCATTCATCACGTCCAACAACCCAATAATAACTACAGCAGAATCATTGAAAGATACAACCATTACGAAAGATACATTGTGAACAAATGCTCCTACACTCTTCTTCCTAGTCTTCCCATCTTCTTTCCTGTGGGTGCCTTTCTCATTATCATTCTTCTTGTTTCTGCTGGTCTTCCTCTTTTACTTATGAATACCGATTTGGTACTCAACTCCAACCGAGCCGGATTTCTTGCTCTTGCTCTTGTTCCATTTATTCTTGGTTCTGCAGGAAAAAACTCTGCTTTGGTGTTACTAACAGGACTCTCTTCTGCCAAACTCAATATTATGCACCGTATCTTGGGCACAGCTGTTGTGGTTTTAACCACCGTCCATATGTCTCTCCATATCAAATCATGGGTTAATTTCCCGGTATTCCTAGCCATGGAACTCGCTCTCCCAAAGGTGCATTACGGCTTAGCTGGCTATAGCTGTTTACTGGTGGTGTTTATTGGCAGTCTCTATCCTGTCCGCAGATATGCCTATGAAATGTTCCTCTTCACTCACTTATTTGCCTTTGGATTTATTGGCGTTATTGCTAAACATACACCTTATGCCATGCGTTACTTTGCAACGGGTCTCATAGTGTATTTCCTCAATGCATGTGCTGGTTGGTTTGTCAAGTCACATCTTGCCCGTAGCTATACAAAAGTCATCTCCCCACAGTGTGTTCGTCTCTCACTGAGATTAGCAAGTCCCATGCTTCATAAGTCTGGAGATGCTGTGAGTCTATGCATTCCTTCTCTGTCTATTTTCCAATGGCATCCCTTTACAATTACCAGTACCAATCCTGAAGGCACTGCCACAGATAAACTCGAGGTGTATGTGACAGTATGTGGTCATTGGACAAGAAAACTAGTACAAAAAGCAGATACATCCCAAGAACTCACTGTTTTTGTGAGTGGTCCTTTTGGAGATGCCTCCAGCCATCTTCAAGCTAAAACAATGTTATCTACTCACGATAGCATTGTCATTATCAGTGGTGGAGCAGGCATTACTTTTGGCATTCGATTGCTACGTGAATTAACAGCAATGTTTATGGATACACCAGAGACTCAATGGAAACCCATGATTAAAACCAATACAATTCATTTTGTATGGTCTGTGCGTTCTACAGATGATCTTTGGTTCAGGACAGAGATTGAAAGAATACTGTCTTTCTATGAGAATGCTCATCATAAGGATCCTGACTACTTCCCAAGTCTTCAAGTGTCTCTCCATGTCACACGTTCATCGAGTGCTTTGGAAAGTAGTGGCAATATTGACGAGACCTTTTTTACAAAACAAGAGAAAGGCTTTCAGCAAGATGTGTCTGAAGCATATGAACTTGAAGAACAAGATACAGTGGGCTCTTGCTGTAGGGCTACAGACTCTATTACTATAAAGTACAGTCGTTTTGATTTGAGACTCTTGTCTGAAATGCACAGTGATCAACTGGGCGTCTACGGTAAGTTACGATGAAGAATAAGATGGATAGGCTATACTTATTCTCTTTTCCTCATCTTCATTCATAGCATGTGGGCCTATTATCATGACATCAGCCATCAAGAACACAATTGCTTCTTCCACTTGTTGGAAAAACCCTCCTTTCCTTCACTGTGAACAGTTTGAAATTTAAACATTAAGAATGCTATCCTAAGCACATTGCCAAATAACACACATACACACACCTAAAAAGAAAACAAGACAAAAATACCCTACATCACCCTACATCACTTTAATACCGCCATCATTGCATATTTACACACTCACACTCACTACACAACCTCCTTATCTTTTCTTGAGAAAAAGAAAAAGAAAATACTCTCCTACAAACACACATAGTAACTTTCAATTGTAATATAATCACTCCTTTGTGCCATTGAACAAGTGTTTGAGAAAAATATATGTTATTAGTTGAGTGACTATTTTGTGCTAGTAGGATGGCTGTTGGAACACAAAATTTAAGAAGCTCCTGACACAGAGAGTCTAAACAACAACAACAACAACCATCAGTCTTCTTTTTTCCTTCTTTATAGAGAGAGAGAGTAGACACTTACTTTTTCAAATGCTCCATGAATGTTTGCAAGCTCACGTCATCTGTGAAAATAGCAGCTCCCTGAGGAGCACCATAGGGAGTACCAGAAGCATGGGTTGTGGAAGGATTCAGTTTTGAAAGCAAAAATCTAGCCTGAGAACCACCTTCGTCACAAATCACATAACGAGGCACAGGGAATCGATCTACCAACAGATCCTGGGAGTCCAACACAGGTGTTTCCAGCAACTGTTTAAAGTTCTCATAGCCCTCTTGGTCCTGGTAACCAGCTATACGCCACTGAGCAATTGTCTTTCCTTGGAAAATCAGCAAGTGGAAGAAGGTGTCCAGGAGAAGAATGCAGTCTGGCTTGATAGAAACAGAGTCCAACAATACTGGCTGAGGTGGGCTATCGAATCCATACGAGGTCAATGTAGGCTGGATCATAATCAATGAGTTATCGACGTTCTCCTGGTTCAAGACATGGCTAGAGAGCAAGAGTGTTTATAGATGTATATATAATAGATGAGTATTTCTCTTCTACATCCTCTCTCCTGTTCATTCTTACCGGTAGAATGCAGTCTCATCAGGAGAATTGTTAAACACCTGCAAGAACTGACTTCTTCTTAAATGGAACATGAATTGGGGATAGATGGAGAAGTTCTCAGACAGACGGAAACTATGAGGATCATCCTTAACATAGTCTGCAAATCTCTGGCACAGGCGAATCAACATACGATCCACCCATCGTTGGACATCCAGTCCATCGTCAATCTCTCCCTTGAAGACAGCAATACGAGACATCAACACAGCCGTTGTCTCCTGGTCAAATGAATTGGCAATCTCAGGGCTTTGTCCTTCAACAAAGTTACGTGCTACTGTAGTGACTCTGAGGCGGAACTGTCCACTTGAGTGCTGGTAGTGGGTGACAAACTGAATCAACCCACGAGAACCTGGCTGGAAGGGTGCTGTGGGCTGGTTCACCACCTCAAAGTAGATACCATTGGTGGTCTTTGGGGTAATAGCACACATCTTCCATGCAGAAGTATTACCAATACCAATCTCAGTCTCTCCTACATAAGCAGACTTCTTGTTGGTGGAGATGGCATGACCAATAAGACCGCACACTTTGAGTTCACGGGTTGTCTAGTCATCCCTCGAGTGAGTGTGTTTTCTCCTTCATAGCGTGTGCTGGCTGTAGTGTCTCTAAGTATTACCTGTACATCCAAAGTAGCATTAAAACCCATCTGTAAATGACCTTGAGCGTCCTTTTGGAACAGACGCTGGAAACTCTGCTTAAAGATGGCAGTATTGAAGGAATCAGATAAAACCATAAAGCCACCTGTAGAGTTCACCATGGATTTCATTTCCAACAGACCAATCTGATCCAAACAACCAGCAAAGATGTCAATGGCATGTCCATTCCCAGCAGCACGCTTAGAAAGGCCATCATAATACTACAGCATAAGAACAGAGAGTCAAGTCAGTCATTGTCCCGGGTTGTCTACCGACGGATGGCCAGCTTACTTTGATGGCTCTTTTGTAGTGTTTGGCAGTCTCCTTTTCAATGTCATGGTGGGATCGAATGGGTTCTCTGAGTTCTGTGCCCACCACCATACCAGGTCCTTCGGTTGAGGGACCACCACTGAACAACATAATACGTGCTCCTGTATTAGGGAAAGAGGTCTATTGGCTATAAGAAATGGTGATGCAAAGGGATTGGGACTTACCTCTAGCAGACCAATAGCAACACTCATGGCGACACCTGTGCATCTTTCAGGACGCTTATCATCAGCCACAGGCCAAGGATCTCTCTGGAGATTCTCGAGGATATTGGTCAAGAAGAACTCACAGTCCTTTACAGGAAGAAGGAATCTATTCAACCACCACTCTATGATTAGGAAAAGAAAGAAAGAAAGAAAAAGAAAGAAACTACACCACAATAAGTGTGCAGTGGGCTTCTTACCTGTTGGCTGCCATGGTGGCTTGAGGAAGCTGGCCAGGACGAGCAGGAGCTTGGTTAGGTCGGACAGTAGCACCCGCCAAACCAAGCATCTCCTGAATCTGTTTACCAGTATATTCTTTTGTGCCACGGAAGACGTAGGATTTAGGGCAGTCCGCAAATCCAAGCTCATGGACTTGTGTCTAGGTGTGTCTGTCTGTCAGCACTGCCCACTGTGTTGTTCTGGCTGTAAGGCCACTCCTTACCATTGTACCAAATGTGATCAGACCCACCCATGCATAGGGAGGAAGGAGACTCAGACTAGGAATCAAGGTGTCCTTGAGTGCCTTGAGATCTTCCTCGTCTAAACAAGTATCAATGACATAGAGGAAGATGGGTGGGATTTGAGCAGTACGATTGAGATTGTATTCAATTGTAGTATATTTAGGCAGCAGTTCTGCAGGGAGGTTGGTGTTGGAGATGTCCTTGTAGTGTGGAGGAAAGGCGTTGCGCTGGAGACAGAAAGGACAAATCCACAGCTTACCACGGACATCAATTTGACTATAAGATGAGTGCATGGGCTATGGGCTTGTTGGACTTACCAGTAAGGGTTGAGGATGGCTCTGCAAGGTGCTTTGCAGGTAATAGGCTCATACCAAATGGGATTCTCTACAAAGTCCTCACGCTCCTTGAGTGGTGTATGTAAACAAGCAATAGGCACAACTGCTTTGGTAGCCTCAATGCGTGATGATGGCCAGGCATTCCATGAAAAACGCACACCGTCCTATCAACACAAACACATGCAGATACAGGTAAGGAACATTGAACACATGGACACATCTACATGGCAGATAGGTTTCTGCCTTGTCTGATTACTTGTTCTTCAATTTCGTCAAAGTTCATTACAGCGCGTTTTTCTTATTAACTCAACAGGAACCAGTGAGAAGGAGTCGCGCACTTAACCTCTTTCCTACGTGGCGGAACACCATCTTGTGTGACATCATAATGGAGAGAGAGAGAGAGAGAAAGAAAAAGAATAGATAAGACATGGATCTTTTAATGGCTAAAAAAGTAGGCTTTACTGCCTGTACTATTTCTTTCCTCCTTTTGCTGGAGCAGCCAATCGACTGCCTCCACCAGGAAGCGTGCCTGCTGCATAGCCTTGCTTTGCTCTCTTTTCTGCAGGCTTTAGAATCTAGCACAAGAAAACAACAACAATGGCCCTGTGTCGTAAGTGTCTGTGGCTGTGTTTCCCCCTCTTTTACCTGGAAAGAACACATGAGCGAATCATCGACACTCATCATAGCACCTGCATTGTCGAATTCACCACAGTAGTTGGGAGCAGAGAACAGAGTGACTAATTTCCGCTTGGCAAAGAATTCATAGCCATCCTCCACTACTTGGTGAGCACGACAGATCAAATCCATGTCGTGTTTCTGCAAGAATTTAGTGACAATATCCGCACCAAAAGTAAAGGAGACGCCTCGGTCATTCTCACTCCAGCCAGTGACATCCTTGTCGGGATCAGACCATAGCAGATCACACAACAGACCTAACCTGTGAGTGGTTGATCTCCTCCCAAGAAACACACTCTACCTGTGTCGGGAACATCTGTGGGCCGCATGACTCTACGGATCTGGTCCATGCTCTGCAAATCAGGCGAAAGGCCTCCATGCATACAAAAGATCTTTTCGTCAATGAGGGCAGCAATAGGCAGACAATTGAAGCAGTCTGTGAATATCTTCCATAGTTTGATGTTGTAGCGTCTCTTGCCTAGGGACCAGCCATCAATACCCTTTTCTAATGGTGTCTGCACTTACATTCATCGTAGAATCCATAAATACGGTTGATACTTGCACATTCATGGTTGCCACGAAGAATAAAGAAGTTTTCGGGGTATTTGATCTTGTAGGCCAGCAGCAAACAAATGGTCTCTAGGGACTGCTTGCCTCTATCGACATAATCTCCCATGAACAAGTAGTTGGCTTCGGGTGGAAATCCACCGTACTCAAATAGCCTCAGTAGATCGTAGTACTGGCCGTGGATATCGCCTAGTCATGTAAATCAATAGGTACGTGTATCTACAGACGATGGGGTTCTATAGTAGAGTGGAGAGTGGAGAAGGATATGTCTCTATGTCTATGCCATTGCTGTCTTACCACAGATCTTAATGGGGGCTTCCAGGTCTAGTAGAATAGGTTGGCTCATGAATATCTCGCGTGCCTTTGTGCATAAAAATCGAATCTCATCTTCGCTCAGCTGGACCTGCTTTCCCGGACGACTGCCTCTGACTAACACAACGAATGAATGAATGAGTGAGAAGAAGTTCATACAAAAGAATAAGAGAGAGCGAATAAGAGAAGAGAGAGACAGAGAGACAGAGACAGAGAGAAAGAAAGAAAGAATAGGGCACCGTAGTTTACCTTCAAGAAGCCGTTCAATGATAGTGTCAATGTCAATATCAAGTAGGTCTGCCATGGAGAAAGACTAACAAAGTGTATTTAGCAAGCCTACATTTATTCCACCTAGCTACAACAACAACAACAACAACAAGAGTAGAAAATAAGGTCATCTCCCCTTTCTTTTCTTCTTCTTTCTCTTTCATAGCTCATCCATACAAGATGGAGGCTGCTGGCAGATATCTCTCTTTCTCTTTCTCTCTTTTCTCTCTCTCCCCTTTTACTGTTCCACGCCAGAAAGAGATCTTATCTGTATCATCTCTCTGCCACCCTCTGCTCTATCCTTAGAGCACTTGACTAATTCTAAGCTTCTAATAGTAGTCATGGTGAAAATGAAAAGAAACATACGAACGGATGGGGTGACGATGGTAGGGCGTGATGGGCGGTTGAAAGAAGTGTGGGTGGATTCGGGCAGCATGCACTGGAGACAGTGAAAATATTTTCAGTTCCCGAAAGTGATGGTTGCTAATTTCCAAACAAAAAAGGGAGTCAAAGCAAGCAAGCAAGAAGAAATAGCAGAGGCAGGGCTGTGTTTTGGTGATTACTCTTTTTGGAGATCAATCCATGGCCTGCTATTTCAGCTGTGGCTAGATACGTAGGGAAAATTCATATGCAAATAGATATGTGAACAAGCGAGGGAACAAGCGAGGGAACAAGCGAGAGAACAAGCGAGAGAACAAGCGAGAAAATAAGAGAGAGAAAATAAGAGAGAGAGAATGGACACTTCTTTTTTGACTCTGGAGTGGACAGGCGGTCTTTACTTCTTCTATTGATAATAAGTGATAATAAGTGATAAGTCAATAAAGAGACATGTGAGGAAAGAGTCATTGGCAAGTGGTGCTTCTACTATATTATAAAGTGAGAGAAGCAAGTCATAGTGAATACAGTCTTAAAAACTTACTTGCTTATCTTTCCAAGTCATAACAAATACAGGGCCAGAGACATATTACCAATTTGAGATTATTATCAGTTATTATCAGTTATTATCAGTTACTATCAGTTATTATCAGTTATTATCAGTTATTATCAGTTATTATCAGTTACTATCAGTTATTATCAGTTATCACCAGCTATCACCAGCTATCACCAGTTATTAGCACCAATACCCATGCATATAAAACAGGATAATAAAATCAGGGACATGGGTCTAAAAGCACTAAACATTCATGTAGTATGGTATGGAGAAGAATCTCACTTCACTCCTTTATTACAAAACATAGAAACAGGGCTGTTGCTTGGGCGGAGTCTTTTAAAGACAAGAGGCCCGTGCGGATACTAAAGACATGGAGTATCAGGGAGAACATAAAAAGAAGACATGGATCTACTGCAAGGAGAGAGAGAGAAAAAACTCCAAGTCAACACCAAGGAAATTAGTAGTATAGATATGCTTTTAGACAGAAATGCCCCTTCTATTCACTACCTATTTTACTGTTAACAACTATAACCCCAATCCTTTATTCTATACATATCACTGGCGCATTGATAGGAATGAGCATGTGGTGGTATAGACCATTAAGAACAAAGAACAAAGAACAAAGAAATATACTGTTTCTTAATCTACATACTGTAACTAACATCTGTCAACTCAAAAGAACCACCCTTGGAACTCTATCTCTCCAGGATAAGGAACATTAAAGGGGAAGTTTGAGTGTGTTTATTCTTAGAATACTAACTTTGTGATTCTAATAGTGTCTTTTTGAGCCCTGATGCATTCTTTGAAGAATGAGTCATCCTATGGAATGTTGAAATATTAGGGAAGTAGAATGGGTGTTAATCTTTTAGAGTACAATAAGAAACAGTGGCACTAGGCTACTCAATAGAATAATAGATAGTAATGCTTTGAGAAGGTGTTTGTGATTGGATCCAGCATTAAAAGTTGATTTGAAAGAGAATGGGGGTTTCAATGGCTGTTAACAAACAATAACAAGAATGACTAAATCACACTGTGAATACAGACCACTAACATCTAAAGCATAAACAGTGTCAAATAGTCTGTTTTCTATATTTAAAATAAAAGAAATAAAGACCATGGATGTGCTTATAAAACACTATCTATCAGTAACAGGAGAGTTGAGTCAGTAGAGTTTCATTTGAAGATTGATTCTGAAGATCAATGATTGTTGCCTTGACATTTATTTTTTCCTTCTCAAGATAGCAGCATTGGATAAATTTCCATTTCATTTTGCCATAGATGCATAGAGAGTGTATTTAGAATATGTATAAGAACAGTTTTGGAGAATAATGCGCCTTACTATTGTAAAATGGCCAGGACTGTTTTCGTATCACTTGTTTTATTTTGAATACTCGCGTGGTGGTGTTGATAGGAGGCTCCATGATGGATGGGAAAGAATGTAAGAATGCAACTTTGTTAAGGGAAATAATAAGAGAGAGAGAGACATGTTGGGTACATTAAAATAGACCAAGCGTACAAGAAACTGTTTTACAGCCTCATCGATAGTCTATTCTTTTGTAATAATAGTAATAAAAGGATCGGGGGTCATTTGGGGCTGTGTTTGGGCTAATGGTGTAGTAAGAAGAATTCAACAAGGATAAATACCATTTCCTTGTTGGATTTTAACTGCCAATGTTTTATGACAAGAATAAATGAGTGCTCTCACTGATGATATTCATTGCTATTCTTATAGTTATACTTTAATAGTAAAAGAGAACAGTCATTTATTTAGACTTTGAGATCACCCATTGACATTGGAAGGTATGACTAGAGAATATTATATTTAATATTCATACTCAGGACTAGATACCCACAAAGATAAGAATGGCTCAGTCCAACTCTTATCAAGATATAAAAACACTTGTCCTATCTATCCATTACAAATGCAGTGAGATGCCATTAGTACATTAGCACATAAAAGAAAGAAAAGAAAGAGAAATAGCATTTGGTCATTCAACAATACAACCTTACTCATAAGCCAAAGAATAAACAAATCCAACAAATCCAACAAATCCAACAAATCCAAATGCCTATTCTTTCCTGCTCAAAATCCAAATTCAAAAATAGCATTGCATTAAAATGTGTGACCCCAACATTTTTCAATAGCAATTGTTATACACTATTTGCTTATCTAAGTTTAATCAGGTTTCTTACAAATAGAAACATGGGATATTCCCAGCAGAAGAAAGGAAGAAACAATGTTTTCCTTTACAAGGGATATGTCCATGCATCTCAATTCCATCACTGAGTTCTCCCAACAGGGCATAAGACATGGTTATGCGTCTGAAGCACTCTGGGTATCTATTTACATGAGATGCTTGGAGATAGTGTTGAGCTGAAAATATATATTTCCAACAAGATCAATTCCCATATGCAGTGCTAAAGTAATAGAGGGGTCTATTGTATAATAATAGTAATAATAATAATAATAGTAATAATAATAATAATAGTAATAATAATAATAATAGTAATAATAATAATAATAGTAATAATAATAATAGTAATAATAATAATAATAGTAATAATAATAATAATAATAATAGTAATAATAATAATAATAGTAATAATAATAATAATAATAATAGAACTCTGCCCATGAATGCATTCAGCTATTGGCATTATTAAAAATAGGTAAATAGATAGGCAACTAAGCAAATAAGTAAAAGTACATCACCCCAATAACTTTTTATTTTCTCCGTAATAAAATAAGCATTCAGAATAATTCTGTACCATTTGTAGTATTATAATTATAGACCTGTAACTTATGAATAGTACATAGACACGCCCCACCAGAGTATAGATACACATAAAATACATCATCTTTATCATTCAATAGATTATATTAATCAGCCTTTGCCAGTACCAAAACAGTTCGGTTAGGAATGTACACCTAATATCAATAACAATAACCATCAGTATTAGAGAGCATATCGGATTGGGTACACTCGTCCGTTTATTTACCTGGAGCCAGTTATCTCTGTCATCCCAGTTGCCGGGTGTTGTGAAGAACTCACTCTCCGCATTGATACGCTCATGGCCCAAGAACTTCTTCTCATCAGAGTTCAAAGCAATTTTGTATTTTCCAGCATGAGAAGTACCCACACGGTAGTCAGCATATGAGTTTGTAGGATGGAAGTTGAAGATGAACAGAGCATTGGCACGCTCAAACACCAAGATCTTATCTCCTTCATTCTTACGAGAGACATAGGCCTAATAGAGACGTACTCTTGAATACTACTGGACATTGGCTCTTATAACATTAATAAATTACCTGAGGACTACTCAACCAGCCATGCTTCTCTTCTGTCTCTTGCATTGCCTTGTCCCAGTCATTCAAGTACTTGTAACGAAGCAAAGGATCATCCAATACATTCCATTGACGACGAGCATAATGGAAGCTAGATCCATTGCCATCACGGGGAAAATCAAGCCATTCAGGATGTCCAAACTCATTTCCTTCAAAGTTAAGATAGCCTTCACCGCCCAATGCATGGGTGACCAATCTAATCCATCTCTCGTCAGTATAAAAAGAAAATAAAAGAAAATAAAAGAAAGAAGACCAAGGGACACTTACCGAATCATCTTGTGCAACGACACGCCACGATCGATAACAGGCGTCAATTCAGTCAAGTCGCTCATATTTGTATACATTTCCTTATCCATCATCCAAAAGGCGAGTGTCTTATCCCCCACAAGGGCCTGGTCGTGGGATTCACAGTAGGCAATTGTTTTTTCCTATAAAGTGAGTTGATCGCCTTTTCATCTTTGTGTTTACCAGATGACGGCGGTTAGTAAGAATGTGTGCAATATGGCCCATGCCCCATGCGTCATCTGAGCACTCTTTCAAGAGCTTAATCCAAGTATCAGGAATGGCCATGGCCAAGCGGTAGTCAAATCCAAGACCACCTTCGCGTACAGGGCGACACGAACCAGGCATACCCGACACATCTAAGAGCCATTGTTGTCATGGTAACATTGGATAAGTTATAGTGTACAACCCTACCCATTCACACACACACTCTCTCTCTTTTTTTCTTTTTTAATAAATATATCACCATAGTGTATCTACATACTATATCTATGCAGATGCATATATTACTTACCTTCTGCAATAGTGATGATGTTTGGATACATTTCATGAAGAAAGTCATTGGCCAGTTGGCAATACATAACACCCTCTTCATCCACAAGATCACCAAAGTACTCGTGGTAGTTTCCAGAGAAGCCATAGCCAATACCATGGTGCTTATAGAGAACACTGGTGACACCATCAAAGCGAAATCCATCGAATTGGTAGACATCCACCCAGTAGCGTAGATTGGACATGAGGAACCGCAGTACCTCGTAATTACCATAGTTAAAGAGACGAGAATCCCACAATTCGTGACGTCCCTTGGCACCCTCATGGAAGTAGCCGTGATCACTGCCATCGAATTGGTTAAGGCCATCCAACACATTCTTGCATGCGTGGGAGTGAACAACATCCAATAGAACAGTGATACCATAGCGATGGGCAGTGTCCACCAATTCCTTCAGATCCTCGGGTGTACCATAGCGAGAAGAGGGAGCAAAGAAGGAAGTCACCTGGTAGCCAAAGGAAGCGTAATAAGCATGCTCCATCACGGCCATCAGTTGAATGGCATTGTATCCCAGATACGCAATACGAGGAATAACAGTAGCCGTGAATTCCTTGTAGGTACAGACACGTGCCTCATGGGAAGAGATGCCCACTAATCTCCATCATCACACGTTACTTTTAAGAACACTGGAGGGGATGAACACTTTACCATGGGCCTCGTAGATTCTTAGGCTCTTGGGCTTTTTGGGTCTAGGGTGCTTGAATGTGTAGGTCTTGTCTGGGTTCCAAAACACACCCTCATAGGTAGCACTGACATTAAGATCCTGCGTAACATAGCGGATCCATGCAGGCAGACGGTAAATGCGCTCATTACTCCCCGGGAGGGTCATGGAAATCTGCAGGGTAAGTGACAGGAATATCTGGTATAAAAAAACTCCCTTACCTTGACTTTGGATTTGTGAGGTATGACGGATTTACCCTTTTTACCAGGCAGTACAATCTCAAATACACCAAAATCATTCTTCTTCATAGGATGGGCCTTGACATCCCAATTGTCTGACTGTGAGTGTCTCTTGTATCTTTTGTTCATAGAGCAACTTACTGAAATCACCCACAAGACTTGCTGTCACTGCATTAGGAGCCCACTCTCGGTAGGTGGTGGTACCATTCTTGGCGACATTGAAGCCAAAGTAGTCGTAGCCTTTGGTAAATGCATCATAACCACCGCTGTTCTCCTTGATCTTCTTTTTCCAGTCCTGGAGAAAGTTGTATCTATAAAGAGAGAGAGAGAGAGAGAAAGAGAGAAAAAAAGAAAAAAAAAAGAAAGAAAAAAAGAAAAAAAAAGAGAGAATGTGTGTGTGTTGATTGAGTCTATTCTCCATGGCAACCAAGGGATCCTCCCATAGGCCATTTACCTTGTACGGAGAGCCTCCTTAAAGGGGTCTAACCAAGGATCCAAGACAGTAAGACCCGTACCATCCTTGGGCATTGTTAGGATACGACCTGTCTCCACTTCTGTTGTGAATGTTTCTGTTTCTTGAGTGGCAGCCATGATCAGAAAAGAGAAAGAATGAGAAACACAAGAAAGAATGAGAAAGAACACGAAAGAGAAGAGAAAAAGAAAAAGGCACAAGCGAGAACTTGTAGTAAGTCCACAGCCTTTCCTTTTTGGGATGCGTTTGAGTTGCGTTCACGTCATTCCTCTTTTGTCTCTTCTTTCTTGTGTTTCTCATGACATCCCTTGAAGACTTGTTTGGTAAGCTGGCCATGACAACGGTGACGACAGTGTCACGTATTGCTCTGAGTCATGCCACCAATGCTGCTATTGTGAGTTGTATAAAAGTATAACAAAGGAGGAAGAAAAGGAATAGAGGGTGCTGTCGGCTAGCTTAGACTTCTGTTAGCGCAACGTCACTAGCTACATAGTACAACAGCCCAAATCCAAAGAAGCCCCAGGTGAATTGGAGTCACTGCAACACCAGCTTGACTTGAAGATAAGGAGTATCAAGGTATTCTTGTTGTGGCGGGTTCATTGGAGGTGGGCTATTCCAGTAGCATTGACACCAGGAAACAGCCTACTTTGGATAGAATAGCCCACAGTGTTGCGGATGGTAATATTGACCTTGAACCTGCGCTTGAGATGTGCAACGATCTTAAGAAGCATATTGAGGTGTTTGCTGCTTCTACTCATAATGAAAAGATGAGTCCTGAGGCTATGGCCATGCGCTTGAGACAATTGATCCATAATGTAGATGATTGTGTGCCATTCCTACACTTGGCTCTACGCAGCCTAAAGACAGAAAAGCAGTCCATTGCTAGTGCCAGGCTTCTTGCGGCCTCCCACTTATTGAAGCAGGCAACTCTACAACAAAAGAATCCAAAAGATCCAAAAGATCCAAAAGATCCAAAGATCCAAAAGATCCATAAACTGCCCTTTTGTCTTCGGCTCTATTCTCTCTTTGCTGCTAATGCAAGATCGGCTGAGAAATCCCCCTTTACATGGAAGGAGGAATTCCACAAATGCACTCTCTCCATTCTCTCTCTCGAAAAGGACCCTCACCACTATCAACTCATGCTTACTGAGGACTTGGACGATGGGCTTTACCATGAAGAATTAGAGGATCAAGAGAAGAGTTCTACAGGAAAATCACTTGTCATCGATATTGCAAGAGTAAAGCGCATGTACTATACACAGAGTGGTGCTCTATTGAATATTGAAGATGCTGTCTCTGCTGTGCTTGTGCTTAAAGTACAGACAAACATTGATCCTAGTGGTCCTCAGGCACAAACATTGCAAGAGACACCCCACATTGGCCATGAAGAACTGCAACAGGCAGACTGGTATGCTGTTGAGATGTGGACAGAACAGGAGGAGGAGGAAGAACAGCAACAGCAACAAAAAGAGGAAGAGGAGGAGGAAGAGGAAGAGGAACAACAACAACAACAACAACAACAACAGCCACAGCCACAGCAGAAAAGTCCTACCTCTTTATTGCTATTGGAGTCTGTCATTCGACTTGCCTTGCTAGAAGTGACTGAGCACATGGATCATTTGGAGGCTTCTGATGAGCTCATTGATCTTTACATGGCCCAATAAATAACTACCATGGCAAAGATCAAAGAATCTTTATGGGTGACGAAGATAATAAAAGAATGTACAGGACGTCTACTTGTAGAACTCGAAATTTGTGTCTTCCTTCTTCACATTGGCCTTGTAACCCTTTTCAATGTCTTTACTCAAAATAACATAGCGGTTCTTGCGTACAGCGTGCATGCCTGCCTCTTGACAAATGGCAGCAATCTCAGCACCCGACAGTTTATCAGGCCGTGAGACAACTAATCCTACCGTCAATACCCTTGCCATTCCATTCTCCAACTACTTACAGTCCTCCAAATCCACTTCTTCTGACAAGTTCATTTTGGCTGTGATGGTGGAGAAGATGAGACGCTTCTGACGGCGATCAGGTGTAGGGAATTCAATCTTTCTGTCAAGTCGGCCTGGTCTCAACAAAGCAGGATCCAGAGTGTCTGCACGATTGGTAGCCATAATCACCTATAGCCTGGGTGAGCGTTTTCTCGAGCAGCAGCAGCACCTTACCTTGACATTAGAGGTCTGATCAAAGCCATCCATTTGATTCAGCAGCTCAAGAAGAATACGCTGTACTTCTCTATCAGCACCTGTCTGTGCATCGAATCTCTTGGTGGCAATGGCATCAATTTCATCGATGAAGATGATACAGGGCGAGTTCTCTCTTGCCAGTCGGAACACATCTCTCACCATGCGTGGGCCCTCACCCAGATACTTTTGAACAAACTCTGATCCCACCACACGAATAAACCCAGCGGAGGAGTGGTGGGCTACTGCCTTTACAAGCATCGTTTTGCCTGTACCTGGAGGGCCATAGAGAAGAACACCCCGAGGAGGATCAATACCAATTTGACGGTAAAGGTCAAAGTGTGTCAGTGGTAATTCAACTGCTTCTCTAATCTCCTGCTTCTGGATGTCCAGACCACCCACATCCTGGTAAGACACATCAGGTCTTTCATCTGAACCCAACATGGTGATGCTGCTGTCTGCTTCTGGGGGCAATACGTCCACAAGGGCATTGGAGTGGCGATGAAGGGCTACTGATGCACTGGGCTTAAGAAGCTCCCGGTCTATTGTACTGAGAATACGCACTACATAGTTGGAGCCAGTGGTAGACCCCACAATGCCTGTGTGCTGATCGAGAGGCTCCAAGAACTGTCCAATGACAAGAGGCACTGATTTGATACGCTTGACTTCTTCCTGAGACCGTATCAGCTCTCGCTTCAGGTTCTTTTGTTCATCTTTAATATATTCTTCTTGCAGTTCAAGGAATTCTAGGTTTCTCTGTAATTTCTTTAATTTAACATAAAGGTCATCTTCTGACAGTTCTTCCAGTAGGTTGGTCTGAGCAACTACAGTGGGATTCTCCTTGTTCTGGTGATGAATTAGCTAGTGTTCCTCCTGCCACTGCTTACTTCTTGTCTGACGGCAATACCAATCTCTTCCATAGTCAAGTGAAGGAGGAAATAAAAGAGACCTGACTTGGTATAAAAACAAAGGGAAAGGACGCGTCGCTGTCATGCCTCTAACGTAAGCAGGATGACGTCGATGACTTTATGGCATGAACTCCCCCCCTCTCTCTCCCTCTTTTGTTCACTATTTTGGTACCCCGAGAGCACCTGACTCACCCATCCAAGGTCTCTTATTTTTCCCTGTATTTTCTCTTGTCTCTTCTCTTGTGCATTTTACAGTGACTCGTCCTTCTGTGCAGAGGGGGAGAGAAGGGACTGTCTTTTCTTTTCTTTCTCTTCTTTCTTTTTTTTTCTTTTTTTTCTTTTTTTAAATCTATAGTTGAGTTGAGTTTAAAAACAGACAGTGAAAGTGTGGAGGAGGTGGGACTGTCTATTGAACCATGCGCACTTTTTATCAAAGGAGAGAGACAAGAGAGGCGTTCTGTCAGGCGTCTTTTTTCTACATTCCACCTATCCACTGGTTGTTGTTGTTTTTCTTTTCTTTTCTTTCTTAATAAATAAATAAACAACAGCAGCGACTTGTTCTTTTGTTGGGTCCCTTTCTATTGACGTCATTCACTCATTCTCTTCTGCAGTCATGTCATCTAAAGAGACCTTTGCCAAGGGTGTTGGCTATCGGATGGAAGGAAATGACTTTTTCAAGGCAGAAGAATACACACAAGGTAGACATGGGATAAGACAGAACATACTTATAAGAGCAGCCTTGAAGAGTTACTATTTTGCTATTCTCCACCTGAAAACAGTGGGTGGTGTCAAGGAGCAGGATGAGTTCAAGCCAGCCTATGAAGAACAGCTTGTGAAGATTTATAACAATATGTCGAGTTAAGTGCACCCATATCAAGGTGTGTATTTATGCCCGTGTAGCTGTGTATTCCAAGCAGAATAAGTGGGAGCGTGTCATTCAGTACTCTACAAAGGCAAGACACTCCAAAAAGAAAGTGTCCTCACTCTCCCTTTATTTTTCACTTTATATTTTTCACTATATTTTTCGCTTTTCTCTAGGCCTTGGAGTTGGATGGAGGCAATGCCAAAAGTCTGTTTAGATTAGGACAGGCCTATATCCGTGCAGGTATACCTGAGAAAGCCTATTTTTACCTGAGAGATGCCGCTGATAAAAACCCCAATGGTATACACTACACAAATGAAACAAGCATCACAGAAACAAGCCTTATCAAGCGTGTCCTTTCTTTCTTTCTATGCTTTTCAATAGATCCTCTTGTGAAGCATGAAATGGCTCTTTTGGACAAGTTGAAGGAAAAACACGACAAAACCAAAGACACTTTGTACCGGGACATGGTCCGTAAAATCATACACTAGATCCCCTCGGCTCAATGTAATATACGTGATAGAATAAAATATATTATCTAGCCTGTTCAATGAGAATAGCAACCATAATGCCAGATGAAAACACAGTCATGAGTCCTACAAGACCGTATTCAGCCCGACAGCGGCCTACATCCAATCTACGCAGCAAAAGACGGCGTTGGTTATAAAAGTAATTGCCAGTGGCAATGCCAATACTGGCAAGACCCAACCCTAAGAAGAGATAGGTCAGACTATTAAGCCACAGAGAGCTCTTTAAAGAAGCGGGCGTCTGTTGTAGGTAGCGTCTGTAAGGCAGTTGAGAAGAGCCATCGTAGAATGTAATAAAGCCTAATGCGTGAGTCCACTGTCGGCTGAGCTGATATTTACCCAGCAACCCCATGCTCATGCCTGTACGTAGCCATGTCAACAGATTGCGCTCGTTGGCAAAATGATCTCTTGGATCAGGTCCGTCAATAGAGACATGAATGCAAGGATCCAGCACTTTATAGATTGAGATACACTCTGAGCCATCACACACTCTATAGGCATTGGCTGGCAGTGATGTCATATAAGTAAACAAAGAATAAAGAAGGAGAGGTGAATCTACAAACAACTCATGAGAACCTTTTCTTTTTCTTTTTTTTAATAATAAAAATAATAAAAATAATAAAAAAGGGAAAAAGAAAGAGTAGAGAAATAAATAAAGAATGGCAAAGCAGCTGCCCTGTATTTATTGGATGTCTCGTGGCGGTCTTTGGGAGATCGGAGACACAATGGACTCCTTTTAAGGTATAATATTTCCATCTATTGACATATAGCTGTCTGTTGACTCGTATTCAACCCCCGATCAGCCACAAGAAAGAAGATAGCACTTTTGAAGTCTAATTCACACGTCACACTCTTGTCATTCTTTAGGTGGCTTGTCTTTTCCTGTGAAGGTTCACCAACACCATGTCCCTTGCACGTCGTCTGTTCAGAGGCCCATGGGAAAGTGGCCTCCAACGCCCCTGGGTTGTATCTACTGATGATGTCTGTTCCAAAAGACAATTCCACATCAAAACACGCGTCACGAACAAAGCAAAGCACGCATCAAAGCACACAGCAGAGCCCACAGCAGAGCACGCAACAAAAAACGCAACAAAGCACACTGCAGATTCCAAAACAATCGGTCCCTTTACACCTAATGCCCTTGCTCCACCAGGAGCCCACTCTCTTATGGAGCAGACGCTAGTGTACATTGGTAAGCACCACCGAAACACAGACAGCTGGACTCACTTCCATAGGCCCTTTCGCAGAGACCATTCGTCACTACAAAACAACCGCCTCCATGTTGGGTCTGTGTGGTTTGTGTGCTGTGCCTGCTCTGCTGAGTACAGGAGAAGCACCTTGGATGAGTGTTATGCTGGGTAGGTGCATTCTAGTGTCTATCTCTGTCTATAAAAGAACCCTAACTCAACGGCATGTGGGGCTGCCTTGTCTTTCTGTTCAGCGGGCGTGTCTGCTATAACACCCATTGGATTTGTCCACTGGTACACAAAAGACTATGTTACTCAACTTATTGTTTATGATGACATCAAAAAGATCGAGAAACAGCGCAAACATCCGATGACTATTCAAGACACGTGGCTGGGATTGGAAAAAGTAACACTGATAGGAGGCACCAAGGAGCATAAGGTCCGTTTATCAGACTTAGCCGACCAAAGTACACCAAAAACCGTCCTATGGCACTACGGAAAAAAGAAATTTACATTAGAAAAAGAGGTGTTTGCCCACGACTCCTTTTTGCAGGGACTAGTGACATTTACACAGCTCAACAAGAGTGCATTGGCTTCCTCCGGTCCAACCAGCCAATCCAGTCAATCGAGCCAATCAAGTCAATCGAGTCAGTCCAATCAGTCCAATCAGTCCAGTCAGTCCAGTCAGTCTCGTTAGTCCAGTGAACTTGGTCCAAAACAACGTGGGATAATTCAATTTAGATGGCTCTATGGGCTATTGTTCCCAACTCATCAAATGGATGTCATCTCACCACTGAATGACTGTCTCTTATTGGCTTGCTGTATTTAGTTGGTAGACAGCAGGTCTATGATTGGCTGTCCTAAAGTAAACCGCAAATTATTTCTTAAAAAGTAAATTACAAAATCCTGCCAACAGGTGTCATTTACTTTTATCTTTTGCCTTTTGTGCCTTTTTCTTATCCTTTTTTCCTTTATATCTTGTTTGTTTTTGCCTTTTTGCCTGCTTCTTTTTTTTTCTTCCAGTTCTTTCTTTTCCTTTTCCTACTCTTTCTTGTTGTCTTCTCTTATGCCTAGAGACCGCTCCAACACCTGCTCCTCTACCTCCACCCTAGCAAAAAGACGTCCTTCCTATATCAGCACCGTTTCGATCACTCCCAACGACGATCTTCTTATCACCCGCACACCCAAATCCATCTCAAAATCACGCAGATCGTCTATTGTTGCTGAACTCCATGACCCACCACGCTCTCCTTCCCGAAGATCAAGCATAGCCTCCAGTCAAATATTACTGGCGCCGTCCCTGCTTTCTAATAGCACAAATGCCTACATTCAAGAGATAGAGATCCATGAAAACACAATAAAGAAAGAAAACAAGGGTCGTCATCGTTCTTCTTCTGTCACCAGCATCCTTACCTCCGCTGCATTGGCCAACCCACTGCCTAGTGTCGATGTCCATGCTCTCTACAAAATAAGAAATAACAAAACATCAAGGAAACTCGACTCTTTCTTTGGCGAACTTGCTCCTCATGATATCTGTATCAAGGAAATACGCAAGGAGGGGCTTAAGGCCATGCTGGCTTCCAAGGTGCCCATGTGCTACTTTCTATTCCACCTACTAGAGGAATACAGCAGTGAGAATCTAGTAAGTGGGCTTGGGACACTGTTTTCATGGGCTTATAAGCGCAGTTCTTCTTTATTGAATTAGAACAATACGAATCCTTTACCTATTCTTCACCAACACAACAATTCAATACAGCACATCATATCTGCAACATCTATCTCACTCAGAACAGTCACTTTGAAGTGAACTTGGATGAAAAGGTCCGTCGTCTTGTGGTGGAAGCACTTGAAAAGAAGGAATACAAAAACTGCTTTGAAGTAGCCAAACAAGCAGTGTATTCTATGCTAGAGTCTAGTTTCTCGAGATATCTCAACAGTCCAACCTTTGAAGAAATGGTGTCTGTGTGTGGTAAGTCGCCCTGAAGAAGATGAATAACAGCAACAATAATAACAATGCCCATGTTACTCTACTTCCTCAGGTGAATTAACGACTCACTACAACAACGAGACCCGTGCTGTTGCTGTCAATAAGCTCATCGCCTTTATCGAACAGCAATACACTGGACTCTACAAGGGATTACAGTCCGATGCTCAAATGCCTATGAATTTATGGCAGATTTCAAGACGCCGTCATGAACTGATTAAATCGATGATTCATGAATTTTGTCGTATCTTGGTGGGCATTGAATTTAGCTACTACCGTCCAGAACCCTCTGCTCTTCTTGCTGAACCTAATTCTATGATCAACAACGGACATGTCAACAACAAACGCACGACAGCACCCGCAAAGAGCAAAGATGTGTTTGACTTTTTTGGGAAGAAAAAGTAGAGGCCTGTTTTTTAATCTTTTTTTTTTTCTATCTTTATCATTTCATGGTTTGCCATTCTAGACTGCACTAGGGCCATTCTTCTTTCTTTTTCCTTCTCAACTGACATGTTTTATTTCTATATTTTTATTTCTATTCTTTTACTTTTACTTTTTCTTTAGTTCTATTTTCTCATTTATGTATTTTTGTATGTATGTATGTCCTATCTGTTAGTATATTCTATCTGTCTATTTATGGCATCTACTCCACTATTTATGTAGTTGGGTTTTAAAGGTGTTACAAATTAAATATGTCTTCATGGTAATATCATTGGCAGTTTATTCTACTTTTCAGATGAATGAAATCTCCATTTAAAGTCCCAAGTTCTGTTCTTTGGACCCAAGGCTAAGATCAGTAA
The DNA here is from genome assembly GCA_025094145.1 of Spinellus fusiger. NCBI lineage: Eukaryota > Fungi > Mucoromycota > Mucoromycetes > Mucorales > Phycomycetaceae > Spinellus > Spinellus fusiger. The sequence continues at coordinate 119,672 of JALLLS010000012.1, read as the reverse complement.
GCTAGTGACAGGAGAAGACATCAAGGGACTACATTAAGAGATCATCAACTCTTTGACAGTGAGTCATTGTTTAGATTCAAAATGGTTATTCTTTTATGAACTCTGTCTACAAGAAAGAAAAAGAAAAAGAAAAAAAAAGGCAAATGTAAATGTAAAACTTAATGCAAGAGAAGTGTTATGTAAATGCAAAAAGTAACCGGACATCTGCCTTGTAGGCAACACTCACAGTAATATATCGGTCTCTATTTCATGTGAATAGATTAATGGACAAGGTGAGGTGGTTCTTTTACCTACAAAAGACTAAACAGGGGTCTTCTTTTCATACACTCACCTTGGCTAAGAGCACGCCTTCCTTCTATTCTTCCCTCTTTCTCTTCCCTCAGTGCTTTTACTGGCTATTCTTGTTGAATGCAGCTTGCTTGCAGTATGGAGATATCCGTGAGATGATTTCCCAACTCCACCTCTTAACACCGCGAACAACCTCACTGGGGTCGATTGCTGGATGACCAAGCTCCAAGCCGAATTTGACGTGGATTGACTGTTGTATCCACTCCTGGTCGTATTATTGCCCCATAAAAGGCCTTTGTATCATAAAAAGAAGAGACACTCGACGAGAAGGGTGTTTTATTCCTTCTTATCCAATTCAATCGATTCATATCTAAACAATGCTTTATTATAAAATATAAAAATAAAAAATAAAAACGGCAAGACTAATGAATAATAACAACACTAATAACAACACTAATAAAACCTCAAACTCACTGTGGAGAAATGAAACAATATAAACTCAGGGGTGAACCTTCTTAACCAAGTCAAAACAAATTCCAAAAACACTGATTTTAGTTTTAAAAGGAGACAAGCTACCTTTAAAAAATAAGGAAGAATTCCAAACAAGACAATAGAAAGAGAAGAGAATAGTCTTCTTCTCTAATGCTCTCTCTTGTCTCTACATAAAACAAATTGTGTAATAATTTCTCATTTAAAATATAGAATAGAATAAAGAAAACAACTTTTTACTTTCAACGCATTGGAATACGCACTCCATCTTCAATGGCTTTATCGGAAGAAAGGTCACGTGTGTGGAAGGAGGGCTTGTTGAGCAGCTTTATTAGATAAAAGCATAGAGATTGATGAGGAGATTTAATCTATATATTGTATTCTCTTATTGGTTTATTCTTATTTGGCTCTGACAGTGAAACCCAACGCATTGGCTTGTTTTCCACTGGTGTTGTATATATGTGTGTATGTGTGGAATACCAAGGGCCTATAGAATAAGACAGAATCAACTCAAGGCACTCTTACACTCTACAGACACGCCAATGGTAAGAATAGAACAATGGATACTCTACATTGGAACTATTAGAGTTTCTTAAACAAAAAGGTTTAAAAAGTAGTTACAGTAGGAGATAAATATAGAATAAATAGAAATGAGTGTCAGCCAGAAAAGTTAAACACAAGACAAGCCTTTTAAGAAGTTTAAAGGCTGAAATGAATATCTTTAGAGTCTTGTTATGAAAAACAGCATTGTATAAGTGACTATCAGCAACTGTGGTTTTAGACACTAGGCAGCTACAATAGAAGATGGCGTGTAGGAATGGCGTGTAGGAATGGCTTGCTCTTGCCAAGTAGATACATAAAGAGGGATTCTATGACGGTGTTGGTGTTCCCATTTAACCCGTGAACATCGGTGGTGTTTATGAATTACTTTTTACAGTAGATAACGCTTGGTAATCTACATTCTACCCTTTTCATTTTCATTCTGTACCCACCACACCCTCTTTTTCTTTTTTTCTTTTTTTTCTTTTTTTTCTTTTTTTTTCTAAAAATATAAAAGAGAATTAAAAAAAAACTATTTCTGGTAATGAAAAGCAGTCTTGTCGATCTTTAAACACTGCCAAGTAAACGATATTCAGCTGTGATTTAGGAAAAGAGCGTGAGATATTTTTACTATTCTTGGATCTACCTAAACACTCTCTTCCAGTGCTTGCAAAATAGAAACATTTGTTAACAAGGAATATATTCATTGTGGTCCTCAGGAATAATAACAGGAATAATAATAACAAGAATAATAACAGGAATAATAACAGGAATAATAACAAGAATAATAACAAGAATAATAACAGGAATAATAACACTAATAATAATAACACTAATAATAACAAGGTTGAATGCATTGGTATTCTATTCTAGAGACGCTTCAGTCAGTGTTTCTTTAAATGACAAAGATAAGGGTAGTTTTATAATACAGCTGTGGATCCAGTAAAGACCCTTTGGACGATGGTTTTGGTGTCAGGTCATCCGTCTTCTCATTCATTAAAAGAAAAAAGGTATATGTGTCCAGATGGGATCATTTTAGAAGAGAAAGAACTCTAATATGGATATATTTTACTGTGGAGATCAATAAGTTGCTTTTACTAAAAGGCAGAGTGCAACAATAAAAGCTTATTTCACAGGTACATGTATTCCAATACAACCTTGCCTTTTCACCTATAAGATGACCCTTTTTACTTACAAATTAAGTAATCACCAAATCATAGGAGTGAGAAGTATTTCTATCTTTGCAAGAAAGAATAGAACCCAACGCTCTCTCTTTTTTTCTCTCTTTTTTTAATCCACTTTTCTGTTGATAAGATAGAGTCCATAGTATTTCATAGGGGTGTATGAGTGCAATGCAACCTACCAAGAAGTTGGACTGTTGGATTAACAAGTCACTGAACTATGAGATCACTACATCATCAAGTCACTTCATCACTGTACATTGTAGGTTTGAAGTTGGATTGATGCTTTAGTGTGGTTAAAATTAAGAAACAAGGGCACATATCATAAATGAACACAATGCTGTAGTCTGCCTAAATCTCAGCTACATCTTCCTATTGTGGTAATTATATTATAATTCCTATGCTTGATTTATTATCCATTTTCATGTGTAGGGTGTGACTCAGTCAGAATATGTTTTGACGTATTTTGTTAGATACACTAGCTCAATGCAATAGCATCTCACTCTAAACAGAGAATAGATAACAAAAGTAACCCAAGAGAAGCTGTGGTGGATCATGACATCCCTCATAGATCTCTCCTTTATCCAATGGGAGTCTATGATATTCACATTCAACCTCAACCCTCCCTCCTGTCCCTCTTTGTCTCTCTTTGTCCCTCTTCCAATGCCTTGAACAATTCCTTTGTAGAATAGATTTCTACAGGAGGAGGAGGAGGAAAGTAGGGCTGAAATGGTGTAGCCGTAGGTTTGCCCAAAGACTAATAAAAAGCTAAGTCACAATGAGCAGTAAGGCATTGACTTGTTTACCAATCCAAACAGCCGAGTACGACTGCTTGTTGCAACGACTCTTTCCATAGTATCGACACTTGCTGCTACATTATTATAGGTCTTTTTGACTGTTTCGACAATAGTCTTGTGTTTTTATAAGTACTCCCTTGCTCCGTATGAATTACCTCCAATTGATCAATACGGGCAAATGCTTGTTCAAGGGCCTCGTTTTGGTCTCTGAGTTGTTTTAGCATAGCATGCACACTCTCCATCTCCACCTCAGACTGTAGAACTACGCGTCAGTCATGCTTGCAACACTCTATACACTGACCTTGGCAAGAGCAACAGCCGTAGTGTGTGTCTGTTGGACAGTGGTGGTGGTGAGTTCTCCTATGGCCACTAACTTGGGTGTGTTGTTAGTGACTACACACACAGCAGTGCTTATTTACAGTAGGTGTGGCAAGAGCAGTGAGGTCCCAACGCTCAGCAAGCTCATGAGCACAAGGGTTGATAAGAGTAGACCATTCATTGGGGTTGGCCATGAACAAGAAGAGAAACAAGAGAAGATTTAGACGTCACACACCACCATGTACGTAGATACGCCTACACATGGACTGTTCTGTTTATTGTGCTTTTTTTTTGTTTTGTTTTGTTCCCATAGTTTAGTATAGTTTAGCATAGTTCAACATAAAGACCACACGGTTTAACACAGCCTAAGATGGCCTAGCATTGGTAGATGGATGTATGGATTGATTGAATAGGATAGGATTGATTGAATAGGATAGAATAGAATAGAATGCAACAAGACTATACATCTCCTCCCTTTTCTTTCAACAGCCTTCTTCTTTCAACAGCCTTCTTCTTTTCTCCAGGCATGGAACATGTGTTTGAGTGGAGGCTCTTTCTCTTTGGAACCAGATCCCAATCATCCTCATGCTCCACCTCAATATGAAGTACGAATTCTTTTGGGGAGTGGGTGAGGGCTGAACAAGAGAGATAGGGACAGATCAAAGGCACTGCCTTTTCCCTATGACTGCAGAGATGCTTTTCGAGTTGGAAGCGTCGATAGAAACCCTTGGGACACTCTAACAAAGGAGAATCAGTACCCACAGGAGCCACTGTCTTCTATAGCACCCTAGGACACCCACTTTTGATATGGCATTTGTAAGGGATTTGTCCATTGTGATATCGAACATGCGATAATAATCCGCATAGCTTGGAGAATGCCTTGCCATAAGAACTGCATTGGTTCCAATAACACGCCTTGGATGGCTATGCATCCTGTAGTATCAGTCCCTCTTTTTCCTTTCTCTTCTTTATAGATAAACACACACACAACACACACCAACAACCCATAGGCTCTCTCTTTCATCTCTGGTCGGTCTACTTACACCTTTAGGCCCATCCACATGCTCCTTCAGCAAGTGTATCTTGAGTTCTGCTGTTGTAAATCCCTTTTGAGAACAGTCTCTCCAGCGACATGCACGTAGAGGAGGGTGTTCAGAGGGTGGAGAATACCGATCCACAGCTGGCTGGCTCTCTGCCTTTTTATGCAGTCTCTTTTCAGGAAGAGGTCCCCTTGGGGTGGGGGTGGACCGTGTTTGTAGGTGGGGTGGCTTTTTAATGCGGTGTTCTGTCTTTAGAGGTGTAAGATGGGACGTATACCGGCTATTCTCTCTCTGGCTTAGTCTGCACCAAGCCTTTTGAGTGGGATTTTCATTATAGTGTATCCAATAGATCAGTGTCTGAGTGTAAGTTGCATGGATACCTCATGGCTACACTCCGTAGAAACGACATGGGTGGGGTGGCGAAGTGATTCAGTACAGAGACCACTGGGTGTTCTTGTTTGAATACCTCTTGGTCTGATAATATGTGTAGGAAGAGGAACAGGCCAAGTGTCTTGGTATCTGACATCAGACAACCCATGAGCATGGTAAATAAAAGGGTTGTCTGTATCTAGCATATAATAGCGAGGAGGACGAATAACAAGAGGTGTTGTGTAAGGATGAGCTAATCTCTGTTGCATGCATTCTACTGATAAATGAAGTCCTTTCATGGTCAATGTGAAAGAACAAAAAACAAAAGAAAACAAAAGAAATTAAACTCTTTTTTTTTTTCCCTCCCCTTCTTCTCATCTTTCGCTTGTCTGCCCACTCCACTGCAAAATAAGGTATTCCTCAAAGAAGTACCAAAAGGTCTGCTTGTTTTCTGCTCATCCTTTTCTTTCTTTCTTTCTTTCTCTTTAGCGATAGGTTGACTTGTCTCTCTGCTTACAAATCACTTCTTCTAAGCAGGCGTTATGGACGATAGACATTACATTAAAGAGAGAATGGCAAGAGAATAGTCATTCTACAGCTGTTTTTTATATTTCTTTTTCTTTTTATATTTACTTATTATTTATTATAAATACTCCATCATTAAACTATTCATAAATCCATTCCAACTTTTGTCCCTGCTCTCCCTTTGTTTTTCGGTCAAGCACATCTAGCACCTTTTCACGTACACCGAATTTGCCTTGACGGCTGCTGACAAAGTGTTGGAGGACAGTCTGGTGATGGGCAATGGAAATACCCACAGAGTCCTCTCCTGTCACTACACGGCGAATCGCATCCTCAGTAGGAAGCGTGTATTTAAGGAAGGGATGTTGGCTGAATGTCCTGAGCGACAAGAGATCAAGAGACTGCTTGCCAGGAGTATCAAAGAATTTGGTTCTGATGGTGCGGTTATCAACCTCGGCTAATGTGCTTGGGTTCCATACAGGCTCAACTTTTTTAATGAGACGAGCAGTAACGCCTTCCTTAAAGTCAGGCTGGATCTATAGCAGTCAATAGTGCAGAGGAGAAGAGGGGAGATTGCATAAGAAGGGTTAGTGGGGTTCAATCGACACTTGGCAAAGGGGGCATTCTCTCTCTCTCTCTCTGCAAGTCCATGTAACTCTATCTGTGGCTGTACTCAGACCCTTATTCCTTATTTGACTTACTGCAACAGATTGGAGAAGTCTGTACTCCATCTTGAAACACTGGGCAACACTGAGAGAAGCACCCATACGCATTTGCTGAAGAGTGACTTTAACTGCTGTAGGAGAGCGCTGTAGGAGTGTGTCTTTGGTCTCAAGAGCAAAATCAGATCCATCCTTCTCAAGGGCCTCAATGATCTCTTCTACAGTGTTGAATTTGAAGCAGCTTGGCCAATGTTAACAGCCTCTGTTTTCCTCTCTAAAGTGTCCAGAATTACCTGTCAATGGTCTTACGAATAGCACCTCCCAAGGACAAACGAAGCTTGGGATTGTATTCAGCTGAGAATTCCTCAATAGCAGTGTTCACCACGTCTCGGTTGGACGAACCCAGCTCACTCAGGCGGCTCTCCAAGGCAGGAAGACGCGAAGAAGGTACGAAATGAGTAGCAATGCCAGAGAACCTAATGGAAATACAGAGTGAGTTCTACCCTAACAAAGAAGAGACTCACAATACATCTTCTGCCTTGAGAGAAGCACCTGTCAGTGCAAGATAGACACCCAATTGACCATCCAGACGGGGCATATAGAAACTAGAGCCAACATCAGTGAACAGACCAATGGCAGTCTCAGGCATAGAGAATACAGTGTTCTCAGTGGCAATACGGAATCCACCATGGGCACACATAGCAGCACCAGCACCCACTAACATAACCAATGGGGTTGAGTACAATACTATTCCCCTCCTCCTCCCCTTGGACTTTATCTTACTTGTAATGCCATCCATAATAGCAACATAGGGTGTGTCTAAAGTAGCAATTGTGTGAAGAAGTCTGAACTCATCCGTAATGATCTTTTGCATTGCTTTGCTGCTCTCAATGTATTCAATAATATCTTATGCATAGTGTAAATGAGTCCCATTTGGATCCATAGAATAGCAATCCTTACCACGCACATCACCACCAGAACACAATGCTCTTCCATTGCCCTTGAGAATAACTACATTGGCAAGTTCAGATTTCTCCCATGCCTACAAGCACATTGTCCATCCTGTCCGTTAGTCTAGTATTGAATATGAACGTGTCCTTTTATATATACTTACGAGAAGGTTGGGGAGGATAATCTTCACCATATCATGGCTCAATGCATTCAGTCGTTCAGGACGATTCAGTGTAATGTGTCTTGCTCCCAATACTTTGTTAATCAAGACAACAGGCTATCATGGCAATGTCCAATAAATATAGATATAAATATAAATATAAATATAAATATAAATATAAAAGGCTCAGTGTATCAGTGACATGTCTAGTGTTCCACTTGGATCCTGTCTTTCAACGAGAAAAGGAGAAAATAAAGGGGGAACTCTTTATGCTTTTTGGTAGTAAAGAAAGAGAATTACCTCGGCACCATTGTTTGTGGAAGAAGTAGCCATCTATAAACACACACACACACACACATTTATATAAACATAGTTCATACATTGGATTAGCCTTGTGGGTTGTCTTTCTATTCTTAGGAGGGAAAGAGGTGCTCCAGTACGTGAAGACAGCGTTTAAGAAACACCAAACGAGAACTCTCTCATAACTTACCAGTCTTATTGATGAAGCATTGTTTCTATAGCTACTCATAGCCTCAAGAACTGTTCTACGAAAGACTTGGACCCTTTGCATATTGACGATGGACAATAGATCTCTTCTGACAAGGTAAGCTGGTCTGTTTTTGCTTTATTTATTTTACATTTTTTCATCTCGGTTGAATCTCCGACAAAGGAAGGTAGACGGTGTAAGGAGCAAACTTCGGTATCCCCAATACTGGTTGGTATGCACCCACCTACTATGGGACGGTCTATTCATCTCTGTGCTTGAAATCCTTTCTCTTTTACTTCCCCACAGGCAACTGTTCACGCATTGCTTGACGAGTTACAGAATTCCCTTCACAATCCTTTTCCTACTTCTACAGTTTCGGATGACTCTTCTGAGTCGTCAGATTCCTCTTACAGGCCGTCTCATGTCACTGTTACTTGGGCTCCTGTGAATTATTTGTTGTATGCTGATGATGTGGCTCTTATGGGCTGCCCAGAAGATATACATTGAATGCTGGCACTTGCCGAAATTCACTCGACCCTCCTTGGCTACAGATAGAGTCCCTCCAAATGTGAAGTACTCAATGCCCCGGCCAATGTGCCGTTTTATCTCTATGGCAACGAGCTTCCAACCTGTGATACTTTCAAGTACCTTGGTATCCTCTTTTCACGTCAAGGTATTAACCAAGACGCACTGTTCTCACACTCACAAGTCAAGGCAATTGCAGTAATGCAAAAGCTGAGAGGAGTGGGTGTAAACATGTATGGCTTTGGGATTACAGCAGCCCTAAGAGTGTATACTGTTTTGTTCGGCCTATTCTTGAGTATGGGTTGGCTATTTGTAATGTCAATAGACTAGGCATCCGCCCGCTACAAATCTGTCAGTCTGCTTGTCTGAGACTTTGTCTTGCTAGATCTGCTACTGCTAGGTTTGGAACGATCCAGGTTGCCCAATTAGCCGCCCTCCCTAACATATACTCTCGTTTCCTTTATCTGCAAGCCAGATTTGTTGAGTGAGCAGCCACCCTTCCTGAAGACACCCTCCTCTGGTGCCTTGTTCCGCAGCTAGAAGCACCCCAGAGTAAAGCCAGATGGATTAAGCTACGTGGCAATGTACTCTGGCAAAATGCTCAAAGAATAGGACGGGCTCACAACCCTCCTAAATATCCATTAAAAGTAGCTTATCTTGAACGACTTCAAAGTGAAATGACTAGTCTAGTGCGTGGCAAGAATCCGCTGGTGGCAGTGGCTTGCTCATTGAGGCTGTTGGTGGGTGTGTTGAGCGGGAACACCAACGCCACCATAGAGTGCAAAGGATTCCTTCAGCAACAGACGCTGTATCCTCACTTTTCCTCCGATCTCTCCTCTACCACCCATTCTTAACCCGTTTAGCAAAGCCGGAAGCTGCTAGTGTAGTTGCTACATATATTCTCAGGACTGTCCGAGTTGCTCCAAGTATCCCTCGTTGGATTTCGAATCGCCACAGGATGACGGTTATCTTTTTGGTGTCCTATTTTGTTGAATTTATGGCCTTTTGGATGTCTATTCATAATTCTCATTCTACCATCATTTCTCATTTTCCATCATTTTTCCCTCATTGAGGTTTTATATTCTCTTATTCTTCTGTTTCCTCTCTCTTTGCATTATTATTTTTCACTTTCGTATTTGAAGTGTTTCAATGTTTATCCCAATTTTATTTTCATACAATCTCATAGGGTGGCTAAAATGCCCAATGCGCGAATAGCAACCAACACCCAAAAATAAAAAATACTTTGAACTGTAAGGAGCAAACCTCTCTTTCTATTTCTCTCTCTTGTCAGTGTCGACTCTATGCAGTCACACTCCTATCTTGTAGAGTAGATCATGAATGGGTGGCCTATGTCTTTCTTTTTCTTTTTGGTATTCTTATTGAATGAATAGAGTGCAAATAGAGTATGGATGCAATGACGTCTTAACTCAACACCAAGATTTTGTTTCAACCAGATCTGGATCTGGACTAATGCCTCAGGAAAACAAATACGCCTGAAGATGAGTATAGCATGGGGGGGGAGGGGGAAATGGCAGTCAATTACAAATCCCGTTGGTAGGTCCTGCTACCTGAGATACTTGCTGACAGTGTTGGCTTGGTAGTATTAGAAATAACAGGCAATTCATAACAATAAACAAGAGCATTTCTATTCTTCTTCCTCATGTATCACATGATGGAAGAAATTAACTTTTGAGAGCACCTTGTTCATGGGGTTACTTGTACTCTTTGTAAGCGGTGTGAAATGAAATCTTATATAAATAAGCACTACACGAATATTAAATAAACAAAAAAGGACTATTTGAAATCTATACTAGTCCAAGTGTCAAAATAGACCAGTGCCAGACTGAGGAGAATGGATCAGAAGAATAAAATAAAAGAAAGCACAGTGGAATAGACATTGGATATCCATAGGAGGGAAGGGTGTATATGTGTGTGTATGTGTGTATGTGTGTATGTGTGTATGTGTGTATGTGTGTATGTATGTATATGTATATATATATATATATTTGTATGTATATATTTGTATGTATATATTTATATGTATATATTTGTATGTATATATTTGTATGTATATATTTGTATGTATATTTTGGCGTAAATATAAACTGCATATAGAGAAACATTAAGGACTAGTATAAAGTATAGTATAAAACGTGTAGAATATTAGAGTTTTGGTATAAGAGAAATAGACAGTGGTTGTTCCTTGTGAGGATTTTCAATTGGGCCAGCGATGTCCCATCCAACCAAGCTGTCCAAAGACTGTCCAAAGAGCACTTGTCTTGTTCACGTCCACACGACATAGCTTTTGAGCATCTGACTTTCGGAATGCAGTGTCTTTCTCACTATACTCCTGTGCAGCACGAATCAGAACACGTTTACACCGAATGTACTGAATTGGACTCAAACGAAGGGTAGAGGCAATTCTAACTTCCACTGGATGGAGACGAGAGTAGTAGGGCTGGTGGTTGATCTGAAGAGGTGCACCTAATCCAGTAGCAATAACAAGTTAGAATTCAGGTACCATAACAAGCATAAGATAGGCTGTATTTCAACAGCAAGCCAAAACATAATAAATTTACCTTTCCAGGCCACCTTGACGGGAATGCGATCCAAAGCCTCGGATTGTGGTATCCATGCTGGTGGGAAGTGGGCTTCATCTTCAATATTAATGTTGATAATATCAAACACAGACGCAAGATCCACTTTCTCTTTCTTTGTAGGACTTTTGCTTGGCACAGGGCTTGTCACAGCATCGATTGGAGCCGCTGGAAGAGTAGTAAGACTTGGTTTGGCACTTGAAACACGAATTTTCATCTTTTTAGTAGCGGAGCCGTCGGGGATAGATTTAATTCTCTTAAAGGAAAGGTGCACAGCGTCTTTGTTGAACGTAGTACATGAGCGACCTTCTTCGTTTCCATGGCCGCCATCATTGTGCATTTCGATAACCATAGGCTTGCGTACTAATGCGGATGGGGTATATCTTTTTTTGAGGGGGGTTGATTCCTCTGCCATTGTGCCATAGACATCGAGTGAAAAAATCATGTCCTGGCGATAAGAAGAAGGCTTTTGGCGTCGATCAAAGCCATGGCTAATAGGTCGTAAGAATTCGATCATGTGTGCATACTCTTGGATGAATCTCTTTCTCCGGTTACTTAATGGTGCCACCAGTCTTGGAGAATTGTCAGTTGGGTCAGTCAGCAATGGAGATAGCTTTTTGGCACTTGCACCTTGTTGCCATGGTACGCTATAGACGAACTTGGGTTCTGTGGGTGTGAGAGGAGGGGATAGGAGAGCGGTATTTCTGTCCGATAAGCAATTGCGAGGAACAGGCTTGTGAATTGGGTCTTGCATAATATAGAGGTTCTTGTAAGAAGCGGCCATTTTACAATGAAATGTTATAAATTTTGAATTCTTTTTTGAAGCCTGATTCAGGGGTAAAAACGACTTGTGAATAAATTATATGTAAGACAAAAAGCAGTAGAGGGAGCTTGTTTTTCAGTAGAGAATAGAAAAGATGTGCTATGACAAGTATATAAACACAATCAATCAATAGTAAGAAGGAGTAAAAGTAAAGTAACAAGAACAAAATACTAGAAAAGGTAGAAGAGGAAACAAGAGTATAAAAAAGAAAAAGAATTAAAGGTGCAAATCGCGCATTTAAAATGAAGGACGGACTGTTGCTTTTGTGAATGTTGTTTTATGCATTATTCGGAGCCCTTTATATATTATTATTATTAATATTATTATTATATGTTATTATTATTATATATTATTATATATTAATCTTGTTATGATTCTTATTATGATTCTTATTATGATAAGAAAAATGATAAATAATAAGAATGATTCATATCATTACCACTGCCCCTCCCCTGTCTATTCATTTCTACTTTTCACTCAACGGCAATTTTACTCTAATTCACCTCATGAACAAAACTAAATAGGCCATTGGATGTTTCGTATAAAAATAAAACCTATTTTGCTGCTCAGATAGAAAAAGATCTCAAACAACAACAGAAAGTAAACTTGTGAGAAAATACGTTCTTTATGTCAAACTTCATAATAGGACTGGCTTGATAGGGGAGTTTTTTTTTCCCTTAAAGATTTACCACTTCCTATGTATTCAACACAGTCAATACAAAGCAGAATGAGCAAAACATCATTGTTACCCTCAATCTATCAGCAAGGAATAGCCTCTGTGCCTGTCTCTTTGTCGCGTGCATTTGAACTCAGTAGTAACATGATGCATATCACAAGGAATATATAATACTTTAGTGTTTTAGAAAGGAAGACTAGTAAAGAATAAGGAAAACAAAAATATAGATGAGTGCCAGGTGATCATGTTCACAATAAAAAGTGTATTTAGACATGTAAATAACATTCAAACATAAGAAATATGCTGAGAAGGGGTCTTTTATCGAATTGAACTCGGAATCACAAACCAATAATATGTAATGGAATTCATTTATTAAGCTGTAATGAGGATTGTCTGTATTCATTTATTCTTTCATTTCACAGATGATTTGTCTCATTGCACTTCAGATTTAAGGTGAATGTGTTATCTATATTTCAACTCCTTTACTCTTCCTTAATTAGAGAAAGACTCAGACATCGATGAGCCGATTAAAAATCATTCCTTCATGTATTTGGAATAGTGATCGATGAAAGAGAAAGAGTGTTATTTGATTAGTACCAGAAGATGGACTAATGAGGTATAAAGTCAGACACTGTAGAAATAAACGAGTTTATATATCACAGCATAAAGCAAACAGTCGCAACCAAGATCATATAAAACTATACACAAGCCTCATTGTTATCACATGACATAAATACTAGTTCATAAAGTAGATAAGATTGTTTATGTATGCTTCATTTGTCTGCTACTACCCGAGTTCTTTTAGAAAAGAAGTGTCTCATGAAAGTTTACGAATCGTCTTTGTTCGTATTTACAAGATTATAAGTTTGAGTGTAACAAAATAAGGCAGCACAAATGTTACAAGTGAGAACAGACAATGATAGTTCCGTTGATCCACAAACTAAGTAATACCAAGACCATATTAGGAAAAGATGCCAACAAAGTAGATGTAATCACTATCACCTACAGGTTTAACACTGTACATTCTGTCACATTCACAGTAAGAGTGATTAACATATAAACTATTTTGCACTCCACTTGTGCCTCCTGTCCTTGATAAAGGAAATCTGATAACAATTACAACTAGGCCCAGGGTGAATAGACACGACACAATTCGTAGGAGGTGTCTGATCTCCCTCATCAATGCTTACAAGTGAATATAGTGAGTGAATGAGTGTGTGAGTGAGTTGATTCCTCCTCACTAAGAAGATGGAAATCCTGGAAGTACACACTATTATTATTATGGTAACAAGAAGAAACTTTATTAGAATGAGAACCGAAATTATGTCAGGCTGTATTGAAGGCACTAAGACAGGGCCGATAGTACTGTTTCATGCTACGTATCATTATCATCTTTTCATAATTGAATCATCTTTTGTTTTATTATGGTGGGATGATCTCCATTGAATAATTAGATCAATTGTGAATACAATAAGCAAAAGACGTGATTTGCAGTGATGAGATTGATCTTATCAGAAATGAAAACCATACTGTCTTGAAGTGTTAGCAATCTTATTTATGATGCACGGGGCGGATGATACCAATTTGAAAATTCATCTGCTTATGTATTAAATGAGCTCGATGTAACTTGGTGAATTAGGTATAAATAAACATCACTGTTGGACTATTTTATTCTGCCCTATGTTTGCTTACACATTGATAAAAAATAAACCCTTGCTATTTTTCTGAATTGCTATTAATATGATCGGTAGATGGTAACAATGACGACAATAATACTATTTTTGAGGTATGAAATCTGATCATTCTGTTAGGTGAACACATTAAAGTGTAAGGAGTCATAAAGTACATGAGACAAAACGTTAAATATCAGTATTACCATACTGCTGCACGATTTCTTAATAAACCAACCCGATTCATTTCTAGGCACACATAAAAGGAGCAACTGATTATAAAGGTATTAGCACTTGCTTTAACCTAGAAATAGTATATATAGCAAAGGAAATAAAAGGCTTTTATGATGTGGTAAAGAAAACCTATACACGGGTAATTGTTTATATATAAATATATAAATATATAAATAATATGTACAAAACAATTAGGAGTCCTCAGCGTTTTCTTGTATTAAAATGGTGCATGATCTGCAATACTGGTAACCGTAAGCATGCATTGAGAATTAGATTTCTTCCTATAAATATTTAATACTTTAGAAAAAGTTATTGAAATGCTCAAGACTACTGTAGAGGCCAAGAATTAAAAAAAGATGAAAAAGTAAATAGAATATACACAAATATAAATGCTAGTGGATAAAGTGAATACTAAGCATAGATTTCCTGTAGAAATAATTGTTGAAAATAATAAACACTGATGAATCTATCAACATAACCTATGCTGATATTAACACGTCTTTATTAAGATATATTAATAATAGTGTCTATTGTTCAGAAGTTCTTTTTGATAAGAAAGGTCTGTACACTAGTAGATACAAATGTCTGCCACATCCCCACAATTTGTTGAGTCGGCACTCTGATGACTTCGGACACTGTCTGGTTTATCATCTGTCTGCCAATTATTTGCGTCATTTACTTGACTTACTGTCTACTAGTTCCCCACATCGGTTTTATGATAAGTTGTGTTCCAATTGCTTGCATCATTTATAATTTCATTTCTTTGGTGGCTACACATACTTCTTAATGAATTAATATCCTATTTATCAGTTGTATAGTATTGGCCTAATATAAGATTGTATGAGGCTTATAGGTCTCTGAAAGAGGTGGCTACAGACACAGATTCCGGCCAATTAGGAGTACGTTGAGTATGTATTTCTGTATAACGGACTTCAGAATTAGTTTAACAATAGAGATACTTGGAGAGAAATATAGCCAAATACACTCCCATTTAATGACTAAAAAAATCAATTTTTTTTTTTTGAAAAATAGACATATCTATCAGTCAAAGATATCCATAATAAAAGGTTCATGGAATAACACAAGGTTTGGAATATTTGTTCTTTAGATGATTATCTACATTCTTATTATAAACATATTGCTTCGTACCTTATAGAAAAGCCTTTATTCTTCATCACAGTAGAGCACCTCCTTGGCATACTATCCACTAAATTCTCCAGAAATTTATTTGGGATCTTCTCCCATTCACTACGCAAGCATCGTTCAAGCTGTCTTGCATTAGTTATACTTATTCGACGCAGATCGATCTTCTTTTCAAGATAAGCCCAGACATCCTCAATTGGGTTAAGATCTGGACTTTGTGCAGGCCAAAAATCAAAACCATCCATCATACATCTCTCTTGTTTGTACCATCTACTATAGGCTCCTGTGTGGTAAGGAGCACCGTATTCTTGGAAGAAAGTTGTCTCATTGAGGTCCTCATGCAATTGTTGGAACCAGGGAAGAAAGTATTTAGCAATTACATCGACATACTTGTCTTGATTAACTGATCCCTCCAAGGGTACAAGAGGTCCTGCACCTCCGCGCCAAAAGTAACCCCAAATCATGACTGAACCCTTGCCATACTTGTATGTTTGTTGTGTATGACACTCCTCATACCCTTCACCTTCCTTCCTTATCGCTCTAGTCCTTTTATCATTGCCCACAACTGTAAAGCGGGACTCATCAGACCAAACGATGTTACTCCACCTCTTCACTGGCCAACCAACCTTGTTTTTACACTATTCCAATTGTCTTTTCTTGTGAATAAATGTTATGCCAGGTTGTTTTGATGGTGAATATGAAAACTCCTTGAGTTCATTCATGTATTTTAGAAATATGATACGGCAAATATCCACGCCTACATCATTCATATTTCTCAAATGATATATAATTGTTTGCATAGGGTTTATATGAATAAACAAAATGATAGCCAGTTTTGAAGTAGATGAAACCTTTTCAGGTTTTCCTGTATGTATTGTGAGTTGAATTATGCCTTTGTTTTTATACAATAGGACACTCTTGCCTATTGTGCTCTTTGGGATGTCAAGATCGTCAACAATCTCTTAATAAGTACATTATGCTCTCTTCTTTTGGTAGGATTATCTTTATGTTCTTGGCTAACCGTTGGCTGATTTTCATTGCTTTAGGTCATTTTTTGAATAAGTTAGAAAAGAAAAGAAAAAGACCTCTTTTGTTTTTGAAGAATAAAAAATAAGATTTCATCTTTTGTCTAGTCACTTATTACTTGGGACTGTAAAGTAAAGTGCTTCTAACGGACAAAGTCAACCAAGGAAGCAAGAACAACATAAGATAAAAGCAAAACTATAAAAAAGAGTATCTAATCAACACCACCAGTTTTACATGGTATCCAGAAAGCCTCTATACTTTATTAAAAAATAAAAACAAAAACATGGTTTATAGATCTATAAATAACGAGCTGTGATTATTTGCACTAATACTCATGTTTCCTGCATCTAAGGACCTCTACTTCTCCCATACACCCTGTCTCAAAGAAATATAAGATCAAGCAGACATTACTCACATTCGTATAAGCTTTTTGTTCAACAAT
The DNA here is from genome assembly GCA_025094145.1 of Spinellus fusiger. Classification (NCBI taxonomy): domain Eukaryota; kingdom Fungi; phylum Mucoromycota; class Mucoromycetes; order Mucorales; family Phycomycetaceae; genus Spinellus; species Spinellus fusiger. The sequence continues at coordinate 102,732 of JALLLS010000012.1, read as the reverse complement.
CTAATATATTTTCACTTAATTTCTTTATCAAAAGATTTCCAATCCTTCAGAGTGTTTGATTGATTCATTGTTAGAGCCTCCCTTGTATTAAGTTTTTTCTCATTTGCCTGGCCAAAGGCCTGCCAACTCATTATACTCGATGTCTGACCGGATACCTCTAAACCTTTTGCACCTTCTGTTTTGCTAAATGTATGTGATTTCGTTATATTCTCAGTCTGGTTAACTGCATTCCAACTCTTTCCACTGCTTGCTTGACTGAATGTTTGCCAGCTTCCCACATTGGATTTCTGATCAATTGAGTCACAGTCATTTGTATTATCTGTTTCTTTAACTGTTTGTCGGATATCCACATTTTGTGTTTGATTGGGATTCTGTTTACTTTCTGTATTAATATTTTGTTCTTTATTTTGTTAGTTTTTTCCCTTAACTTACCTGGCTAAACTCTTGCCAACCTTTTAGAATGACAGACTCGTCAGCGATTAACTGGTTCTTTGTATTGTCTGCTTTCGAAGATCCTTGCCAGGTGTTTACATTTGTCGGTTGACTAGTAGTCTGTCTTGTATTTTCCAACGACTGCCAGCTTTTTAAACTGTCTGCTTTGGTCGTATCTTGAGCACCATTCACACTACTTGTCTGACTAGTGGTTTGCGTTGTAGTATCAATATTCTGGTAAATAGATTGCCATGTGAGTGTGATTGATAAATCCTTGTCACTTTTGTAAGATGATTGTGAAGCTAGTTCATGGCTTTGTGTTGTGCTGTGGACTTTGTGTGTGTTTTCTGATGCAAATGCCTTCCAGCTAATGATTTTATCTTCATTTGCAGTTACAGGGAGTGCCTTTACTATTTTTGGCTGCGATAGATCATTTGTGGGTATTTCATCCAATAAGGCCTTATTTTTGACTACAGGTAATTCAGTATTGGATTTCACACTAGCCATGATGTTTGACAAATGGCTATCAGAGGATGATTTGGAGCTTTCTTCTTCGTATGAGCTTCTGGTTGTATCATTGATTGAGAATTTTGGGAAGCTGGCCTCAATTTTCTGTTCTTTAGGTTGACTAAGATCATCAACTGGTTTCTTCTTTGATATAGACACTTCATGGTTTAATGAAGCAAATGATTGCCAGTGAGCTGGTCTATTGGTATTTATGAGTGATGGTGGCAATGTCTTTTCAATAGATGCTTGTTTTCTCATTTCATCAGACACCTGTGCTTGTTCAGCCTTCCATTTCTTTTCAACATCATTGCTGGTATGTCCACGAGCTTCTTTTTTATTGTTATCTGAGAGCCATCCAGTCACAATATTTCTGCAGGTAGGCAAGTTGATACGTATCTTAGTGGGTGGTCTGACCTTCTTCTCAACGAGTGCCTCAATCTTCTTTTCAATATCAGATTTGGCTTTATTCTTAATGGGAGACTCGACCTTCTCAATGGGAGACTCGACCTTCTCAATGGGTGCCTCGACCTTCTCAATGGGTGCCTCAATCTTCTCAATAGGAGACTCGACCTTCTCAATGGGAGACTCGACCTTCTCAATGGGAGACTCGACCTTCTCAATAGGAGACTCAATCTTCTCAATGAGATATTCTACCTTCTCAATAGGATATTCTACCTTCTCAATAGGATATTCTACTTTCTCAATATCAGACTCGATCTTCCTCTCAATAGGATATTCGACTTTCTTCTCAATAGGAGCCACAACACTCTCTACTAATGTTTGGTTTCTCAATTCAACCATAAATGATTCCTTTTCCTCATCATTCTTGAAGATAGGGCTTCCAGCATCCGTATACTTATTCCAAGTATTTGGTGTGTACTCGAATGAGTTTGTTGGTAGTTTTAGACTGTCACCGTCTACAGGCCGTGATTCATTGGCAAGAGGCTCAGTGTTGGTCTCCTTTGAAATCTCAACCTTTGATACCTTCATGGCCTCTTTCAAAGTTTCAACAAATGCTTCCTTGGCTTCGTCGTCTACAAAAATAGGACTTCCAGCCTCAGCGTACAAGTTCCAACTGGCTGCAGTGAACTGTCCTGAGCTTGTTGGCAATTGCGATGTGGTTAACCTGGAGTTGGACTAAAGCATATTCGATACAATGGACATAATGTAGTAAAAAATAGAGAGAGGAGAAATGTATCAATTCATACTGCATATTTTAACAAAACAATGCTAAACGTATGTGTGTAGTTTGTAACCTACCGAATCCATAGCATCTTCACGTCTTCTGAAATCATGGTTATTACCAACGTATCCACTGTAGCCCAGATTATTATTATAGCTTTTGTATTTGTTGACTGGATGTGTAGGTAGAATGGGTGTCTTTCTTCTCCATGGTTCATCCAATCGACGTTGGGGAATGGGAGTCTCCATATGGTTGCGATCATTGTCGCTATTGCTATCAGAGTCAGAGTCAGAGTAGTTTCTTTGTACTCGTGTTCTGTTCATCTCTCTGGGTTGGCGTTGTTGTGAAGACTGCACCGGTAGTCTTGGAAACTCGACATCCCAGTTCTGGGACTCAGTGGTCTTTGTGGCCCACTTACTGGCATAGATACCATTTGCCAACTGTCCTTTAGTGTCTGAAGCTCCCTTCTCGACTCCAGGCTCGATGGTCTTTGGCGCCCACTTACTAGCATAGGTACCATTTGCTAACTGTTCCTTGGTATCTGGAGCTCTCTTCTTGACTTCAGGCTCAGTGATGACAATAACAAATCTTTCATCCTTCTTCAAAACGACACATTTGTCCTGATCAGTCAATGGGCCGATGTCTGAAAAGGCCATGGGTGCCACATCTGGTAAATAACCACGCATCATTTCCTCAGAAGTATCTTCAGAAGCATCAGATCCTTTTTTCAAAAGTTCTTCTTGAATAAAATCATCTTCTTCCATCATGTCAGCCCATGATTTATGGACAGTTGAATTCTCGAGGTTGTTCAGCATGTTGTATTGAGTGTTGACTTAGTTATATTGATCTAAGCTTGTATCTGAGTGCGAAAATATAGCCTGAAATCAGTAAACCTGAAGCATTGACAAAAAAAGCAACTCACCTTAAGTATTTGTAGTCAGAAAATAAAATGATGAAAGTTAAAGTCAGACAGTGTATTTAAAGTTTTTAAAAAAAGTTCACTACTTACATAGTTTTATGTTTTTCGAGAGAGAGAGAAAAGATTTTTAAAAAAAGAGGCAAAAATAGGATGAGAAATGAGCAGAGACTTACCGTAATAAAAAAGAAGAAAGTATTAAGAGAGTAGATAAAGCGAAATAGGAGATTCAGAAAGAATTAATAGTAAAAAAAAAAAAAGGACACATTAAGTCCATACCTAGTAAAAGGAGTTTAGTGAGAGTAAATAGGAATCAGCGATTTTAAAATAGTGACCAACAGAAAATAATGGAACTTTTTCAAATGCAGATGTCTTTTTTTTCTAGTTTCATACTTCATCTTAATATTGCTACAACTTCGCTGCTTTATTGGGTATGTATATTATATTTTAAATATATTTCACAAAAGATCTTTTCCATCTTGATAAACAGTTTGATAGCAGGTTAATTGGTATGTAGTGATCCTAACCATGGTATCAGTAACAGTCTTTCATCTCCGTCTTATGCTGATAACTATGCTCCCTGTCACTAACTTCAATCTCATAACCCATTCAAATATCACGGATACCTCTAACAATTGATTAATTTTTTATAGGATCCTATCATTTCTAATGATATTTTTAAATAGGGCCCAAAGATGCTTTACTAGATCTATGATGACTAACTGGATACTATCTCTTTCATTTGACGTCTGCTACCGCCCTTCATTTATTCTGGTATAAATGCTAAACCATTCCTTTAATACAAAGGTAGATCAATTTTTTAGAAAGAAGGAAAAAGATGAGACTCAGGTTAATATTTCATCAAAATATTCATGTTATTTTGAGAACTTAAACTGTTTTTCAATATGCACATAAACTCGAAATATTTACTACCAAATCTCTCTCATAATATCTTATTAACTTCACACATGCTCACGTTATAAATAATTAGACCAAATAATAGAGTATCCCATCTTATAAGTCTAATGTTAGTGCTTGTGGACCAATGGTGATCTTAAGTTTGTATTTATATTCTTTATGAAAGACTTAATAGAGTACTTGAATTTTTAGGAGCCTTTTTTTTATGGTAAAGCTATCCACTTTTGTCATAGAAATATGTGTTGTTATAGTTATAGTGAGACTTATCATATGCTAATAGAAATTTCACTTGATCTCTCTGAATATTTTACTAGCGTCTCTTTGATTGCGGTTTCTTTTAAAACCGTCTCTTTGGAAAGATTCAACCTATTTGTTTTTGCTTCAATGGCCCCCGCATAGAGAGTAAGACATGTTATATATATTAAATACCTCAATCATAGTGGTATTGTTTTTCACTAGCTCTTACAAAAAATCATGTAGAGTTTAAATGCTAGTGTTCCGCTCGATTATTTATAAGGTCTTTTAAAATATATACCCATGGTTTTATATAGAGAAGATATTATAGAAATAATGGATTGATAATAAATGAAAACAGTAGTGTATGTTTTTCTAATTATAAAGAGAGCCCAGAATTTCAAAATTACCAACTCCCATCCCCATTCCCATTAATTTTACTTTTAATCATGCCAGTCTGCCTTGTAATACCATTCATTTAATTCAATAGTTTTTTTAGCCATTCATACATGTCTGTGTCTTTAAAGACTTGATGATAACAAGTGGTACAGTGGAGGTCAAAATAATAAGGATAACCTTTTACATTCCGATATGCTTCTGTAATAGAAAACACTTATTCTTTGTCATAAAAAACATACATTAAACACACAGTAAAGACTTCATAATTGAATAGAGTCTAAAGAAGGTTAACAGGATATTATATACAATTTTATTGGGTGGAAACCCTTAGTATTTGGTGTTCTCACCCTTGGCCTTTATAACAGCTCTACATCTCCGCCCCATGCTGGCAATGAGGGTGTCTGTAGTATCTTTGGGAATGTTCTCCCATTCTTCTAACAAGAGCACCTCCAAATCCTGTAGAGTATTTCTTGGAGTCATTCTCTTTCTAATGGCTCTGTCAAGCTCCTCCAATAAACGCACAATTTGGTCGAGGTCGGGGCTTTGTGAAGGCTACCCCTTCATAGTGGCAATGCTCTCCTGTGCCTTCCAAAACCTGGACTGTATAATCTTGTGACAGCTAGCATCATCCTCTTGAAGAACTTAATCCACCTCTGGATTCAGTGCCTTGAATCGAGCCAGCTCAGGGTAGTAGTTATTCTTTAAGATCTCAATGTATCTTCTACTATCTATACTGCCCTTCACAGGCACCCACCTTCCAACACCTCCACCAGAAAAAGAACCCCACACTATCACGCTACCGCCACTAAAATTCATGGTGGGATTGACATTCTTTGGGATCAGCCTCTCCTTTTTTCTTCACACCACCCTAGTATGGTTGTTGGTCTTCATCAACTGGTAATTTGACTCATTGGACCAGATGAATGTTTTCCAGTCTTCCTCAGTCCAATGGAGGTGGGCCTTAGCCTAAGCAAGCCTCAACTTCTTGTGTTTAATAGTGAGAGAAGGTTTATTAACCACCCTGCAAGAAAAAAAGGCCAAGCTTCTTAATCAATTTTCTAAAAGTGTTCATGGACACTTTGGTGGCCATTCCTTGGTGAAGCTGATCCATTGTCTGGAATGAATCTCTTGCCACTTCGCGTCCAACATCACTCTCATACCTCTCATTAAGAATGGGCCTGCGTCCAGTGATTTTCTTGGCCTTGAAGCATCTAGTTTTCTTGTAGCTCTTTACGATACGGGAAACAGACTGTTGACAAACTCCAAACCTAGCAGAAATGGCAGACTGGCTGGTTCCATTGACAGTGGCCTCGTGAGCGATGAGAAAACAAGTAAATTCTTCAGTATCTTTCCCTTTTTCCAAGAGGTCTCATAGACTATTCGGTGGTGTTAGATGAGGTAGACATTAGAGTGGAAAAGCGATAAATGAAGAATGTTTAATAAAAAAAATTTAAGGGTAAAATTATGGTCTGAATTTGAAATTATCCTTATTTTATTGGAAGCCACTGTATACAAGGATTTTATTTGAGAGTAAATAAATAAATATAGTATAATGATTGTATTCTTGTTAATCATTAATACTTGAAGTGGTATGTTTAAAAAGAATTAAAAACTGGTAGTCTGTTATACTCTGATAGATAATCGCGGTATATAATTCTTCTTTTGTATATTGAAAACAAGTATATATCTTGAGGGTTCTATTGTTTAAGGGTATAATTTTTTTACATAATATATCTTTATTTATATTGAATAAAAGAAAAAACTATAGTCTTCATTATTTAAACAGTCATATCTGATTTATACATACAATATTATAACAAGATGTATTTCTACTCCATAGAATTCACGTTTATATATATTTTAAAAAATAAATAGACATTCATCTCTGTAAAGAGTATTATCTTTTCTAACTAATCTTTAGGAGGAATCATTTTTCGTGTTATCTTATGTGGAAAAGAACCAAAGTTTAGTATTTAACTCATTTGTGTTCGATAAAAGGGGACTATATGTTAATCAAGGTGTCGTAAAGACATTTATCATAATTGACATCATAACCCTTTTGGAAATATCAACTCCTACTATTAAACTGAAAAGGAGATGCCATCAAATACTAATGGATGATGATAGTTTGTAGTATTCAATGGTATACCCCTGAAGCTAAATACTAGTAGTAGAAAAGTATAAAAGACATAGCAATACCAAATAATAAGCAGCAGAGTTTAACTACCTGTTAACTGACCGGGTTTCCTTTGGACTAACAATCCATTGACGACGAATATCACAAAATAATTTCTTCATTAAGTAGGTCTAGGATTAAGACAATTATCACATCTTAATACATAGTACCCACAAAAACCTCTTAGATAATTCAAGATAAGGTTTCTTTTCCTAAAAGATTTTTTCTTTAGTTTACTTCTTGTGACTGATCAGAACTGTTCCATTGGATTTTACTTGATGTTTACTTTAAGACTAAGATCCAAAAAAAAAAGTCCTAACCTTTTTCCTGTTTTTGTCCCAATCATTTTTCAATTAATATTCAAATATTTAATTTTATCTTGTCCCAAACATTTCTCAAAAGGTATCCCAATATTCCAATAGTTGAGTGGCACATTCAACTCGAGTATGCTATTCATTGTGTAAAAAAGAAATAGAAAAAAAGGTAAGCGTATGATATGTTCCGACTATAAGGATATTCCACTTTTTTGTAGTGATGGCGTGACAGAGTTGTTTTGGATAAATATATTTTACCAGAAATAGGATTAACATCATCAATTCCTTTGTCGTCAATGGCTTGTTAGTCCAAAGGAAACCCGGTCAGTTAACAGGTAGTTAAACTCTGCTGCTTATTATTTGGTATTGCTATGTCTTTTATACTTTTCTACTACTAGTATTTAGCTTCAGGGGTATACCATTGAATACTACAAACTATCATCATCCATTAGTATTTGATGGCATCTCCTTTTCAGTTTAATAGTAGGAGTTGATATTTCCAAAAGGGTTATGATGTCAATTATGATAAATGTCTTTATGACAATCAACAATATATTTCATTGATAATACAATTTGATATTGAGGTATTCTATAAAAAGAAATAGAGTTAAATACTTTGAGAAAGGGGTGTGACTTCTCCATCTGTTTGGATGTTCCTTAAAGACATGGTATATCATTAGTAAGTAGAAAGACACCAACGTCATTATAAAAAGTCGCATATTAGTATAAAAATGTAGAAACTACATTATTAATAAAGGACCTTGACTTGAGTAGCTGCCTATAATTATAAACAAGTATTATAGACTTTGTAGACTTGGGTAGTTGGCTGTTTCCTGTTCTCAACTTGTTTTCTTTGTGCTTCTTTTGGCCTTGAGAATTTCAGCTTCATTGTATATCTGTACTATAATGAAAATAAAACATGGCTTGTATCATTTAAAGTGGCCTTGTGAACAATGAGACAACAAGTGAGGTCGTCAATATTTTGTTTCCAATTTGAAATCTACTTAAGATTGTGGATTCTCAATGGATACTTGAGTTCTAAACTGTGTTTTGGGGGATATAAAAGACCCAGATTATTTTTCATACTTCATTCATTAATACAAAAAAAAGCTTCATCAAAACATGTCTTATTTCAAAAAAAAACTACCCCTGAAGACTGGAATTTTATTGAGGCTGTTAAAGCCACTCTAAAAGAGAGAGAATACAGTTCATATAAGCAACTTTTTGATTATATTCGAACTGATTTAGAACGATTTGACAATAAAACTGCTATTGATTGGAAGCAAGACTGGACGGTAAGCCGAGTACTCTTATCACAATTAGAAGCAAAACTCAATATGAATTCTTTAGAGTATTACTCAAGATTATTTACTAAGTTTTAATCCCACAACTGCTACATCTTCTTCCAGCCAGTCGAAGTAAGCACATAGCTATCTCTTGTTATGAAAATTAAAACTAACTTTATGCCTATTCTACACAACACTATTTTTAAGTGTAAATCTTGCTTCAGCCATTACTTCAAGCCTCAAAGATACTGATCATGAAGATGTTCCTTTGGCTTATCCTGTAATTATTTGTTTGATTTTTTTAAAAAAATAATATACGCAATATTCACTCACTATACCAATAATAAATGTCATATTTTGTATAGAAGAAAAGGTAATACACTCTCCATTTTATATATTATTATATAATTACTGAAATTAATCTTTTATAAACTCATAGATATAGTAGCCATTGTGTCAGTGAACATCCTATTACTAAGAAACAAAAGTCTTCAGAAACAAAGTAATATCTTCAATATTGCTATAAACTCAACCAGATTTACAGTATTAATGAACTCTTATTAATTCTGTAGTGTATCAGAAGAACATCAAATTTCTTCACAAGAATCACAATATTCTTTGTACACAATTGATACGGAATCTACTGAAGTGAGCTTTGACAGAATGTGCCCTTATGTAAGCAAATTGACTTATAAGATTACCTTTTATAAATTGTTTATTTATTGAGCTATATACTAAACTACTGTTTACTGTAGTCTCTTTTCAATGAGGAAAATATTAGTAGAATCTGCTTTGATTTCAGAAATGAGTGCCTGAAACAAGAGCTGGTCTATGAAAAGCTGCCAGATGTTAAGAAAATGGCGATAAACCATGTCTACTTGCTAGATCAAGACACAACAAAATCGGCTATTCATGTGCAAAGTGAAATTTATTCTCAATTCAAACTAAATGAATTTTATCCTCTCTTAACAAGAGAAGATATAGAAACCATCACTCTTGTTAATCAAGTACGTGTAGACAAAAAACCAGGACATTGTTTGCTTAGTGTTTTTTTTTCATATTTAATAGAATCTCAATCTCAACCACAAAGACAACGCGATGGATATAGCATCGAATTATTTGGCCAGAGATAATAGGAATTTAGTAGCAAAAATAATGTATAGTCTGTAAGTGGTCAATTTCTCCTATTTCCATTCGATAATAGTCATATGAGTCTCTCCTTCATAGGCTCAACAGCTATGACATTGCCGAGGGAATGCATATGAAAGACGAATCAATATTTATTGAAAGATCATTAAATCCTTTTTTGAATGCAATTTTCCCTGTCGGTGGCACTCTGATCAGAGATGGGTAAGTACTACAGTATTCATGGTATATATCAATATATACTCATAACTATCTGCATTATGTAGTCACTTTACATTTTTAATAGGAGACAACAACCTAAAGCCTGATGTAAAGTACAGTGCTAGAGTTGGCTCGAGCATGCTTGATTTCTTAGTATTTGAGATCAAATCTCCAAAGTCAGCTGCTAAGGATGATCTGTTTAAGCTGTCTTTGGAGATGCAGCTAATGATCAATCGTATGGTTGAGAAAAAAGTCAATAAGCCCGTCGTCTATAGAGTTGTTGGACAGGATAGAGTGATGAACAGAATACTATGAAAGAGAAAATGACTAACTCTTGAAGAATAGGCTTTGACTATGACATCTACAGAATGGAACTAGTTGCCCCATTCATTTATTTGATGATAAAGGCACGCTCATTCCACCTTCCCAGAACCACATACGACCTGACAGTGGCCCTCACAACCATACCTGCCCTGATGCAACTTCAACAGTTGACATATAATCAAGTAATCAAGGCAAGAACAGAGCTTGGGTCTGGAGAAAGTGAACAGACTGGCTGGACCCGATCTCCATTGATTGCTTTAAAATCAACACAATAAATATAACTATTGAGTGCATTAGCTGTCTTCTCTTGATCAATGTCAGTCCTCAAAATATGAATATGATTCAGGCTCAAATAGACATGAATAAGGGTATTGCATTCAATATTAACTACTTCTATAGTGTGAGGTTTCTTTGCTCCAAGATGTGGAAGTATGTTTATTCTTGCGAAATTGGCACTGTCTTGTATCTATATCAAATGTCTTGCTATTTCTAAATAAGACTGATATAACTTCTTTTCATTCTACATGAGAGAGTCTAAGTTTATTATTTTATTTTATTTTATTTTATTTTATATTATTTTATATTATATTATATTATATTATATTATATTATACCATGAACACTTCCAGACCCTTTATCAATAAAACATACCCAAACAAACTGTACTCAGAGATCCAATATGGGCGTATACACATCTTCCTCTTTATTCATGGCACTAAACAGTACATTAATATTCTTTATGGAGTGACTATACTTTTCAACTGTTCAACACCCATAGACTTTATTAATCTATCTACTTGAAAATGCAAAATCAAACAAATAAGTTTGATGTAGAAACACTCAGTTCAAAATGATTAAGTCAGTGAATCAATACCTTGAAGGCAGATTCATTATTCTTTAAATTGATTTGAAAGCTAATTAGATAGTATCCTTGATCTATTTACTTTTACATCTATTGTATTGGACCCTATTTACATGAGCAAAAGTATCTTTTTTTTTGTAGCAAGTCCTTTGTCAGTTGAACTATGCCTTGCTAAAGCTTTATCATCTCAAAAAAGCAACCCACTCTTCTCTAAAGTCCGACCATCATTTCAAAATAATCATCCAATGGACGGTGGGTTCACTGTACAAACCACTACCCTTCAGATCCACCAAAATCCACGTCACAACTGAACAGGGCAGAAAGAAGGTTTGCCTTTTTGAGCTTTCCCCACATTCTTACTTAGCAGCATGGAGTTTATGAGTGCTTTGGGCTCGCAGGAGGACGCTTCTCGGCCCTCTCTGTTTGAAGTGGTAGCTCAGGAGAAGCTGAGAGAGCTCCTACAGCCTGCAGTTCAATATGTGTTGGCTGTAAGTGCACTGTAGAAAGAGAAAGAGAGTATAGAAAGAGTATCTCTATAGGTAGGTGGACTCTATTGACAGCTACTCTTTCTCTTGTACATACACTCCTCTCTAGGTGTCTGCCCAACGCTATCCAAGGCTACTTATTCGCATTGTCAACCATCACGAGGAGTTTTATTCTCTTTTCATGTTCTTTGTAGAAAGACACTACCTGAAGGGGTGGGGTAGGTAGTGACTACGGTTGTTGTTATTGACACTCAAGGGGGTTCTTTTGCCGAGAACTTTTATGGTCTAAAGAGAGTGTCCACAGCCACTATGGACAGTGCTCCCCAATTCACACTCAAGGAACAGAAAACACCCCTGCTATTACCCCACCAGGTGAATAAGTCCCTGCTAATGTTGGTGGGTGTGCCTTATATCAAGAGCCGTCTTGATCTTCTTTATCAGCAACTCTCGGGGGGACAGTCTGCTTCTCTGCTTGGAGTGAATGAACAGGAAGAGATGGAGGCGGATGAACTGAAAAGCGAGGCAACAGCACCAAAGAGGAAACTTGCCATCCGATTGAAGCGTCTCTTTCGTTTGTTGTATCCTTACCTGCACTTTGTGTATGGTGGATCTCATTTAGTATATCAAATGGCATATCTCTTTGGCAAATCCAGATACACCACGCCTTGGTTGCATTGGGCAGGGTTAGAAATGAAGCGTATGAGTGGAGCAGACTATGTAAGCATCTCCACTGAATGAATGACTCATCCAACGCCACCTACAGCATGCCTATGAGGAGAAACAGGCTGGCCTACAGAAAGCCAAGCTTCTTTCCCCTTTCAGCCATCCACTGCAGGCCCTTTCTGCTGTATTGGGTAAAAGCATTGAGTTTCTCAAGGTGCTGCTCCCCATGTCTATTTTCTTCTTCAAGTTCCTCGAGTGGTGGTATGCTTCTGAATTCGCACATGGAAACAACAAGAGCACTCAGAACACTGTGACAATGGCACCCCCACAACCCATAGAGGCAAGTCATGAACTCTCCAAGCGAATAACCCCATGCATGTATTCTACTCTACAGCCTGATCCTAGAGGGATTGCTCTTCCAATCACTCCCAATACATGTCCACTGTGCTTATGTCAGCCTATTGTCAATCCCACTGCTCTTTTCTCGGGCTATGTATTCTGCTATACATGCATCTATCGCTATGTAGAAGACAATGAACGATGTCCTGTCTCGTGGCAGAGAGTGTCCCGAGGAGTACAGGATCTCACTAAGATATATGCAGACACTCTTCCATAGTTCTTTCCACAATTATTATCTCTTGTACTTGTAAAAACAATGTTTATTTGATGGCTGTCTATTTAATCAGAGAGAAAGAAGTTCCTTTTCATATATTCTGATGAGCTTATTAGATCTTTCCGAAGATTCACTAGAAGATTCACCAAAAAATGGCTCAATAGCTGTCTTGACAGTAGCATTAAACAGTTCTTGAATGATATGCTGTAGCTGGGATCCTGTCTGCTTAAAATCAGGGAACTAAGATAATAGTAAGTTTATTCGTCTCAGTCATAAAGTAAATATAGTGGATAACTTACTGCATTGGCTTCTAAAAAGTACACGTTCATCTCTTCATCAATGAGAAAGTCAATACCAAATAGTTCAAATGCATTGGGAAGGGCCTGGAAGGTCGTCATTTCACTCACACAGGCATCAAATACATCTGCCAATATAAGCTGCATGTTTTTAAAGGCCTTGTCCAGATCCTTCTTTTCCACACCCATCTTTTCCAATTCCCAAAAGAGACGCACAGAAGTCTCTTCGTTGAAGTCTGCCTCTTCTGTTTGTAAGCAAGTGTTGGTGAGGTGAGATAAAGTGTCTGAGAGATGATTGAGATCGTATTCCTTATGAGCAAACAAAGCAAGCATATCGTGGTAGAGATAGACCTTAATATTGGAGACAGCCAAGACATAGGCTCTGACGTGGAATTTACGCTGCTGGATCAGTAGGGGATTATGGATATAGCGTTGAATGACCCATTCTCTGACTTGCATGAGGTCTTCTTCGTCTTCACTGTCACTGCCATTATCACCCTCACTGCCATTATCGTCCTCACTGTCACTGTCCTGCTCCTTTGTAAAAATGGCCCGGAGTTGTTGCATAGAATCAAATACAACAATACCAGCTGCCTTGTTAGCCATACTTGGCTTGATAATAAAGACATGCTTCTTCTCATCTTCCCCCATTTGTTCATTCTGTATTAAATCCCTCTCCACCTCAAACACCTCATTCATTGCTTCTTCAAAATAATCTTCATGATCCAACTCAAACTGCCATGTTTCTGGTATGGCCTGCTGAAGAATACTCTGAGGGTATTTGGAAAGATACTTTGTTATATTATAAGCCAACTGTGATTTACGGATCAGTCCTTTACGAATACAATACGCATTGGCCATGCTTGTACTTGTATTTCGAGCAAGATGCATCCAATTGATCTGTTCATATTCTAACCACTGAAGAGATATCTGTGGCGAATCCAAGTCTGCTTCTGTGTTTTCTTCTGTCACATCCTCATTGGTACTCCACTTTAGAGTACTCTTCTCGAGTGCCTTTACAACAGCCCCCTTGGTATAAGGCTCGTCTAAATGAGCAAGGGCATAAAAGACGTCTGACATTAAGAAAATAAAGAAAAATGCTTCTGTTGATGTTGATTATTTTTTTTTACTGTCACATGAACTGCCATGGAAACAGTATTCTACTTATTTTTTCTTTTTATAGTAATAATGCTGCGTCGATGATATAATATCTAGGTGGCGCTCTAAATACTTCAAGGATTGACTGGGAATGAATTTACTACATGATAGGGTATGATTGGCCAGATAAAGAACAGCGTCCGTCGGAGTTGTTTCTTCACCACTGCTTTGCCTGTCATCAGTCCAGTGAACACAGCTTATCACAACTCAGTGGCCTTTCTGATGTTACTTCTCCAAAGGTCTTCTTCCTCTTGCCTCACAAATACCTACCAAAATAGGTTATTTTGGAGGTAAGGTCACATTTAACTGAGAAAAAAATAAAATGAAAAGGGCAGTGGTGAAAATCCACCTCTTTCTTCTACTATTCCTTTCTCTTTTTTTTAAATCTTCTTTTATATACTACATAGAAAACCATGCAAGTCTCACATAATGCAAGTGTATCACGCATAAACTATGGACATTTGTTTCGATATGACCAAATACATACACCACAGCCACTTGAATCACAGAATCCTCATAGCCACACCTCCCTCTCTACAAGTGATGGGGAGTCAGAAGAGTCAAAGAGCCACAGGACAATGGATATGATTTCTATTTTGAAACATAAACTAGCTGTCCTCAATGAACAGCAGAATGCTATTGTGGCGGAGAAGAAGAGTGCATGTGATATTAGAGATAAACATCTGGCTCAACAGTCTACTTACAGAGAAGAGAATGAACAGCTGCGTCTTTCCATGGACAGACTGGGACTAGAGATAGACATGAAGCAGGAGCTTATCGATGCACTGAAGAGTTCAGCCAACGAACAAAAGTCCCGGGCCTCCACAATTCAATCCACAGCAGAGAAACAGCGCCAAAGTGCAGGTGAAATGCAGAAAAAGATGGAAGAGTACAAGCAGGCCATTCTTTCTGCTAAAATGAGAGTGGTTCAAGCACAAGCACAGACAGAAGCCTTGAAGGAGACACTGCTAGGATCAGAAGAACATCATATACGTCAAATGGAAGCCCAGCGCACAATGGTGGAACTGTTGAGCAGTGTGCAGGAGAAAGGACAGGCCATGACGGTTAAACTGCAGCAGGCCAAGGAAGAACTGCAGCAGAAACAGAAAGTACAAGCGAGTCTTCTTGAGTACATAAAGACCATGGTACAGAAGACAGTGGAGTTGAATGACACAGAAAAAGATGCACTGCAATCGACACTGGCTGAAGTATCTCGACAGGCAGCTTCCTGTTTAGAGTCAGATAAGACAATGCAAAGCGCTGTGAATGACTGTAAAATTGAGGTAGAGCAGCTTGTTGATCGAATTCAAAAGGCCCAAGACTAAATGAGACAATCGTACACATTAGCAGGACGGCAGCTAGTTAATATCTATTCAGTACTACATTCCAATTCCTATTATTTAATTATTATTTATTATTTTGGGTATTATTGAAGCATGGTTATTTAAGTACCACAACCATTGAAACACTGTTATTATTGAAGCATTGTTATTCAAGTACAACTAAACGGAACTTTATGAAATACTCGGTCAATTAAATATCTGGATGGATTTGTTCTTATTTAAGGGTTGCTTGATCATAATTCTTCTTTTATAAAGTCATAAGGCATGGAGTTTGGGTTCTGAACAGAAGAAAGAGAAAAGAGTGTTTATTTTTTAGTCATCTGTAGAGGAAGTGTCTATCATTGACATTCATCACCATCTGATATCTCCGCCTCCATGCTGGGGATAGAAAGTATCTGTCCATTCCCTGGGGCTTCCTTCTCATTCTAGCACTAGTGCGATCTCTCAACCACTGTCGATAGATATCAATGGCAATGGAAAAGAGTTCAAATGCACTAAATTTATTGCTGATAGTTATAACTATTTGTGTGTTATTAAAAGTTATTAGCAATGTTGGGTATATAGTTATTGCATAAATTGTGACTAACTAAATATATTATATCGAATAGAATAAGTAGTCTTACAAATAAATGTACTTTTGATAAATAAATAGACATTGGCATTGATTTTACATCTGCAGGTAGTTCAATAATAAAAAGAAATATGAATGAGTCACTTTATAACATTGCAATGGATTCTTTCCAAGTAGGCCCAGATAAGCTCGGTGGGATTCATATCTGAGCCTTGTACTGAGCCTACTGTTCAATGAGTTTACAAGGACACCAAAACCTTAACATTAAGTCCCGCACATTAAGATAAAAGAGTCGTTGTTAATGTAGTATCCCATACCATGTCGATGGTGGTGAATGATTATTAATAATAATAATAATAATAATAAAAGGACAGTTCTGAGAAGAGGCTATGTCATCTGTCACTCACTGAGGCCTGCACTCTTTCTCTTATCTCTCCTTTATGCTATACAATAATTTATAGGAAGATGTATAAGGACATCTGCCCTAGACATACTTTTTATTTATTTTTATTTTTATTATCGTCATGGATATAACAGGAACTTCCTTCATGAGAATGTTCTTTGCACTGACTGACACCATGTCTTGTCTTTGTTCCCTGTTTAAAAAGGCTCTCCCATGCAGTTTCTAAACAGACATGACCTACCTAAACAAAGAGAATACCCCTGTTTACCCTACATATCCTTCCATGGTTTGATGGACTCTATTATACCATCCTCTTTATACATGAAATTAAACAGATGAAGAATAGCCAACAGCTAAGCCTATTGAATACTATATTACAAAATACACTCCTTAACTAATTGAATTCCCACATGAGTTCATTTGGAAACAGGTGTTGATCTTCATTTACGCTGTTGGATATACTGTCTTGTCACTCCATTAATGTCTGTTAAACCTCTTTTTAGTAGAATTGGTAGAGTATATAGCGATATTTAGCAGTGTAAAGAATAAAATAAATACTAAAGATGAAGTAGAATAAACTAGTAGACATAAATAATTCAGATCCATATACATAGGATCATGTCTTCTTGGCGGAAGTATCATACTTAGCGTATTTTGGCAGGGGCGGGTGAAGGAGAACGAGAACGACGACCAAAGTTCTCAAACAAAGAGAGACGGTTGAGCTTCTTGTCTACTCTGTCCATCTTGTCTGTCTCTGTTTTCTCCTTTTCCTTTTCCTTTGGTTTCTCTCTCTTTGTCTTTCTCTCTCGTTCATCTTCATCAGAAGAAGAGTCACTCGTGCTTGATTTCTGACTACTGGCGTTGGTACCATTACCAGAGCCACTCAGTCGTATTAACCCACTCAGGCGGTTTTTCTTTGTCTTGTTCTTCTTGATCTTGGCATCTAGACGCACAACTACCACAGGCACAGGAGAATGCTGTAGGCAGTACCTTGAAACACTGCCTAATAACAATTTTTTAAAGTCTGACAATCCACGAGTACCAACAATAAGGAGAGAAGGTTGGTACATAGCAATCTATCATCAACATCAGTGGGTACCTGTGTCTTATGAAAAATGAGATCCTTACCATGTCCTGGATTGTCTCTTGAACTTTGCCAATAACAAACTCAATAATAACACTGATCTTGTGAATACCCAAAGAATGAGTACACTCAAGGATTCTCTTATTCTTCGGGATAATGTCATTATCCACTTACTCTTCTTTCATCGCTGCTACTAGCCATGATCTTCTCCATTACAAGGCTAGCCGTCTGTTTGGCTTGTTCCTGCTCGTATTTTAGTAGGGGGGCTTTTATCTCTGTTGGTAGGGCATCCTAGTAAGTGCTGAGCTAGTATTGTTATGGTGCTTACCTGTGGGTTCTAATGTAATAACACGCAAGACAATGAGCTCATCACCATCATCCATAACCTCCTATGAGATGACTAATATCAGCACAGTCCATACACTTTGCTTATGATTCTTACATCATTGGCCCACTTCAAGGCAAACTCACTGTAATTTGCTAAATCAGTAGCAATGATAAACGTTCGGGTTCTTCTTGTTCGTTTATAACCATGTGTTTTTCCTCTTAGAGTGAATGAATAGTTCCGAAGGTCTTTGTGTGTCATTATATCAAACGATACTCTTTTAATGTATTTGGAGTCTGTTTTTGATTCATTCTCAATGGCCAGCATGTTTATGGAAAAAAAAGATATATAGAATCAATGGCTAGAGTGTCTTTATGATTCGCAAACGCAGTAGAAAGAACAAAGAGCGAGAAAAATACATTATATACTCCGAAGAGATGCTCATTTACAAACAAAAAACCCGTACGACACTACACACCAGGAGATTTCTCTGGCCTTTTATCAGTGACACAATCATCCCTTTACGTCCGAAAATATTTTGCCCTTTTATGGAACTGTGTTTAAAATCAAAAGGTCTGCGAGTATCTAAACTATTATTTCTTTTTGTGGATACCTCAATATCAAATTATATTATCAGTAAAATATATTGCTTATGAATAGCATTGTTTATTGTAATAGTATAGATAATACTATATAGCTATAGCTACTGCCCAAGTGCATTCCTTTATAGCAATAGAATATACACCCTAGATACCCTCGACAGTATAGAAGACCACCTGAGACTGACTTGAAAGGAATCTTTACTTGCCTAATCACAATACAATGAGTGTCTTGTGGAATACAATGATATCAGACCCAGATGAAGACGCTGCTTACCTTTTTACCTCAAGAACAGCCTTTGATGGTGTCTATCACTTCCTTCTATTGTTTCACTGTGTTAATAATAGCATATTACCTTGCTTCTTTATGCTCATCTTGACGAGTACTTAAATATTAAGTTGTATAGACAGTGTTGGAAATAACAAAAGGAGGGGATTATCAAAACAGATAATAGTTTTTCTTTCTCTATTTTGATATATTACACTTTAGCCTCTTCATTCCTACAATCAAGTCAAACAATTCACACTCTATCTGTCTTAGGTCTAAAGAACAGTATTAGAAATAATGTCTTGTTTTCACTAAGTACTATTGTTAATACCAGTTACAATGAGATAGTTGTTGAAGTGATTATGACTATTTAGTCAATGTTTATACTAGTTTGCTATTTCTTTCTTTTTTTACTATGAATTTAATGAGATGTTATTATCGTATAACTTTGATCCTTATAGCTTGAAATACGTATATGAGTAGACCCAAATTCATACTATATAACTTTATAAAAATATATCTTTTATTCTGTAGTAAAGGGCACTGCGGTTATCAACAGGACCACTAGAGAGATGAATCTGTAGTTGTTTCGTCTCTAGCAGGGACAACGAAATAGAGTATTGGATACAAAGGCTAGTCTAGGGAAATCAAAGAGGGTACATGAACAGGAACACAACACACGATTTGATCACAATGAGTAACTAGGCAACTGTTCTTTAAGCAATTCTTTTCTTTCTAAAATGTTGTTGTAGTCTGGATTACTTTGGTAGCTTTGATTAAGTAAATGACTTGTGAAGTTTCGATTTGTTCTCAAGATCTACCACACTTATAACACAGACAGCCTCACTGAGGTATTAGTAAATTTCAACAGTATCCGCACTTGCCAAAGTTGTGGAATTGTTTAGAACAGAGATGTGAATGCATCAAAGAATATCTATACAATTGCAGAAGAGGGATTAAATGGTCCCCACCTACCAGCTCCATTCTGTTGAGAAGAATAGATATTTGTATTCATATCATATCATATCGCCACATCGAAAGTGGTTTCCTTTGGGATTCAGATATTTACAGGTAAATCTACATAGTTTTTATTTGTTTAAAAACTAACATAAATACATCTTAATTTATTTTTGCTCCTTTTCAAATCGATTTGTTATTTTTAACAGTTGTATTTCGACTATTTCCTTTTATATCCTAAAGATCTCCTGGTGTGTAGACTATTTCTTATATCCCATCTCCAGTGGGAAAAACCCCCTTTTTCTTCTTCTTCATGTTTTTCTAATGTTTGTTAAGCTTAATCATTAAATTTAAAATAAAGAATGGTTCAAATAATACCAAGCATCTGTTGAAAGTGAAAAAGCTTCTATTGTTTATTCTTCACTGAGAAATCGTCATAAATCGTAAGACTTGTATTCAGTTTATTTGAGTCTCAGAATAAAACTGCTTTTTGAGACACTTTTACAGACACTCTACACACCAGGAGATATTTCTGGCCTTTAAGAGGTGATATATCCTTCCTTTTACGTCACAATAAAAAAGTTCCCTTTTATGGAGCTATGTTTAAAATCAAAGGTTTGCAAGTATCTAAATAATTGTTTCTTTTTGTGGATACCTCAATATCAAATTGTATTATCAATAGAATATATTGTTTATGAATAAAATTGTTGATGGATACAATTGTTTGTTATAATAATATAGCTAATAATATACTATTACTATAGCTACTACCCAAGTACATTCCCTCATAGCAATAGAATTTACACCCTAAAAGCCTTATACTTTGTTCTTGGGAGATAGAGAACCATGCTCAGGAGTATACCCTAGACAGCCTAGACACCTTAGACATTATGGAAGGAAAAAGACCACCTGAGACTGACTTGAGAAGAGAATTGACCTATCTAATAACAAAAGAGTATATTAGTGATAGTTCAATCAAGAGAGATGGTATGCTTACCTTGTACTTAATAACTGTCTTGAGAATAATAAGCTATATATTATCTATTAGTAAAAGAGTCAGTACTATGTCTTGTGGATTACATTAAACTCAAGCCTAGATGAAGATACTGCCTACCTTTTTATCACTAGAATATCCTCTAGTGGTGTCTATTACTTCCTTCTATTGTTTTATCTTGTTAATAGTAGCATATTATGTTAAACAATAAATCCAGTGACTGAGCCACAATATCAGTTTAATTGTAAGGTCAATACTTATTGCTAAAATAGGCAGGTAAAGTTTGAAATATAGTATTTAAAGAGCGATAATACTTTTATATCCCAGGAATCTTTGGGTGTGTACTAAATTGTTCAGGAAAACATATTTTCTTAAATAATATCTTTTTTCTAACACCTAATGTTCACTTTACTCAGTTACCGAAGGACAAAGATGCCGGTTCATCAATTAGAGCATTAGACAATATTGATAAATTAAATAAATAGTATAGTAATGATAAAATCTGTCAACATTAATATCTATATAATGTTGAGCAAATACAAATCTTAGAAGCATATAGATTTCTTGTAAGAGTGGCTATAAATAGAGATATCTAACAAAGATAAAGGGGAATGGGATGATAACGAACAGATGTATAGCTCAGTAATCTTTAATAAACTAGACAAGTGATATGCTTGAATAGGTGTATAGAAAAATAATGCAACGAGTATTGAGAGAACTAAGGTTGAATGATCTGATAGTAATAGAAATAGAGCAACGGACAAGCTTCGATTTTTCAATACAATCCATCTCGTTAGAAAGCCCAATGCTTCTAACAAAGCAACTAGGAATAATTACAAAAGAAACTCTCATTTATTCAGTAGTAGAGAAATACATACTTAATTCTACTTTTCTGGGCTTAATATTATGGATTCAATGATGAGATCGTTACTTCAACTTCTAAAGAAGTGACATTTGAGTCAGCCAGTTACTAGTCCCACTGATCTACATCACACCTGTTTAATCTTACTTGGAGTTCAATCAGAAGATTGGTGTCAACGCACTAATGTCGAGAGGGGTTATAGTGCCAACACCAAAGAAGGATGTATCTTACTAATTGGTCTGTGGCCAACGATTTTCAAAGATTCACAAGGATCGACTCGTATTCTCTAGTATGTTTAAACAGAAGAAAGCCGATGTACTTCGTTTCTCTGTTGGTTCTGAGTTGTCTCTGAATATTCAGACGAATAGTGTGGCACTAATTGAAGTCATTGAATACATGTCAATATTCACACTCATGCCATACCCATCATACACAACCATCAAGAATAGGATCCCATCTCGTATCTTAAGTGTGTATCTACACTATATGTCTCACTCGACCCTGCCTGTTTCCAGTTCAGAGATGGGCTTCATTGCCACTTGTCTGGTCGCCCTGATGACACTTATATTAGATGAAAGAGTATTCATTAAATGATAATATAAAGAAAATAAATAAAAACTTACTTTTAAACACACTTATTGAAAACTCATCTACTTTTTAATATAGACACTATGTCTGAGATATTTCAGAAAGAGAATAGAAGTGCTATGGACCAGGCCATAATCGGGCTTGACCTGTTTTGTGTGTGTGTGTCTCAAGCAGAGCAAAAATAATAGTGTTAAGATTGATAACAGTGAAACCTTTGATTTCTAAAAGGCGGCTAGACACGAAGTTACTTATAGTCTAATACAAGAACAGCCTAGAAAGTTATGGTAGTGTCTGCTGGTAATTAAATAATCTCACTATTATTCAGTAAAGTTGATGTTTTTCTTTCTCAAGAAGCAATTGTTTGCCTAAAGGAAGTTGTATAGCTTGTTCGAGTATCAGATTTCCATTTGTTTGCGCTGTTATTCTTCTAAAACAGGTATTTTCTCTGCTACCTCTGTTATGTTCAGGTACATCGACCTGTTTAGCAACGATTGCTCATTAATTCACCTCTCTAGAATAATTTATTATTATTACAGTATCTGATACTATATCATCGTGTACATTGGTTGTTGAATATATCCTTTTCAAATACAATCAGAATGTCAATGTTGATAAACACAAATAAAGATTCCTACCAACAGTAGAAATTTACCAAACCTACATTATGCATTAACCACAAAATTAGTGTCAGCAGTTTTCTATCTCAAGCGTCTTTACACTCAATAAGTTGCTGAAGCAAAGGAAGAAGTAATATATTCCCGCCCTTGGTACAGAAGATTTCTTGGTAAAAATAAAATATAAAGAATCCGCCACAAAGATATTAGAAAGAGGATATGAGTATATAGAGTTGAGCTTAGTTTAGCTTAAAAGATCTAGAGTAGAAAGGATAAAGAAATCTAAACATTTTATATGAGAAATAAAACACAGCTTGGAGAGCATATACCACTTCTTTGTTTCGGCAACTTATTGAAAATTGAAAATTGCTCACATCTCTGTTAGTGTAAATTTAACTAAAGATGTTTATTAAATAGACTTTTGATCAAGACAATCTTAAGATTACAGGTCAACTCCAGTATTATTCGCAGGATGTCTTATAACAAGTGAATACCGAGTCAATACATTTCATTCTTCTTCTAAAGTAAGATAATCCGAACACCAAGAGCTATAGGAAACAAGTTACATGACATAAAAAGGAGTGTGAGATGGAGCAGTCTGACTACCTTACCTGCCTGGGTGTCCTAGAAGATGTCTGTTTATTATTAGCAACTAGTAAATTGGCAGTGTCACTGTAGAACTAGAAAGCAAGACTATAACCTGTAACTGTCTACAATAATAATAATAAAAAGGCTTTGTTCCCCGTGAACTAGTAAACTACGATCAAACAATATAGGCTTCAATTACAAGGCAAAGATTAGTACTTGTGTTTGTCATGTTTCTTTTGTGTGTTCTATCTCACATTATCATCCCCTTAATAACCTATACCTTTCACACGTTCTCTATATTTTGGTGGAGCTACATACCACGTTCATTACACTATATCTCACATCAATCAAGACATCCCCCACGTCTTCCCTTGTGTGCAAGATACCAAGTCAGTAGCCAACCCTCACAAGGCTCTACATGTCTTCAAGAGGTCCTTCAGTGCCCAAATATATATCTTAATGTCACAAAGCGTGTGAATGTCTTTTTGGGTTTTTCGATTGATTGAGACAGTGTGATAAACTTCAATTTTATTTTTATACAGGTCTATTCAATTTAGTTTTTTCTTTCTCTTAAACAAGTCGTCATATCTCGCCCATATACAAGTCAACAGTCTACTGTTCTGTACCATGGTCTGAAAGGTGAAGACACATATTAAGCTATTATATTAATTAACATTTGTTTTTATTTTAAATATATAAATCAACCCAACACAGGCCGTTGGTACGGAAGAGGTAGTCAGACAGCTCTTGTGGAGTTTTGATTTGGCCACTATGGTTTGTACTTTTTAAATTCAAGATGTTCTATACAGTTATCGCAGTACTTCCTATAGTACTTCTGTAATTCATAATACATTACACCATAAAAATAATAATATATTCTTTTTTAATTCTCTCTCTTACTCTTGCTATATTCAAATGTAGGTTAAATAAGAAATATTCACTGTCTATTTACTAATTTATTATGCACCAATTATATATTGCTAAAAGTGCGTCAATAATATATGAATAAAGTGTAGTGGCCAATAAAAAGCAGTCCGATTTAGCTGACATCACACCAGTCAAAGATTTTGATTCTCAAACATTTAAGACGAATTTACCTAAACGCGTTTGGATCCTTCAAGTAAGAATACAAAAAATATCCTTCATCAATGAAACAAACTCAAACAAAGTATACTCATAAATCCAATATGAGTAAAGACTCGTCTATTAAACTAGTCAGGGTGTCAAAAAACACGGTTATAATCTCTCTGGAGTGACTCTGCTTCTGCATTTCTTGTGTTTCCTAGGTTCCATAGTTCGCTACGGGGAGTTATGGTTCAAGACGTGCGCTACGGGGTGGGTCGCAGTGATGTTGAATAAAGGCAGTCTCTGTCTTCCGTCACTGTCTAGAAAACAGTGTCCTAGGCATCTTCATGTTCAATGAAGAAAGTTATTGGGGCCAAGACGTGCAGTTGTATAGTCACTTGTCTCAACTTGAGGAGCTATAGTTCGCTACGGGGGGCTATAGTTTTGGGGCTGCGCTACGGGATGGCTCCGGTACGGTTTGATGGACACTTTGCCACCAAGAGATGATTACAACCTTGCTGTTTGGTCAACATTTGGCTATCACGAAAACCATGTCATGTATCTCAACTCATGTAAGTATCTTGTCGGTAGTATTTATGCAAAAGAGAGCTCACTGGTTCCATGTATGTGTATGTGTATGTGTATTTGTATACACCAGGCACTGCATCCTCTGTATCTATGTCTGTCCACTGCTTGCTCTGCAGACCACACACATCCAATGCAATATCCAACATGGGCGCAAGACACATCTTTTTATTTATTCAAGGTGCCAATGAACATGATTCTACTCTCTCTGGGGTGACTGCATTTCTCAACTGCTTAACACATATTTTATTAATCTATCTACTTTAAAGTGCAAAATTGAGCACAGTACACATCTTAAGCATCATAATTTTATTCATTTGCTAATTAAACGCCCAACATTACAGCTGCTATATCTCTTCTAAATGGACTCTACTGTGTTGTATAATAATCAATATAAACAAGGCATTGTTTTAATTATTACAGTCTATCTTGTTTTTTATTTTATTTTATTTTATTTAATATATAAAAAAGCACATTGTGTATGTGTCGAGTACATTAGAAAGATCTGGTTTGTCTTTGAATTGTCGTAAAGTCTAATGTCAGACTATAGGCAAGTATATTTGTTGTAAGAATACTTTAATAAATGGATAGACAGTGAATTATAACAACGCCTTACAAGTCTTGGATTTTCCAGCTAAAGATTATCAGATTATAATTATAATTGTTATTGTTATTATTCTATCTTTTCTTTATATATTCTATTTTATTTTTCCCATAGTAGTAAACTTAGTTAACCCTACTGAGCAAACAAAATAGTCTCTTTCTACCAGATAGAATAGTATGAATGACTCTGCTCGTTGTCTCATTGTACACAAGGTATACTAGTACCAACCCAGTAGAGATAGTCAGTGGCTTTAGTGTGAACTATACTGCTGTATTTCGTATTCTGAAAAGGATGAGTAATTTCAAGGCTAGAAGAGATACTGGACACGAGTTCTTTTTTATTTATTTTTTATTTTTTAATGAGATGAGATGGAATCAGCTTTCCAAGATATATCTAGAAATAGGCTATAGGCTATTTAGGAAGACCATGCCAGTAGCTGTAGGTGCAGAGTAGTGAAGGAATGGAAGGAAAAAGTGAGTGGGGTCCCAATGAAGAACCAATGCTTACAAGGCCCCGACCTGAGCCCTATAGAGCACCTCTGGAACATAGTGGACCACGAGGTTCCTAAGAAGATGGCTGCCCAAAGTACTCTTAGGGATTTGGAGGCTGCTCTGTTACTTGAATGGCAAACAATGCCCATGGAGAAGATCAACAGCCTCATTCTTCTCCCTCGGAGATGCAAGTTGTAAGAAAGGCAAAGGGTGATGGTACCAAACACATACTCCTTCTGTCCAATACACCTGCATGTATGTGTGTGTGGATATAGCTCTGTTGATCTTCCTTGTGCTCTTTCCATCTATCTATTCTCTGTCCATGTCCGATGTCTCTCATCTATCTATTTATTTATATGTGTGTGTGCTATGTCTATTTTATTTATGTTTTCATGGAATGACATGATACATAAGGTACATCGGAATGTAAAACCGATAAGACCTTGTTATAACTCACCGTATTATGTTCAATTTAATCTCTGCACCTCTACCTAGATTACATCGAACCCTGTATTTACATGAGTAGAGTTGTTCTAATGCAGTGATCCAATGACAAGGATGATTTATAACCCACTGTTTTTTTTTAGTCAAGTAGGCACTATATCACCCTTCTGTTTTCTTGGATCAAACTCTTCTCCAAAGTCCGACCATCCTTTCAGAAGAATCATCCAATGGACGGTGAGGCTCACTGTATTTGTATTCTTCCATGCTTGGAGTGGGTAGGGCCTTTCTTTGTTCCTATAAAAGGTGCCCTCCCTTGTCCTTCCCCTTGCTATTTTTTTTTTTTTTTCATTTTTAAGCCAATAAAAAATCTTCTTTCCTTTCTTCTTTCGCTTCCTTCTTTCCTTCTTTCCTTCCTTCCGCTTTTTTTTTCCTTTTTCTTTTTCATTCTCTTTATTTTTCTCCCTCTGTAAGTATTTTAAAATAAAAAGCAGTCCTCTTCCATTCTGTGCCTAGAAAATAAAATAAAGCTAAGCGTGATCTTTTTTAGTTATCCTCTTATATCTTTCTACTTTCCTTTACCATGAGAGAAGTCATTCACGTTCAAGCTGGTAAGTTCATCATCTGCAGTCAGTATGTACTCACTCTTCTCTCTAGGTCAGTGTGGTAACCAAGTAAGCAGACACACTAGTGTAGTGTAGACACCACAGAAAACTCATCTAGTGGGATTTTACTAGATTGGTCAAAAGTTCTGGGAAACGATTTCTCAGGAACACGGTATTGACGGTAACGGTAACTACTGTGGCGATAACCACCTGCAGTTGGAGCGTATCAATGTGTTTTATAATGAAGGCAGTGCTGGCAAATATGTCCCAAGGTAAGCAACAGAGGCTGTCTTATCCACCGCAACGACAGCTCATACCCTCGTTTCTTAGAGCTGTTTTGGTCGATTTGGAGCCTGCCACCATGGATGCTATTCGTGCCAGTCCCTATGGAAAGATCTTCCGCCCCGATAACTTTATCAATGCTCAGTCAGGTGCTGGCAACTCATGGGCCAGAGGTTATTACACTGAAGGCGCTGAGTTGGTTGAATCCATCATGGATGTTGTCCGTAAAGAAGCCGAGAACACCGACTGTCTCCAGGGATTCCAACTCTGCCACTCCTTGGGTGGTGGTACTGGCTCTGGTCTTGGTTCTCTGTTGCTGTCCAAGATCCGTGAAGAATACCCTGACAGAATCCTCAGCACCTACTCTGTCGTGCCCTCTCCCAAGGTGTCTGATACTGTTGTTGAGCCCTACAACGCTGTCTTGTCCGTCCACCAATTGGTCGAGAACTGTGATGCCACCTTCTGTATTGATAACGAAGCCTTGTACGATATCTGCTTCCGTACTCTCAAACTGTCCAACCCTGGCTATGGCGACCTCAACCAATTGGTGTCTGCTGTGATGTCGGGTGTGTCTACTAGTTTGCGTTTCCCTGGCCAATTGAACTCTGATCTGCGCAAGTTGTGTGTGAACATGGTCCCCTTCCCCCGTCTCCACTTCTTCATGGTGGGTGTTGCTCCCTTGACTGCCTTTGGTCTGCAGCAATACCGCAACCTCAGTGTGCCCGAACTCACAGCCCAGATGTTCGATGCCCGCAACATGATGGCTGCCTCTGATCCTCGCCACGGTCGCTACCTGACAGTAGCCACCATCTTCCGTGGTCGTCTGTCTACCAAAGAAGTAGAGAACCAGATGTTGGCTGTGCAGCAGAAGAACTCTTCTTACTTTGTGGAATGGATCCCCAACAGCGTCAAATCCTCTCTGTGTGATATTCCCCCTGTTGGTTTGAAGATGTCAGGTACCTTTATTGGTAACAGCACTGCCATCCAGGATCTCTTCAAGCGTGTCAATGACCAGTTCACTCTCATGTTTAAGCGTAAGGCTTTCTTGCATTGGTACACCTCTGAGGGTATGGACGAGATGGAGTTCACTGAGGCTGAGTCCAACATGAATGACTTGGTGTCCGAGTACCAGCAATACCAGGAGGCTACTGTGGATGAGGAGTACGATGAGGAGTACCTAGAGGAAGATAACATGCCCATGGAAGAGTAAAACACATAGATACATAGATATAGGCACATATATCATAATAATAATAATGGCATATCTACA
The DNA here is from genome assembly GCA_025094145.1 of Spinellus fusiger. Lineage (NCBI taxonomy): Eukaryota > Fungi > Mucoromycota > Mucoromycetes > Mucorales > Phycomycetaceae > Spinellus > Spinellus fusiger. The sequence goes on along the minus strand of JALLLS010000012.1, from coordinate 74,080 downwards.
GTATGTAAACATCGTATGCTCTCTTTCCTAATGCTCTCAAGACATAAATTTAATCTTGGGGCTCCTTTGCTTCCATAGCAGAAACTTATTAAAAAAAAAAAACATACTAAGGTGTGTTTCCTGCTGTTTTATTGTCCATTTTGTCATCTATTCTTGTCACTCGTCCCACGGATCCAAGTGACTTGGCCAAGGCAAAGGGAAAAAAAAAAGAAAAAAAACTCCTTTTTTTCTCCCCATAGAAATCCATGGAGGGACTTGCCTAACGAATGACCTACAGACACGTGTTGCTGCTCCATCCTGTCTCTATTCCATCCTGTATTGCAACCTCCAATGGATCTTGGTGTCATTGGGATACCTTTTTCTTTTTTCTTTTTTCTTTGTTCTTTGTTCTATAAGAAACAGCCCAGCTGTCTACAGGGTGGATGTGTCTCCAAGGCAAGGTGTGCTCACTCTGGACTGCAGCTGTTCATTATGGTACTCCATCGTGTGCAGAAGCGGGGTAGAGCGTCATTGTGGACCTATGGATCACGGCCATCTCCTTGATCGGCTGGACTGTTCATATCAAATGGACCCAGATGTGTGTCACTCCAATGGACACTATGATTGATGGGAGGGTGTCCATTGGAATCTAAAAATGGGGTGGGTGGGATCGTAAGATAGCAAGATAGCAAGATAGCAGGCTACAGAGTGTAGGTTGACTTGTGAGGTGGTGGTATGCATCTCATGATTGAATGTGTCGTACATGGACAGAGCACGAGCACCATCAAAAGTAATAGGTTCCTTGTCTGCCTGAGTTGCCTGCATAAGGGTGTTCTGTGATGTTTTGAGTGTACAAGTCCTTCTGCCATTGTCATCCCTACTCCTATCTATCCCCTTCTTTCTATACTTAACCTCCTCCTTCCCCTGAATACATCGATGCACTCGACAGAGGACAAGTCTATTCATTCCCAAAAGAGTTCTGCCATGGTCTATTGTATTTTCACATGCACTGTTGATAGGCTTGTTTCTCTGTTTATAAGAGATGGGAATGACCCCACCACCCGTCATCAATACTCTCTTGTCTCTATATTTATAGATTGATGTTTATATATTTATAGATTGATGTTTATGAATTCATGTTTATATATTTATGAATTTATGTCTATATTTATGAATTCATGTCTCTATATTTATATATTAATGTCTATATTCATGAATTCATGTCTCTATATTTATATATTCATGTCTCTATATTTATATATTCATGTCTATATTTATATATTCATGTCTCTATCTATCCACAAATGGCTCCATAGAATACATACACTCAGTACTAGAGTAGCAAAAGACACTAGGAATTAATAAGAATCAAAAGGGCTTGCTGCTCATGAAGAACAGTGACACTGAGTTCCTATTTGGCATTTGTAACCTATCCACCCACGAGGCATGTTCTGCTTCTTATTTCCATACAAACAGCAATGTTCCTTGCTCACCCGCAGTGATACAGTCTATATTCTACATTCTACATTCTATACCACTTGTCATCTACTCATTGACACTTGAGAATGTCTGTTCACTACCATCCACTGTCTATTTATCACCAAAGATGGATAATAGACACTACCATTGTCCATTGATCACTCACTATAGAACAGTGCATCTTAGTGACTTTTATATTTATATATTTATTTATATATTTATATCTATATTCATTCATTGTTGTTGTTGTTGATGATGATGATGATTGGCTATTCATTCTTGGTGTCTGCTTCTATATATCTTATTCCACTTGGCTAATAACCAAGACACAGTCCATCAAGATGATCCTTTCGCATAAACTGGGATTCTTCTTAACAGCCACAATACAATTTCTGTCATTATCGGATATTGAAATATTAAATGAAGAGCATCGTCCATGAGACATAGTGCTCTCTCTCTCTCTTCTCTCTCATCCAACCACACCAATAACCTGTTCTTTTTTTTGAATAAATTCATAGTGTATGTGTTATTCATTGTCTCTTATTTTCTTGTAAATGTAAAGTATCATTCTTCTGACAGACCCTAGCCATAGACAGACGGACTTTCTTTTTACCCTAGAGTAGTATCGGGGAGACATAGGAGACTAAATATTGATTTGGAGATTAAACAAGAGGACGGAGTCATAATTCAATCTGTTTTCCCTGCCAGTCGGAACAAGGGCCGGATTCAGCTTCCATTGGACAGACGGCCTCTTTCCTAATTCTATTCTTCGCATCGACCACCTCTATTCTTCCCCAACAAAAAGCAGTTCCTTTCTTTTCCTCCTTTCTGTCATTACCGAGACCTGTATTATGTCTTCATCAAATGAAGGATTGTACCTTGGACTGGACTTATCCACCCAGCAATTAAAGTGTACATTGATCAACGAAGTCCACAGTATTGTATTGGACGAGGCTGTTCATTTTGACCACGACCTGCCTGAATTTGGCACTAGCAATGGTGCTATTCACTACGGAGACAGGGCCACATCCCCTACTCTAATGTGGGTCAAGGCACTCGACATTCTGCTCGGAAGACTCAAGAAAAGCGGCCATGTGCATAGAATTCGTGGTATTTCTGGTGCTGGGCAGGTTCGTTTCTTATGCCCTCCCAGACACACTCTATCGCCCTTTTTCATTTCTTAACATCTATGTTGCCATCCTAGCAACATGGCAGTGTGTATTGGTCCAAGCAAGGCATTGACCAACTGACACACCTGGATAGCACACGTACACTTGAAGAACAGCTCAAAGACGGATTCTCCCTTCACCAGTCTCCTATTTGGCAGGATGCCAGCACCATGAGCGAATGTCGTGCCCTCGAGGAATTTGTGGGAGGTCCTGCTGCTTTGGCCAAAAGAACAGGCTCAAAGGCCTATGAACGCTTCACTGGAAATCAGATTGCTAAAGTGGGTTTTTCTTTTTCTTTTTCTTTCTTTTTCTTTTGTTTTCTTTTGTTTTCTTTTGTTTTCTTTTGTTTTCTTTTGTTTTCTTTTGTTTTCTTTTGTTTTCTTTTGTTTTCTTTTGTTTTCTTTTGTTTTCTTTTTTTCTTTTTATTCAAAAGGGACATGTACATTGTTCTGAGAACTGACTTCACTGTAAAGATCTACAGAGAAGAGAGAAAGACCTACGATGCAACTGAACACATCAGTCTAGTGAGCTCCTTTTTAACTAGTCTTTTGGTGGGTCAATTGGCCCCTGTAGATGCAGCAGAGGGTTCAGGCACGAATATCATGGACATCCAGACATGTGCATGGGATCCTGCACTTTTACATCAATGTGGTGGACAGGATTTATTGAAAAAACTCAGTCTTGCCCCAGTGCATGGAGGGACTGTGGTAGGATCCATTGATTCTTATTATCAAGAGCGCTATGGATTCTCCAAAGGTAGTTCATTCTTCCTGTATCATCCAAGAAAGAGAGAAAGCTCCTCACCACTCAATCCTCGACTCCCCCTCCTCCTCCTTCTACTGTTTTAGAGTGCAAAGTCATGCCATTCACAGGTGATAACTCTGCGACACTTGTATCTATGAATCTTAGACAAGGAGACTGTGTTGTATCGCTCGGTACTTCAGACACTGTGCTTGTCTCCATAGCAAAAGACAAGGCAGAGCCTACCACTGAATCTCATCTGATGGCTCATCCTGTAGAGAAGAATGGATTCATGGGCATGTTGTGCTATAAGAATGGATCCCTGACACGCCAACATATCCGTGATGTGTATGCTAACAGTGACTGGGACACATTCAATGCCTCTCTTGGTGCTGTCAGAGAAAGAGACACATTTGGGTTCTACTACTGGATGCAGGAGATTGTTCCTTTTGCCAAAGGTATCTATCGATTTGAGAATGGAGAGCCCGTGGAGGAATTCTCCCATCCTCAGGACAATGTGCGTGCTATTCTTGAATCTCAGTTCCTGTCCATGCGTCTTCGTCTTGGACGTATGGTGACAAGTCCCATGGTGCGTGTTTTGGCGACAGGGGGTGCGGCTGCCAACAGAGCCTTGTTGCAAGTGCTTTCCAATGTGCTTGGACTTCCTGTCTACAAGCAAAAGGGAATGAACAGTGCTAGTTTAGGCGGTGCCTTGCTGGCAAAGTATGCAGTGGGCAGTCACAGTTCTTTTGAGGAGATGATGAAAAACTATGTAGAGGAACCAGAGCTTATCTGTGAGCCCAAGGCCAGCGAGACAGTCTATTACGGTACTAGATTAGAAGACTATGTGCGTCTTGAGTCTCTTGTTCTTTCCACATTATCCCATGTATCCCATTGAATAGAACCTAGGGTGCTTTTATAGTGTTATATATATATATAGTGTTCTTTATAGTGTGTATGTGTAAGTCTCTCTTTTCTCTTTCTTTTTCTCTTTCTTTTTCATAGTGCTTCTAGAGTACTTAGAGTGCATCAGAAATAGGGGCTGCTGCTGTGTCCGAGGGCACTGGCGTCTTCCCTGGTGGATTTCTCAAATACATCCAGTGATAGTATTGCATTCTGTGCAGTTCTTGTGTGTTCTCTGATGTACTAATGTAATCTCTAAACTGTTCGTGCTGAAGCATATCTAAGAAATGAAGTGCATGTGGATAGCTAGGAAACAAGAAGGAGAAGCCCGTCTTGTAGTATTGAGCGTCGGTTGCTTGGAAGATTGTTTGTATAATATACATAGACAGAGCATATACTAAAGAAAAAAAGAAAAAAAGAAAAAAAGAAAAAGAAAAAAGAAAAGAGAAAAGAGAGACTTACACCACAAACTTGGCATAGTCAGGCTGCTTCCAATACTGAAGATACTCTAAATAGCGTAGAAAAGTAGGGTCCCTAAAGTACTGCTGTTGTGCCAAGTCTAAGAAGGAGACAGTCACTACACGTCAGGCCCAGTGGTTCTTACGGTTCAAATACCAAGGATTCGAAAGACACTGTAGAAATTCAAGTTCTACTTGGAAACGCTGTTTCTCCTCATCTGTTTTGACGTGGGCCATGGCCAACAGTGTTATGGGGCCACCCCTTCCTCTTCCCATTCTGTCGGTGATTCAACAAATACAGTGAGGTGGCTTGTTTGATCCTGCAGGTTATGCCTCCAAACTACAGGAAAATACCACTGTCATCCTGGTGTTTTCTATTGGAAAATGATAACGTGACTTGATGACACAATGGGCAATTCAAGCACTACTATGACGTATGCTTTTGGTTCGTCAAGAATTATCAGCCGTTTCCCACGCCATAGCAGACATCCCTTCTTTACGGAGTATTCATTGAAACCCCGACAGTATTCATTCACCGACAGTACATTCCTAGCCCAGATATTCACCGACAGAGGGTCACTTAACAGAGTGTGTTCTGAAGTATGTATTATGGGGATAAGTAGGGTTGTTATATAGGAAAAGGAACAATGACAGTTATTGAGTAAAGATGACTATCTTTCCTTCTTTATATCCTTCTGCAGCCTAAAGTGTGTATCTTTTATCCAGCAGGAGATAGGGGAGAGATCTTCAATGGCTTATGCTCACCAGACAAGAGTAGCCAGGACAGGACGATGATCACTGATATAAAGACCATCGTCGTATTGGTTAGGAAGCACTGCAAATGACTTGACCTTGACAGACACTGAGTTTTTCATAACAAAGATATAGTCAAGCCGCAGAGGAGCTGTCTCTGCATCCTGACCCACACCAAAACTAGTAAATGTCTCTGCATAGCCAAAGGGGCCGCTCAAAGAAGCTCTTGCTTGTTCTTCGGTGAGACGTGTCACCAATTCATAGCGTGTGTCTAACAATACAGGCAATTGCTGCTGCTGTTCTTCCTCCTGTCCATTGTCTGCTTGAGCCTGTTGCTCCTCTTGTGACTTGAGATGCTGCAGAAACTCTCCCTTTCTAAACACATGGTGTGTGGGCAGTGTCATGCCATTGTCTGAGGTTCTGATGGGCAGTCCAGCTGTTTTGCTGTTGGAAGCAATCTTCTTATTCAGCTCTACCAAATGTCTGAAGGTTGTGTTGAAGTCTTTGCGCTGCTGATTGTGTGCATGTGTCAGAGTGATATAGGCAGGATCATCCTCAGGAGAGTTAAAGTCACCGAGAACAATCACCACGCTCTCTATGCCTTTGATGTGTTGAAGCAGTAGTTTGGCAGCTTCTTCACGTGCTCTTAGGCCGCGATGGTCAAAGTGAGTATTGATCAATGTAAACAGACTGCCATCTCCCCGCTTGAACCTACACAATGTAAGGGGAGAGGGATGAGTATCGACAGCGTATCCATAGATATTTACAGCATGTCTATACCATGCAACTTACTCTACTTGTGTGGCAATGCGTGGGTGAGATGCATCCCAGCTCTTGCTTCCTGGAACATCGGGTGTCTGTAGTTAAGAGAGGTTAATGCCACCTCTTGTTTTTCTTTTTGTTCTCTTCAAGCTACCTCTGAAAGCCAGAACACCTTCCAATCTTCAACAGAGACACTCTCTCTATAAGAATACGAGTCAGTAGGCATGCTAAAATACTTTATTTACCTCTTGTAAAATACAGCACAGTATTCTCCTGCTTGTTTGCCATCTTCTCGTCCAGCACCAATCCACTCATAATCATCGCTCAACAATGATACAAGATCCACAACTTGATGATGATCGGGTTCCTTATACATTGTGAGTTTCTTATTCTATAGTACTTCTTTACCTGGAACCCAACAATATCGGGTGAGTAGAGTAGCACTGTATCTGCTATTTTCCACTTGCGAACAGACCAAGGCTGTTCAGCATCCAGAGAGGTGTCTTTGTTTATTTCTGGTGGTGTTGCAAATGCCTCCAGAGTGGAATTGGGTCCATGGTCATGGCGCACATTGAATGTCATGCATCGAATTGACTTGGGTGTGCTCATACTATAGTCTATAGAATAGATCAGTTGCAGTAAAAGAAGAAGAGGAAGGGGAGAGAGAAAAAAATACAAGTTAAAAAGGGAAAAAAAAAGGAATCCAGCGCGCGCATTGATTCCTTTACTCCGACTAAAACACAGTGAACTCATTGATAAAATGGTATCCAATCATAAATGAGTCCAAGGGGAATGCTGATACTAATACTACTATCAAGGGAGAAAGTGAAAATGGTTGGGGCATAAGAAAAGCATCATTGAACTGAATAGTAAATAGAGATAAAAGGACGATGGATTGTATGATACAATAGGGTATAGCAAAATATAGAAAAATATGGCAGAATATGACAGAATATGGCAGAAAGTAGAAAAAAAAACAGAGAAATATAGAAAAAGATGGCAGAATATAATGCAATGCAATGCAATACAATGCAATATAGTATAGTATAATATAGTATAATATAGTATAATATACTATGGCAGAATACAACACAATGTAGTATAATATAGTACAACATAGTACAGTACAGTACAGTACAGTATTGCATAATACAATGGTTATTATAAAGTGCTCTCTTCTCTCATTCTTCCTTAATCACCACCTAAATAATCTCTTCTCTTTTAACTGGTCAACACAAGAGGTGCTCCATGTCTTTAGATAACCTTCTTTGGCTCTTCTAATGGTTCACTAAGAGCACCGTGGATCAATTCGTATTTTTTTCGGGTAGTCTCATCCAACAGAGCTGAACGACCTCTGCGTTCGTATTGCACCATGTACCGGTCAGATTTATAAGCACCACCACCAAGAGAAAACAACATTACAAGATAGAACTACATCCCATAGACATACAAATATATTGGTATTCTATCTCAAGACAAGGGCCTTTTCTATTGCAGAATTTATCTACCTTGTTCACTGTCTGTGTCTTTCTGTACCAAGGAAAGAAGGAATAGGCAATGCCCGACGCAAAAAGACCCACACCCGCCCACTGTGCCATACCAATAAAGAATCCCTTCATGGAATAATCACTGGCATTCTGTTGGTCTTCGTTGGAAACAACTCTCATTGGATAAAAAGAACGGTGAAATAAGAAGAAGAGAAAGAGCAGTGGGTGTAAGAAAGGTCCAAAGCGTCAGGAAAGCTAAAGAGTTAAGACTGTCTTTCATAGGATGACTGTTTCTATGCCTTGGAGTGGGATGTTTGACAGTCACACTATCTCATTTCTCTCTTTCTCTCTCCGCTTCCGAACATGGCCGTGAAGCCTACTCAGAGTGAGTGAGTATGAGTATGAGTATGAGTATGAGTATGAGTATGTTTTATACTCTATTCTAGTATAAAGACTCAATAAAGGCACAATTTAACCATTCTCAAGCATACACACTCCACTACCAATCAGTGGTGACAGCAAAAAGGAATCTTTAGAAGATGATCTCTTATCTGATCCTACACTGGTAGGGTTGTCCTACCCTTTCTTTGACTCATAACGGAACACAAGACATTATATAGGTGTATATTTATTTATTTATTCTGTACTGTAGGATGAGTTTCCGTGACTATAATTACAATGTACAGTGGGAGTACTTGGGGAGTACTGTGTGTCTAATGATAGTAAGGCTGTGGAGAGGGAGGTGCACGGTATTCTGGCCATGGACTGGGGGGCATTGCAACAGCCGACACATAGGATCCGGGATGAAGAGGGGGTGGAGATGTGTGGTAGGTGGGTGGATGAGAAAGGGTGTCAGAGTAAGAGGGCATTTCCGTTGGGAGATGGGATGAGCTGTAGGAAGATCCTTGAGGAGAGGGAAAGTAAGGTGTGGGCATAGCAAGAGGGAAAGAGGGAACACTCGATGGGCCATAAGCAGTGCTATTCATAGAAGGACAGGGATAGGGTGCAGGTGGAGGATAGTCGTGGTAGGTATCCGACAAGGCGGGTCGGTATGGAGCAGGCGGAGGATAGTCGTGGTAGCTTCCGTTGTGCACTGGAGATGGTCTGTGAGAAGCAAGAGGGGAGGAGTGTGGCAGTGGATAGTCCCTTTGGTAGTCAGAAGGTGCACTCAGAGGATAGGCAGGTTGTAGGAGAGGAGAGGTATCTTTTCTATGGTTATGGTGAGGATGATAACCATCTCCTCCTGGTTGTGAAGGCATGGCTACAGAAGAAAAGGAGATGGGCATGCTGGGAGTGGGTGCCCATACTTCTGCTCTACTTTCTGAGTGGTGGTGTGCCATGGAGGGTGTAGGGAATGCCATAGAGGGCTTGGTATGGGGAGGAGAATGGACAGAGTGCTTCACTATATCAGCATAAGACTCAGTCTCTTCTGTCTCTGCTCCAGTGCTTGTGTTTATACTTGGAGGAGCATGGGAGGGTTGAACAGGGTTATTCTTCTCTCTTGCTGGAAAGGCATCTACTTCATTAGGGATGTGCATGTGTTTCTCTATGGATCCATGGTCATCCAATGCAATACTCTGGACTCTTTCTTCCAAACTACTCTGCTTGAGAACTCTTTCTTCCACACCATCCCCATCCATCTCATCCATCTCATCCTCCTCAATCTGGAGGTCTGGCTTTGGATAGGTTCCTAGGATAATAGGTATACTGATATGCAGCGTATTCCTGGGGTTATCAGCAAAGCACTCTTCCTGTGTCCATTCATTGAGATTCACTCGTACTTTCACAATGTATTCAATTCTGATAATACGGCCACTCTCCATAATAGTAGGAGGTGTAGAAGTGGGAATCATTAACTTTGTCACAAATACTTGCTTATAAGTATTTTCTTCAGACACTTCAATATCATGCAGAGTGGTATTAATGGCCTTTTGTTCAGAAAAATGGGATCTAAGGAGCATGATTCAATAGACATTCTTCCTTTTCCTTTTTCTCTTCTTACTTTATCTTTCCAAAGTAGGCGCGTCGTATTAGCTCTATTTTGACACCTTGTTCTTTTGACATCGCTCGATAGTGCTTAAGGGTGATCGTAATAGGCATAATATCACCTAATAATCATGTTATACACTGCTATTCCCTATCTGTCTGTCTGTTTCTTTTACCTCTGACAATTGCAAGCTTAGGAACACTGACAAGCACACGCACCTTTTCATTTTCCTGAGCATCAACAGGAACAATATCCTCAATATACTCTCCCTTGACACAATACTCGGGGTCAGTCACATCAATACGCTCCAAAACAGTGATTTCAGTTCTTGTCTGTGGCGACATGGCCTCCAGAACAAAAGGCTTGTCATGAAGTGCTACTATTGAATATTTGATGCCTCCAAGTTTTGGTATCTACAAAGAGTATTTCCCCCTTTTGTCAATAGGTGCTGTTTACTATGTAGCGCCTACCTGGGCACTACTTGGTAGCTCAGGGTCTTCATGAGGTATCTCGAATTGAAAAGGAAATCGGTGGGTTTGAGCCTCGAGAATATGGGCTCTCTGGTTTTCATCTGTAGAAGTAGCCATGTACCAGGACTTGGAAAACAACTGTAGAGTTGTTCCTTCTGCTTGTGCCTCTCCAAGAAATGTCACCTTGATGAAGTTGGTTTTTGTCGGTTTGGCCAAATCAAGCACAACGCTTCCTATAGACTGAGATGAATAACTCATTCTTTAATAATAATAGTAATAACTGTCTTTTTACCTCTTACAACATCGCCAGGATAGAAATAACGGCTATCATTTAACTCAATGTAAAAGTCGTTTTGTCGTTTTCCTGTTAAGAACATAGTAAAGAGGAAGAAAAGGAGAAGGGAGAAAGATCAGTGTAACCGCAGAAACAAGCGTGACTGGTAGAAACAAAAAAAAAGATGATAGAACTTGTTCTCCTCCACCGAGAAGATAACCTCTGTCATGGCAAACTGTTTCATTCTTAGGCATAGACTTGCTGCTATACCACTGCCGCTACAACAGAATTCGAGACGGAATTTCTTCACTCTTCCTAATCTCCTTAGCTCACGGAAAGAGTATTCTGAGCGTCAGCTTCTCAAGTAGGGACACACCGCAGCAACAAACTGCTCTTTCTTCTTCAGCACGAGTTAACCTCGAGTAGTTTTTCTCCAAAGCAAATCTATACTATTGTCTCCAATGTAAAGGATTACCACATGTTTGTCCCTTTTTGTACTGTTTCCCGTGTCTATTCCAGTCAACCCCTCGAGAAAGATCCCTCTACTCATATTATGAAGGCTGAACTTGGCGTCGGATTCCACCCCTTCCAAGAGAAATACATGTCGCATGTAACTTGTAAAGAGCCTAGTCTTGTCAAGGTGATCCAATGACACCTCAAAGGCAGGGCTAACATCAGACTTAGGCAGTGTCAGCAGATACTACACTTTTCAAAGAACTCGTAACGACATGGAAGTTTACGCCCTACACTCGTCCTTCTCTAGCCAACACTCCTCAGACAAGAGAATCTCTTCAATGCTATGTAGATTTTAATATTGTATTTGAATTTGCATCACCACTGCATGCTCAGGCTTCCTCTGTTTTTTTTGATAAGGTATCGAAAATGATGCTGGGTGCTTTTGTCAGTCAATGTGAGGCAGTCTATGGGAAAAAGAATGTGTAATGCTCTATTTTCTTAATTAGACTGATGCCTCATACTTTCTTAATGACAATAATTTTACGAATTTCTTAGTAGACTTTAAATTCTCAGTACATAAAGTGTTTTTTTTTTAAAATTTATTATTATTATTATTATTATTATTATTATGAGAAGGTTTGTAATGTTCCTTAGAGACTCACTCCTATTTCAACAGTATGAAATTGTGTAACTGCTTCATAATCATAGCCTATGGAATTCTTGCTCAAATTGCTAGTGTTGGGTTAAGATTCATTTTCTTTCGCCTAAGTATTGAATTCAGGGCTCAGTCATAAGAGCTTGTAAAGCTCGGGGTAATACACTAGTCACATTAAACTTAAACAAAGTGAGCTTTTATTCTTCATATAAACTCTGGAATATGATACATAGTTTATACGAGCTTATTTACTTCATTTAATTTTATCGTATTTCTTATTTCTTATTTTTTATTTTATTTTATAAAAATAAAATAAAATAAATAAAAGGTATGAAGACATAAAGGTCATTCGAGTAAGAAATCATCTTGTCCAAATCTAATCTATAAGGACCATAGATTGTCCTCAAGCCACTGATACAATTTTTAGAGTTCATAGTGTCCTCTACAGTGCACCTGCTCTTCATATCTTACTTATTATAGTGATCTTGGGATAAAACAATAGTATTCTTATTTCTTTTAGTAAAAACCTTACATAGATTAGCATGTATAGCATTACTTTTGAGAATTGCTGTATGTAAAACATAATGTACAGTGTAACAAGTCTGCATTAACAAGAGTGTATTGAGTTTTTTATAAGGCTTTTTTTTTTTGTATTTTTCCATTCACACATCACAATAAAAGATATAGATATGAAGAATTCAAAGGCATTAGCATTTTTATAGAAAAATCATACAAAAAACTATTATGAAATATATACAAGAGAGATAGCAATAAATAATAATTTTTTACATAAAACTACAGTGTCCAGTGGAAAACATATAACTCCTTTTCAATTTCAGACCTTTATTTTGCTCAAAATAAATTCGTTTTTTATTACTAATTACTTATTTCTTCTTTTCCATTATAAAATCTACTATGTATAACACCACTGAAAAAGCCACTAAGCCTATTTGAAAACAAAAGGAAGAATATTGACGACTTTACTTGTAAACTCATTGTTCACAAGGCCATTGTAAATGGCACCAGACAAGTGGATATTGGAGCAATGTTTGGTATCAGCAAGCCCACTGCAGCCTTATCATGAAGAGATATAGGAAAAATAGCAGTTTCAAATCAGTAGAGAGCTCTGGGTGCAAGCCTATTCTTAGTTAGAGAGAAGAAAGAGATTTTGTATGAGAGGTGGAAAGGGATTCATTTCAGACAATGGATCAGCTTCATAAGCAGATGACCATCAAAGTGTGCATGAAAACTTTCAGAAAATTGATAATAAAGCTTGGCCTGTTTTCTTTCAGGGTAGTCAATAAACCTTTTCTTAACAATAAGCACAAAAAGTTGAGGCTTTATTGGGCCAAAGTCCACCTCTACTGGGCAGGAGAAGACTGGAAGACAGTCATCTGGTCCAATAAGTCAAAGTTCCAGTTGATGAGCAACAGCAGCCGTACCAGAGTAGTGCTCAGGAAGAATGAGAGTCTTCTCTCAAGAAATCTCAAGCCAATGATGAATTTTGGTGGTGGTGGGGTGATGGTATGGGGTTCCTTTTTTGGTGGTGTTGGTAGACTTGTTACGGTAGAGGGGTCCATTAATAGTGCCAAATACACTAGTATTTTATAAACGGCCTATTGCCCCGAGCTAGCTCGTCTTTTGGCACTGAATTCAGTGGTAGGATATGTTCTTCAAAAGGACAATGCCAGTTGCCATACTAGTAAGGAGACTAGGAAATGGATGGATGAAAGGAGCATAGCCACGATAGAGGGGTGGTCCTCTCAAAGCCCTGTCCCGGACCCAATTGAGCATCTTTGGGAGAAACTGGACAAAACAGCTCAGAAGAGAATGACACCATCAAGCACCCTCCAGGATCTGAAGTCTCTCCTGGTCCAATAGTGAGATAAAATCCCCAAGGAGACTACTAACAACCTTATCAACAGCATGCAATGGAGATGCAGAGCTGTGATAAAGGCCAAGGGAGGAAACACCAAATACTAAGGGTTTCCACCCAATAATACTGCATTAATTATCCTGTTGATCTTTTTTATACTTCATCCAATTTTCAAGTCTCTACTGTGTGTTTAATGTGTGTTTTTATGACAAACAATAATTATTTCCCTATACAGTAATTATATCGGAAAATGAAATTATTTATATTCTTTCTGTCGGAAACTGTATCCTTGTGAGAGTTAAGGCAATTGCAGTAATGCAAAAGCTGAGAGGAATGGGTGTAAACATGTATGGCTTTGGGATTACAGCAGCCCTAAGAGCGTATACTGTTTTTGTTCGGCCTATTCTTGAGTATGGGTTGGCTATTTGTAATGTCAATAGACTAGGCATCCGCCCGCTACAAATCTGTCAGTCTGCTTGTCTGAGACTTTGTCTTGCTAGATCTGCTACTGCTAGGTTTGGAACGATCCAGGTTGCCCAATTAGCTGCCCTCCCTAACATGTACTCTCGTTTTCTTTATCTGCAAGCCAAATTTGTTGAGCGCGCAGCTACCCTTCCTGAAGACACTCTCCTCTGGTGCCTTGTCCCGCAACTTGAAGCACCCCAGAGTAAAGCCAGATGGATTAAGCTACGTGGCAATGTACTCTGGCAAAATGCTCAAAGAATAGGACGGGCTCACAACCCTCCTAAATATCCATTAAAAGTAGCTTATCTTGAACGTCTTCAAAGTGAAATTACTAGTCTAGTACGTGGCAAGAATCCGCTGGTGACGGTAGCCCGTGGACTATGTAGACCTGTTTGGGATCCAATTCTTCTACTACTGTGCACGCGCAAAGAAAGACATCGTCTACTAAAATGGAGGATTGCTTGGTTACCACCAACACCTTCAGTTCCTTGCCAATGTGGCCACCCATCTGCCAATCGGGACCACTTTCTCACTTGCACATTCGTTGACCATGAACGCTCCACGTTCTTGTTCTTCCTAGTTCCTGCACCACCACAAGACATTCATCCAATTGACTATTGTCTAAATCTTCTGCCGCGCACGGTTAAGTCTTTTGTTAAATGGCGAGATCTTTGGCCCAGTTTGTTAATACTGCTGCAAGCCATTGATCGAGCCACGTCTACTCGAGACTTTAAGGTAGAGCCATCAGCTGGTAGCTTGCTCATTGAGGCTGCTGATGGGTGTGTTGAGCGGGAACGCCAACGCCGCCATAGAGTGCAAAGACTCCTGCAGCAACAGACGCTGTATCCTCACTTCTCCTCCGATCTCTCCTCTACCACCCATTCTTAACCCATTTAGCAAAGCCAGAAGCTGCTAGTGTAGTTGCTGTATTTGTGTCCTCAGGATTGTCCGAGTTGCTCTAAGTATCCCTCGTTGGATTTCGAATCGCCACAGGATGACGGTTATCTTTTTGGTGTCCTGGTTTCCTTGCTGAATCCATGGCCTTTTGGATGTCTATTCATAATTGTTATTTTATCATCATTTCCCACTTTTCATCATTTTCCCCTCATATGAGGAAAAAAAGATGGAAAGTGAGAGAGATCTTTTATTACACAAAAGTGACAAAAAGATTGCAATAATTTAAACCCAGAAAAGATATTTATAAAGTGACCCTCAAAGTAATGGAATTTTTTCAAATTCCAGGATATTTTTATACTAAAAATAATATACGTTATTTTTCTTTTCTTTTCTTATAATATCTTACTCATATAATAATGCAAAAATATTTATCAAGACCCCTGAGACGTATGGGAAATATAAGAGCCTCGAGACTCACTTAGCCATCATCCACCAGGTGCTGAACATGAACACTACCATGGCCAAAGCATCTTGTATGTTTAACGTGCTTGATTCCACTGTGAGAGACATGGTGTAGCACTACAAAAAAATAGGTTTTATGTTGAATTCTCCCAAGAGTGTCAGAAAAAGAAAACTCAACAGCAGGGCTCTCCGGTGGTTGAAGAGAACAGTTGTGAGCAACACCCACCAGACCAAGGAAACCATCAGGACAAGCATGGCCATTAAGGTTTCAGAGAATACTTTGAAGAAGTACCTCGATGAAATGGACTTCCATTCATTCAGTCCAGTGGTGAAGCCTGTTATCACCAAGAAGCATCTGGAGGTGGGGCTCCAGTGGGTCTGTGAGCACGTTGGTTGGATCCATGAGTAGTGACAGGAGGTTGTCTGGTCCGATGAGTCCAGAATCAATTCCATGAGCTATGACAAGAGGTGAAAAATATCAGGCAGCGTGATATAGCCTTTAATCCAAAGAATGTTCTGGAAACAATGAAATTTGAAGGAGTTGGAGTGATGGTATAGGGCTGTTCCAGTAAAGAAGGTGTTGGGAGATGGATCATAGTGGAGGGTAAGATAAACTCCGACAAGCACATCAATGTATTTGGAGAAGCCTACTGCCCCGAGTTTGAGCGTCTCTCTCTCCTAAACCCTAGAGGTAGTTGTTGACTACATGAGTACAATGCCAGACACTATATGATCAAGGCAACTTGAGAATGGAGGGTAGTAAATGGTATAGGAGTAACTATTTAATGGCCCACACAGTCCCGATCTCAATGCAATGGAGCATCTGTGCGCCTACCTCAAGAAGATCATCAGGAAGTACAGGAAGGTTTATTCTACCAAGGGAAAGTTGGAGGCGGCCTTGGTGCTGGAATTGGACAGAATTTTGAAGAAAGTGGCAGACACCTTCATTAACAGCATAGGGAGAAGATGTCATGCTGTCATTGATACTAAGGTTGGTCATAGTGGTTACTAATTAACCTTATAATAAAACTTCTTTTATGTATTTTAAACACCATTCCATGTATCTATTGAAAGATTCACGTCTTTATCTAATGAATTCATAAAGTTATAACACTATTAAGAAAAGTATTAATCTAAAATAAGAAATACACATTTGAAAAAAATCCATTACTTATTGATGGTGATACGTGGTGAGATTGGCTGTGTAGAGCACACGTTCAGAAAATAATAAATAAAATAATAACAATGACTTATCGATTAATCAAGTTAAAGTTATATAATAAGAATAAGATATAATCAAAGATCAAGAGAAAGGGATACGGATACAGATACAACAAAAGAAGTAGCTTGATTAAATGATCAAACTAAGTAACAAAAATAAGAATAAGGGGAACAATAAATAATTAATGACAGCAATCAGTAGGTTCGGTATTTCACTCCGGAAAATATCACAGAACACTGAACTCGAAGACAGAATAAAATACAGATAGAATAAGAATAAAATAAAGATGTTTTAGACAAGTGAAAGATGATGTTTATTTCATTAAATTATCCTAGATACTTATATATTTCTCTTATTAATTGAATGACTAATAATTGTCAAGGACAATTGGTCCAAACAATCATTCCTAGGAGAACGGAAAAAATATGAAAAAGATAAAATGACAACATTGTTATCGACAAAGAATATTATTAATAATAATACTAATAATAAAGGAGTTGGATGGAGAAATAGAAATGAAAAAGAGAACAATAATGGTAATTTGTCTGAGTCAAATTACTAAGTAAAAAGGTGGAAAGATAAAAGGAGTCTAAATAAGGAAAATTATCCGTAACGGAAGATATATAATATTGATTTGGTATTTTACTGAAAAACAATTCTCAAATGTGTCAAAGGTCACTTTAGCTTTTATTGGAAATATAATCAACAGATTTATCTATTGTTGTAACTCTGTACATTACCACAAAATTCGCGATGTTATTGTTAAAGAGTTCATTCTAAACAGTAAAATCAATGCAGAAACTCTATACAAGTTAAACATAGATTATTTTACTGTGAGTAGAATACCAAGGTAATATCATAGAAAAGATACAGTGGATAATGTATAATTTTTCTACAGAAATGTATTAAAGGTAGAAGGGATGGTGTCATTATCAAAGGAATAGTCCATCAACCAAAATGAACAAAAGTTACACTCAAAAAAGTGAAGGCCGATGTATGTATTCAGATAATAGTCAAATCCATAAAAAAAAACAGTTGCAAAACTAATTAAAGATATCTGATGCCTCTAATTCACCGCTAATACGCCTATAGTGAGCTCATATAAACCCTCATTAGACTCACGATCAATAATGTTTTACACTTTGATCGAATGTGTTGCAAGGTCTATTTCTAAAAAGTCGTAATATGGGGTGATGATGAAATTAAAAGTTTCTCTCTTCCCAAACCATTTGTACTTTCAAGAGAAATATAATAGTGTTCAATATATGTTATGGATAAACTTTAGTAATAAAGGTGATGAGTATATGTGCATAGTGCAGAATAGTATAAGCTCCGAAAGAATAAAGGTGTCTTAAAGATTTATTATCTGATCTTCATCCTCTCTTACCCGAGGCCTAGAGCTAGTTATTAGTTATATTAGAACAAACATAAACCCAATACCATTAAGAAGAAAAATAAGAAAAAAATAGCGGTATGATGATATTTCTTTAGTGAGAATATTTTGATAAATAAAAAGTAAGTTTGCATTAAACTCGCTATTCTGTACTATTTTGTATATGTTATTTGTATATAAATATGTTCCCAAAAATAGAATATTTTTGTACTAATAAATATTATCATAATGAGTGCAATTATTTTAAGTCACACTTTCTAAAATAAAAAGATGAGTTAATAATTAGACAAAAACGTTTATTATAATTATAGGTTATAAAACATTTGTCACTGGTTTTCTTATAACCAAAATTTTAGCCGTGTTAAACACCCTTATAGTCAATTAATAAAAATAATTTACAATAAAAGAAGAGTATAAATCACTCACAAAGAGTTGAGAGTTGATGTCATACTGAAAAAAAAGAAGCAATATTGACGAAATATACGGATGGTCACACTTCCTGTATGGGGTAGAAATGCCAAAAAGATTTAAAATCTTAATGGATAAAATCTTAGTAATTTTTTTATCTACTTAAAGATAAAAAGTCTATGTCATTCCTATTCAAAGCTATAGCAATATAATCAGAGCAGACAATCTAAATTAAGCATCTGGAGCCTTAAACATCCGCAATTTTTCTAGACTCTAATATAGCATAAACATCCTTGAAATAATGATGCTGGACCGCGATAAATAACTCATTTTTTAATTAGATAGATAAAAATTTGCTATAGAAGATTAATATTAAGGCTCTATTAAAGAGATAAATATGTGAATGTGCATATCAAGTACAAAAACAAACAAAAAAGACTTTTGTGCTACTGTTCAAAGACATAGACATATTACACACGGACAATAAGCATAATTTAGAATTATCTGTCAATTTTAGGCTATAGCATGTGTCTTAAGCCTAAAGCTAATATGTCTCTATGTTCAGTTTCAGATTCAATATGCTAGTGATTGAAATATTAACATTTAATAATAATACATATTTACTATAAGTTTGTATCATTATCATTAGTATTATCATTATTATATATTTATATAAAACTGCATTACAGAAATGAATTCAATGTAGAATGTTCGATATTATTGGTTATTGTTCTTGTGTTTTTCTTTATTGACTGATCTGGCTTAATTGTGAAATATCTTAAAATAGTTTATGAGTTTGATTTTTCATTGTAAAGTATCGATATGAATATAAGCAATAAGCATAAAGCGCCACATGAAAATGGAAATAAAAATGTGAAAAGCAGGGGTTCCTAAGACTCCAGGAAATTATGCCAATAAATGTGTCTTATCAGATCACACATAACAAATAAAATAACTGATGATAAAAACAAAACAAAACAATAGAGCAGTATGTATATTAATCATTATTTATAATGAATTCTCATCAATATATTCGAGTAGAAATACAGAAAATTATTCAGTACTTATTTCTTAACCTCTGTTTTTATTATTATTATTATTATTTCAAGGACTCGGAAGTTAATAAAAATTTATTCGGAAGAACAAAAAAAAAATCACCAGGAAATTCTTAGTTATTCTGGATTCATTTTGACTATGACTATAAGCACAAATACAGTAATGCCTGAATCTCCTTTAGAACAGTGATTTATATTTACCTATTTTGCTTATTATAACAGCAGCAGTGAGGTACTATCATTATCAATGATGTATGAGTTTAATAAATATGAATATATTGGATCGATATATGTATAAATGATAGTATTCAATTTAAATAAAAAAAACTTATTAAATCATATGGTAACTTGTAAATCTTTATTGCTGTTATCTGATACCAAACATTTTTAACTGGTAGTAAGAGGGCGTTAATGATTAATATTATTTTTAGTGATACTAATTTAAGGTTATGGTTCCCAAGAAAATTTATTAATACTATTTTCTTTCATTATCGTCAAAAGCACTCATTTAATATTTTTTTTCTAGTTGATGTTATTGGTATAATAATAAAGGGAATAAAGTCATTTAATCTATTCTTGGTACAACTAGCATTCACTTTTCCAATTTTTCCATTTATTTTTTCCATTTTTGTATTTATTTTTTTCCACTTTTCCGTAAATTATCCGGTCAATCTTTCAATAAAATCCCGTTCAAAATTATTGAACAAGAAATTGGCTATGAGCCTATACAAAAATAAAAAAGTACAGATATTATCTGAAGATATTTTTTTTGTCTTATTTTAGGGAAAAATACTATCTAGGAAATTAAAATATATTATCTTAGATAACAGCAAACAAAATAAACCTATACCATCCATTATTTGATAATAAGTAATTACAACCTGGTAACCTTTATTATTATTATTATTTTTTAAAAAAAAACTTGGTGGAATGGTATGAATAATCTATCTGCCTATTTAATCTTTGTTTATGTAGATGTTTTCTTTTCAACATGTTACAATAAGTGTCTATGAAATGCAATGTGTTAAATGAAATTAGGAATACTCCTCAATCCTGTACAGCCATAACATGTATGAATCACCAGTATACTAGTTCTGCTGCTTCACAATTGTTACTATAGTTATTCACTGGGATGTTTAATGGCATCTGCCGCTCTCGAGTATCTACAGACTCTGGTTTATTGGTGTTAAAGCCTGGACTTGGGTGCCTAGAAGATTCTGGAATTAACGGCATTACTATTCCAGAATACACCCCCATATCATGGCTTGCATGGGGTGTATCTTTTGAAGAGTCAAATTGACGTTGAAAATGATTATCTTGCTGTCTTGGTATTGAAGAATTTTGAGGAAATTGATTACGGAACTGTTGTGTAGGGAAAAAATCATGAGATAGGATGAGAGATCGATTGACAAGTGGTATTGTATGTTGTGATAAGATAGAGTGAAATGTGTTAATGTTTCTGGTATAATAATGATTTGAATTCATAGAGGTATTAACAGCATTTGTATCATTGTACTGATGACCTGGCAGGTTGTGGGTGCCTAAATACTGACTCCATTCATCGTAATTAGTAGAAGAAGGTGTGCTCCACAGCATAGCTCCTGAAGAATCAAAATATCGTGGCGAGGTGGCAATGACAGTTCCAGGCGCTGCGAATGGATCACTGGCTTGATTGTCTAAGAAATCGCAGCCTTCCTGACCAATCGTCTGTTCAATTATATTCAATATAGGTTGCTCTGGTATATTGCTTTTTACGATGGGTGTAGAATCTGATTGAACTATATGAGAACATTTGTATTCTAAATCAATTGGCGCGTAACTAGTGGCTTGTGATTCAGGTGCTGACACTGCTACTGTGTCATGTAGCATTCTAGTTTCTATTTCAGAATCTGTATATTCATTAGCCCATCTTTCATTTACAAACTGAGTTTGCTCTGTCTTTTTTTCAAAAGAGTCTGAAGTCTTCTTGTCATGGCTATAATGAAAGCTTTCTTCCTGAGAATCGGAAACAGACAAGGACAGTGGCGGGAGAGAAGTTGCTTTGTCTTGCTGAAAAATATCTTTGATATCAATATCAACATTCCTCAGAACAGCAAACTCCCCTAATATATCACAAATACGACTGGCATGTTTCCAGGTCATATCTATTTGATCCAAGGCTCGCATTATTTTCTTGATATTTATTTTTGCCTCTGTTGCCAATTCTGGTGTGTTGGAAGAAGCAATATTTATAAAGACAATACATGCTGTAAACATATGGTAGGTGGTATAGTTGGGAACAAAAGGAAGATTATTATCGGCTTTCATTGTTTCTATAATAGAAATAATCCTTTCTGCTGAAGAAACGCAGCATTTGTAAGAGGGCAATGCTATGGTATTTTCTGTATGTGTTGGTGTAGGAATAAAAGGGCGATGCAGTAGGATGATCGCCGTAGAGTACAGCATATGCAATTGGCATACAGGCATGGACACACCAGAAGCAATTTCTCCATAGTTCTCACTCTGGGGTGTGTATTGTAGTGAGGGTGGCAAAGAGTTATGCCATTCTGCTATTTGTTGTTCCAGTGTTAATAGAACTCGATCATTGTACTGATTAAGTCTGTGGTGTTGAGTCCCTCCATAAATATTCTTTAGAATATTGCCAAGAATATCACATATTCTGATTTGAAATATAAAAGATTCTATCAATCGAATGGGAGGTCTTGTTGAATTCCCCAAGGGAATGATTTCATCGTCTTCTTGTGGAAACGGAATATCAATATCTCGCTCTTCTAAATTTAATGGGCGACCATACTGTGCACTGATGGTACGGTCGACAACAAAGCAGCACCAAAACACTCTTAGACGCAATTCCTTTTCATCTTTTGTGATATTCAGGTGTTCACAATTGCGATTCAGTCCCAAGTCTTGTGCCATACGAAATGCCTAAGTGCCAGTATGTCCTTTTAGCTGTCTTTCCAGACTCAGCCAAGAAAAAAACAAAATACTTACAATACCACTGTACATCCATGCCCGTGGAGCCTTTGCCTTGCCTTGTTGATAAACAGAAAGCAGTAGCATTGCCTGTACTGTTGAGATCTTGGGTAGGTCATAGCTTCTATCAACCATATATATTGCCCTTTTTATGAACACATCTCCTGCTGTCTCTGACAATGCTGTATATGTTCTCACTCGCTTATCTTGAGACATACATGAAGCCACAGCATAAATAGCATTTAGAAGCAGAGGAGAAACTGGCTCGAGAGAATCAGCCGGAGATACAAGTACTTTTCTGTTAAAAATAGGCAGACATGGATAGCAATACTGAAAATAAGTTTCAATGAGGTGATCTGATAAGTCTTTGGGTGGCATTTCAAAGGGATCAAAATCTGTGGTAGGTTGAGTCTTGTTCGTTGATACAAGTTTCTCCACTAGATCCTTGGGTAAAGTATTTTGACAAGTACGGCTTTCCTGTACAATATAATAGCCTGATGAGTTGCCTAGGTAGCGTACGCGACCATTAGCATCTATTGTGAGCAATCCACTGCTGTCTTGGACAGATGCTTGGCTGTTAGAGGATTCTTGAAAACCTGTTGGACTAGAGACATGATTGAATGATGTGCTATGAAGGGGTGTCCTCTGAGTTGATTGGTGATGGGTTGGAGGTTCTGATGCTTCGTTTTCTCTTTCTGTTTTATTATGTGAAGTTCGTTTGTTTTGTCGTTTTCTTCGAACTGGTCTCGTCCTGATTTGTTCACCCGTCGCTGTCTCTAGCGGGGAGCTAAGTTCATCAAGGAGTGTTTTAGCTCTTGGATCATCTTTTTGGATAGACTCTCCCAAAAAGCTTTCTAATTTGTGGAGTCTGCTCTCTATGGCCTCGATATATCCCTTGGAAGGTCCTCTCTACCAAGCAAAATAGATTGAAGTGAGTCTCAATGAACAGTGGTGAGGGTTCATATGCACTTACTTACCTTTTTGGTAGTATCTTTGTAAGTGCATACTAGGTTGAGGGCCTGACAATTGGTGCAGACAGAGACGAGTCCATCACATTTGATCTTTTTTCGTCTGCATAAATCACTAATGATAGTAAATGAGCCTATTACTTATCTATCTATCTATATTTATGTGTGTGTGTATGGGCCTACCATGCTCTGCTCACTCGTTGTCTCTTTTCAGCCACATCTTCTGCGTCACCACTGGAGAGCATAGGAAGTATTCTCGGTTAACAATGGATAATTGTTTTCAATGAAGGAAATGAGAAAATAAAAAATGTAACAAAAGAGAAAAGAAAGAGTTATTGTTATCCCAAGAATCACGCTTGTCACCAGTGTTAAATAAGCCAATCAAGAAGAGGATGATCTTATTTCTTAAGCTTTAATTCTTCACTGGGAGGAGAGCAAGTCACGTTGACCAGAAATACCCAGATGAAAACTCCGGCCTACGTCAGGAGTGAAAGATGGACTGGAAAAAAAAAAGAATAGTTTGAGATGGGATTTAATATTGAATAGGCGTCCTTTGGGTCGTGAATCCACTTGAACTGCCCATGTGAGTATTAGTTTATCCATTTGCACTGTTGCCGGGGTTTGAAAAGGATGAATCAGCTTATTTCTTTTTTTATATTCACTCTCTCTTAAGAATGGTCAGACAGAGTGTCCCGGTGAAGAGTATTATAAGAGTTGTATACATGTGGCTGCTAATGATCCCGAGAAAAAAAAAGACAAGTAGCATAACAGAAGGATATTCGAAGAATGAGCCCAGAATCTAACCATCTCTTATAATTGCTGTCTTGGAGATGATTTATAGGGTAAAGTGTGATTGTCTTTTATTACAGGATTTTAATCTAAAACTAGACCATTGTAAAAATCTTAGAGACAGTTACATAAAAATCCGGGATGACTGCAAAATTCTTTTGGACAAGCCCACTTTTGATTAGAGATCATTACAAGCTTTCAAATGAGACGCAATGAATTTTTTTGTGAGCTTTCTCAAAACTATAACGAGATGGTTTTTAAGAGACAATTGTAAAGTTAAATGAGATACGTGCTTTCTTATTTGAGGCCCAATTTTATTTATTTATTTATTTATTAATATAACGATCTCAGTAACTTTCAGAATAACAAATCCAACCTAAGCTATCATCGACAGTAATTGTCTGGCACGCTTGCACAATACGAGATGTAAGAGTGGAGTTTTCACCAAGAGAAATTTTTATGATATTGCCTTTTAATCTTTGACCAACATTCTTCAACCAGCTTTAGGAGAAGGCGAGTATGAAGACATAAACAGTGCTGTAGTTTGTATCCTATGTTATCTATGGTCTCGAGTACAAAAGTATGTAGTATGATGAGTATTAAAATTATTCATGATAATATAAAATTCATTCTTACCATTTTTGTCCAGTACATCCATAACAGCTTGAACGAATTTAACAATGTGCAAAGTCGAGTTTGGCCTTATGAACCCGTGTATGAACGCATTGGATTCTAATCAATATCAGAACCTTACGAACATGTATAAGAACACATTGGGCTTCACAACAACGGAGCAGAGAGCATAATATACAAAAGGCTTATAGTTCATATGTATCTCTAAGATAGTGTAGTAGTGTGAGTAATACATACTTCATTAGTATAAGTAGGATACTTACTTTTGTTTTTAAACATTGAGCATTAAATGCCACAACGTAGGTGCTCTACATCTCTTGCGATTAAAGAATCATTGGTCGGTCACTCTTTACAACCCTAAATAACTTAAGTAAAAAGAAAGTAAAAATAGCAGCATCTTGACGCAAATTTTACTTTTCAACGTTGATAGACCATATTAAAAAAAAAGCCATTACAAAAACAATTATTGCGTCATCATTATTAAGGCCATATGAGAAAAATGAAGTGTCGGACCGCCAACTCACGTCATCAGTGCGAATGGAATATAAAATGAAACACCAAAAAAATAATGCTTTAACATTGACTTGAACATAATGGATATCTTACAATTTTATAGCTCAACCAAAAATATTTTTACTTTCTCTGAATTTTTGCAATCTCATAAAGCTGATGTAGTCAGACATAGCCTAGAGATTGAAGTTAAAGATGAGAACGACTGGGTATCCCTGAAAGACGCCTGGTATTCCATTTTGAATGATTTCAAGTCGCAGAATGCAGATGTCGAGGTGAGTCACTTGAATAGTTATTGATTTGAGAGAAATTGAATAACAAAAAGTGTAAATAGATTCAAATGGATCTATTTAGGGTTGACTGGAGTGAGCTGATGTTACTGAGAAAATCCGTAAGTCATACCGTAAAGAGCGTATTTTTTCAAAAGTAAGAACTGACTACTTTACCCTAGGTTCATGTCTTAAGAGAAAACAAACGCAAGATCTCAGAAACACTAAATGAACACGCTGACACTGTTGGCTCTGTCATGGAGGTGAGAAAGACTTGACTTTTAGAATATTCCAAGTCATAACTACTGCTTTTTTTAGTCTCCAAGCCTTTCTTTTGAGAATCCTTTCCTAAGCACAAGCAATCCAAGTCTTGGAAACTTATTTTACGAACATAAAATTAAAGAAGTTAGAAGCAAAGTGAAGTGTGTTGCAGAACTAAGCAAACAAGAGTAAGTGTGTTTAAGCTTAATAAAATAAATAAATTTATATTGACATTGACATTGGCAATCCCTTTTTATAGTATGATGTATTTCGGCATCTTGGACTTCAGCCAGAATATTAAGAAGAATATTTTGCAAGAGGCCCTCGGCATGAATGATTATAACATATTCAAAACTGAGTTTACTACCAGGATTGAGACAAGAGCATCTGCTGGTAACACTTGCAAGCGTATATTAATCAAAGTGGAAGAAGCAGTAGACAAGAAGAAAGCTTTGAAAGATGAAAAAAAAAGGTGTTGGCGTGGAATGATGACAAAAGCAAACAACTGACACTCTGGATACTTAAGATAGTGAAACTTTTTTACTTTATTATCAAACCCGTGGACTATGTCAACGAAAACTCCTATCTTTATTTTGTCCTATCTCCCATCTTCAAAAATCTCCTATGTAACCATCCTCGTGTTTCTCTCCTTTTCGGAGAAGTGAATCTGAAAGCAAAGGCGATTGAAGTGAATCGCTACTTATATGAAGATCAAAGACGTTTAGCTGGCCCAAAAATCGACATAATCGTAAAAGATACAAAGTACAATATTGAGATTATGATTATAGAAGTATCCGGCGCACCAAACAAAATTTCTCAAACTCACTTTCTCGAGGACCGAAACAAAATATGCAAAAACCTAAAAGCTATGTTCGAGTATATTGTTTCCAAAATGGAAGTACCCTCAGTGACTCTTGTCAAGAAGCTAAGACTATTTGGGTTGCAGTTTTATAATGATGAAGTCTATGTATACAGCCTCTGTAAGCCATGCAGGCACAGCTATGTTTTCGTCCAAGATCTCAAGTTTTCCTGTCTAGGCCAATCATCAGTTTTAATACAGTTAATGCCATCGTTTTTCAAGAATTTTTATGCCATCAGTCACCTCATTGAAAACACGCATGATATTCTTGATAAAATGCTAGGTACTATTGATAAAAGTCAGGATGTTCTTAGAAGAAAACAACGAACACCCAAGCCCACATGTCTCACCACAAAAGAAGCAAACAAAAACAAAAACTCTAGAAAATGATTTTTTTTTTAAATAATGAAGGTTTACAAATAAATTCTATGCGAGATGAGTAAAGACACAGCTGAGGCCTCATGTCCATCAAGTAAGCAATACTTGGTATTTATATTCAATTCAAACAGAGGATACAAACTACAGCACTGTTTATGTCTTCATACTCGCCTTCTCCTAAAGCTGGTTGAAGAATGTTGGTTAAAGATTAAAAGGCAATATAAGATAAAACTAAAAGAAATAGAGAATAACATTTTAAATGTCTGTCTCAGCTACAAACACAAGAATCAGCTTTTCAGCCATAAGCTCAGCACGATCCACAGTGATAGGAATATTGTCAAACACTAATTGCCAGTGACATCTCCAGAGTGCCAAAAGAATGCCTGATATCACTTGGCAGGGATCAAGAGAAAAGGAAACAGAGGTAGGAAATTTGAGACTGTAGATAGCCTCAAAAATATCCAATAGAGTAGGACTCCTGCCAAAGAAACGCTCCCAGACTGAATTCCAAGTAGCTAACTTGACAGGGCAAGCAAAAAGAAAGTGAGCACTTGCATCCTCAGACACTTTACAGATCGGACAAAGAGCAGTGGGAAAAGAGTCAGGAATAAGCTGATGTAGCAGCAAGCGACAAGAATGTTTTGAGTGCAGAGCTCTATACCAGACATTTCGAGCAGAGTGGTGGATATTCATCCGCCAGAAAAATCTCCAATTGCGATTAGTGAGAGGTGGTCTAAAGACAGGTAAGACAGGCACTGAGGTAGCGATCTGTCTATAGAGACGAGGGCCAAGCTTGCTCAAGGGGCAATCCTCAGTATCTACACTGGAAATGAAAGGGCTCAAGTCCAAACAACCCACTCTTGGAGGTTCTGAAGAAGGATACAGACCAGGAAGACAGTTGAGGACAAAGAATCCATGTAGTAGAAGACGACCACGTAGGTGGGCACAACAGAAACAATATACAAGACAAGAAGAAACTGTCACCTCAGAGGGTATACGATGCCAAATGCATTGAAGCACTTCATCAAAGACAAAGGCATCCACTGCACTCAGGCTACTGTAACCCTTTGAAGGCTTAAATTGATCGTCAGGTGAAGACCAAACAGCAGACAAAGGAAGAGAGAGACAAGTAGCAGATGACACTCTCTGACTTACTGAACGCCGTGGCAACTGGTCAAAGACATTTAGTAGTGAACCCAAAGGGTGTAAACCAGATGCAAGTGCATGGGAGCATAGGGTTGGAAAAAAGAAAGGCAGTAATGGATCAGGCACATTACACATACTTTGAAGAACAAAAGCAGTGTAAGGAGAAACAAAAGAATCAGGCTTTCCACCAAAGAGAGGTCGAATCCACCGAGCTTGCAGAGCCCATTGGTGTAGTTGAGGATCCAGGATACCCAGTCCACCTGCTTGCTTGGGTGCAGTTAACTTATCAAATTTGATGGGTGGAAACATGTTATGCATAAGGAACTGTCGACCACAAGAGCGCAACTGTTTCAATACTTTAGCAGGCAGAGGAGTAACTCGAAGGATATGCCACAAGGTAGAGAAGATGAGAGTATTAAGCATGGTGGCTGTTCCTAACACAGACAAAGAACGTTGGGAGTGGATGTGACAAACTGCTTTTACTTTTTCCATAAGCTGTTGGTAGAAGAACTGGTGTTGGTCTGTGGAAGTGGTAAGAGGAAAACCCAGGTATATCACAGGAGTACTGGATCTACAGTCATGCCAGTCAACGATCTGATGGCGACTTAGTGGATCAGTCCACCCAGGGAGCAAGGCCCCAGAAAGAGAAAAAGCAGTTGTCTTGGAGAAATTAATTTTTGCATTGGATACTCTGCTATAGATATCCAGCCACTTGTACAGGCAGTCTAGATCAGACGGCTGTTGAAGAAAGACTAAGGCATCATCAGCATATGCAAGTACTTTTACTGGTGCAGGAGGAGAAAGAAGCACAGAAGTAGCAGAGTTAGTGAAGACGTATCCTTTAAGATCAGTGTCTTGTAACAGAGAGCAAAGAAGAGGTTCAAAATCCAGGTTAAATAGCACTGGTGACAGTGGATCCCCTTGACGTAGACCACGTCCTTGGTTTACTGGTGGAGATAAATCTATTGACATTGACCCTAATGGCTGTACCAAAGAACAAACCAATCAGACAAGTGACAAGAGTCTCTGGGAAATCAAAACGACGAATAACAGTGGAAAGATAGGTAGGATGAACTCTATCATATGCCTTTTCTTGGTCCAATAACAAGCCAACAGCAGTTGAACAAGATCGAACAGCATCGTCCATCACCAACCGAGTCAACAAACCATTATCTGCAATGAAACGACCGTGCAGAAACTCAGTCTGGAAATGGTTCACTAGTGTCTGAGCAGCAGGAACAACACGACTAATAACAAGCCAAGTAAAGACTTTTGCGTCTGTGTTGATAAGCGAAATGGGCCTCCAGTTGGCCAACGAAGAAAGATCACCTCTCTTTGGAAGAAGAGTCATACATGTGTCCTGCTAGCTTATAGGAAAAGTACCTAGAGTAAGAGCATCATTGTAGACTTTCACAACCATAGCGGCATATTCAGGGTGAGCAAAAAAAAGCCTCAGAATCTCATAGGGTATGCCATCCATGCTTGGACTACTACGTCGTGGGGAGCGAGAGACACCTTCCAGAATCTCTTCCAGAGTGATATCTGCTACCAACTGTTTAGCAGTATTAGCAGATAGAATGCAGGAACTAGGAATAGAAGATAAGAGCTGTTCAGTGGCAGAAGCATCTACAGTCTCAGCAGAGTATAGTTTTGAATAAAAACATTGAGCTGCAGCTGTCATTTCCTGAGGTTCAGAGCAAAGAGCACCAGATACTGGGTGTCTCAGGGCAGGGATAGCGGTCTGGGCCTGTCTAGTAGTCATTGTTCTTTTCAAGAAGCCAGCAGACCGTTCACCTTGTTCTCTCCAAATACGACCAGCTCGAAGGGTAGCCACACAGGCAATCTCATTCTGCAAAGCAGAAATTTGAGTTTCCACAGAGGGAAGAAGCAGAGACAAAAAAGCAGTAGAGCGATATTCTCTCAAAATTCGGTTGCGTCGACTTTGTAATTTACGTAGCTGTCGTTAACGCCATGCTGCCTGTTTCTTTCCAAATTTCCTAGCTACATTCCGAACTTCTAACTTGGCTCTTTCCCACTGATCTTGTACAGAAAGATCTGACATGGTAGGAAGAAGGTGAGAAAGTGAGTCCATGAGTAGGTCACAAAAGTCTTTTTTTCTGAGCCAAAATTGGATTGGCACGCCACAAGCTTTTACCACAAGGTATAGCAGTAAATGGTAAAGTAACTGACAAAAGAGCATGATCAGTCCACTCTGAGTTAATAAAGTCTATAGTAGCAGAGTGAGTTATAGGAGCTAAGGCAATTGATACAAAAATGGCATCAATACTAGATGCAACATTTCCTCTACGAAAAGTGGGTGGAGGGTGGAGGAAAGAACGATAATGGCAATCAACAAAGTACCTATCCACAAAAGATGTCCACTGTAGTAGTGATGGTGAGTGAGTAGTAGGTACAGAGTAGTTAAAATCCCCAGCAATAAGGATGCATTGGAGAGAAGTAGTATAGTCCATAAAGGACGGAAGCAAGAGAAGATTGTTGTAGAAATGTCTTTGTTCAGAAAGGCGTGTAGGTGCATAGAGTACCAACAGCTCAAATGATTCAAAGGCATTGTTGCGATGAGTAATTGTAGCAGAGAGAACTCTACAATCAATAGTCGAGTAGTTGGGAGAAAGAAGAAGATCAGGAGAGAGAGAGAAAATAAATCCACAATGAGAAGACCAGAGGCTATGAGAAGCTTGGAATTCCATGTGGAAGGTGTGTTGAAGGTCAGGAGAAGCATGTGTTTCTTGGAAAGCAAGTAGTTGAAAAGATTGTATCCGTAGAAATCGAATAAATTGTTGTCGTTTTTGTGTGTTATTTGCCTTGGCCAGGCCTCTGCAATTGAGAGAGCCCAATTGAATATCGTATGGTTGTACTCTATTCATTGATATCTAACAGGTCTTTGGCGATTGCGAGGTGGATTGCGAGGAAGAATGGCAGATGAAACACGTAAGGCAGATGAAACACGTAAGGCAGGCAAGGTGGGTTGACTTGGTATACTTGGTGAGTTCTCAGGGAGGTCTACACCACTAGATATAGGTCCATCCAAATGCATGAAATCTACTTCAGACTCAAAAACCAATGCACCAGAAAGAGAAGAATTCAAAAGATCTGTGACACATGTAGCAGTAGAAGGGGAGGCATTACTACCATCAACAACAGTATCAACAGTAGACGTAGTAAATGCAATGGCATCATCAGGAATAACAGAAGCTTTAGAAGCAACAATAGGACTAAGAGAAACGCTAGTATCAACTGTAACAGTAGTATCAACAACAACTGTAGGTTTGTTCTTCTGAATCTTAGGCCTTTTACGGCCTAAGTCCTCTCTATTTTGAGGACATTGAGCTGCAATATGACCCTCAGTATTATATCCAAACCACAAACGACGGGGACGAGTAAGACACTCTTCACACAAGTGATCTGCAGCATGACAGTATCGACAGAAACTTGGCATATCTTGCCAAGTAGCAAAAAAAGTACTGGAGCCATCAAACCACTTCATCTAGTGGCTTAGTGGCAGGAAGGAAGCAGAAACAGACGCAGAAGAAGTAGAAAAAGAAATAAAAGCATATCCTCGGCCCATGAACCAGCCGCCATGTTCCTCAACATGCAGACCGAGTTCAAGTATCTGCCCATAGGGCCCAAGAGACTTTTCTAGTCCCAAACGAACATCATCAGCATCCTCAATAAGAAGATTCTTAAGTGCTATCCTTGTCACTTTGCAGTTATCAGGCAAAGCAGGGTATGCCTTCAGAGTGACCCTATCAACTACAAGGTCCTCTCCATTACAGATCTAAGCAGTGATCCTCTGACTTGAGGATGACTTCTACTAGAGTCCGAGATCCTTCTTTGTGGGTAGTTATTCCAAGACCCACTCCCACCGGAAAAACTTTTCTAGCTTCTCTATAGAAGGCTGCTGATGTCACCAACACCAAGGTGACATCAAAAAACACACAGGGGTGTTTGCTGGAAGCCTGTTTCCAGACTCGAGGGGTACGTGTTGAGGTGCCATGAGTGGTGTTGGGGGCTGACAAAGGCACAGATTTGTACTTGGCTGCTGCCGAGTACGAACGAAAAGGTATAGCATTACGCTGTTGTTTTGGTCCATGAGGGGTGTTGTGTGGGCTATTGGCACCACTTGGCGAGTCCGAGTTTTTAGCGGGAAGAGCCATCCAGTGTTGGCTATGTCATAAAGCCATTAAGAGATAGAAATAAAATGGATCGTCACACATTCTATTACTATCACACCTTCCATTATTAGCACCCATTATTAGCACTTCCATTATTAGCACATATTTATATTCATACACCCACTTGTTTACACCCTCACTTTTATTCAGAGTGTCCTCTTCACACAAGTCACTCCCGATGTTACACGTGACTTGAAAAGTTTTTGTTTTTTTGGGACGCTGCTAAGGATGAAAAATAAGAAATTTCCACTGTCGTGGTCTCCCTTTTTTTTTT
This sequence comes from Spinellus fusiger, assembly GCA_025094145.1. NCBI lineage: Eukaryota > Fungi > Mucoromycota > Mucoromycetes > Mucorales > Phycomycetaceae > Spinellus > Spinellus fusiger. The sequence continues at coordinate 41,476 of JALLLS010000012.1, read as the reverse complement.
TCGCTCTTTCTTTACGCGGACCTACTTGTTTACGTGACAAGGCACAGAAAGAAGAAGACACATTTCTTAAAAGAAAAAAGCCAAGCCAGTGGAACTTTCTTATTTTTCATTCTCTCTCTCTCTTTATCTGCGGCAACAACCACACGACTACACCATGTCACGTTTCTTCCGTTCTGCCTCTGACAGTGAATCCGAAACTGATTCTTCTGACAATGAGTCTTTCATTTCTGATGAAGAGTTGTCCGACAATGAAGCCGATTCTTCTGAAGATGAAGGAAATAAACAACAAGATGATCAGCCTAAGAAGTCACGTTTCTTGAAAGGCAACGGTGATGACTCTGATGATGACTCTGACGAGGAGTTTGGGCGAAAACGTCAAGTTAAATCACAAAAAGACAAGCGTATTGAAGAGATGCAAAGTTGCGTCAAGGCTATCGAGAATGGGCAGAAGAACAGTGATTGGACACGTATTACTACAGGTAAAACAAGTGCTGCTGTAGCCTATTTACTGATGGTTTGTATAGAATTTGATAAGCTGTCTGTCAGTGTCACCAGAGCCACCACTGGTTTTGATAGCATTCGGGTGCCTAGCTTCTACATCAAGACATTGGCTGACACTGATGATTTCTTGCAAGACACTCTGCAAAAGGAGAAGGCTGCCAAGAAGAAGATGAGTGCAGGCAACAACAAAGCTGTGAATGCCATGCGTCAGAAGCTGAAGAAGCTCACCAAGCAATATGAGACTGAGATTGCAGAGTACAAAAAGGTAACGATAGACAGAGAAAAAGAAAAAAAAGAAAAAGGCTGACCTTCTCCTTCTAGGATCCCGAGGCTTACATGGAGGAAGAGGAAGAGGAAGATGTGCCATTGCCTGTTCTTAAGCCAGGCTTCTTGAAAAAGGAGGTCACACCTGCAACAGAAGACGAGGCTGCTGATGATGGCTTTACCTCTGTAGGCAAGAGTGGTAAGGCTGTGGTGGAGGTGACCAACGAGACTCTCTTGACAAAACTGAGAGAGACATTGGAGAACAGAGGAAAAAAGGTAAAGAAGAAGAATGTTTTCTTTGTAAGAGAAGGCTCCTTATTCACAGCACGCATACCTCTGTTAGAACACTGATCGTGAAGAACAACTGTCTGTATTGGAGATTCTCCTTCAAAAGTCAAAATCTCCTTTCCAAAAGATCTCTGTTCTTCTTGCTTTGATTTCTTCTCGTTTTGATATCAACCTCAGCATGGTGGAGTATATGGATGTGAAGCTGTGGAAGTCTGTAGAGAAAGAGTTGAACCTCTTGTTGGGTGTATTGGAGGCCAACCCTGCCTTTGTTGTGCGTGAAGATGCTGATGAACTTGAGAATGAAGACAAGGACGTGACTCCTGCTGCTGGAGAAACAGTTCAGATCCGTGGTTCTATTGTCAGTTATGCTGAGCGTCTGGATGATGAGTTCACTCGTTCTCTGCAACACATTGATCCTCATGCTACAGACTACATGGACCGTCTCCGTGACGAGCCCTCTCTCTATGCCATCTTGGTGAGAACACAGTGCTACTTTGAGAAGCATGAGATGAAGGAGAACATTTCCCGTGTGCTTATTAGACGTCTTGAGCATCTTTACTACAAGGCAAGTCATAGAAATACTCTCTCTAGTCTAGTCTATACTACAAAAGTGCATGGCGTTGGGATACTAACCCTTCTTTTGTCCCTCTAGCCTGACCAGGTCATTCGTTCTATTGAAAAAGTCACCAAGGATGTCCTACCCAACTATGTCTCTTCCAAAATCACCCACTCTGAAGAACCTACCCAATTGATCCACCAAACATGTACCTATTTGTACAAGCAGAATGTGTCTGTTCTCCGTACACGCGCCATGCTCTGCCACATATATCACTTTGCTCTTCACAAGGACTTCCACACTGCTCGTGATATGTTGTTGATGTCTCACTTACAGGAATCCATCCACCAAGCCGACATTAGTACACAGATCCTCTTCAACCGTACCACAGTTCAGATTGGGTTGTGTGCCTTCCGTGATGGTCTGATCAAGGAAGCCCATGCTGCTCTCCAAGAGATCCAAGGCTCAGGCCGTGTGAAGGAGTTGTTGGCACAAGGTATCCAGACACCACGCTATGGCCAGCAGCCTACATTGGAGACAGATCAGCTCGAACGTCAGCGCCAATTGCCCTTCCACATGCACATCAACCTCGAACTTCTCGAGTGTGTGTTCCTGACATGCTCCATGCTGCTGGAGATTCCTGCACAGGCACAGGCAGGCCCCAACAACAAAAAGTTTATTTCTAGACCCTTCCGTAGATTGTTAGACTACAACGAGCGTCAGGCCTTCTCTGGACCTCCTGAAAACACAAGAGATCACATTATGAGTGCTGCAAAGGCATTGGCATCAGGTGAATGGGAGAGAGCCAAAGACTTTATTTTGGCTATCAAAGTATGGGATCTTATGCCAGAGACACAGGACATCAAAGACATGCTGGTGCGCAAGATCCAGGAAGAAGGACTTCGCACCTATCTGTTTACCTATGCCTCCTACTACTCTACACTGGGACTGTCTCAGCTGTCAACGATGTTTGATTTACCCGTCTCCAATGTCTCTGCTATTGTAGCCAAGATGATCTGGAGTGAGGAGTTGTCGGCATCACTGGATCAAGTGTCTCAATGTGTTGTGCTTCATCAGGTAGAATTGTCGAGACTTCAGGTTTTGTCCCTACAGTTCTCTGAGAAGGCAGCCAATCTCGTGGATCAGAATGAGCGTCTGGCAGGTGTAGGCCGTGATAACTCAAAAAGCCATAATTAGACTCCTCTCTTTCCCTGCTATTATTTTTTTTTCACTCTCAATACATTGATAAGGATGGCCCTAATGATCCTCTGATTGCGGCATTTTAATTTCTCCTCTTTTCTTTTCTTTTCTTTTTGGATGCCTAGTCCATCTCTTCTTACCAATACTAAGGCTGACAGTCATGATGAACTGCTGAGACTAATAACAGATACACTGGGGGAGGACCAGCGACAGGCACTTTACACGTCACAGTGGACGTGTGATTACATTACTCGGTTGACCTCGCTCCCTCTTGACACTCTCATCAAAGAACCCATAGAACGAAAGGCAGAACAGGACAAGATAAAGCAAGAGGCACAAACACTGGCGTATAGAGACTACCCTGTATTTATTCATGCCCAGGAGTGTCGACACACCTTGGACGAAACATTACAGGGCCTGGACGAGCATTTGGAGACACTGATCAACACCCTCCCTGACCTACAGAAAAGGAGCCAGACGTTTATTCAACAGGCACAGGCCATTGTGGAAGACAGAGCCAAACTTACACGTGTACTGGAGCATCAGAATGTGTTGGTGGATCTACTAGAGATTCCTCAGCTAATGGATACCTGTGTATGGAATGGATATTACTCAGAAGCTATGGACCTGGCCTCTCATGTCCGTCTGTTGGGTGTGCAGTATCCATTGCCCGTCATCCACAGTCTCCAGCAACAAGTGCAGGCTTCGTGTGATTCCATGTTAGTGCAGCTTGTTTCTCATCTACGACGTCCTATCAAATTAGCAGCAGCCATGAGTATCGTAGGTCATTTGCGACGCATGGAGGCATTTCCCTCAGAAGCAGAACTACAGATAGTGTTTCTACGGTCCAGAAATGACTTCCTAGAACAACGACTGGAGAGGATTCGACAAAGAGATACATCTGAGGATGTCAGAAAAAGAAGTGCAAGTGCATTTGAGTGTTTAAAGCGGTACATTGATGTGATGAGAGAGCAAATGTTTGAAATTGCCAAGCAGTACATGTCTATCTTCTCCAGTCATGAGAGCCTGGCTCTATTATCAGATTATATGGTGCATCTTATCACTCACATAAGGGACATGTTGAAGGAGGAGTGTGGATTTATCAAGGACACCTCTTCCCTTGCTTCTCTTCTTACACAATTACAGTACTGTGGTATTTCACTAGGACGGATTGGCTTGGATTTCAGACACTTGTTTGTGGATGCATTTGAACAGGCCATGCTGCACCTTGTTTATCAATGGACGGATGAAGCCACGGAAGATGTACTTTCTGGGATAAAGGACTCGAGTGATCTTGCTCCCAGTGCATGGATGTCTGTTAAACTGGCCTCTGCTCTCTCATGGCAGGAGACACAAGAAAAGAGACATGCTCACCAGCCTCCCATGCTACTAATGGACTACCCTCTGCTGGCTGTATTTACCAACAACATTCTCTCTACCTTGAATGCCCTCCGTCTCCTACCAGCAGTGAGTCTGTTGGATCCTATTCGTAGGCATTTGGAGAAGTGTTTTCTTCGTATTGGACATGCCCTTGAGGAGTATGCAGACCAAGCAGCACCAAAGTATGTGGAGGGAAAGATCTTTCTACAGTCCTTTTCCTCTGCCTATGTGCGTTGGTGTATTCCATTTCTACGTGGTTGTCTAAGACAGGGCATTTATGGGGAGTTTTCCTGTGGTACTTTTCCTGAGGATGAGGCATTGGAGAAGCTATTAGCCAATTATCTTCCGGATGTAGTGGTGAAGGTTGAAGAGAGTGATCATAAGGGAATGGGTGGCAGTGATACTGATCATGAGAGTGTCAAGGATGATACCACTTCTGCTAATGGTGTTGATATTACCACTGTTACTAAGGATAATACCACAGAAAGTACTAAGGATAATACCACAGAAAGTACTAAGGATAATACCACAGAAAGTACTAAGGATAATACCACAGAGAGTACTAAGGATAATACCACAGAGAGTACTAAGGATATCACCACAGAGAGTACTAAAGATAATACAACAGATATCACCACAGATAATAAACACACAGCCAACAGCATCCCACCTTAAAGCCATTCTCATGATGAAAATCTTCCTCTGTCTGGGATTCAACTGGGATCCTCTGTGCCTTATGGATGGCCCCCCTCACCCATCACTTGAACAGCCACTGGAATCTTTTCCTTTTGACGTTTTCTCTTTTCCTTTTCTAGACTACTTTTCTCTTTTCCTCTTTCTCTCCTTTTAAAGAAAGAGTGACTCTATCCAACTGTCTATTTCCTCATGCTGAATCCTTTTGTATGGCTTCTTCTTCTTTCGATTACTCTTCTTGTGGGTGCCTTTCTATTTGGCAGTATTCCCTTGGCAGCTAAGCTATCAGAGACAAAGCTGGGCTACTTGACTGCACTGGGAGTGGGTCTTTTGATAAGTACAGCTCTTGTTGTTATTATTCCTGAAGGTGTAGACACGCTGTACAGCTCCCAATCTACAGTCACCAAAGAGGATGCTGAGGATACTGAGGCGTCGTCTCCTATGCACACTGCTGTGGGTCTTTCCCTTGTCATTGGCTTTGCTACCATGTTTATTGTCGACCAGCTAAGCTCTATGCACATTCATGGAGAACCCGCCAAAGACACATTCTTGCAGTCAGACACAGAAACCGATGAGCCAGTAGAAATACCCTTGGAGGATTCCAACACACCTCTTGTCAGCAACAGTCCTTCTCCCAGTCACTATTCTGCTGTCACAGCACGCGCCATAACACCTACGATTGGCCTTATTGTTCATGCTGCTGCTGATGGTATTGCCTTGGGTGCGTCTGCCTCCCACCCACAGCTGTCAATGGTGGTGTTCTTTGCTATTATGCTCCACAAAGCACCCTCTGCCTTTGCCCTGACGACTGTTCTGTTAGCAGAGGGCATTTCTAGGACTCAAGTACGAAGACATCTCCTTATGTTCTCCATGGCAGCACCCTTGGGCGCTATTCTCACCTACTCCTTCCTGTACTTGACATCCTCCACAGATGCAACTGGGATTGAGTACTGGACAGGCATTCTATTGATCTATTCTGGAGGGACCTTTTTATATGTAGCCATGCACGCACTCCAAGAAGTTCAGTCTTCCTCTTTCTCTTCCTCTTCCTCTCCTTCAAATCATTCTACCCACAGCCACGCTTCTACTAAAATGAGTCATGCCCACATTGGCACTATTCTTCTTGGCATGTTTTTGCCTATTCTTATGAACATTAAACACTCCCACTAAATATGAACATTAAAACAATTTAAAGAGAGTGGATCCTATCAATAATGGCCTGGACTTGCTCCTCCATTGTGCAGTGGCTTGTATCCAGAACAACCGCATCCGACGCCTGCTTCAGTGGGGCCACACGACGGGTAGTATCTGCTCTATCTCTTGCTGCCAAATCCCTGGCAATGTCCTCTACAGACTCATTGGGAGTGAGTCCATGCTTAGCCTTGAGTTGGTCAAACCGACGTTGGGCTCGAATAAGGGGATCTGCAACAATAAACACTTTAAGTTCAGCATCAGGCAGTACCACCGTGCCAATGTCTCTGCCATCCATCACCACACCCTCCACGTGGGGCCACGCCTTGGCCTCTGCTGCCATTGTGCGCTGTTGGTGGGTGAGGATATCCCTGACACGGGTGTTGGCAGCAACAGCACTGATGGACCGAGAAACCAAAGAAGAACGTATGTCATGACTGACATCGTTGCCGTCCAACTCTACTTTGCCAAGAGCAGGAAAGCGGACAGTGGCTGACTGTGCAATGTCAGCTACTTTGGTCTTATTCATGGATTCCTTGGGATCCACACCGTTCTCAAGACATTTCAATGTCACCTAGACAATGAACATACGGCATTCACACAACACACGCCTACCGCTCTGTACATAGCACCTGTGTCAATATAGCCATAGTTTAGTGTACGGGCTACACGTTGAGCTGTTGTGCCTTGAGTAGGATAAAAGAGAGAAAAAGAAAAACAGAGCGAAATAGAGCGAGATAGAGCGAAATAGAGCGAGATCAACACACAGTCACGCCTTTCTGTTGTTTTCTTCTAGTCAAAAACACATTACTTTTGCCAGATGCGGCAGGACCATCAATAGCAATACGAAGGAAACGAGACATAAAGACATGTTAGCGGAGTCTGATTCTATTGTTTATCTACACACCAGGAGATTTTTTTGACCTTTAAGCGGTGATATCTCTTTCCTTTTACGTCTAAAAATATTTTGCCCTTTTATGGAACTGTGTTTGAAAGTAAAGGTTTGCGGATATTCAAATAATTATTTCTTTTTGTGGATACCTCAATATCAAATTGTATTATCAATGGAATATATTGTTTATGAATAAAATTGTTTATTGCAATAGTATGGCTAATACTATAGTATGACTGTAGCTACTGCCCAAGTGCATTCCCTCATAGCAATAGAATCCACACACCAATGGCCCTGTGATTTGTTATTGGGAGATAGATAAATATGCTTGAGAATACACTCTAGACACCTTAGACACTTTAGACAGTATAAAAGGAAGAAGACCACCTAAGACTGACTTGAAAGGAGTCTTTACTTGCCTAATAACAATAGAGTGAGTGTCTTGTGGAATACAATGAACTCAAGCCGAGATAAAGACACTGCTTACCTTTTTATCACTAGAATAGCCTTTGGTAGTGTCTATCACCTCCTTCTATTGTTTCTCTTTGTTAATAATGACACATTACCTTGCTTATTTATGCTCATCTCAATAAGTGCTTAAATAAAGTTGTATAGACAGTGTTGGAAATAGCAAAAAGAGGGGATTATCAAAACAAATAATTTTTCTCTATTCTGATGTATTACACTTTTGCCTCTTCTTTCCTACAATTAAGTCAAACAATTCACGCTCTATTTGTCTTAGGTCTAAAAGAGAGTATTAGAAATAATATCTTGTTTTCACTAAGTACTGTTGTTAATACCATTTAGAATGAGATAGTTGTTGAAGTGATTATGACTATTGAGTCAATATTTATACTAGTTTGCTATTTCTTTCTTTCTTTTACTATGAATTTAATGAGATGTTATTATCGTATAGCTTTGATCCTTATAGCTTAAAGATATATATAAAAGTAGCCTCAAAATCCATACTATGTAACTTTGTAAAATATATCCTTTATTCTGCAATAAAGGGCACTGCGGTTATCAACAGGACCACTAGAGAGATGAATCTGTAGTTGTTTGGTCTCTAGCAGGGACAACGAAATGGAGTATTAGTACAAAGGCTGGTCTAGGGAAATCAAAGAGGATACATGAACAGGAACACAACACACGATTTGATCACAACGGGTAACTAGGCAACTGTTCTTTAAGGAATTCTTTTCTTTCTAAAATGTTGTTGTAGTCTGCATTACTTTGGTGGTTCTGATTAAGTAAATGACTTGTGAAGTTTCGTCTTGTTTTCTTCTGTTCGGATATAAATACCTGCTAATTACACTGTCTGTTGTTCTTCAAATCTTCTACCCTCTTTAACTTGTTTGCCTTTGTCTGGCATATAAACCATCAGTTGTGATCTGGTGAGTATATGTTTATTATGTCTGACATGTTATTCAGTTTCTATTGTATATTCTTTTACTATAATAAACCCAGTGAATCCATTACAAAGACAAAGGCAGGAAGAAGGTGCCAGTGTAAGGGTAATACGACACACACATAGAGTACATTAATACATCTCGAGCTAATTGTTTCTACTATTATTTTATTATTAAAAAGGGGTATTGGCACCTAAAAGGATTGGAGTATGATCCTACCAAGCTGCCAGTGTTGCTTATGGCACAGGAATAAAGGTAAAAGATGCTGCCAAGTTCAAAGGCCATTGTGTTGGTTTGACGAGAGTTTTATATCAATCATTGAAAAAGAGACAAAAGGGTGGAGATCTTCTTGTGGTTGATGTCGATGAGTTCCTTACATCAAGGGTAAGCAGGATTGACCTCTCACCCAATATGAAAAGCTCTTCTAACAGTTACTCTGTTTTATTTTATTTTGTTGTTCTCAAGAGCTACCACACTTATAACACAAATAGCCTCACTGTAATATTCATAAATTTCAACAGTATCCACGCTTGCCAAAGTTATGGAGTTGTTTGGAACAGAGATGTGAATGTATCAAAGAATATCTATACAATTGCAGAAGAGGGATTAAAGGGTCACTACAGACCAGTTCCATTCTGTAGAAAAGAATAGATATTTGTATTCATATTATACTATGTCGCCACAAAGGTGGTTTCCTTTGGGATTCAGATATTTACAGGTAAATCTACATAATCTTTATTTGTTTAAAAACTAACACGAATACATCTCACTTTATTTTTGCTCCTTTTCAAATCGATGTGTCATTTCTTAAACAATTGTAGTTTGACTATTTCCTTTTATATCCTAAAGATCTTTAGGTATGTAAAGAGTCACTTGGGCCTATGCTTCTCCTGTCAATTTTAAGAATAAAAGAGAGAGAGAGAAAGAAGAGATGGAAAAAAGACAGTGAGTGCTTTATCATACATTTAAACAATAGCAGATAGGTCTATAGTAGACACTTTACTTTGTGCAAAAAAGGCCTGAATGTCTTCTTTCTTCACAATATCACCTGATAATTGGAACTTCTTAAGAAATTGTTTGAGTTCATCAGCAAAACAAGTGTAGGCCAAGGCACTTTCTAGTGCCTTTACGCGGTCCATGCGCTGTAGGTGCTCCATGCCAGCGTCTAATAAGGATTTTCCAGCATCCTCATCGACTTCTGGCTCGTATGTTTTTTCTTCTTGGTGTAAAAACTCCAATGCATGTTCAGTGTAATGGTGTGTGCACTAGAATAAATATAATAAATATAATTGATGGGAAGATACACCCATGTAAACAGGTGTATTTAGATAAGAGAGAGAAAGAGATTACCGTTTGACAAGCACAGAGAGAAGAGCGCCAGCCATTGAACAAGAAGAGGTCTACCTGTACACTGAATGTCCTTACCAAACAAATGTCTTTAGGTGTCTCTTTTCTCTTGCGCTTTTCTCCAATGGATTCTGTAGTGTCTTTAGTGTCTGTAGTGTCTGTAGTGTCTGTAGTGTCTGTAGTGTCTATAACATCTACTTCTCCTATAGCAGAAGTCCTTGTCCATTCATGAATAGGCTGGTTGTCTATAGAGAATCCCAGTGCAGAGTGGGGACTCTCTTGAATCAGAAAAGGATGCTGGGCAGTACATCCACGACATACATAATCCTCAAACTCCTGCACATGAATGGGTATCTGTGGACAGACTTAATATTTTCCCTTTTGTTGTTCTTACATCACCAATGCACCGATGATGAAACCAATCCTCACATACAACACACTGTCTCTGTATAAGTTATATGATAGATAAGCAATGAAATAGCATGCCTGATACATGACTTCTTCTTCCTTTTGTGGGTCATAGAGTCCATCACATCTAGGGTGTTTAGCAAATAAACAAAGATCCAATTACCTGCAGTAGCGCCCTTGGAAGTTGTGGTTGTAGTGGTTGTGGTGGTTGTGATGGGTGGTCTCATTGGGACAAGCGGGAACAGACCCCTTCTTCAGTCGACACGGGTACTGGTTGAACTTGGCTCCTGTGCCACAATCACAACGGAACTGTCGCTTAGGAAACAATTCCAGAAGGTCATGGTCAGCATGACACACCATGGAGCAACTGTAGCACATGCCAGCAGGGTCTGAAGTAGGGCTACAGGTCCTGCATGCATAGACGTTTTGTCGAATAGGACCATTGTCATATGTGCACGACTCAAACTTCCCTGGGAGAGCTTCCTGAGCGTCGTGTTCGAGTTCTGTTTGTCGAGACACAAACTCCACTGCTGTGAGTGTTTCTTCGGGTAAGGGAGTGTCGCTCATTCTACAGTCGGAGAAGAGAGGAAACAAGTAGAAAGTAGAAAGTAGAAGTAGAAAAGAACACGTCAATGGGACTGCTGTTGACAGTGAAGTATGTTTAGTGAAGACAAGTTTCTTTCTTTTAGTGCCAGTGCCTTTGGTGGGGTTGTGGTTTAATGAGTAGGAATGAGTAGGAATGAGTAAGAATGAGTAGGAATGAGTAGGAATGAGTAGGAATGAGTAGGAATGAGTAGAAATAGGCAGGAATTGACACTATCTCCCACTGTCACCTTTGAATGTCACCTCCACCAGGCTGAGACAGAAATTACACAAAGTCACTTTTCAAATCTAAACGTCACGCAATTTTTTGTCACCAAGCCACAGCGGCCAAGACAAAAAAAACACTGTGCTGTAAAAAAATAGTTCCTTCTCTTCTCCCTGTTCAAGAAATGTCGACATTTGAAAAGGTAAAGTTTGTCTCCGAGTGTCTTGTAACAGCCAACACAAACACAAAAGAAAAAACACTTTTCTATCTTTCGTCAGACAACGGTCTCTCACTCTTCTATCTCTTTATTTTATATGTCTCTTATTTCCTCTCTTGTCATCACTGACTTGCCATTGTTCATACATACATGGATGGATTGATACATGGGTCACCTATTTCTGTACGCGTCCTTGAAAACGATTCGACATATAGGTTGTTGTCATTGACGGCAAGGGTCATCTTCTCGGTCGTCTTGCTTCTATTGTTGCTAAGCAGGCCCTCAACGGACAAAAGGTTGTGATTGTCCGTTGTGAAGAATTGAACGTCTCTGGCGAGTTCTTCCGTAACAAGCGTAAGTTTCTCTCTCTTCTTTTTTTTTTATTATTATTATAGAGATAGAAAGAAAAAAAAAGAAAAAAGAATCTCTTGGCTGATAAACATACATAGTCAAGTACCACGCCTACCTCAACAAGCGTTGTGTTGTGAACCCCCGTCGTGGTCCTTTCCACTTCCGTGCTCCTTCCCGCATTCTTTACAAGGCCATCCGTGGTATGGTTCCCCACAAGACTGCCCGTGGTGCTGCTGCCCTTGACCGTATCAAGGTGTTTGAAGGTGTCCCTCCTCCCTACGACCGCACTAAGCGTATGGTCATCCCCGATGCTCTCCGTGTCCTCCGCTTGAAGCCTGGACGCAAGTTCACCACTCTTGGCCGTATCTCCCACGAAGTCGGATGGAAGTACCAGGATGTTGTGGCCAAGCTCGAGGATAAGCGCAAGGCCAAGTCCTCTGCTTACTACGAGCGCAAGGCTGCTTTGATTGCTATCCAGAAGAAGGCTGTTGAGTCTAAGGCTGACGCTCTCAAGACCGTCAATGCTTCCATTGCTGCCCTTGGTTACTAAAAAATAAAAATAAAAATAAAAAAGGGAATCTTACTTGGTGACCTGATTGTGATTGTATTTGAACAGGGCAGTCCACTTTCTTTTCTTTTATTGCATCTAATGATGATAATAATAATAATAGTAAAACAGATAATAAACAAGTGGTTGGCTGATCCTTTTATGGTGTCATTTCCTAGAAAAGAAAAGAGAAACAATAGTTCATAAGAGACCGTAACCATGCCATTAAGGTGACAGGTGTATCTGTTGCTAGGGTGCGTGGAATAGAGGATTCCCGGTAGTGAGGTTCTGTGTCTTGGTGGGGTGGTAGTCGTCGGAGCATATCCTTTATTTCCTGTTGTGTAGTGGTGCTATTCATACGCCAAGTAATGAAAGGTGCTTCCATCTCTACTGCTACTGTTGGGGAGGGATACAGTCACGGTACACAAGCTGAAGGCCAAGCACACATAGAAACTGAATGTAATGGACACTAGCCTCTTGTCCATTCTGAGTCAACAGGTATTCTTGTACCTGCCACTCTGCCAGGGTGTGTGGATGTTGGAGCTGAAAGGCCAAGAATCCAGTGATCTGTGATAAAAAGGGCACAGAGCCAGGGTTCTTTCTATGGTCACGGCTGAACTCTTGTATCAGAGCCAGTCGTTGTGGGTGGGTGTAGGAGAGAGAAGGAAGTGTAGTGAGGAGTTGGTCAAGGTGGCGTGAAAGCAAGAGCTGTTGTTGCTCATGCCATGTTCTTCGTGCTTCTCTTTGTACTCTTGTCATCTCTTGCCACTGTGTCAGGGGTATCTCATAGCTGTAGCTGTTGGGGTTGAGTGTGAATCCAAGGGACTCGAGTGTCTGTGCACTAGAATCCCGAGTAGAATCCTGAAGACTGGGTAGAACTACTTGGAATACACTCGGAGATGACTGTTGGCTGCCAGTGATAAATAGAATGATATGATTGGCCCATTCATCACCATCAAAGGCCTTGATACAAGTGTCATGCCAAAAGGCAATGGCTGTCATTGAAGGGTAAGAAGAATGAAAGAAAAAGAGAAAGTTCAGGATAGACTGAATAGAGCTTTGAAGCCATTAGCACGTGACACAGGGATTGAATACTTTATTACACACGTCGAAGATGAAGCCTCACTTTACTAAGCTGTGAGTCTACTGTGTCCATTCTAGCCTCTAACTCTTCTACTGTTTTGCGCACTTGATGGCTGAAATTTGTCAAGGGGATTTTAGAGTAAGCTGATTGGAGCTGTAAAGACTGTCATTAGCATGTATAGAAAAAGAAAGGAAGAGACTTACTTGTTCTTTTTCCTTGAGAAGTCTCGCCAATTCACTATCCAAATTGCTATGTGTATCTTCTTTGAGTGAATGAGGTAAGGATTCTTCCGAGGGCTTTTTTCTTGTAAAATGAGGTGTGGATTTATTACGGTGGATAGTAGCGGTGGATAGGGTGTGATGATGAGTAGGCATTGAGTTGTTATTAGTAGGCATTGAGTTGTTATTAGTAGGCAGTGGATTAAGGTGATGATGATTAGTTGTACTTGAGTTATTATCAGCAGCACTTGGGCTATTATCAACGGTTGGCTTGTCTTTACAAATACAGTCAAGTACTTTAACAGCCTCCTTCTCTTTTATCGTCAAGGTGAGAGAATATACTTGTTGTAATACATCATTCAATTGGGACTATAAAATATAAAGTTATAGAGATTCTCCTTTTCCTTCGCTATTCATTACCTTTAATGATTCAATGACTGCCTCTTTTGCTGAGAGTTCTCCATTGAGTTTATTTACTTCTAATTCAAATCTCGCAGTCTCTCGAGCAGCTTCTTCTTGGGCAGCCTGAAGCAATGGGTCAAACTCATCCATCAATATACGAGATATATCAGCAGGCCATGTTCTATTGTCTTACCACGAGATCCATCTTTGACTGTCTAGAAATGTCCTGTTGGTCTCTAGTATTGCATGATATGAATCTACATGTGAGTATAATCAATGGATTTACCTTGATTTTTTACTCAATTCTCTTGTCTTTTCTAATAAGATTTCGAGATCCTGGTCTTTGCATTGCGACAGCAGCTATTGAGACACATCCGTATATATAAACGAGTTATATTGACATATTAATATATACAAATATATATTAATATAAGTGAGGTGTACAAGTACCTTTTCTTTATCCAGTTGAGTCTCTAGCTCAGCATTTTTGGCCATCATCTCATCCATAGTCTGACTCATAAAATCAAGATCCTTCGCCATGGCTAGAGGAAATACAGTCATCAATACACTACTACCCATGGTTACTGTTGTTGTTACCTTGGTGCTGTTTTTGAAGAATACTCATTCTCCTATCATTTGCTAGCATCTCTCCTGTAAGTGTCCTTGCTTCATTCTCTATTTCTGGAGTGACAGGAGATGGAATAAAGTTGGCAGGTTCTGAGGGAATAAGGTTGTTTTGTGTCCTTAAATCCAACACATGTCTGCTTGTTTCTGGACTATTGGGTACATCTGATAGGTGCAGGTTGGGCTGTACTTGGGGTTTTTGTTCATTGAGTGGGGGTTGGGATGTGTCTGGTGTGTCAAGATTTAGCTGTGGTTGTAGCTGTGGTTGCTGCTCTGATGATGGCTCGGATGTCTCTTCTGGGTTGGATATATCACGGGAAGAAGTACAAGAGACTTGGACTATACCTTAATTCCATTTCCATATTAGAAATTATACTTATAGACTGTCTAGTTATTCTGTTACCTGGTGTTTCAGTTGGCGTATGATCAGTTGCTGGCTGCTGAGATGTAGTGGCGGAGGATTCTCTGTGGATAAATACATACTCCCCTTCCTCTTCATCCGTGTGTCGTGGTTCGTGGGTGGGTTCTGGTCCATGGACGGGTATAGGTGCTTCTGGCTGCTTATTAAGACTTGTGGGTTGACGATGGGGTACTGATAAGGGGGCGCCTGTTCTTTTGCTGAATGAGTGACTAGAGGGTAAAGAGGTATGGGAAGCAGATTGAGAAAGAGGCAGACGACTGGTGGAGGGTACAAAAGGTGTTTTGGGTAATTGGAATAAATATCTAATAAAGAATTGAGTAAGATTGACCATTCTCTTTTCTCTTCTGTCTTTCATAATTCCAGGTCATACTAGTACAGAACCCCACCAAAGATAAGGTCTTTGCCGATAAAGACCTTTTACATATATATCTATGTATCTATGTATCTATGTATCTATGTATCTGTGTATCTATGTATCTATGTATCTATGTATGTATCTATGTATCTGTGTATCTATGTATCTGTGTATCTATGTATCCATACATTTATACATCTGGAAATTTACCTTGAGGGCTTTGTTATGTTGGTGTTCTTGTCTTTGTGGGGTGCAGTCAAGTCATTGGCACGGGCAAGATCTAAGATAGTCGGTGAATCAATATTGATAGGTATTTATCTTTGTTGTGAACCTGAATAGAGAGAGGATGAGCGTAATGGCGATGCAATAGTGGCATCTGCTGTTTTATTTTTGGTAAGAGAAAACTTCTTCCAGAACTTCTGAGATGTCTTGACTTTTTCTTTGTTAGTGGTGGACATTCTTTTAATGAGAAGGAAGAGGAAGAAAGAGCAAAGAATTGAATGTGGAAAATTAAGTCTTTGATAATAGACTCAATCCTCTGTGCCTATAGCGATGCGGTATTGTAAATTGCCAAGGAGGAGGAATGCATGATTTACTTTAGCTATGAATAAACTCCTGTCAATTCCTTTCTTTTTTTTCTTTTTTCTTTCTTATACAGAGCATAAACTGCCCATTGACTCAATCAGAGGCACCACTTGGACTGTCGCATAAATGTGATACCTATGTCAGGTGTCACTATGGCAGACTCAAACCCAGACAGGCACACCAACAACATAGCATGTCAACTTATTCCAGTGGGCCATAGAAATAGGAAATCATACTTCCATTATTACGGTTGATATTTATGGAGAAGTAAAGGCTGGGCAATTCAAATTCCACTCATGATCTCATCACAGGCAGCACTCATTGGTTCATGGACTGTATAAACTGACAAAATCACCTCTTGTTACATGGATTTGAGTTGCATTGAACAAGTGTTTTTGTTTTTGTTTTTGTTTTGCCACCCACAGGCAACTTTCCTGGTTTATTCACCCTGCTTTAATAATATAAATGTTCAATGCAATACTGTTTCTATAACACAGCTGAATATCTCTCTGCTCTCTATCCTTTGTTTGTTATTGAGTTGGCTGTCTGTTGTCTATCTTCTGCTGTCAAATGTATTATTATTATTATTATAAGAGACCACCTGCTTTGTATTTGTCACTGTTGAGTTCTCTGTGCAGAAGAATCCGAGCTGTACATAAATAATGCATGGAAAATCTGTCCACAACAGTGTTGAGCAGACCACCCATCAGCTCATTGGATTTGGATTTGGATTTGGATTCACCCACTTGTAATATTCCCTTTCTCCCTTTTCTTTTTCTTCATTAATAAATAGTTTGGATTAGGCTCTATTGGCTTGCATACTAGCTTACAAGTCAATACAGATAAAGTATGAACTTGCATTAAAGCATGGGTTGGTTCATCATTACAATCTATCAGTATTCTTCTCATGTAGGGCTAGATCCAGAATAGAGATGCCTATATCTATACAAGCTGCCCTCTGTCGTAGGATGTAGAGTGGATAGCACATGTCTACTGATATTTCCCATTCTCAATACATTTCTACTTGTGCTTTATATTCTCACCGAGCCATTGAGATACTCCATAACTTAACACACCCGAGCCTACTATAACTAACACTGTAAGCACTGTTTCAATGTACCTGGATCATTTTTAAATAGGAAAATTAAAGACTTATCTTTTTGTTCATACTATTATGCAGTTTTGATGACTGGTTATATTAATAACTAGTATCATGTTCAAATATAAATCACGAGTAAATATGCATTTTTTTTGTTATCAATAGAGTTCAATGTAAAATAGAATGTATTTCTCTCTTGTGTATTGATTAAATCTACTGAACAGTTTAAAGTGTACCTTTTATTTATGTGACTAATAATAATCAGGCACTGGTTGGATATCTCCTTTATCCTTTGAAAACACGGAATAAAAACGGATTCTATAATGGAAATAGAGAGGTGGTTTTTAGTTGAAATCATAATCATCTATTTTCATCTTTTACTGGTGTGTTTCGATTATGTATAGTCTGACTTCTCAAATAGAAACCATAGACTAACAGTAATAAACCACCAGGAAATTTAAATAAATAAAAGTATTTATTGGTATCATCTAATGCAGATGTGTAAGGTGGAACATGTGTAGGAAAAATCAAGGATAGGTGATATCTATCATAATTATAGCTAGAGTTAGGCATTAATGATCACTACAGATATGTTTTTTTTAAGAAATTTCCATTAATTGTTTAGTCATTGATGCATTGTCATTCCATTGTCTTGTTTGAGAATCTTAACAGGATGACACGTTTAGAAAGCAAATAATATTCTTTTTCAATGATATTGTAGTATTCACTGCAGCTAGTGAATGGCTGATACTATAAGCAAATCCTGTGTATTTCTGTTAATGATTGTATGGACATTATTGCAATAGATAGCTCAGTGAATGAATTAAAAGATATTTATGGGCTGTTCTCTGAAATTTCTATAAAGGAATGTCTCCATACTATAAGTATCTACACCTATGATTCTTTCTTGCTATAATTTGAAGAGAGAAGATGATAGTATTTTAATATCTTTAGTATCTTAAATGGATAGAAACAATCAAAATAATTAATAAAGAAAATACAGTCAACTGAAATAGTTTCATACCAACTGTTTATATATATTTATAAATATATGGTTTATGAATAACAAGATGACTATTCTAAATTATATATCTATTTAGTTATTATTCATGTCAAGACAAATGGAGTATAATAGTAACAAAGACATGTATCTATATAATATGCTAATATTTAATTCACAAGTCAATGGAGATCAATCTCATGGGTAAAATTCTTAAGTCATTATACGCAAGATGAATAGTTAAATTTAATTGTTCATGTTTATTTCTCTATTTCTCTATTAATTATTAATATGGAATACATTCATGCACATTGGATTAGTAAAAGTGGTTGATCCATTACATAAGAGTTTAAAAATACAGTCAAGATATCTTTAATAAATAGGTAAATTGAGTTATTATTACTACCTATTTATTATTACTATTACTAACTATTATTACTATTACTAACTATTATTACTATTACTAACTGTTACTACTATTATCACTAATATTACTATTACTATTACTATTACTATTCTCTTTATTAATACATATTTGCCATCGCATTTGACATGTGGTACAATTAAGACTCTTGCATTACGCGTACAGTCGTGGACTGTTATTGTAGTTGATCTCCCGCTCTCTGTTCTTCTTGTGATAAGGAACTGAACTCTTTACCAAGTTCAGCCGTAATGACAACCAACGAACTACAGTTACTTGGTAATGAGTACAAAAGATAATAATACCAACGCCTTATCTTACTATAGAAAATGTTGAGCTTAAGCTTGCTCTCTGTAATACTGATACACAGCTGGAGAGCATAATTCGTATGTTCCTTACACCTCTTCTCCTCAAGGTGACAAGTACAGACAAAAGAGCACGTAGTAAGGTACGAAGAAAGCAAAACAGCCACCCTAGACTTGAATGTTCTATAACACTCTTGTGAATACAAATAATTATAATTACAATTACAATTATAACTATACAACTGTTATTATTATCAATACTAATACTAATACTACCAACATTTTAAATATCAAAGGTGATGGAGATTCTTTCACATATCAACAAACGAGTAAAAGCAAGCCAATCGATACAACTTCCGTTCGAAGCACTTTTAAATCAATTGATAGATGATAAAATACCAGTAGCTGTAAAGAACTTCACTGTCATTTACTTGGAAATGGCTGTCAGTCGAGTGTCATCAGAAGAAGCAGTTCAGCGTATTCCTCAGTTTCTAATGGGCATATCCCGTCGACCTGTTACCCAACAAAGGACACTCCTTCATATGGTGCTGCCTGTAAGATATACACTAGAATGAATAGGATATAATGGCTTGCTTAAAAACAAGGATATGTATAGTTACTGAATCAATGGAAGTTGGGCGATGGAAATCATACTACAGCACGCAATGACATGTTCAAATTTGATGATAATCCAAAAGATGTATCCGTCATTGTGGGCTTCTTTTTGGATGTTTTGCTTTATCAGTTCTCTTCTGCTAGATCTCAAACAGTAACTGACAGCTCAAGCTCTGAATTAAAGTCAGAGCCCGTCTATCCAGGTCTTAGTCCAATGGCTGTGGAGAATGTCACCAACAAGGGTAAAATTGTCTGGTCAGCATTAAAGATGACAGAAGCAAGAGTGAGTTACATAAAAGATGAATCAACAAGACTCACACTTTCATAGCTTGGTATTTTTCGATTTCTTTTGACGCCTATTTTCACAGACAGTGAGAGATTGCGTCTTCTGTTGGTGGGTGTATGTGATACCAACCATCAGGTAGTCTCTGTGTGTGAGGATGGACTAAGAAGATGGGCTAGTAATGTGGATATGGAGAATACCGTCTTTGTACAGTCACTCTACAGTCTCTATCTGGGTACTAAATCCACAACAGTAGCAGGTGAGTAAGCAGATGAAGAGTAGTTGACTGATATAGGTAGGGAAACAAGAAGCAAGAGCGCCTGTCTCTGCACCTGTAAAGATACGTATTCTTCAGTACCTTAGCAAGTCTGTGATGGCAGCCAATTTAGTGTCTCTTATGATCCAAGTTGTTTTTGATGGCATTTATGGTAAGTACACTCAATGCACTGGATATGTAGAGAGAAGGAATACTCAAAGATACTTCATCATAGGCGAACAATCTAACCTTAGACTTCGCCGTTCTGCAATGTCTTTTTTGCAATGGACTGCACGCATCGTAAGTCACTAGTATTCTCTTTCTTTCTTTCTTGGTGACTTACCATTGGTATTTAGGGTGATGCTACTAAACTTAGTCCTATGGCTCCCATATTAATCTCAGGATTATTACAGTATATTGATCAAGAAAGAGAAGCCTCTAGTCATGGTAAATCATCAAGCTATTATTGACTACTATTTATTAACAAACAAACAAACAAACAAACAAAAACCCCAACAACACTGCCTATATTATGGATTAGATGTGGATGAAATCAAGGGATATGCTTATGCTGCTTGTGGACTTATTTCAAAGAAAGGTAATAAAAACACAACAATATCTCTTTCTAATATTGTGTTATGCTACTTAGTTCCTAAAGTCGCTTTAAATGACACTGCTATGCTATCTAAATTCTTTGATGCATTGGAGGAAGAAAAACCCAATACTCGTGTTTATGTTCAAGATGCTCTTTCTTCAATGATTGAGATCTATATCAACCTTCCTGAAGATTCTCCAGCCTATGAACCACTTCAAAAGATTCTCCTAACTGCAGTTGAAAAGGTAAACCCATCTATTCTTTGTATCTATATAACAGCACTCACATACCCTACACCAAACCTATAGAACAACTCAAACACACGCTACATGGCACTTAAATACGTTAATGCGATTTACCCATTCTCTTGTGTTTTTGCTCGCTATGTCTGCTTGTTAGGGAGTTCTAACAGTATCTCCAAGCTTGAAGTGAAAGAAGAGTCTATCCGTGGATTGCACCCCTTTGCTCCAAGTGATTCAGGACTCTTCTATGCCTCTAAAGAGACTGTGCCTATCTCTGCTTTACCAAAGTTCTCTGATCTTGTAAATTACATAGCAACTCATCAGCCAGGAGACGAGTACACTTATGCTTCCAAAACCCCCTGTATCAAAGGATATCCTACTGAAGTCTACAGTGAAATCCTTCGCTTTTTACGCATGATTTTAATTCTAGAAGCCAATCCAACCAATATCCTTATAGACCAATATGTAGAGGACAAAGTAGAGAACAGTATGAGTGAAGATCCTATTACAATGGAGAATTTCAAGGTGTTGATAGACACATGGTGGATGGGTGAAGGAAACGAAAAAGAAGCTCTATCACAGTGGCTACAGTTGATTGAAAATGCTTTGAACCAAAACCTAAAAGGTATATTTTATTTTATTTATATAGAGAAAAAGTTCATATTTTTTTTAAATCATTATTATGATATGTCTATTAGATTCTATTCTTTTAGCTACAGCAGCAAAATGTCTTTTGGAGGCCATTTCATTGGGTCCTTGTTCTATTTCTACTACCTTCCAACCTCGATTGAGTTTCTTCAAGTCATTGGCCACCTGTGAGAAGATAGAAGCACGTACACTCATGTCCCATATTGTCGGTATCATTGCCAGTGACCCATCTATCCCTCAGTCCCAAGTAGAAGCTATTCTGGATGAGTTCTGTCTTGTATTAGAACAACCAGAGACTCATCATCACTCGGGTGGCATTGTAGACCAGAAGCATGGTGCACTTTTGGCAGTAGGCTATCTACTTGGAAGATGTTACTATCGAAGCCGTGAACTGTCAGATACTATTGTCAAGCGCTGTATCAAGAACTTGGCTCTCTATCTTGAGGGGGCTCCTACTGTCACTTTCTATCTTTTATCAAGTGCTGCATGTCATTCATTAGCAGAAGTGGGTAGAGTCTGTCCTCTTCTTTTACCCTCTGAGATAAAGACGGAAGCCACTGGGTCTGATATGGAAGTGGATTCTGATCAGGAGCTGACAGTCCAGAAAGTGGTAGAGAAGCTTGTTGTTCTTTCAAAGACATGCAAAGACACCAAAGTGCAGGAAAGGGCACTCTTAGCACTGGGCCACTTGAGTATTCCTATGGCTAGTGATAGTGGACTAGTAAAAATCATTTTGGATGCTATGTTTGCTAGTGCTGACAGTAAACAAGTGGAACTCTTCTTTGCTGGTGGTGAAGCCTTCAGTCTTTTAGCCTTTGGTTGGGAATCCCAAACAATGCACAAATACAAAGATATAAGAGATATTCCTGCCCTGGACTCCAGTATCTTATCAGAGGCTATGAAGAATAGATCAGAAGCATTCCAGGTCATCATTGAGAAGATGACTCGTTCTTATGTTACCAGCGACCGCACTTGGTATAAGAAGGCTGCTTGTATTTGGCTTCTTTCTGTTCTTAAGTTTGGTAAAGACCAAGATATTGTCAAGGTAAGGTATTTGATAAAGGGACCATTGACTAACTATAGCTATACAGAAAAACTTGGGTGCCATCCATGCCTCTTTCTCTCGTTTACTTTCTGACCGTGATGGTATTGTAGATTAACAAGTGTCTCTCAGACTTATTATGTTATTAGACTTCACTCAAGAAGTAGCCTCCAAGGGTCTAGGATTAGTCTATGAATATGGTGATGAGAAGGTGAAAGAAGATATGCTTTACTCTCTTGTTGGTATCTTCACTGAGGGCCGTTCCATCCAAGCACAATCTGTCACAGATAACACCGTTCTTTTTGATGAAGGATCCCTTGGAACAACTCCCGAAGGCAGTTCAATCATAACCTACAAAGAACTCTGCTCTCTTGCATCTGAACTCAACCAACCCGATCTTATTTATAAGTTTATGAATCTTGCCAACCATAATGCCATGTGGACTTCTCGTCGTGGTGCTGCCTTTGGTTTCCAGAACCTGATGACGCTTGCTGAGAAGGAGATGGAGCCATACATGGCACGCTTAATCCCAAAACTCTATCGTTATCAATTTGATCCTAATCCTGGTGTTCATCAGAGCATGAAGGCCATCTGGAACTCACTCGTCAAAGATAATCAGAAAACAGTGGATATTTACTTTGATCAGATTATGGATGATATTCTGAGTGGTATTGGTAATCGTCAGTGGCGTGTACGTGAGGCCTCCTGTGCTGCTGTGACAGAGTGCATCCAAGGACGTCCATTGGCACAAATTCAGAAATACCTTGAGCCTTTATGGAAGATGAGTTTCCGTGCCTTGGATGATATTAAGGGATCTGTGCGTCAAGCAGCTACACAGACATGCAAAGCATTGACTAGACTCACTCTACATTATTGTGATCCCAGCGTAGTGTCTTCTTCTGATGGCATCAAGGTTATTGATATTGTAATGCCATTCCTACTTCAAAAGGGAATTGTATCTGATGCAGAAGATGTTCAAAAGTTCAGTTTGAACGCTGTGCTTAAGCTGTGTAAGACAGGGGCTGTGCTTCTTAAGGCGTATATTCCTGATATTATCGATACACTTCTACAGTCATTGTCATGTAGGTGAAGAAAAAAGAGTGGGTTGTACCGTGTTACTTATACTATGTGTCTTAGCTTTAGAACCACAATCAATGAATTACTTGAGTTTCCATACAGAGAAATACAACATTTCACAGGAGCAGGTACAAGTGTTAGAAGAAGAATACCTTCACTAAGACTCTTCCCTTTCTCTTTAGCTTGATAATGCCAGACTCCAGGGTGCTAAGAACTCACCTATGATGGAAGGCATAGAGCACTGTGTAGCTCATATTGATGAAGCTGTCATGGAAATCCTGACACCCCGTATTATTCACATTGTTAAAAAGGGAACAGGTCTTCCTACAAAAGTGAGTTTATCATCATCCTAGGCCGTGTGTTTTTCTTATACTATGTATTCTTTCTTAGGCTGGCTGTGCTCGTTTTATTGTCACTTTATGCATGAATCGAAGCACTATTTTCCAACCTTATGCTGATACCTTTTTAAAAGCATTGAGTGGTGCTATTCGTGCAAAGAATCCTGCAGTCAGAAAGTCATTTGCCACAGCCACTGGTTATGTAGCCAGATTAGCTTCTTTTGATACAACAGTTTCTTTTATCAACCACCTGAAGAAGCTCTATATTAAAGAACAGGGTAATCTGATTATCTATTTGGTTACTTTGGCTTATCTGTTTTATATTAGATGAAGAGTACCATTTATCCAGTGCCATCACTGCCTTGGAAATGACACGTTTTGCTACTGATAGAATGAATGCAGTGGCAACTGATATAGTACCTCTTATTTATTATGGTGAACATGATCCTGAAAAGAATCTCAGTGATCTATGGAAAGAAGCATGGGAGAGTCTCACATCAGGTATATCTTTACATAGACAATCCACTAGTCCATAGACTAACTGTGCTTCCCATTAATTCTATGATGCTTAGGCACCAGAAGCAGAGTCAATCTTTACATGGATGAGATCATTCAATTTGTGCAGCCATTGCTATCTTCTTCTTCATGGAAAGTAAAGCAGACAGCAGCGCTCACCATTGCTGATCTGTGCAAGTCAGGCAGTCAGGGAATTGCCAAACATACTACCAAGCTCATACCCATCATGGTATCTACATTGGCGTCTCGTTCTTGGGCAGGGAAAGAGAATGTATTAGAGGCATTTGTTCAGTTGTGTATCTCTGCTCCAGACTACTTTAAAACCCAAGAACCCAGCTTGGAGGGTGTAGTAAAGGTAATTGAACTTTCTCCTGTAATATTTCTGATGATAGCATTGTTAGATTCTAGTACGTGAGGCTAAGAGAACCAATCGTACCTACCAACGTTATGCATTGGCTTCTCTAAAAACATTCTTGGATACTTTTGGTAGTCGAGTAGATGCACTTAGCTCAGTGAAGGACTTTTTAATTGACTTGTGTGAGATGGACGAAACAGCAGCCATGGAAGAAGAGAGTGACAGAGAAATAAAACCTCTTCTGCTTGCTATTAAAGCAAATGCATTCAAGGCGTTGGCAAGTGCCTTTTACCCGCAAGTATTTTCTACACAAGGTAAGCTGCACACCTATTTATTATTACTATTAGTGTTATTACTAGCACTATTAGTACTATGGTTACCATGACTACTATTATCATCATTAGATAGAGATACTCATGCTTATATAGAACAAGACACCTATTTGCTTGTCAATATAATGACAAAGTGTCTCGAAGGCAATGTTTGGAATGTACAAGTGGCTATTTTCGAAAGCCTCAAGACATTGGTGGATCAAGCAGGCGCATCCAATCTCAGCTTATCTGTGCTTGAGCTTGTGCTTGAAAACAGCTGCTTGTATTTAGGAAATATGAAGTATTCTGCCATTCGAACAGCTGCTTTGGAGGTACTGGAGAGTGCAGTAACACCCAACACAGGTAAGCTACATAGATCATGGGAGTGTTTCATCTCTCTTGGCTGTCTCTTACACTCCCTTTCAGTGCATGAAGATCTTAAGACAAAGTATGGGCATAAAATGAATACTTGTCTTCAGAAAGAACCAGTGGCTCTGATACGAGAGAGACTGCAAGCATTACTACTAAAACTGTAGCCAATAGCTGCCCCCATAAGTAATAAAGAATGCACATTCTGTAGTGTTTATATAAGAAATTGTCAACACAGCCTTTATAGAGATAAACACCCTATTTGTTTTACTGTCCTCCTTTTGCCACTTCATCCTGGTATTCCCAATGCAGATCGCCCACATCATGGTTGCCATGGTAGACCCAACCATCTTTAGTGACATGGTACACTATTATTTTCATTCATTCATTCAGTCAGTCAGTCAGTCAGTCCCCTGCTTCTTCTTATGCAAGACACTTACAATTAATAGAACCACCTGACATGGCATCACGATGTGTTGCGTGGTAGATAGACCGTTTACCAAGTTCAATAGCATCAGACACAGACAGATCAAAATCATAGCCACTGTCAAGAACACCATAGGCAAAGGTGGATCCTGAGCCTACAGAAAATCGATCTCCCTTGAGACGTGTACCATCTGAATCGACATAGAAGATGTTGGGTCCCTAACATGGCAAGTGGATTGAGTCAACTCTTCTTTTCTCTACAAGGATTCTATCTTTATGCCTACAGAATTATCCCAGCCAGTGACCATTGTTCCCTAAGAACCATACAATAAGGGTTAGATAGGCCACTACCACAGATCCAATATATATATACACTTACCATAGAAAGACCCATGCCCTTGTAAGAATACACCATGTTGGCCAGTAGTTTGGAGGCTGCTGCCACAGAGATGCGCTCCTTGTTTCTCAACTCATACAGCCGACAGCGCTTACCCAACTCACGCTCCCAGTACTGACAATCAGCAGCACCACCTGCCAGTGTGCCAAGAAGGTAGGGATTGATTTCAATGACCTTTTTTACAGTTTGTGATGCTGTTCTTATTAGTCCAACCTCTCTTTGGAGTAGCGTGCTTTACCAATATAATTGCCCATAGTGGCTCTTGAATCCACAGCCACTACAACACCCTCCTTGAACTGGAAAGCCAGTGTTGTTGTACCGTGCTGAATCTTGATCTTGTATTCTGGTGAACTCTCATCCGTAATACCTCTTAAGAAGTCTACAGGCTATACAGAGTTAAGACGTTGGCTAGCATAAAAAAGGCAACTTACGCTGTGGACGTCAGGTACGTCAAAAGAAGGAAATGAAAGCTGTTTTGCTGCGTCCCACTGTCCATAGATAGAAGAAGAAGAAAAGGAGCTGTCTCCGGGAAGCTGGAGAGGCGAAGAGGCGTATCGGTTGACAAATTTGTGCATGATGGACAAAAGGGAATAAAAGAAGTACCCGACGCTAGTAGTAGTAGTAGTATTAGTAGTATTAGTAGTAGTAGTATTAGTGGGTGACGGAAGGAGGTGAACGCGTCGTCCGCATTGACGTCACTGAAATCAGTACACGTTAGCCTTACGAACCTCCCTCCCCCACCCCCTTTTTTTTTTCTTTTTTTTTTTTTGGGTGGAGAACCTAAAGGCAAGCCCTTTTGTCCCTTTGTGTTTCTTCTTTTATCTATTCTTTTTATTTTTATTTTTATTTTTATTTTAAATACCTTTTTACCTCTTTGTCTATTCAGAGTCCCATGTACACACTCGCCAACCCACTCGAGACTACGTCAGTGCCTATGGAACACAGATTTGAGCCTTATGACGATAATGGCGGGTAAGTTGTATCAGAGAAACACAGTTATCTTATAAGAGACACAGAACGAGTCTGGCTATTGCAGGAAAAGACTTTTGTGTTGTGGCCTCCGACACCCGACAAAGCACAGGCTATAGCATCAACTCACGGTTTTCTCCAAAGGCCTACAAATTGTCAGAAACCTCAGTGATTGCCATGAACGGGTTCCACGCTGACGGTTTGACATTGAAGAAAGTACTGGACCAGCGTCTCAAGGTGAGTTGTCATGGAGAGAGAGAAGAGAAGAGCATTGAGCTTATGCAATTGGCAGTGGTACAAATTCTCGCATGAAAAAGACATGTCCTCTACAGCACTGGCTCAGATGCTGTCTATTACACTGTACCAAAAGCGGTTTTTCCCTTACTACAGTTTCTGTGTGCTAGGTGGCGTGGATGAGCAAGGTAGGCATGCCAAGTAGCAGTAACAAGAATGCTGTTTGGAAAATAACCATGGGATTAGGTGAAGGAGCTGTCTACTGTTATGATGGTATTGGTTCCTATGAAAGAGAGTTCTGTCGTGCCAGTGGATCTGCTGCTGCACTTATCCAGCCCTTCTTGGATAACCAAGTGGGCCGTAAGAATCAGCAGAATGTATCAAAAGAGCCATTGGATTTGGAGACAGTCCTTGGTATTGTGAAGGATGCCTTTAGTTCTGCTACTGAGCGTGACATTTACACGGGTGATTATCTCCAAATCTTTATTATCCGTAAAGGACAAGATGTAGAGACATTGACATACCCTCTCAAGAAAGATTAAATATGTGTCTTTGTTATATTAATAAAGATTATTGGCTACTTATTATTTCATGGGTGCTCTAACATCCAATACACAACCCTAAACAGAGAACAGAGGTGAGCTGATAGCAGGGCATGTCTAACTTACCTTTCTACGAGCCCATTCGCCACACGCTCTATTCTGCTTGTCACAGAGGGTCAACAGCACCTTTCGCTCCACCAGAGTAGCCACAGATTCCCAGTCATTAATGCAATGGCACTCTTTCATTTCAAAGACAGAGAGATGAGGGCAAAATGTAACATAGGCACGCAATGCTTGGTTGGTTATACGGGGACAGTTATTCACAGAAATACGCTCCAGCCCTTCTCTACGGTGATAAGCCAGTTGGATCATACATGTATCATCCACATCACATCCTGCCAGCCCAAGCACAGATACTTGTGTGTATTTGGCAATATCAATAATAGAGTCACCAGTAATACGCTCACGATCACGCACTCTCCCTACATTCAGGTGCTTTAGACGGGGACAATGTCTGGCTACCTGCTTCACTGAGACATCAGAGACCTGTCCACAGGCACGGAGATCTAGATGCTCTAGTTGTGGACACTGTCTTGCTGCCTGGGCAATGGCTTCGTCTGTAATGCAGTGGCAGCCAGCCAAAGAGATATGTGTCAGATGGTGAGTAATAAATGGGTAAAAAGAAGCATCTGAGATATGGTCACAGATGTAAAAATCCAGTCGTTTAAGGTAGTGTGTATGGAGACTCAATTGCTGAAGAGGAATATCGATCTGTTTACTCTTTAATTTTCGTAGAGTAAGAGATCGAACACTGCGGCTGTAGAGTTCTATACGGGAGCGATCAGTGGGGTGGGTAGAGTGCGTGCTTCCATTAGAAAATATCCATTCGCTCTTTGATGATGGCAGTCGAGTGGTTTTTGGAGAGAGAGACCGAATGATGTGAGAGAAGGTGAGTTTATCAAAATAAGAAGGTCCTTGTGTAGGTACAGCTAGGAAGGGAGAAGCTATCTGTGGTGCAGGTATTCCTGACATTGCAGGTGTACCTGGGGTGCCTGGGGTTGGAGGAGTGCCTGGGGTTGTAGATGTTCCATGGAAAAGAGGAGGTGGATCCGAAAGAGTATTGGAAAATGAGGCAACAATGTTAAGAAAGGCATTGTAGTCTTTTTGGTCATCATCAAAAGTCAATTCACGCCATAATAATCTTGAGGCACAATCATGCCATAATTGATTGACAAGTAAACTTGGATAAAGAACAGCATAAGGCTTCTTTGTATCAGATTCATGGACATAGCTTAGAATATGGCTAACAATTTCTGGTAAGCATACTACAAGATGGGACTGTTCAGGCGGAGACATGCGGATGTCAGGCATCATTCTGTCTTGTTTTTATAAGTAACAATGCTAGATAGACAATGAATAGATGAGTGAGTCAGTAATTCAAATGATATTGTAGGTTATTAGAAGGATCTTTTTATATATATAGAGAGAGAGAAGATGATCTAACAGTCAAAGAGGTATAGTAACAAATGTACGAATCGAAAGGTACAAATAGGCTGGTAGATCAAGAAATCAAGAAATCAAGAAATCAATAGATTAAAAGAGAGAGAGAGAGAGAAAGAGAGAGAGAGAGAAGATGAATAAATTCAAGAAGAAGAGAAGAAGAAGCATGGATTCCCTGGCATCTTTATTTTCAAATCTTCTTCTTGTTTACATTCTCTTGTTGTTTTTCTTTGAATTTACCACCACCAGAAACTGCATTCTGTAGCATTGGCACGTTGCATTTCTGCTACTTTCCATTTCTGAATAGAGCGGTTCATATCCTAGGACGGAATAACTGGCGCTCTTCAAATGGAATAGGCACCACCAAAAGATCACGAATGCCTTGTATCTCTTGGCTTGTGAGCTTACACTCTGCTATAAGATAGCCTTCCATTGAACCATACACCTCTTCAACCATTAGAATGGTCTGCTTCATAGCAATATAAGGGGCAGTGGTCACTACACGCACATTCTCCAGTGAAGTGTTCAGTACTTTTGCCTTGGCCTCCAATTCCTCCTCAGGTTCTATAGAGTGAGTGACAGTGGATGCCTAGATCCTTACCCCAGTAGCCCAAGTTAGTCAAGGCATACTCTTGTGCAATCACTTCACTGTCTACACCACAGACACCCAACAGTAACATTCCAAACAGTCCTGTACGATCTTTTCCAGCTGTACAATGAACGATAATAGACTGAGTAGAGAGTGTGGAGTGGTGGTGGAGTAAATGCAAGAAGATGTTACGGTACACTGGTCCTGCCTTTTCAAGGATAATCTTGTAGACTACAAGAGAGTAAGACACTATAGGGTAAGCATGCATTTACCACTGGGAAATCCAGAGGGGCCTTCAAAGTACCCCTTCCACCTTACAGCCAGAGCAGCAGGTGAGTAGTCGTCTCTAGTGAACATGGCAGAAGGAACACGTATAATGCCTTGGATAGTACTAGGAATGCACAAGGTTAGTGTGGCAATGTAAGGGTAAGTGCTCTTACGGCATAACACCTTCACGATCCACTTCTGGATCAGAACGAAAATCAAAGGCTGTAGTAACATTAAGGTGTTGTAATGTCCTGATTCCTTTGGCAGTGATGTTGACAAGACTACACAAAGAAGACATGAATGAGTGAATGTAGCACCACTACCCTCACCCAACAAAGGACACACCACTTACTGTCCACATCGAAATACTATTCTTTCTCGAATATAACCACTGCCATCTTTAAGAGGCCATCCACCTAAATCACGGAAGTTCTTTACTCCCTCAATATCAATCCAGCGTGGAATTGTCACACCAGATGGATGTCCCATGGATTTTGCCTTTTCATAGGCATCCAATTGGTGCTGTTCAAAGTAGTCCACGATGGTCTTGACAATGACTTGTGTTTGATCTTTGAAGGTATGGTCTGCATTGGGAATAAGCCGGAGAGAATGGTTGGGAATAGCATTGGCATAAAGAGCAGCATGTGTGGGGGAATTGATCTATAGAAAGAAGAAGAAAGGACATGACTCCCATGTACACTGTGCCATTGAGCTTACAGTGTCCTCCAGACCATGGCAAGTCAATACACATGTCGTTAAAGGCATTCGGGTCACTTTGTTCATAAGCTTCAATGGGTTGTTTTTCTTGTTTATTTATTTATTCATGAAAAATACTTACCATGAGAATTATCCCATACTAAAAGCGCCTTTTTTTCTTCTTCTGTTATCTGATGAAGGAGGTCTTTGTTCACTTTGTCTTTCTCAGATACTGCCTAGAACTGACATGAATAGCAGGCCCACACACACACACACAAACATCTTGTCATTTTGCTATCACTTGCCATAGCATCATAGATCTGTGATAAATAGGTGTCTGGATCGATGTCTTCCATAGTGTAGCGAGGGGCAATAGAGACAAGATGTGGCAGGGGCTGTTCACAGGTAGTGGCATATTTCAAAGCAGCCATGGCGCCTATAGATGTTTAAAGACATGGAATAGGATGGTATGTACCATTAGAATGCCCCACGATTCCTTCAATCGTATAGCCTTGCTGCTTAAAGTACGTAGTCACCGTAGACAGGTCCTGTACGTTGTTCTAAGGAAGTCTCAGCACAAGTGGTTTGCCTACCTACTTCACCTACTTCACCTACTTCACCTTCTTCACTGACTTACTTGAAGACTGTTGTAGGGTGCAGAGGGGTTGAATTCCATGCGTACACTGGCATAGGGAAGTGCCTGTGCTAACAATGGCTGGTATAGACTATCCCTGTGGCCTATAAGCAGTAACATAAGTGGGCCTACTAAGCAGAAGGATAGCCATGTCTACCAAATAAGCCGTGAGCCAAGACAACTAACTTCATGGCGTCTTTGGTCTTTTGGTTTGTTTTTCTTTCCAGTGTACATGTTAGGTTACTGTTCGGAATCTTCACACTTGTGATTAGATCAGTCATCTCGAGAGTAGCAGAAATGAAATAAAATCAGCGGTGATTTCAGGTGAGTAGCTGGGTTTTATTGTAGAAAATACTTCTTCCGCCATTAGGGTGTACGTGAGTGTGAATGCATAGTTACGTCAGACAACCTCTTCTTGTAAAGATATGACTACGATAGCTCAGCACGTGGTTTAGGCAATAGTGCAGTGGGGCTGAAGAGAAGACTATGAGAGTGTAAGCAATGAATAAACACAGATGCATTTGATCCTTTTCTCTCTTTTTGTTTCTGTTATCTCCATTTACTGTTATCTCCATTAGTGTCATATCCTCATAGCATTAATAGTATGAATTGTTATTACCAATCAGTGAGTAGCTGACAGAATAACAGCCACAGCCCAAGACAGGGGCAATAGAATTAACATTGATGTTTAGATAATAAGTTCCCATTATGCTCCACAGGTGAAAACACAGTCTCCTGCCACTGCTCCCACTGCCCTTATAACCAGCCTCCTCTCTTCTTTGGCGCTACTGCCACCACCCAGCAAGGATTTCAACTGTTCAGAAATAACAGCACCTGAGGGAACTTACACTCTTCTTCCTCCCTTCTCTGAATCAATTCGACCTCAATTCACTACCGGCACTTATGTTTCTGTTACTAGTAGTAGAACGACTAGCCCTGTGTCTATTTTACCGATCGATGGAGTTTCACGCCCTTCTATAATTGAACCAACCACCCCGACCCTCTCTTCATCGGACAGAAGCGACGGAAATTCCTCCTTCCTTCAGCACAGAACATTCGAATGACCCTAACAACCAGGCACCCATAGTGACTACAGATACCATAGATACCATGAAACAAGATGCATTGGACAATTTCACTTTACAACCTCCGTCACTTACTGATATTTCATCCCAAGGCAATGTCATAAGCCCTTCATTTTCTCTGTTTTATCGTGGGCAGCACCATGGCTTAGTGAAAAAAAAACCTAAAAACAGTCCAAATAAGACAAAATCCAACCTTGTCTCTTTCATCACCCCATACGATCCATAGGCAGAGGGGATAAAATGTAAAACGCAACAGAGCTTGTTTCTGCTTTATAACATTGGCACTAGTTTTGTTTGGAGAGAGTCTGATTCAGGCACTACAGTAATACTGAATAGAATAGATAAAGGTCATATAAGAGAGATTCAATTCAATCCAGTTTGATTTGATTTGATTTGATTTGATTTGATTCATTTATTATTATTATTATTATTATTATTATTATTATTATTATTATTGTTGTTGTTGTTGTTGTTGTTATGGTGGTGGTGGTGATGATGATAGGAGCCACTCTCTCGTATTATGTTTAAAAAGGACTCCCCAACATTTCATGATATCAATACAGTGACAAAGTGTAATGGTCGTTTCTGAACATTATGATTGAGTTTTCATCAGGAGACTGTGTCTGGTATGATCCTATAAACAATAAGTATGCTAGACTTAATAAAGGGGTAAGCTGTACTTATTTCTATTCTAGGACAAATAACCTTATATTAGGGTGTCGGATAATCACTTTCTATAAACAGAATTATCGATCATCCCAGTCAATAGAAACACAAACTGCCCAAACGGAATCACATGCAATAGAAGAAGAGTTAGTTAGCAACGCGTATATCTAAGGGATGATACTTTAGCAAGAAGGGTCTTTCCATAGCTTTTATTAGTAGATATCAGTCATTAGAAAAGTATAAAAGAAGTGTGAAAGACCCATCAAAGATCATACTTTGTTTACTCTTTGAACTGTCCGGATTTCCTTTGGTTAAAGCCAAAGACGACAAGGGTATTATACAGTGCTTCCAACAAGTAATGTCATTGGCCAATCAAAATAAATTTCATATTTTTAGAAATGAATTCAATATTTTTTTAGAAATTACGTCGTGATTCTTGGCACCCGAAAAATATAAATAGAGAATGAGTATTTTCTTCTGGTATTTATTTTTATTTTTCAATACTTTACAATTCAACATGAGTACAGTATTTCTATATGAAGATGGGCATGGCAATGTTATTGATAAAAATGCTGGTCCTGAGCCCATGGACTATATTGTTGATCAGAATGAATTTATTGTTGAGACTATTGCTACTCATACAGAGTACTTGGGAAATGCAGTCTCCAATGAATCTTCTCTGTCTTGTCTAATGTTGTTAGAAAAGCCAAAAATGAAGATATTCATATGAAGGAGGTAAAACCAAAACGAGAATATGTATGTTATACAATCCAGGATAAAGTTAGGTTTTTCGATCTGAAGATTGAAAAGTGTATGACTGCATCAGCTGCAGCAAAGCAGTTGGGCACTCACCCTCGAACATCTTGTAGATGGGTTAGTGTAAGGGACCACTGAGAACAGGTAGGAAGAAGGTACTAGGTGTTGTGCGAATAAGACGAGATATGGTAGATAGTATATGCTGATAGCAGATATCAGAATGCAGATTTATTTATGACAATTAGATGAGTATTTATACTGATGTCTCTAAGCTACTATCTAATTGTTAAGTATGAAATGCTATACGGAAAATAAAGGAGTATATGACCAGTGACATAGAAGTGATGCGAAATAAAGGAGTGGTATTGATTGCGGGGAAAATAGTGTAAAATAAGGAGTGTTCAAATTAGTTCATCACAGTTAGCCAGTATAATGCGTGCCCTGACAGTATTTTTGAGAGCTGTAAAAAAGTAGGTCGTGAGTGCATCTTAACTGAAGAACATAAAACGACTGTGATCAACTTCATTGATGCTAATCCCTCTGCTACTGTTGTCGAAGTGACCGAGCATTTATTGAAGCGATTTCATAATCTTAAAGTATCACACAGCACTGTTAATAGCTTTATGAGACGTGAATGCAACCTTTTGTTGAAAAAAAGCATATTTTCATTCTATTGAGAGAAATAGTTCAGCAAAGATTGAGGAGCGGTACAATTGGGTTTGTAAATGGGAAAATACAGACATGAACTTTCTGACGAATTGCGTGTTTCTTGGCAAGTCTGCTTTTGATATCAATATGAAACGGTTAAGAGCTTGGTCTAGAAAAGGTACGCGTGCTATTGTTACCCGACCAACAACGAGAGCAAATACGACATCTATATTGGGCGCTATCTCTGCCTCGGGTTTGATTACCGTCGGCATAAAAAAATCAAGACCTGCTAAGAAAAGAAAAGCTGAAGGATATATAAGCTCAGGAACTGTCACTGGTCACTACATTAGTTTCTTAAAAATGACTCTCGGCGAAATGGACAAACATCCACATATGAAAGGCCACTCTATTATTATGGGCAATGCACCCACTCATACACATGAAAACATAAAGAAGTATATTGAGTATTGAGGATACAGATGTGTGTATCTTCCTACTTACTCTCCTGAGCTTAATCCAATCGAACAATTCTGAGCAGTGGCAAAGAGTAAGGTTAAGCGTCATAGGTTTTTGCAGGTAGACACTTTGTCCAAGAGGATCACAGAAGCCTGCAACAATGTGAAGCAAAGTCATTTCAAAGGGTTCGTCTCGAATTCTTACCAGTGTTGGTATAAAGGTCGAAACAGGCAACCTATGTAATGACCTAAACGAATATGCGATCAGGAAAAACGGTAAGTGGCAATCAGACAAAAAAAACGCGTTATAATTATACAGCTTGGTAGCCGTCACAGCGTTGATGGTTACTTGGTAACTTACAGTTATTCCACCGCCAATCGGAAACTTGTTTGAAAATATCAGTCAAACGTTCGAAAAAAAATCATTGCATTTTTCCCACATGAAATATTTTTTTTATTTGGTCACTTAGCAGAAATAACAGTACTTTCTCATATTTCTAATGTGAACCCATGAATTTTTTGAATATGCTGTTGTTTTACGAGGACGTTGTGGCAATATTTTTGATGACAAAGGCAAAGGAGCCACTTTCATTGAGGAAAAGTCATTCTGATTGAAAATTTTGACCGATCTACGCAAGTGTATCAAAAACAAACAAGTTCAGTTTGAATCGGCTGCGTCGCGATTTTATCTTGAAAAAAACTGAAGGAAAAAGCAACGAGCTATAGCCATCTTTTTATACATTACAACCCTATGGATTCCACATACTTTTCGCCAGATGTATTGGTTCTGTGTAGATTGGGTCGAATGCCGTCCTTAAAACAAGTTGCTTCGGTAACAATGACTCATGTGATCGCAATCACACTGAAATGCGCTGTCTACAAAGAAATGCACTGTCTACACTCAAAATGTGCTGTCTACACTGCGAAATATATTGGTCTCCTGTTCTACAACAACCCTTTCTGGAAATTGAAGAAGCTAGACAGGGACAAGATTAGCGCATTATGCAGTATGGTGATTCATTAGTTTACTTTATTTTAATAGATAATTTGATAATTAGTTAGTACTTTTATCTATCTCATTCTGTCATGACTCTTTTCCATCGTTCTATTTTTTTTCCAGCACTTTCTCGTTTCCCATCAACCATATCTCTTTATTTATCCCTATGATACTACTTATTCCACTCCTCCCTCCATATCTCTCCATTACCACAGTATAATCATTAATCCTTTCTGTCGCATTTGCTTAGCTAAAACTTGAATTTACAGTTAAAACAGAAAAAGTAATAACCAAAGACAAACAATGCTATTTTTTAATGAGTTCCGGGTAAACAGTAAAGGAAACAAATATAACAGAAGAGTTGAATAACACAACATCGAGGGAAAAGGGAGAAAAGATAAGATTAATAAAATTGGAGAATGAGAAGAACTATGTTGACCGTTTCACACAACCAGATCTTGATTTGAATAGCTCAATTTTATTCTTGTCCCCATGCAGAAAAGAATACCTGCTGAGTGATTCTGTATGGCTGTCATGATCCACTATAATTGATTTGATTACTTTACACCTACTATAAAAGATAAAACAAAATCTAGTATGAAATAAACATATGAGAAACATTTTTCATACTTTAAAAATATGGCAACGTCGCCAGGATTGTTTGATAAACCAGCGTATGAAATCACACAAAGCCGAATCTTTTTGATTGAGTGGCCAATGAAGTTGATCATTGCTTGAGTGTCCCCATCGCAATAAGCCAAGCTGGTTTTCTTGATGTTGTTGTTGTTGATGTTGATGTTGTCCGCCAAGAAATCTCTTTCCAAGATCGGTGAAGATGATGTTGAGCTGGTAGAGGCGAAGATATAACGAGAGACATCGGTTCCTTAACTTCATGATCATTGCCTTGAGGAGTTCTTGCTGTGTCGCCACACTTTCAATGCCTGGAGATTTCCTAACATATCCAACATTTATCCAATTGCTACCATCGTTATTGATTTCTGTGCGGAAGGCGGATGTTGATTCTACCAAGTTTCTGATCGCATTGTCCTTGAGCTTGTATAACATTCGTTCTTTGATATTCTTTCTCTCGACACGTTTGGAGACCCGTTCGCCGAAGTCTTTGTCTTTGATAAGTTTTCCAAACTTTGACGCATCCATAAATTTGGGTAGTTGTGGCAGTTGCTTGGATATAAAGTTGGGCTGGTAGGTGGTGTCCTAGGATAAGTCTTGTATGTAAACGGATTCTTCTCGATAATTGACTTCCCCATGGCAAAAGGATGTTGAGGGCCTTGATTTTTGGTATACGTAACATTAAACACATTGTTGTCTACTATGTCATTTCCTTTTCGTCGGTTGTCAACAGTGGACACCATATCAAGTACAAGACATATGGCTTGAACGCGTGTTAATAAGTTGTTTTTGGGTGTTGACATGAATTTGATAAAAAAAACAGGTAGAAAGAGAGAGAGAGGGATGGTGCGTGTTTTTTTCTGTTAAGTGACCAAATAAAAAAATATTTCATGTGGGAAAAATGCAATGATTTTTTTTTCGAACGTTTGACTGATATTTTCAAACAAGTTTCCGATTGGCGGTGGAATAACTGTAAGTTACCAAGTAACCATCAACGCTGTGACGGCTACCAAGCTGTATAATTATAACGCGTTTTTTTTGTCTGATTGCCACTTACCGTTTTTCCTGATCGCATATTCGTTTAGGTCATTACATAGGTTGCCTGTTTCGACCTTTATACCAACACTGGTAAGAATTCGAGACGAACCCTTTGAAATGACTTTGCTTCACATTGTTGCAGGCTTCTGTGATCCTCTTGGACAAAGTGTCTACCTGCAAAAACCTATGACGCTTAACCTTACTCTTTGCCACTGCTCAGAATTGTTCGATTGGATTAAGCTCAGGAGAGTAAGTAGGAAGATACACACATCTGTATCCTCAATACTCAATATACTTCTTTATGTTTTCATGTGTATGAGTGGGTGCATTGCCCATAATAATAGAGTGGCCTTTCATATGTGGATGTTTGTCCATTTCGCCGAGAGTCATTTTTAAGAAACTAATGTAGTGACCAGTGACAGTTCCTGAGCTTATATATCCTTCAGCTTTTCTTTTCTTAGCAGGTCTTGATTTTTTTATGCCGACGGTAATCAAACCCGAGGCAGAGATAGCGCCCAATATAGATGTCGTATTTGCTCTCGTTGTTGGTCGGGTAACAATAGCACGCGTACCTTTTCTAGACCAAGCTCTTAACCGTTTCATATTGATATCAAAAGCAGACTTGCCAAGAAACACGCAATTCGTCAGAAAGTTCATGTCTGTATTTTCCCATTTACAAACCCAATTGTACCGCTCCTCAATCTTTGCTGAACTATTTCTCTCAATAGAATGAAAATATGCTTTTTTTCAACAAAAGGTTGCATTCACGTCTCATAAAGCTATTAACAGTGCTGTGTGATACTTTAAGATTATGAAATCGCTTCAATAAATGCTCGGTCACTTCGACAACAGTAGCAGAGGGATTAGCATCAATGAAGTTGATCACAGTCGTTTTATGTTCTTCAGTTAAGATGCACTCACGACCTACTTTTTTACAGCTCTCAAAAATACTGTCAGGGCACGCATTATACTGGCTAACTGTGATGAACTAATTTGAACACTCCTTATTTTACACTATTTTCCCCGCAATCAATACCACTCCTTTATTTCGCATCACTTCTATGTCACTGGTCATATACTCCTTTATTTTCCGTATAGCATTTCATACTTAACAATTAGATAGTAGCTTAGAGACATCAGTATAAATACTCATCTAATTGTCATAAATAAATCTGCATTCTGATATCTGCTATCAGCATATACTATCTACCATATCTCGTCTTATTCGCACAACACCTAGTACCTTCTTCCTACCTGTTCTCAGTGGTCCCTTACACTAACCCATCTACAAGATGTTCGAGGGTGAGTGCCCAACTGCTTTGCTGCAGCTGATGCAGTCATACACTTTTCAATCTTCAGATCGAAAAACCTAACTTTATCCTGGATTGTATAACATACATATTCTCGTTTTGGTTTTACCTCCTTCATATGAATATCTTCATTTTTGGCTTTTCTAACAACATTAGACAAGACAGAGAAGATTCATTGGAGACTGCATTTCCCAAGTACTCTGTATGAGTAGCAATAGTCTCAACAATAAATTCATTCTGATCAACAATATAGTCCATGGGCTCAGGACCAGCATTTTTATCAATAACATTGCCATGCCCATCTTCATATAGAAATACTGTACTCATGTTGAATTGTAAAGTATTGAAAAATAAAAATAAATACCAGAAGAAAATACTCATTCTCTATTTATATTTTTCGGGTGCCAAGAATCACGACGTAATTTCTAAAAAAATATTGAATTCATTTCTAAAAATATGAAATTTATTTTGATTGGCCAATGACATTACTTGTTGGAAGCACTGTAAAAGATGCAGCAGTAACAATGGTGAAATGGATACCAGGCTCAGAAGACCCCTGTATGGTTTCCTTTAGCGGTGGATCTATTCTGGTAGTGGACAAGAATAAAGAAGATAAGGTGCTTCCTCATTCTCACCAAGAGAATCAAGGGCAAGTGTTATACAGTAGGATATTTACTAACACATTTTATTGATTCAATGCCTTTAAATGCTACAAGCTATCTAAATACAATCCTGTCTCACACTGGAAAGTGAGTTCAAAGAGCATTAAAGGTAAGTGACGACTACATTTACACAGTCTCAGTGGTACTATAATAGCATTTGAATTTTCCCCTAATCGACACCATGTTGCCGTTGTAGGACATGATGGCACTCTTTATGTGGTTGACTTTAAATAGGAAAGTTAAATCGGCATAGATCTACAAGAAAGTTTACTTTTACACCATCAGATTACAAGATGTATTTAGCACCGATGCTGGGAGAATACAGTGTTTGGCATGGAGTCCAGAAGGTCATTATAATCTAGTATGTCGTTTTATGGTCTATTATACTATGGTCTATTTTTTTATTGATTATAATTGAACTGTTAGATAGGGGGACAGGATGACCTGGTGACTTTATGGTCTTTTACAAAGAAGAAAATGATAGCCCGTTGTCATGGCCACTGATCATGGGTAAATGAAAGAGTCGGCATTAGAAAACAGTAACCATAGTAAACTCATCTCCACTGACCAGGTCACTGGAGTAGCATTTGATCAGTGGCGCTGTAATGGAGAAGTGTATCGCTTTGGTAGTGTAGGAGAAGAATGTAGATTATTACTATAGGAATTCTCATTGGGTGAATTGTATACAACAAAGCCAGTAAGTGGTCTTTCTTGATCACAAGAAGATGACTGATCAATTCTCCAAGCATAAATCAGTAGATAAATTGAAGAACCCTCCGCTATCTCCTACACCAGAGACAAAAGAGGTTCCATCGATATTATTGAATGCACCCAGAAGACTTCTTAGAACAAATCATCTCTCACTCTCGAGTGTTGGTAAAAAGCCCTTTGCTCTATTTCGTAGATCATCTCTAAAGCTGTCTGGTATGAGTATGCGTTCAAAAGAAACTCAAGGAAAACCACCTGCACCCACTCTACACCCAGTCATAAAGAAAGCACATTTATCCGATCTCCAGCCTAT
The DNA here is from genome assembly GCA_025094145.1 of Spinellus fusiger. Taxonomy (NCBI): domain Eukaryota; kingdom Fungi; phylum Mucoromycota; class Mucoromycetes; order Mucorales; family Phycomycetaceae; genus Spinellus; species Spinellus fusiger. Next base: position 741 of record JALLLS010000012.1, on the reverse strand, counting down.
CTCTTCACATGTCATACATGCAGATTCATGTGTACAGTTAGTTTTTATCAGATAGGCATAATTACTACAGATAGACGAGGATGTGTTCGTATTTGGATTAGACCCTAGTTGGATCTGTGCTCTAGTGCCATCAGGTATGAACAATTTAAAGTGTTTATTATTATTATTCTGAGTGTAATTTGCTAATCGTGTATTGGGCCCAATAGCCACCCTATGAGATCGTTTGAAAATAAGATGGGGTATAAATATAAACACTCTAAATATAAAAGTGGAAAAATAAATAATGCAATGAGGAAGGAAACAGAAGGATAGTAGAATATAAAACCATAAATGATGGAAAATGAGAAATGATGGTAAAATGAGAATTATGAATAGACATCCAAAAGGCCATAAAGTCAGCAAGGAAACCAGGACACCAAAAAGATAAAAGTCATTCTGTGGCTATTCTAAATCCAATGAGGGATAATTATAACAACTCTGACAATCCTGAGGACACAAATACAGCAACTACACTAGCAGCTTCTGGCTCAAAGATGTGTACATTAAGTTTTTATATGTTTAGGGATATTTTGATCCCCGATATCAATACAGCCCTGATTTGTTCTTCTGTAGTCTCTTCTTACTCTCTTTTTCTTAATACATAATGTCTACCATATCCCCCCCTAGTGAGAGAAAAAAAGAGCTCAATAAAGAAATAATAAAGAAAATTGATGATTTCACTCGTACTATTGCATATGAAGC